>CAWUFW010006203.1:600000-1192618 GCA_963921515.1 Calotriton arnoldi
GGACCTCATCACCCCACCAGCAGTGCGCCAAGTGGCATGTTTGCAGCGTGGTGTAAAAAGGGGCATGGCCTTCGACCACCTCTCAGCAATCCCACTGTGTGGGGATTACTGGAGGTACCTGGTGGGCTAGTAGGCCCCTAAGGACCCTCAGCAGCAATGGGGACTTTATCCCCCAAGCAAAAGCGTGCCAGGAGGCACGTTTGCAGAATAGTGGAGAAAGGGGGCGGGGCCTCCGGCAAGTTTGCGGTTCGTGTATTTTTGTTTATTTAGGAAAGGGGGCTGTGTTTCCCCCTTTCCATTGGTGCTTTTTGGCCCTGCCCCCATCCCCCGGGGCCTGACCCATTTTTTTTATTTGGCCATTTCTTTTTCTTTTATTTATTTTAAAGGAGGGGGGCCACATGGCCCTCCTCCTGAGGCCGATTTCGGGCTTGGGGACCCCATCCCACGGGACCCAGACATTTTTTATTAAAATAAAAAAAGGGAGGGGGGCTGAGTGGCCACCTTCCCGGGCCATTTTTGGCCCCGGGGACCCCATCCCCTGGGCTTGGCCTCTCGTTGGGGACTGCGGGGGAAGCCTCAAGGCCCCCGCGGTCCCTGCCAGCTCGCTGCCTCCTGTGCGAGCCGGCATTGCTTTTGAGTAAAGGGAGCTCCCTCTGCCCAAAAGCAATTCTGCTTCCCTTCAATGAAGCGTTGCAGAGTTTGCTACGGCATGGCGAGAGCAGCGCTCCCACCATGCAGTAGCAAACTGCAATGTCCCGGGGGTGGGCTGGAGCCAGCCCTGGGGTGTGACGGTCCCCAGGGCCATTTACGGATCCAGGAGGGGCGCCGCGTGCCCCCCCCAAAAAAATACTAAAGCCCCGGGAGGTGGTGGTCCCCGTGGCTGTGTGGGGCGGGCTTCTTTAAGGTATCTTGATATTACCTATTGGATATTCCAGACTACCACTGCAGAATCACAGTGCAGCACAATGTTTGCACATCAGTGTGGTAGAGCCCAGACAGCTCTGTGCACTGTGGTTGATCTACAAATCAAGCGCAGTGCAAATGGACTCAGCAAAATGAGGAGCTGGCATCCCTTCCCTTTATAATGCTTATATTGCAGGATTGGGAGTGCACCTCATTGTAAACAAAATGCAGGGGTAAAGACTTGCAAGGGAAAGCATACCTCAAGCCTGCTTTCATTTTTGGAAAGCACTATAATTTTGACCTCTGTCCACTCAAAAGTCAATGATCACAATACCACCACAAACATAGACGCTTTCTCAAGGTATCAAAGCTTGGTCAAGCAGTGGTCCAAAGGATTTGTTCCCTAGAATCAGGGCACCTATCACACTCACATTGATACATGTCTGTCCTGGACAGCTACCAAACTGTAAATCATGAACCCCTGCCTTCAGCAGTCGGTAACCATGAAATGCTTCCCAACCACATGAACAGCACCAATTCAGTGTTGCATGGACACCACCGCCTTACCGTTACCCCTCGATCATACTTGGAACGACTCACATTGTGAACATTGCAACTCGCAAAACCATTTCTGCATTGCTGCTGTACCTCCATGCTCCCCAAATCAGACCATTGTATTGCAAAGCCAGACACTTCGCTCACTGCTGGATGTGAAATGCATTTGCCTCTCTATGCTTAAAACGTTTTTGAAAAGGAGCACACCACAATATCTTTGGAAACGAGAACCACCGTTTTAGGCGTGGATTAAATAGTTGTCATACAAACAGAAGTGTAATGCTTTATTGATCTGAAGAACGGTCATCAAATGCAACACTTCGCATTCTTAAAGGGTGCACCAAATGCTAACAAAACATGGAGCAGCTGAAGTGTGCATAATTGGCAGAGGGAAATAGCTTTTACAGATTGAACTCCAGGGCCATGCAACACTGCTTGGCGAGCACAGCATTGCCTAACAGGCTGGCAGCTTCAATAGGAATCACAGCACACCTTGGTATTACAGGATCTTCTTAAGGACAGGCAGCCTCCCTTGAAGGTTACACGTGTGCTCAGAGGAGAGAGAGCAGAGAAACTGCCAAATATCAGTTTGGAGTGATGATATTTTTCACGAGGACCAGTCCACACAAAATAGCACACAGTGGTTTGAAAAATAATATGAATGTTGAGATTTTAGTGCATGTGCTGCTGCCTAAAACCAAAGGGAAAATGTTTTGATATGTTTCTACCCTAATTTAGGAGGAGGACCCGAAATGGTCATTTTCAGTCTCTGTCCAGAGCAACCGCCAACAGGCCTGTCAGAAGTTGTTGTAAGGCCCAGGCGAACTCCCTTTCATTATTAAACAGCACTTGCAAAGCCACGAGGTCTTGGCTATAAAAGGCTGAACAAATGGCTTTGACTATGCTTTTTGCCAGTGGCACACTTGCATGCATCCAGATGCAAGTGCGCACATGATCAGCAGTCTATAAATAGATATTCTACCAAAGAAAACCCATTCCAAAATGGCTACGGATGTGTACAAAAGAGTCATGACAGATGCACACCTGTGGGTTGAGAAGTCTGCATGTGCATAGGTCATGAAGCGTGGCGGCCATGTCAAATTTACCATTCCAACATTGTGGGCAGCTACAATGCAATAAGATATCCCCCCCTTCCCTCCCCCCCCCAGTGGGCATGTGCTTCCACAGGCTAGCCTCTGTTTCCTCCTCTTCGGTTTGCTGCATTCACAACTCCATCTCATAGGCCTCAAACCATTTGTCTACGTCATCCCTCACCACAAAGATAGGCACCAGATATGAGGGCCCTTTTACCTCATATGCATATATTTGATTTGAAAGCATGCTCATAGCTAGAGAGAAAATGCCCATCAACATCGCTGCCAAAATAAGTAGATGAGACTGGAATTTACTTTCTGCCCAAAGTTAGCAATTCCCAGGTTTCCAGTAATACATTTCTGTGGCTACTTTATAATCAAATGCACTCTTTATTCCTAAACGTGAACCCAACCCCTTCATGTTGCAAAACTATAGAATTATATGAAACATTTCCACGTTATGTTTCATAGTGTCTGTTCCTCTGAACAGAAAGAGGATTTTTTCAAGATATTTAATATCACTCGTCTTATTACAACTCTTAAATATTGCAATCTACAAGTGAAAGCAAGAACTGGGTGTCTTTTTCATTAGCTGCAATAACAACAGGTAGATGCTTTGATATGAAGCAAAGTAGAGTAATATCTGAGGTTTGTGCAAAGGAGAAAATAATCATAGAAGTATTATAGACAAAAAACAGGAACCAATTCACAAATAAATGTATTAATTCTTAATTGTGCGCAAATGCCTATGCAGTGCGCAGATTTATGTATTGTTAACTCATTCACACAACAACGAAATTAGCGCAAGAAATGTATATTTAGAAAAAGAAATGCATGCAAGTGCATGAAATTCTCTAACATTCCTTGGGTCGTACTGTACAAAGTCCCCGAGGGGTGCAACAGGTATGTAAGCCCACTTTTTGCACCCCTGGGGCATTTTGACAATACAGAAGGGATCACAGACCCTTGCTCTCCCCTTCCATAATTCAGATAATGTGGTGCTAAATGTGTGCCTGCTCAATCTAAATGGAGTTTAGACTCATTTTCAAGAGAGGATCCTCTGCCTTTGCAACCCCGTCGCCTTACAAATGTGCAGAGGCCATCAGCTGGCGCACGGACAGTGCGCCACAAAGAAGTTTCATTTATGGCATTTTGGCTTAGGGCGGCGCCGCAAGGCACCTTGCTACTCTGCCCTATGCCAAAGTGAAAGGGCAGGAATGCACCGTATTTAGGCAATACTATGCATTCCTGTCCTTTCTGCCTGCACTGGCGCCGATTTGGCAGCCTAGTGCAAATGTGGACACCCTTGCATCATGGTGCATGGGTGCCTCCGCTGCGGGCAGGATTGTTTTTGTTCAGGAAGGGGCACCTTCTGCACAAGAACAATCCTACAAGGCGTTTTCCTCTTTCTATGTGTGCAGCAGAATGCAGCACATATGGAGAGAGGAAAACCACGAGAAATTAACATATTTCTCCTCAGTATGCCTCACTTCGGGAGGCTACAGATTTGACGCTTTCCTAGGTTTACATCACTTTGTAAATCAGGGGCAGCGTCAAATTCCATGGGTGTTGCATAGGAAAAGCCACCGCAATGCCCATGGAACTCCTCCCAGGAGCAGAGTAAGGCGACACAGCGATTTGTGCTGCATTGCCTTACTTATGATTTATGAGGCCACGCAGGGTGGCTTTGCATGGCTTCATAAACCTTTATGAGAGCCCTGCGTCACTCATGTACCACTTTACGTGGTGCAAAATTGACGCAGGGCTATCATAAAAAAGCCCATCAGTGCACCTGCTATAGTTTCCCAGGCATCCTCCTGCATCTGAGTGCAGTCATTCACTGCACCACACTGAAGAGGGGTCCGTGCCCCCTTTAAAACAGCATACACATATTTGTGAATTCCCACACCGTTAAAGTTGTTCGCCGCATTTGCACTTCATTATTATTACTCATCCTCTAAAACTGCCCTGTAAACGTCTACATCTACTCAAGCATGGACAAGATATGACTGATGTAGTTAGCTAAACTTTACATGATTGCATTCATGTAGAAGAGACCTCTACATGGTTGATTTACTCATTTCTCGCTTTGTGAGTCTTATTTAGTTATTGCATCAGATAGCTATGACATTTTCAAGCGCAGTTAAATGTATGCACAGAAAATGCTTAGTGAATTTGGCCCATGTTGTTTTAACACCCGTCATGAGCCTGAATACATTAAGTTGCAGATTTTGGTGTAACGATTGAAACCGAATACTCAAAATCTAATCATTGAGTCCCGCAGTGCGCCCGAATCTGGGCACAAACGGGGTGTGCTTCCTGTTACCGATTCCAATCAGTGGGAAATGTGTGCACAGACACAGTATCATCTGGAGTAAATTGCCCTGCGAACATGTAAGAGATTGGGAGGGGGGGGGGGGGGCTATTTAAACATGCATTAAAAATTAAACAAACACTCACACACGTGCAAACGCACGCATACACACACACACACTGATTCAGAGTTTGCCAGCCGGGATGATTTGTCAAAACATGACGGATATCCTGCCCCTCGTATTACAAGGGCCATAGGCTGTAATGCATTTGTAATATGGCGCACAAGACATTCGTCACGTTTGTGGTGGTGTCTCGAAAAAGTACCATAGCTTCCCTTTCCTTTCCAACTTCAAAACAAGGAAGTTGACACAAATAGTGGGGAATACAACTACAATTGCTTAGTAAAGGTTTTACCCTCTGATTTTTTTTTTGCATCTGCGAAAATTGTGTCACTTATAATGAGCCAGTTAATCTCTAATGTAGTCCAATTTAGGTGCTCCAATCAAGGAAAGAGGTAAAGGTTCACCTCTGTAAAGAACACTACATCACAATCCGTTAACCATCTACATCTCAACTTCCTCTCCTTTTACTCTTTAGCTTTAAGCATGCTTTGCCCAAGTGCTCGGCTGCCTTTTGCCTAGATTTGCCCTAAAGAAATAACATATGCATACATAGGGGAAGAGTTACAAGTCCCTTGCACCAATTTTGCGTCACTTTGCCCATGTTAAAAATGACGCAAAAGTGGCGCAAGGGCCTTGTAAATAAGCCCCAAAAATCTTTCCAGCATTTAGCTTGAACCAGTTGTGCTTCATTCAGCCAGTGTCATCAGTTTATCATTACTAGTTGCAGTGGCAAGCCTGACATAGGTTATAAAACGCTACTTTGGTGACTGGCACAAGGAGTGCTGCTGCCCACTAGTAGCATTTACATGTGGTGGGTACATGTAGTACAATTTACCAAGGACGTACGAGAAAATTAAATGTGCCAATTAGTTGTAGGACATTTGTACCATGTTTTAAGGAGAGAGCACAAGCACTTTACCACTGGTTAGCAGGGAAAAAGTGCACAGAGTTCTAATGCCAAAAAAAACGGGTTCGGCAACAGAAGACTACAATCAGTGGGGTGTCCCTACAAGGGGGACAGGTCTAACAGTCTAATATACAATTTTGAACATAGCAACCTGTCGAGAAAATGTAAGATAATTCCTTTGTGCTGCTATTTTCTGTTGTTGCTGTCATGCCTGTGCTGCCCAATTAACACAAAGTAAACAAAACAAAACAAAAAATGAAACTTTTTAAAAAGCATTGTAAATGCTGGGATTATCGAACGCATGATTATGACAAGAATATCTAGCTGTGAATTCTTTATATGATAGATACTATACTTTTGGGATTATAAAAGCATTATAATAAGTACCAGATTGCTGGCTGTTATGATGTCCTTTAAGAACAGTGTTATTTTAAGCCCTCACTTCAAAGTATACGCTTGTCTATTCCTTTCAGGAGAACAGCATGTGGTGGTCAATGAGGCATAAGCCATACAGCTGTTACCCCATCTGTATGACCTGTACATATTGAATTATCCATTGTGCTTTTTCAATTATGGGTCACTGGTTATCTAGTCTAAGGGCTTCGCTCTAAATTTAGAATAGCAGCACAGTTTACATTCATGGTATTCATATTTGATATCCCTTGGTAAATCTTATGTTTAAGTGATGCTTTCTAAGAAATATTTTACCTTGTCTGTTGCACACAGTTTGGAGTTCTTTCTCTGTGAATTTTTTAAGGGTTAAGAGTCATTTACAATACAAAAATGTTATCCACACTCACATTGTTGATTTAAATAAAATACATTTAGTAAGTAAGTAAGTATCAACAATTCTTCTGAAGACACACGGGACCTTAATAACAAAATGTGAAAGCACAAGCATAGAACACTAGCAAACTTCTATGATTAGTATCAGTGGGGAAAAGGAAAACCAAAGCCACAGTTTTCTTACATCAGTCTTGAATTCTCTGAAAACACAGTTCCCAAAGATAGACACTACCGATATTCATGAAAATGGAATCGTAAGCGCACAACGTGACATTCCCTCCTCCCCAAATTTTGTAACCTTACCGCCCGCTACGCCCAAGAATTCTCAGAATCAGGGTATGTTGTCCTCGGCGTAGCCTTTTATTCACATCAAACCAAGTAATTTTTCCACAGACCATTACCAAAGAAAGTATCCTTCTTGGATACATATGAATTATTCTCAGCATCACACTTTAGTTGCATCAACATGTCAACGGCAGTAAGGGAATTAGGCACGATATTACACTTTAATTTTTAACTCGGCCATACACTAGAACAACTTGGCCGTACATTTGAACTTTATACTTTAACTCTTTTACTAGGGGGGGCGGAGCTAGCTCGCAACCAAGATGGCCGCCTGAACCGAGAGCTCCGTGATTCTGCCCTAACGATCCGCTAAATATCCTTCAGCTACACACTGATATCGCCCCACGGGACGCTGGCCTGCTGTCCGGAGCCTGTCGCGCGCCCGACGACCGCTTCGTGGGGCCTGGAGCTGCCCTCTGGGTGCCGTGAGGGTGCCGAGCTGCGCCGGACGGACTGGTCCCCCTGCGACTGCCGGAGCGTGGAGACGGAGCGAAGGGGGCTGTGGCGCCGCCAGGCTACCTCGCGCTGCCCTGGTCCCTGGTGGGTGTTGGTGCGGGGCGCCCCCTAAGAGCCTGAGGGGGGCAAACCGCTGCCGGTGACAATCCAGGAATACGCACGAAGCGTGATCACCGGCACTGGAGAGTGCGCCGGAGTGAGCGGCCCCGCGTGGACTGAAGAAGGCCTCGAGGAGAGGCTGCCGAAAAGGCGGGGGGACTGCCTGTCTGGCGGCGAGGCGATCCACGCTGGGACGGCGGAGTCCCCCCCCCCACCGGGTACTTGGAGGCGGCGCGGAGCCGGGTGCGCTGGGGGCCCCGGGGGAGCTGCAGGCTTCCTCGGAGAGCGATCAACGATAACCTCCCTGCTACTCATGCGATCAATCAGCACGGCAGTGTGGCGAACCCCCTGATAACCCCAGATTCTGTGTGGGGATTGCACATCGTGGGACAAGCTTGCCAGGAGCACTTTCATCAGGCGTGTGCGTATCGCCACGCAGCACATCTTGGCCGAGTCACAAGGACCCGGGGACTGTCCGCCATCTCGACCGGCAGGCCTGGACTCTGGGCGTACGGGGTACCACTCAGTCTGACGGCCTGGCGGACTAGGGAACCATTGCCATACCCTGAGTGGAAGGAGCAGCCACCCTGACCTAATGGCGATACTCCAGCGAACCTTCACCTGCTATTCGAGGTCGATACGCACAAACCCATAGCTCACTTATAAGCTGAGAGACCCCTGGAGGCCGGAGGAGGGGCGAGAGGAGCCACGGCCACCGGAGAACTATGACGTGGGTGCGATTAACTGCTGCAAATAGGACCGGTGGCAGCATCGAGTGACCACAGCCGCCTTGCGAGACGGTTCCCCCTCTGGCAACACAAGGAGGGATCTTGCGGACTTGGTAGTAGCTCGCACTAGCGGAACGGAACGCCTCCCCTGGCCAAACAACCCTCCACGAATCGGGCGATAGTGACACCGCCGGGTGGATAATACTCCCTCAATCCTCAGAAGTGGTGGAGTGGGAGAAGTCTGGGCAGAAAGTCACAAGAATGGGGCGAGTGGATAAAGACCAGCCGAAGTTGACATTCAACCAGAAGAGGTCCAAATCCTTAGAGGTGGCTAATGAGGATGGTGCTCGGGAACAGAGCCAGGACGCTACGGACCCAGGGTAAGACATTCGCAGTCTCTTGTTGGCTATGGAGAAGAACCTCCAGGGGGGTATCGCCTCTCTTGGAACAAAGATGGACGCTCTAACATACAGAATGGATCGCATGGCTGAGAGGCTAGACAAGCATGCAGAGCGGCTGGATATGTACGAGCGCAGATTGACGGAGGCAGAGGAGGCACAAACCATGCTTGACTCCGAACATAAACAACTAGGTAGGGTCATTCAGGTCCTACAGGACAAAGCAGAAGATCTCTAGGCGCGTTCCCGGCGCTGCAACCTCCGCATTACGGGGCTCCCGGAGGCCACCCAAACGGGGAACATGGAGCTTTTCACGGAGGGCCTATTGAAAACTCTGTTAGGCGAGGACTCCTTTTCCTCTATGTTTGTGATCGAGAGGGCGCACAGATCCCTGGGTCCATGGCCGCCGCCAGGAGCAGCTCCACGGCCAATAATTGCTAAGCTCCTTAATTACAGGGACCGTGACGTGGCACTCAAACTGGCCCGTGAGAAACAACCATTGCGCTACGAGGGGTCGACGATATCCCTGTTCCCGGACTTTACGGCACGAGTACAGGAGGCCCGACGATTGTTTGCTCCCCTGAAGAGGCAATTGCGAGATCTCGGAGTTGATTACGCCATGTTATACCCGGCACGACTGCGGGTGAACCGGCAGGGCCGCTCCCATGTCTTTACTGACCCAAAGGCGTTACAGAAGTCTCTGAAAGACTGGACAAAGGAGAAGCGCCAGGACCCAGAATCGCAACCGATGAGAGGCGACACAACTGGCCCCCTTGATGAACAGGATTGATAGCCCTGCTGGAAGACTACCGGATAGATATGTCATGCACTTTGGGGCGAGAGGGAGAAGACCCCTGGACGCACTACTTGGGGATCTGAGGGGGTACCCACGTGTGCCCCCCCCTACAAAGACTTCCTTCTAATAGACTTGGACAGGTATTGTCATTTATTGGGTTGAACGGGGGGGGAAACTATATGGCACCCCCCCCCTCATGTGGAGCGGGGTGGCGGAGAGGGCACGCTCAGAATAAGGTGGCCAGGGCCCTAGCTTTAATTCTTATGAGACTTGGTATCTCCTGGAAATCTATGGTCTGCCCAGACTGCTCGCAATATAGACATGTGTCAGAGACCAGGAAGGACATGAAGAAGAACATTATCCTGGGGCGATATAGTCTAGCCCTACTGGGGGTTTAGTTCCTTGTATATTTCTGTAGTTGATATCTCTCCTATGGGCGGGACGCGGGGCACGGCCATACATGACTTGAATTTTTTTTCTCTTAGCTTTTTATTTCTGTTGAGCGAGCTACATCCGCCTCAGCGTGTACTACACCGGGGATGTATTGTTTGGGTGGGGGTGGGGAGGGGGGGATCATTGGGGGGAAGGGTGGTATCGCAGCCTAGTTGGCGATGGGCAGGCGTGGGTGGGGGTGGCGGGGGTTTGGTTCTAGAAGAGGCATGCCATGTAATGCTCCTCCAGATGCCCGGGTTTTGGCAGAGGGGGGGTGGGGGGTTTCAAGACGCAGGCTCTGTTATATCAGGCCTGTCGGGAGGGGAGGAAGAGCGGGTTGTTAATGTTTTTTGATACGACTGTTGACGAGATTTTACATGACATGCGGTGTTGCTGCCGAGCGCACCTGGTTAATCCCACACCGAAACAATTGAGTCACACCACCATGCATGGCAGACACAGCTGAACCCAACTCCATCCATTCCTTAGAATTAGTGACCCTGTTAACTTGGAATGTCCGTGGCCTAAATGACCACCGGAAAGTCCGCAAAGTTCTAAGTTATTTGTACCGACATAACGTGGACGTGGCCCTATTACAAGAGACACACCTCCCGTTGGACAGCCCTATCCTGCAGGCTAAAGGTTTATTGGGGAATGTCCATGCGGCTGGCTTTACTACACACGCTAGGGGTGTACTGACGTGGGTCAACCCGAGGGTGCAGTTTAGTTTGACACCACTTGAGACGGACCGCGAAGGACGGTTTGTCCTCTCTAGATGTAGCGGCAAGGGCCTGGACCTAATCCTATTGAACGTTTACGGACCCAACTACGACTGCCCTGCTTTCTATACCAGTCTGACATCTATGGCTCAACCTTTTGAGCAGGAGGGATTCCTGTGGGGGGGACTTCAATCTTGTCCGTGATCCGACATTGGACAGGTACGATGGGCCGGAACGACGCCCCTCGGCGTCCGCAGGTGCGGTGGAGACAGCCCTGACACGCTTAGATATGTGCGACGTTTGGAGATCCCAGCATGGCGGTCAGGGAGGGTACACTCACTACTCAGCGTTTCATAATGTACACACGCGAATAGATTATTGGCTCGCCTCACGCCACTTGACTACACGGCTCCACACGTGCACGATTTTACCGCGCACATACTCTGATCACTCACCTCTGCTTTTAACAGTGGCCTCCGCCAAGAGGCGTATACCTCCCTTTTTATGGCGCTTCCCGCCACACTCTCTCCTGGACACTGTCTTCAGGGAGGACCTGGCCACAGCGATCGAGACATTCTTCGAGACCAATGTGGGCTCGGTGGATTCATTCCAGACTGTATGGGAAGCCTTCAAGGTCTATATTAGGGGGGTGACTATATCCAAGCACGCGGGGGTCCTCAAAGCGATTAGGGGCAGGTTGACCGCATTAGAGCGCAGGATAGGGGCTCTGGAGACTCCCCAATCTGCTACTCAAGATGACGCGACTAAGCGGGAATTAGCGCCTGCGTTGCAGGAATACCACGAGATGGCTGACGCAGAGATAAAACATCTTAGGAAGTACGCCATCGCTCGTACGTACGGTGAGGGGGAAAGGCCGGGTACAGTCCTGGCCCAACTAATCAGACAGCGCAGGGTATGTACGGCAACACCAGAGATTAGAGACCACCCTGACGGCCCGCAGTTGACGGAAGCCCAGGTGGCGGAACGTTTCCGGATATACTACGAGGGCCTCTACTCCTCTCGCGCAGCAGCTCGGAAGATCACATATTGGAATACCTGAGCCACATTAAATTGCCCTGGCTCACCAATTGGCATTGTGAGTTCTTGATGAGACCAATTGAGCGGGACGAGATAGCTCTTGCGCTCTCGAGCATGCGAACCGGGAGTGCCCTGGGGAGCGACGGACTTACAGTCGCCTTTTATAAGGCGTTTGCAGACTTGCTTCTCCCGCACCTACTCACACTGTTCGAAGACATGTGCACTATGGGAGTGCCACCCCCGACCATGTGCGAGGCGATCCTGGTGGCTATACCAAAGCCGGGAAAGCCGCTGGATGAATGCCCCTCGTATAGACCATTGTCTCTCCTGAACGTGGACCTCAAAATATATGTGAAGATTCTTGCAAACCGACTGACTCCTTTGATGCCGCTCTTGGTGGCCCCGGAGCAAGCTGGCTTTATCCCTAGCCGGAGTTTGTCCTACAACCTGCGTACGGTCTTCGCGACATTGCAACATACTAGACCAGAGGTCCCGGCCATTGCAGTGTTCCTGGACATGGAAAAGGCCTTCGACTCTGTGGAGTGGCCTTTCATGCGTCAAGTCCTCACCCGCATGGGTGTGGGTGAAGTGTTCTTGCAGCTCCTGGCGGTTCTTTTCAGATCCCCCACGGCCCGCATCAAAATTGGCTCTCTGGTCACTGCCCCTATACGAATCACTAGGGGCACGAGGCAGGGTTGCCCCTTATCCCCTCTTTTATACGCTCTAACAGCTGAACCATTGGCCTGCGCACTGCGGGAATGGCACAGTCACAGAGGCATACGCTTTCCCAATTACCGGCTCATCGTTTCCACATACGCAGATGACACTCTGCTGTACGTTAGAGAACCTGACACGAATCTCGCACCGGTTCTACGTGAGGTGACTATGTTTGGCTCCTTGTCTGGCCTGAAAGTCAATTGGAGTAAATCCATCATGTTCCCTCTCACGCCTGCCACACTACCCTTTGATTCCGAATACCCCCTCCAGTGGTCTACCGAGGCGGTGAGGTACTTGGGCATAAAGCTCCATACGGACTCCGAGGTGGTTATGAGGGAGAATTACGGTACCGCCATTTCTCGGCTGGAGGAGGACATTGACAGATGGGTGCACCTCCCCCTGTCCCTGTTGGGCAGAGTATCACTGATGAAAATGGTTGTATTACCACGGTTCCTCTTTCTCTTTCTGAACATCCCTATAGTGCTGTCTCGGGCATTTTTCCGACGCCTTCACTCCCTGATGACTCGCCTGGCATGGGCGGGCAAGCAGCCGCGTGTTGCATGGCGTATACTGACGATGCCGTATTCAAGGGGGGGTCTTGGCGCTCCTGACTTAGAATTATATTACCGGGTGGCGCAGTGTTCCCATGCATACCACTGGATCCATGGGCTCCCGGACATACCCCATGTACGGATAGAAACAACGGTGGCTGCCCCTAGGCCCCTCCCGGCCTTGCTGTTCACACCCCCTGACAGGAGCTTAGGTATCATGGCCTCTCTTAACGCGGTGGTTCATGCTTGGCATTATCTACTGAACGCCCAAGCGGGCAACATCCTTTATTCTCCGATAGCTAGACTTGACTGGTGCCGCTGGATTGCCCCATGCGCGGATAGGGGGGTCATACAGGCCTTGCAGACGCTCAGTGTACATACAGTGGGGGACCTATTTGAAAACGGTACGGCGCGAACATGGGAAAATATGCTTATTGATGGGGACACGGCGACACCCCTTGCACAATACCAGTTTCATAGACTTCGACACTCCCTCAGGGATCTCCTAGGGGATGATATGGCGGAACCTCCCGAGGTCTTGGCACTGTCTACTATTATACGAACCCCATCGCCCAGTAAACTGATGTCCAAACTATACGGCATCTCTCTGTCTGCGGGAGGTGCAGAATACTCTAAACCGCGATTGGCCTGGCAACATGATCTACAGGTAGACCTCACGGAAGACAAATGGCTATATTGCTGCATGAGCACTAAGCGAGTTTCGCTGAACGGACGGCACAGGCTAGTGCATTTTAAATACTTAAACAGGGTGTACTACACACCGGAGCGCTTGCACCGTTATGGGTTGCGAGACAGTTTACGATGCGAAAGATGCGGGACGCAGATTGCCGATTTTTTCCATCTAGCCTGGACGTGCCCGGGGGTGGTAAGCTTTTGGGAACATGTATTTGCAGAGCTAAATCGGATAACTGACTTAATGCTTACACCCGACCCGTTGCTCGCCCTGTTGGGGTATTCTAAACCTATTCCCAAAGGGCTTAGGAGACTAGTAGACATGGCGCTTCTGGTGGCACGGCGGTGTGTTGCTACACGCTGGCTGCGCGGCCCTACCCCTACTGTAGCCCAATGGTCAAAGGATATGCTGTATTGCTGCACCCAGACGGAAAATTACAGCGAGTTACTACCACCACGCAATAGACCCAAAAACTTCTGGGCCCTCTATATATTGCAGAGGACGGCACGGACGGCTACTGCCACGGACGCTGACACCACCTCCCAACATACCACTCCCCACTGACAGCACCGCCCCCCTTTACCTTGAACTCCCCATACCACATAGATTGTGAGGCTTTCTCCTTCCCACATACAGACCGGAGGAGTTGAGATGGATAGGAATGCGCCAATAAAGGATACACGGGTCTCCCCACTGGTTCAATGAGCTGTCTTGTATAACTTTATTGTGGTGCTACGGCACTTGTGATGGCTGTTTGTCATGTCTTGAAGAAACTGTCTTTGCAATATGTCGCTTGTTCTTTGTTTTTTATCAGAAAATTTAATAAAAACATTATTAAAAAAAAAACTCTTTTACTCGGCCGTATACTAGAACTTGGCCGTACATTTTAACTTGGCCGTCTCGGCCACCAATGTCCCACTTCTGCTGCGCACATTGTGCCGGCTGGCCCCAATACGCTACAGCCAACAGATGCACTACTTGACATGACATCCAGGGCACCGCATACCGCACCGGCCCACCGGGGTACCTGAACACAGGCAGCCTCCCCAACATTCTACTTAATCCATACGTAGTGGGTTAGGGCAGTAGAGTCTAGGACTACTGGTAGGTCAGTCCCTCCTCCCCGCCGACCCACTGCACACGTGGAATCTACCCCCTCCTGGGGTCCATCGAATGGCTGCACCTCCATTGTTGTGCATCCCTCTTTGTTGTTAACTGTCAACGCTCCGCCTCCTTGCCGCCTTGCTCTTCTGCCGGGTGGGTGGGTGGTTGACGACACTCCTGTGGCCAGGCTGTGCTCCGAGGGGACAAAGAGAATGAAACCCCCCAGGGCACTGCCTTAAATACCCACTAAGTTTTGTTTCTGCTAGGTTTCGTTTTCTCCCTGCCTCATGATGACCTCACCTCCGCCAGCCAACCCCTTCCTTGTCCAGGGCCGGGAGGAGGCTCAGCCCTGTGGCGCTACTAAGGGCGCCCCTCCCCTAGGCGCGGGGGGCGCCTGTTCATAGTAAACGCACAACGTGACATTACCTCCTCCCCAAATTTTGTAACCTTACCGCCCGCTACGCCCAATAATGATCAGAATCAGGGTATGTTGTCCTCGGCGTAGCCTATTATTCACATCAAACCAAGTAATTTTTCCACAGACCATTAACAAAGAAAGTATCCTTCTTGGATACATATGAATTATTCTCAGCATCACACTTTAGTTGCATCAACATGTCAACGGCAGTAAAGGAATTAGGCACGACATTACACTTTAATTTTTAACTCGGCCATACACTAGAACAACTTGGCCGTACATTTGAACTTTATACTTTAACTCTTTTACTCGGCCGTATACTAGAACTTGGCCGTACATTTTAACTTGGCCGTCTCGGCCACCAATGTCCCACTTCTGCTGCGCACATTGTGCCGGCCTGCCCCAACACGCTACAGCCAACAGATGCACTACTTGACATGACATCCAGGGCACCGCATACCGCACCGGCCCACCGGGGTACCTGAACACAGGCAGCCTCCCCAACATTCTACTTAATCCATACGTAGTGGGTTAGGGCAGTAGAGTCTAGGACTACCGGTAGGTCAGTCCCTCCTCCCCGCCGACCCACTGCACACGTGGAATCTACCCCCTCCTGGGGTCCATCGAATGGCTGCACCTCCATTGTTGTGCATCCCTCTTTGTTGTTAACTGTCAGCGCTCCGCCACAGGGTAAGAAGCTCCCCGGCGTACTTACCCTCCCCCTCCAGACTCTGACGGTGCTCCACCACACCTGCCTGTTTTATTGTTACAGAACAACGCCTAATTCCTAACTAGACGAGTTGAGCCAAATTGTGCCAATTGTTGGAGTTGCTAAATTATTTTGACCAAGTTGTTGATTGTTCCGCTTGGACTGGAGCCCCCACCAGCCCATACCACTGGTATTATTAGCCCGCAAGCTAGAAGGCGAAAACCCGAGAGAACTATCACTAATTCCATTTTTGGACCATCCAACACATATTAATGTTATATTCGCTGAGCGCCGCGTGCCAGTAGGCCCCGCTGTGCAACCACCTTTCCGATGTTCCCATCAGGACACCGCTGCCCGTTTATAAATGGCAAGCAGTTAAAATACGCGGGTTAACCTCCACATGTCCATAACTAACACCAGCAGTGGAGAACATACTTCTTGTGACCTCCGCTGTGCACGGCGTGCCCGCAGGCCCTGCCTTGCACCCGCTTTTCCCAGGTTCCACCCGAGGCATACCTGCCCGTTTCTGCAGGAAGTTTGCTGAACAAAGAGTCTGCCAACTGCACCAACTATGGGCACTGGATACCGCATTGGCCCTTTGGGGGTTTAATTAGTGTTAGTAAGAGAGCGTACAGTGCATGGAGTTATTCTCATGGACCAGCACCAATGTTAGAATAGTGGGCTTTGGAGCATAAGAAAAGTGGCCTAACTTTTCAACTTGGCCATACACTAGAACTTGGCCGTATATTTGAACTTGGCCGTCTCGGCCACCAAGTTCCACTTTGCTGCGCATATTGTGCCGGCAGGCCCCAACGCGCTACAGCCAACCATTGCACCACATGGCATCCAGGGCACCGCATTCCGCACTGGCCCACCGGGGAACCTGAACCCAGGCAGCCTCCCCAATATTGTACCCCGTCCATACTTTGTGGAGTCCATACTCTGTGGGTTAGGGCAGTTTGATATAACAGTGAAATTGGTAGTAGCCGTTTTATTAATCCCACCTACCTGGGCCTGGGAGCCCCGTAAATCATGCCAAGAGACCCACTGAAAGTAAGAAAATAGAGGAGAAACGTTCAGATGCAAAAGCGGCCCCTCTAGGGTTGCATTGATCGCCAACGAATTATTTCACCTGCTGGACATCAGTCAGCACTGCATGGAGCCCCAACCCAGCCTCTGGCTTCACCGCCGATCCATAACTGAATAAACGGCGGTAGGTGCCGGACATGCCATGCTGAAGCACCCAGTCATGCTACTGACCTTCATTACAACTGGTGTGTTTAATCCGAGCATCAACCAACTGTCCTAAATGCCTGCTCGCACCAAAACCAGTTGGTATGCACCTATTGCCTGGATAAAAGTTGCTGTAGCATTTATAAAAACCCGGTGT
Source organism: Calotriton arnoldi (assembly GCA_963921515.1). Classification (NCBI taxonomy): domain Eukaryota; kingdom Metazoa; phylum Chordata; class Amphibia; order Caudata; family Salamandridae; genus Calotriton; species Calotriton arnoldi. The sequence goes on from CAWUFW010006203.1 coordinate 617,278, forward strand.
GTTTAAGTAGCGCATGCCGCAATTGTAATTAGCGCATGCCGGAAGAAGGTGATAAAGGCCGGGACTCGGTGAAGAACCGTTTGTTCCTTAATTACTTATTAAAGGCCGCTGTTCACTTATAGCCAACTTGTGAACCTCACCTCTGGAACCTGTCCTGCATGCCATACTTAAGGTGGAGCCAACAAGGTTCGTTTGGTAGCAGCGCAACATTCCTGGGAAGTAACTAAGACACCACTACCACTCAAATAAGCACTGCCGGCCACAAAGATTACAGATGTACCCGGCCCCTGGTACCAAACACCACTATTTACTTGATGTTTCCCTGTGAATTACTCAATGTTTCCCTGTGAATTATCCCCACCAGAGTTCTGGGCCCTTACACCTCAGTTCACTGTGGAGGCTCCCGGTGTAGACCGCCTGGCCTCACTACCATCATTCGCTGTTTCCCTGGTAAGTATCCCAACCGACTTTTGGGCCCCCACACCCCAGGTTCCTGCAGCGACCCCTTCACCGAAGCGGCTAGTGTTCTTATGTATTTGGGCGTTCCCCATGTCAAGTAGAGGCTGTGAAAACTTGCATAATAACCACGGTCATAAGCCCACACCAAGATAATATGTATCGTGCAGATGGGCATCCAGCGCCTTGTCTCGGAGAGATATGCATACCCTCCTGTATAATGCAAGAACCACCTCACACTCGGAGTTTGCGTATAAGTCCCCTAAGCTTCTACCTGCTGGCTCAACTTAAGTGCCCAACACTAAGTAAAGCTGGTGTTGCCATTGTTCGAGTTTGCGTTTACGTCCCCTAAGCTTATATCTGTTGGCTTAACTTACGTGCCCAACTGCTATTGTTCGAAGCACTAATACAGCTTAACAAACAATACTTTGGAATTTACCATGCCCCCAGAAATTGGTCCCGCTGCTGCGCTAGTGCCCTGCTGCATGGTCGCAAACTGCTTGTCCCAACTTTACAATAATACCTATTAAAAGGTTCCCATACCAGCTCTGAAGATCGATTAGTAGTACTATGAAAAACCAATACGAAGCTAACTGGCAATGCCGGGAAATTTTTATTTTTTTATTTTTTTTATTATAGATGTAAGCATGGTAAAGCAAGCATTTCCACTTGAGCGCAATAACCTGTGGAAGAACTAAGCTTATACCTGTTGGCTCACTTAAGTGCACAACACTAAGTAAAGCTTGTGTTGCCGTTGCCCGAGGCACTAATACAGCTTAACAACCCATACCTTGGAGTTAACCATCACCTCAGTAATTGGCCCCACTGCTGCGCTAGTGCACCATTTCATGGTCGCCAACTGCTTGTCCCCACTATGGAATAAAAACTGTTAAAAGGATCCCATACCAGCTCTGCCGACCGATTAGTAGTACCATGAAAAACCCATATGAAGCTATCTGTCAATGCCTGGAGTTTAAGATGTAAGCATGGTAAAGCAAGCATTTCCACTCAAGCGCAATAACCTGAGCGGCAGAACTAAGGCTCACTTATAGCCAGACCTTGTTAACCATGACCAACAGCTGATGAAAAACCAATCCGCAGCTACCTGTCAATGCCGGGAATTGTTGATGTAAGCTTGGTAAAGCAAGCGTTTACACTCGAGCGCCATAACCAGAGCGGAAGAACTAAGGCCCACTTCTCTAACCGGACCTCGTGAACAGTGATCAACAGCTGATCTCAGAATTGTCAGTGTGGACAGCCTTGCCAGAAATATCAAATCAGTAAGCTAGCCTCCAATGGATCAACCTCCCACTCTATGGCCCGATTGGAAGGTACTCAAAGTGGCAAACCAAACACCCCCGTACTGTTCCTGCCCAGATGAACTGGAACCTAAATGAATGAGCAGAATGCCTGTGGTTATTGTTCAAATTCATGTCTAATATTGTTAATTTGTTGAGTGAATTAACCACCATTGGCATGGCGGGAGTATTGGGACCAACCCTACTTAACAGTTAGAAATCAACTCTGTGAGCAAGCCTCCGCTGTCTCTACCTCCCCAGCATTGTCCGCTCACTTGTCATACCGAGTGGCAGAACATACATCCTAGCCCTGTTCCCGCCCAGATGAAGGCGCTTAAGTAAATCATAAAGGATGGCTGTTATGATTCCCCCACCTTGTGTGTCAGGAGAGGTACCACCTGGCTCCGCCCCGGCCAGGCATAAACATGTTCCCAGCTGAACCCAACTGACTTCTAGGGCATATACAAACCTGGACAGCCTCCGTGAAAGCTGCCCACGAGCATCCCATTGATGTTGGCCCCACCTTTCTGACATGCCGTCCTTCCTCACACGCTATGTCATGTATGTAACAACAACGGGCAACTATGAAAACGCGGTGCCTTGCGTGAGAATGTGCCAGGCCTATACATTCGGTTCGTGAAAATACAGGCAGAACATTGCTCTGCCGCCCCCGCCATCATCTGTCCTCATATACCCAATAGTACCCCTGAAGCGGGGCATACCCAACAGGAAATGAAGGCAAAAATCATTAATAATTTGCTGATATATTTCTAAAAGAGTTTGCTTGGTTTACACAACTAGCACATAATTTTGTTGGTTGGTCTCCAGCTATACTCTAGCTTTCCCATAACAACTAATCAACTCTGACAAAACACCCAGACTCAACAGGACACCTTAGCGCACTGCACGCACGTACATCAAAGTACCAATATTCCACACAGGTGAGTATCACTGTAATCACGCCGCAGCGCTTCTTTAAGGAAATGAAGACAAAAATTCATTAATAATTTGCTGATATATTTCTTAAAAGTGTTTGCTTGGTTTACACAAACCCGCATATAATTTTGTTGGTTGGTCTCCAGCTATACTCTTGTTTTCCCATAACTACTAATTAACACTGACAAAACACCCAGACTCAACAGGACACATTAGCGCACTGCACGCACGTACATCAAAGTACCGATATTCCACACAGGCGAGCATCACTGTAATCACGCCGCAGTGCATCTTTAAGGAAATGAAGGCAAAAATCATTAATAATTTGCTGATATATTTCTAAAAAGAGGTAGCTTTGTTTACACAAACCCACACATAATCTTGTTGGTTGGTCTCCAGCTATACTCTTGCTTTCCCATAACAACTAATCAACACTGACAAAACACCCAGATTCAACCGGACACATTAGCGCACCTCACGCACGTACCTCCAAGTACCGATATTCCACACAGGTGAGTATCCCTGTAAACACGCCGCAGTGCTTCTTTAAACCCCCACTCTATGTGTACAACTCATCCAAGAGTACACTCTAACAGAACATTTCACATGTACAGAAACATGCAACGCAGCACAGATATGCTCTATTATCAACATTATCACACACCTAGGTAGAGGCAATGATTATGCTTTCTTTCAACTTCATTTACCCAACCTACTTATTAACATTAGGAACATCAGACCATTTAAGGGCTACATATCGCCCGAGTCTGAGAAAGAAGAACAGCAAATCACTTCGGTCCCGCCGAATGCTCCCCCGCCGCACTAGCCACACCCCCTGCAGTCCACCGGCAACACTGCCTGTCTCTAGGAGCCACTGGCCGTGTATCAGACCCGCTGGTCCGGCAGATGCCTTCCTGAACATGTATTGTCCCCATAATGACCACAGCTCGTCAACTGTTAATCAGTTGCAGCTTCGACATTGTGCCCCTGTGTGGTGCGAGCCCCCGACTCGCAAATGAAAGTGCCCATGGATCGACCTGAACATGTATTGTCCCCATTATGACCACAGCTCGTCAACTGTTAATCAGTTGCAGCTTCGACATTGTGCCCCTGTGTGGTGCGAGCCCCCGACTCGCAAATGACCCACGTATCGACCTGTTCAACACCAAAGCACCGGAGCCAGGCTTGAAGGCCTCCACCCAGCAACTGTACCTTCCCAATGCGCAATAACGAAGCTGCGCAAGCGAAACACAACCGCATGCCCTTGGAACAGCTGCCAAAGGTCCACACCACCATGCATGCATGCCTACACTCACGTGCACCCAAATACACATGAACTCTAAAATAGAACTACCCAACAGCCCGTCACGCTCTATTGTTCCGCAGTCCTCTCACGCTCTATGCCTGCCCTATTCAAAATGGCTCATCACACCTCGAAAAAGGATCGCAACATACAGGCTCGTGGCTCAATCTCAAGCTCGAAAATACGGGCGCGCCCTCGTCCAAGTAACTCGGCAGCCACGCAATCCGATCAGACTCCCGCCACCCCGGCACAGCGAACCACCCCAACAAAGCCGTTGCGTGCCCCGGAACACCATACCAATACCAATAAATAATAATACCAGTCAAATAATAATACCAAATATTAATACCAATAACATAATATATAGCCTAACTAGAAATATCACTACGCCATGGCCCCGTCCAACTCAGCCCGCCACCGCCGCCCGCCGCCAACCGGAACCTTTTTCCACCTTGACGACGCTCCTGTGGCCAGGATGTGCTCCAAGGGGACAAAGAGAACGAAACCCCCCAGGGCACTGCCTTAAATACCCACTAAGTTTCGTTTCTGCTAGGTTTCGTTTTCTCCCTGCCTCATGATGACCTCACCTCCGCCAGCCAACCCCTTCCTTGTCCAGGGCCCGGGAGGAGGCACAGCCCCGTGGCGCTACTAAGGGCGCCCCTCCCCTAGGCGCGGGGGGCGCCTGTTCAATACTTTCATTTAATATTTTCCAATTGCTGTAGTTTTTGATTCATCTTAACACAACACAAAGATAAAGGAAGACACCTAAACATTAAGAAAGATTGGCAAATACAATAGGTCTGGCTTCAGCAGGCTGGTACAACGTTTATTTAGTCTTTTTTTTTATTGTATGCCTATACTACAAAAATAAAATGCATAAAAAAGAAAACATGCTACTGCCTAAAGTTGGGGGCCATATGCCTGTAATAACTTGAAAATAAAAACTGTTTTCATTGCTTCTAATTTGAATAGAACTGAATGTAACACTGTGTGTGTGTGCGTGTGTGTGTGTGCGTGTGTGCGTGTGTGTGTGTGTGATATGTGTGTGTGTGTGCTGCCTGGCAGACACATTTATTTAGAACAATTATGCAAACCTGCCTGCTCTTTCGAGAGGGGAGAGATCCCCTTGCAGGAGAATGCAGAGAGTGACTGCACGCACCTGCAAAGGGATGTCTGGTGGGTCCCAGTTGCGGCTCCTGGAGGGAGTGCTGCGAGGCGGGGTGGGGGAGGTGCAGGGTGGGGCGTAGTAAACTCCGGCATACGGCCGAACGGAGTTAAGTACATAAATAAATAAAACGAATTACATTGCGCGAGCTGTAACGCCAAATGGCGATGCGGCGCGCGCACTGTAATTCGTTTTATTTATTTATTTATATACTTAACTCCGTTCGGCCGTATGCCGGAGCTTACTCGCCCACCCTGCCCCTCCCCCACCCCGCCCCACCGCCCCGCAGCACTCCCTCCAGGAGCCGCGACTGGTGGGTCCATGGGACCCTATTTCCACTCTCCAGAGAGCTGCCATCAGGGTCGCACTGACAATGCGCCTCCTTTTTAAGGCGCATTTTCATTGTGCCTCCTGACAGCTCCTTTGCGCTTGCGCCTTCATCCATTATACAGTTCAGACAAAGAGATTTCCTCATTTGCATGAGGCCAGGACCCATGCAAATGAAGGAATGGCCTCGCCAGATAGCGCTGGCACTACATGTGTACCAGCACTATCAGTATTACAGAAGGGACTGCAGAAGCATCTGTGGCCCCTTCTGTAAAACCAAAGTGCCCTGGGGGTACACCAAGCGACCGCACATGCCTATTGCGCCCCCAGGGCACTTTGTGTAATACAGCCCCAGGATGTCTACATCCCGAACTGCTGAACGGAATTACCCCAAATTTGGCAAAAAGGTAGAGCTTGGTTCAGAAAGCGACCTTTTTGTTAAATGGTGTAAATCCGTTCAGTAGTTTTTGAGAAATTCAAAAAATAAGAGTCAAAAAATCAATTTCCCATAGGAAACTTTGTGCAAGGCTACAGCCGAAACTACTGAACGGAATTACTCCAAATTTGGCAGAAAGGTAGTGCTTGGGTCAGAAAGCGACCTTTATAAAAATGGTGTAAATCCGTTCAGTAGTTGCTGAGAAATTAGAAAAATAAAAGTTTCGATATCTGGGCGTAGCCTAAGTTGCGTGCGCGAGCTTCACTGTAATTGGCTGCTGGTAGTCCAAACCAGGAAGTGTTGGCAGCCATCTTGTGGCTCGGTAGAAGCGAGTCACCCAAAAATGGAGAAACAAAGGTATAAAACAAGAGAAGGGGGCAGGGTAGAAAAACCCTGACCCCCTAGGCCTGCTCAGGGGGTCCCAGAAGGACCCCCAGGGCCCAAAACATCATTTAAAAAAAATAAAAAAAATCGGCAAAAATTTGCGCTGGGGTCGCGGGTTCTCGCGTTTCATTTTAATGAGGCCCTTGGGTGGGCTAGGTTCCGGGGGTATTTCTTAAAAAGTAATAGCAGGGGCTTGCAGGGGTTGCGGGGGTGCGCTGGGGTCCGGGGGCTTCACTCATGTTGGGAGGGGGTTGCGCGGCCCCCTTCTGGAGCCTTCTATGTGCTTGTAACTTTGGCGTCGTTTGACAAATCTTTATGAAATTATCCAAAAAGTTTCTCTTTTTTGATTAGCTCTTATATTGAAAGTTTGGGGGTGAATGGTGTAGGAGGGGCTGAGAAAAGGAGGGTCCTAAAACGTGTTTTCTCCATGCAATTTCCATACGAAACTTTACAGAATACTACAGGTGAAACTGCTGAACGGAATTACGCCAAATTTGGCAGGGAGAAAGGTGATGGTCCAGAAAGCACGCTTTTGTTTAAACTGTGTAAATCCGTTCAGTAGTTTTTGAGAAATATCAAATTTTACAGATATCGATATTTGAGAATTCTGACATGTGATTGGCTGAGGGGTTACAAGCACCAGCTTGCGGCTTATTGGCTGTGAATGGTTGAAACCAGGAAGTGTTGGCAGCCATTTTGTGATTTACTCCGTCAGTTCGCATCTCTCCGTGTAGAAGCCATCGGGTTCGTAGTTTTACCTCTGCGAGGCAACACTGGCATCTGTGTCTGTGTGAGATATGCCTTTCACGCTGCCTCTCTTCATATCACCAGGTCGCGGCTATGCCTTTAGAAGCCCGTCCGTCGGCTCAGAGCTCTGTGAGTCAGTCTGTCGGTACGATCCCCTACACTACCCAAAGACTACCTAAACACCACTGCACTGTCGTAAACTCTAAAACACTACCCCAGCACGATCCCCTACACTACCCAAACACCACTGCACTACCCTAAACCCTAAATCTACCCCCAGCACGACCCCCTACCCAAACACCACTGCACTACCCTAAACCCTAAAATACTACCCCAGCACAACCCCCTACACTACCCAAACACCACTGCATTGTCGTAAACCCTAAAACACTACCCCTATCAGGACCCCCTACACTACGCAAAACACCACTGCAGTACCCTAAATCCTAAAACACTATCCCCAGCACGACCCCCTACAGTACCCAAACACCACTAGACTACCCTAAACCCTAAAACACTAATCCCAACATGATCCCCTACACTACACAAACACCACTGCACTACCCTAAACCCTAAAAGACTACCCCAGCACGACCCCCTACAGTACACAAACACCACTGCAGTACCGTAAACACTAAAACACTACTCCGAGGACGAGCCCCTACACTACACAAACACCACTGCACTACCCTAAACCTAAAACACTACTCCCAGCATGACCCCTTACACTACCCAAACACCACTGCATTTTCGTAAACTCTAAAACACTACCTCCAGCACGATTCTTACACTACCCAAACACCACTGCACTACCTTAAACCCTAAAACGCTACCCCCAGCATAAACCCCCAAACAGTACACAAACACCACTGCACTACTCTAAATCCTAAAACAGTACTCGCTGCATGACTTCCCACACTACACAAACACCACTGTGCTACCCTAAATCCTAAAACACTACTCTCAGCATGACCCCCTACACGACACAAACACCACTGCACTGCCGTAAACCCTAAAACACTACTCCCAGAATGACCCCCTACACTACCCAAACACCACTGCACTGCCATAAAGCCTAAAACACTACTCCCAGCATGACCCCCTACACTACACAAACACCACTGCACTACCCTAAACCCCAAAACAGTACTCCCAGCATGACCCCTTACACTACCCAAACATTACTGCATTGTCGTAAACTCTAAAACACTACCTCCAGCACGATTCTTACACTAGCCAAACACCACTGCACTACCTTAAACCCTAAAACGCTACCTCCAGCACGAACCCCCTAAAGTACACAAACACCACTGTACTACCCTAAAGCATAAAACAGTACCAGTCCGTCGGTTCGCAGGTCTGCGTCTGCGAGCCGTCGTGTCCCTAGCTGTACATGTGCGAGCCAGTCCGTTAGGTGATAGGTGTGTCTCTGCTAGCAGGGCCGTTGGCCCGTTGGTGTCCCCTTGCGATTTAGACCCGAGCTCTCCCTCTGCGAGCCAGCACGCTGGTGTGCGTTTGCGAGCCGACGGCCTGTAGCTCTCTCTGTGCGAGCTGAGCCGACGGGCCGCAGCTCTCCCTCTGCGAGCCTGCCCGACGGCCCTCAGGTCTCCCTGTGCTAGCCCGATCGCAGCTGTCACTCTGCGAACCGATATTGGGAATATAAGGTGGCTCTAAAAAGAGCCCTTGTGTTTATTAGTTGGAGCTACATATAAGTGCGAATGCACAGCTTCAGGTTATCCAGAAAAACTCAATTTCCCTGATCTGTGAAGTGTACTCCATCACTTCTGTAGATATCAGCCATATCAAACCGTATGTTGTTGTTGTAGATCGACCCCATTCTATGGTCTCTGAGGTATGCAGACACAGCTTTGTTGACATTCTTCCTAGATTTTTCAATCTGAGGACAAAATTGGTTTGACCATTTCCACTTCTGTCTTTGGCATATATTGGAATATACAAAGACAGTTTGAGGCAAAAGCAACATCAATTGTCGAAAGGTGTCTTTCATTAGCATTTCCAAACCTACACCAGTCAATGTGCCTAGGTCGTTTCCACCACAGTGCACAATCATGAGGTCAGGGTGTTGGAGATGCAAACAGGTTTTAACCAAAGGCAACAATTGGTGCCACTTCAATCCTCTCTGTCCAAACCATTTAATGTCCACATTTTGTAAACCTAGGTCTAAGTCAATACGTCTCTGTTCTGCATACCTCTTGCACCAGAAAACATAGCTATGTCCTACGATCCACACTAGCATTTTGAAGGTATGGCTGGGAAGTATGGATAGATGTCTGTAGCTCATGCAGTCCGTTCGTAGAATAAGAGATATGTTTAAAGGTGGGGAACTACTTTTTTTTCTCATTCAAAACGATAACTGATTGGGAGATCAAAAGCATTGTTTTTTAAAAGTAGGGTGCACATTCGTTTTGCGGGAAAGCATCTTTGTGATTGGTTAAGAAAAAGCAGTTTAAACGTGGAGTACATATGATAGGATAAAATTTGGTCAACTCAACCACACCTGCTACTTGCATTTGGAAGGCACTGTTTGAACTTAAAACAATCGTGAACTTTTAACCTGCACGTGCCGTTAAATGTTCGAGAAAATGTTGCAAAAAAATATCGTTACGTTTAAAAAAATTGATGAACTTTTAACCTGCACGTGTTGTAGAATGTTCTAGAAAGTGTGTTGATAGAATACGTTGCACTTCTGACTTCTATGTGTCCTTGAATATTAAAAAAACTGTTTATATGGAAAATTCAAAAATAACCAATAGAGAGAAGTTTTGCAATTTAAAAGAATCAAGGAACTATTCTAATTTGTTCTTTACATGTATTTATGTGTGGAGTAACTAAATTACAGACACAACAGCACCAGGAAGAGGAACAAGCAGGGAGTGTGGGGACGGGGGGAGATGGGCACAATTGCACACATGCACAATTAAGTACAGCACAACTACAGACAAACCATGGCTAAAATGAAACACACCAACAAGGAGCACAAGTCACACAACCTGCCAACATCACACCACTGAACAAGCACAGAAGTGAAAACCACACTGCCTGAAAGGGAGAAGGGTGAACAAAACCTCACATGAAGGGACATCTCACACAGAATGCAGCACACACACATAGGAAGCAGAGCACACCAACATCCAACACAATGTTGTCCAAACACAAACATTCGCACAATCGAACACAGGACACAAATGCACTCACCTGTGGCGTATAAACGTCCAAAAGCGTCAGTACGAAACAGGCACATGAGAACGCATAAGTACAAACCCACAGTCCGGATGGGGTAGCAATTCACGTATGGCAGGCAGCCAGAGAGTCCGTGACACACACATTGGCATACAAATGAAGACACAACACATTTGGAGACAAGTGAAAATGTGGAAACTTTATAAAAAAAGTGCGTGTCAGTACGGCCAAGAGTAGTGCCACGATATGCAGACAAATGCAGCAGCATGCCTGAATAAGGAACGTAGGAAAACGTCCATGTTCACCTCGGGGTAGTCCATAACCAACACAGGTCAGTGTCAAGCAGAGTTGGTCGTCCGCGCCTCGGACATGAGTCGACACCAATGCAGCCATGTCCACTGTCGTCTTGGGACATGTGACCAGATGCACAACGTGCAATGATGCGGCGGGACACGTGCAATGTGGCACATCGAGTCATGGTTGCAGGTACCTTGTCACTCGTCCATGAACGCGAGTGCAGCTGCGTAAGCCACTATCTCTAATGAGTGATGGTTGGCCACAATATTTGACATGTCGTCGACGTAATCCATCAGCTGACCGGGACAGATGTGCTGACTCCAACCACTGTACCCAATGTGCACCAAAGCAGAATCGGGAAGTGGGTCAATTTGCTCACTGCATACTATGACACGTGCAATCTCCCAGGCCCAGTTCCCAACATGCATGCCAAACATCCATGCATGCCATAAACGGGCATCACCATGACACTCCTGGTCGTGGGCCAACAGGGGCGCACACACCCGTCGTAATCCATGTCAGCTACGCACACGTTGGAGAGGCACACGTCCATGCACCACTCGTATAGGCACGTGCGACATTGCAATACAGGGTGAACGCAGGTGACGTCCGCAATGCGGAAGTTCAGCCGGTAAGTGATCCGCAGCACTGCCAAAGGCAGTGCACCCAGGACATGCAGCAGACGTGCAAGGTATAGGTGGACGTGAATGGAGTCGACCATGTGTTCGGGATGCCCTGCCATTGCGTCAGTGGCTCTACTTGTAGCTGCACTGGTTTGCCGTGTGCCAGTCTTGTGGATGAAATGGCACAGGTTGGTGCAATGAGCCGGGTCTGTGTGGAATGGGTGCAGGGCAGGGGTGTGGTGGGAGTATGTGTGAAGGCCATTTCACGCACGCTAACTACGACGAAGGACTTTTGATTGTGGGATGTGTACTCGTTGTTCTCAAATCGGGCAGTGCGTAGTGTGGGAGACGGATGCAAATATTCTCGTATCTGTCAGGGGGGGCTGGCCACTTGCAAGTTCCTTCTCAGAGCAGCAGATGTGTTAGCGCAAGATAGCTCAGACAAAGAACCTTTCATCCCTACAGTAACTTCTCCAGGTGCATTTATACAGGATGTGTACAAAGGCCGGTCGTGGGTGTTGTGGGATGTCTCCGACCCTGGTCATCATGGATGAGATGCCCAGCACGTGGCAGATGGGCGGGTTCACTGTGTGTTACGTTGCCAAACAGCTGCTCCTCCCTCCCACGAGCCCCCACACTTTTGTGCGCTGCGCTGTTGTATCCCGTGCACTCCTACGGCACACCACTGTAATGCCTATTCGCACATGTCCTGCGGCATTCCAATCACACCGTGACACTGCCGTTTGGAGGTGGTGCATGCCACTTTACAACATCGACTGCTGCGGCCCTTGTGGCGGCCACACCAGAACACAGAGACACACTTACCGCACTTCTTGCACACAGACATGTCCGAGACACCCCGTTCCCCTTGCCGGATAGGCACACCCCTGCGCTGACCTGTGTACGCCGGACCAGCACACGCCTCTTGTGCATGCAGGAGGACGCGTGCGTAGCTACATGTCCAGGCTCACTGCCAACGCTGAGGTGACATGGTAACGTCCGCTGAAGACAACACACTGTGATGTCGCAGGGCCCGTGCCCATCATGCTAACACAATGACCACACGGGCACACTTGCTCAGATGCGGGTTCGGGGGGCGTTGGCGGTCCTGGGGTTGTTGCGATGAGTGTTGTGGCCCTCATGGGTATCCGTGTATCATGCTCATTGACTCTATGGCACCTGTGGGTGTTCCGGTGTGGCTCTTGGCTGTGTTCCCTTTCATGCTGCAGGTAGTCATCCTGCTTAACACCAGCAGAAAGCAGGTGTAAAATCCCTGGTGCTAACGCGGCTTATCGCCGGAATTTGTTTCGCATCGCAGTTTTTGCCTTTTGTTGTGAAAGTTGTGATGTGGTTTTTTGTGTACAGAAAAATAAATGAACTGGGCAGTGTATCCCGTCAAGATTCAGCACCTGACCCACTATTCCCAATCAATATAAATACAATGGGATTTCTTCATTGATTTTGTGTGTACACTGTAAATGCACCCACTACCACAGTGCAATTCAATACAGGATTTTAGTATTTAGAATAAATCACAAAGGTGCACCTCGTGTGTTTTTGCACGGGAACGCCTACTCTGCATCTCATTATCAGCACTTTAATGCAACTAAAGTTGAGATAAATCTAACACACTATTCAGAAGCTGGTGCAAACTGCAGACATCACCAGTATTCCCGCGATAACTGCCCCAAAATTTAACACCATGGTGGACACCACCAAATAACAGTAATAAGAACGAGAAAGAGTCACACAGCACTTAAGTAACAACCAAAAACTTTATTGAATTTTTTTTCTTTTTTCAAACTTTATTTTTCCGTTTACGTACATATAGAGGATAAACTAAATTTAACAAACTCAACACAAAATAACAAGGCGGAAGACTCCTGTCGGGTCCATGAATGTCGACGACACAGTCTGGAAAATAAAGCACAAAATAAGGACGTGTGTAATGCGCATATCAAAGGAGTGAGACACAGAGAAAGAGAGAAGGAAAAAAAAGCCAGAGAGAAAAAGAGAGGGAAGGAAAGAAAGGGAGTGAGAAAGGGAGAAGGGAGAGAGAGTGAGAGAGATAGAAGGAAAGGAAGGAAGAGAGTGAGAGAGAGAGTGAAGAGAGGGAAGTGAGAGAGAGAGAGAGAGAGAGAGAGACACTGCCGCCCCTGCGCATCCATGACCAAATAATTACCTGCTGCCATCGGAGTGTCTGCCAGTGGGCACTCCACGTGCCCATGAAAGCTCCAGGGCCCGGTCCCACCACCATGGCTTGGTGCACATTATGTGGACCCGCTCCGCGGCCCAGCAGATCCCACACATGTCGCTGAGTCATCAATGGCGGAGACCACACCAGCTTTTGGTGCCGCTAACCCTGTGCAACGCAAGTCAGCGCCACGTGGTGGTAGGCCGCTGACGGCCATACAACTTAGGGTGCGACTAACCCTGTGCAACTCAAGTCCGTGCCACGTGGTGGTAGGCCCCTGACGGCCACATCATCTTCGGGTGGCACTAACCCTGTGCATCTCAAGTCCGCGCCACGTGGTGGTAGGCCCCTGACAGCAACATCAGCTTTGGGTGGCACTAACCCTGTGCAACTCAAGTCCGCGCCACGTGGTAGTAGGCCCCTGACGGCCATACAGCTCAGGGTGCGACTAACCCTCTGCGCAACGTATCATGGACTCTTTATGATTGAGACCCGTGGAGCGTCTGCCATCCAGTCACCACCGGCAATAAAGGATGTGACGTTGTCGATCCATTATATTTGCGTGGTCAAATGGCCTGTGACGCATGTGCCGGATGTGTTTGCAAACTTGCCCAAAGGGAGTGGCCGTGACATGTTGACAACTAGACCACTGACCAGCACACCAACAGCGAGTACGTCTGCGACAGGTAGCTATGTGGGGGGTGTGAAAACGTGTTTTCTCAATGGATTTTCCGTAGGAAACTTTAGACAAGGCTACAGGTCAAACTGCTGAACGGAATTACGCCAAATTTGGTAGGGAGAAAGGTCTTGGTCCAGAAAGCACGCTTTCTTGCATCGAGTGAAAATATAAAAGAAAGGTCCCGGGGGCAATTTAATATACCGGAGCTTTGTCTGTGCGAGATAACCCTTTCACGCTCCCTCTGCCCAACATCACCACTTCGCAGCTATGCCGTTAGAAGCAAGTCCGTCGGCTCGCAGCTCTCTACCTTTGCGAGCTAGTACGCTGTGTTATGATTTCCCTTGTGTTGAGGCCGCGTGCCTCTGTAGAATGCTTCTATGCGAACGTTCTGATTTTACGTGGTGTTCCTCGCGACCTCGGCAGTTGGTCAGTTACGGTTGGCTGAGGCATGAGGGATGCTGCGACTCTGTGCACCTGCCTCTGTGTCATATTTGGATTACAGCACGCTGCTGTGCCTGTACCTCTGCGAGCTACTACGCTGCTGTTCCTTTGGGAGCGGACGGCTCGTAGTACTGCGTCTGTGAGTCGAGCAGACGGGCCGCAGTTGTCCCTCTGCGAGCCTGGGTGCGAACTTTTCAATAAGTCACACTACATAAGCATTGAAAAGCCATTTTGTGATTCAGTCCGTCAGCTGGCATCTGTCCGAGGCATTTCTGAAAAGATACCGGAGTTCTTTCTGTGAGAGATACCCCTTTCACGCTGCCTCTCCCCACATCAGCAGGTAACGCACCCTCTTCCCACATTACCAACATACCCCCAACAACCTTCTTGGGCCCGGAATTGTCCCTGTGCGGTTGGACAAACAAGAATCTTAGTCATGTATAGATTTACATATAAAACATTTTATTTAAACAAAACAACAACAAATAAAACTGAAGGGAGTCTGGTGCTGTGGTCGCTGCCACGAAGTTGGGGTCACTGCCATTCAGGACTCAGGACACAGTTCCACATGTGGGATCGGCTTGTATTGAACAGGGTTAGTGGCACCACGTGTCGTGCCTTGTGTTGTACAGGGTTAGTGGTACCACATGTCGCCGGCCTTGCATATGGAAATATGCCTCACTGATCGAAGGGAGTCTGGTGCTGTGGTCGCTGCCACGGACTTGGGGTCACTGCCATTCAGGACTCAGGACACAGTTCCACATGTGGGATCGGCTTGTGTTGAACAGGGTTAGTGGCACCACGTGTCGCCGGCTTGTGTTGAAGAGGGTTAGTGGCACCACGTGTCGCGGCTTGTGTTGAACAGGGTTAGTGGCACCACGTGTCCAAAATTCGAATTGCGAGCTCTGCTGCCCACAGTGTAGGCCAGAGGTAGCGGTGAGCAAGGGCCCACAGCCACGTGCATAGGTTGGTGGCCCCACTGGCCTGCGTAGTTCAGGTTCAGTGGCACCACGTGTCGCCGGCCTTCCATATGCAAATACGCCTCACTAATCGAAGGGAGTCTGGTGCTGTGGTCGCTGCCACGAAGTTGGGGTCACTGCCATTCAGGAGTCAGGACACAGTTCCACATGTGGGATCGGCTTGTGTTGTACAGGGTTAGTGGCACCACGTGTCGCTGCTTGTGTTGAACAGGGTTAGTGGCACCACGTGTCCAAAATTCGAATTGCGAGCTCTGCTGCCCGCAGTGTAGACTGCTAATGAGTGTTCGTTTGCACTTGAAGATGAATTTGGTGATTGTACTAAAGCTATAACTGATATAAAAAAGTTCTTGAAGCAAGGATACTAAAAGGATATTATGTAGGTTTTAGGCCTGTGATAGTTACTTGCCTACTGGACCCTGTAATTAATGAATCAAGACTTAATTTTAATTGTGAGCCCTGATGACCGCAGTGTAGGCCAGAGGTAGCGGTCAGCAAGGGCCCATAGCCACGTGGCATTGAGTTGAGGTGCACAGTTAGTGGCACCAGAAGCATTGAGAATGTATGAGCTTGTGATACTGCTTGGTGCGGATGTGCCGCACTGGGAGCAATGTCTCTTGCCTACTGGACTGCGGCATCTGCAATCGCGACTGTATCTGAATTGTGAGCCCTGCTGACCGCAGTGTAGGCCAGAGGTAGCGGTGAGCAAGGGCCCACAGCCACGTGCATAGGTTGATGGCCCCACCGGCCTGTGTAGTTCAGGTTCAGTGGCACCACGTGTCGCCGGACTTCCATATGCAAATACGCCTCACTAATCGAAGGGAGTCTGGTGCTGTGGTTGCTGCCACGAAGTTGGGGTCACGGCCATTCAGGAGTCAGGACACAGTTCCACATGTGGGATCGGCTTGTGTTGAACAGGGTTAGTGACACCACGTGTCGCCGGCCTTGCATATGGAAATATGCCTCACTGATCGAAGGGAGTCTGGTGCTGTGGTCGCTGCCACGGACTTGGGGTCACTGCCATTCAGGACTCAGGACACAGTTCCACATGTGGGATCGGCTTGTGTTGAACAGGGTTAGTGGCACCACGTGTTGCCGGCTTGTGTTGAACAGGGTTAGTGGCACCACGTGTCGCGGCTTGTGTTGAACAGGGTTAGTGGCACAACGTGTCCAAAATTCGAATTGCGAGCTCTGCTGCCCGCAGTGTAGACTGCTAATGAGTGTTCGTTTGCACTTGAAGATGAATTTGGTGATTGTACTAAAGCTGTAACTGATATAAAAAATGTTCTTGAAGCAAGGATACTAAAAGGATATTATGTAGGTTTTAGGCCTGTGATAGTTACTTCCCTACTGGACTCTGTAATTAATTAATCAAGACTTAATTTTAATTGTGAGCCCTGATGACCGCAGTGTAGGCCAGAGATAGCGGTCAGCAAGGGCCCATAGCCACGTGGCGTTGAGTTGAGGTGCACAGTTAGTGGCACCAGAAGCATTGAGAATGTATGAGCTAGTGATGCTGCTTGGTGCGGACGGGCCGCACTGGGAGCAATGTCTCTTGCCTACTGGACTGCGTCATCTGCAATCGCGACTGTATCTAAATCGTGAGCCCTGCTGACTGCAGTGTAGGCCAGAGGTAGCGGTGAGCAAGGGCCCACAGCCACGTGCATAGGTTGGTGGCCCCACCGGCCTGCGTAGTTCAGGTTCAGTGGCACCACGTGTCGCCGGCCTTCCATATGCAAATACGCCTCACTAATCGAAGGGAGTCTGGTGCTGTGGTCGCTGCCACGAAGTTGGGGTCACTGCCATTCAGGAGTCAGGACACAGTTCCACATGTGGGATCGGCTTGTGTTGAACAGGGTTAGTGGCACCACGTGTCGCCAGCTTGTGTTGAACAGGGTTAGTGGCACCACGTGTCGCGGCTTGTGTTGAACAGGGTTAGTGGCACCACGTGTTGCCGGCTTGTGTTGAACAGCGTTAGTGGCACCACGTGTCGCGGCTTGTGTTGAACAGGGTTAGTGGCACCACGTGTCGCCGGCTTGTGTTGAACAGGGTTAGTGGCACCACGTGTCGCCGGTCTTCCACAGTGTAGGCCGGAGGCAGCGGTCAGCAAAGGCCCACAGCCACGTGACGTTAACTTGAGCTGCACATATTGGGAGTATACAGTCTTCTTAACCGATTATACTCTCTTACACAATTTGCATCGGCACTAATCTTGAATTGTTAGCCCTGCTAACCGCATTGTAGGCTGGAGGCAGCGGTCATCAAGGGCCCACAGCAACATGGCGTTGACTTGAGCTGCATAGAGTTAGTGGTACTTGAAGCACTTAGCGTGTGCGCAGTCAGCGATGATGCGTGGTCCGGGCTGGCCGCACTGGTAGCAATGTCTGTTGCCTACTGGACTGCGTCATCTGCAATCGTGAGTCGCTCTGAATTGTGAGCCCTACTCACCGCAGTGGAGGCAGGAGGCAGCGGTGAGGAAGGGCCCACAGGCACATGCTGTGGACTTGAGCAATGTCTGTTGCCAACTGGACTGCGTCATCTGCAATCTCGACTCCATCTGAATTGTGAGCCCTACTGACCGCAGTGTAGGCCAGAGGCAGCGGTCAGGAAGGGCCCACAGCCACGTGTTGTTGACTTGAGCAAAATCTCTTGCCTACTGGACTGCGTCATCTGCAATCGCGACTCGATCTCAATTGTGAGCCTTGCTGTCCGCAGTGTATATCGAAGGCAGTAGTTTGTACAGACATAAGTCCGCGGTGCTGTGCCGCTGGGGGCCGGTGTGGTGGAAGCCAGCGATCGGCTGAGGAGGCTGGCGGTCACGTCGGAGGCCTCGTGGCAGGGTGAGGGGCGCCGCCCTGGCAGACGCTTTGGCCTTCCCTAAAGTGAACCACGCCCAGAGCTCCGGCCTATTTATTCACACTCCTACGCTGAAGTGGCATACGTCGGACCAGCCCACTCCAGTTACGCTTATGCTTACGGGGGGGACGACACAGCTACATGACTGAGATCTTCCCTAGTGTTCGACGTAACATGGTTGGGTCCACTGTCCACAACACTCCAAGCACCAGTAGTATTTGTGCACATGGAGAGGTGTGTGTTCTGCATACTGAGATGTGTCCAGCACATCACCGCTACACTTTGCATTGTGTGCATTGTTAAACATGGGTGAATTGCTTCCTTCACATATAGTTTGTTCACACCTGTCCAGTGCTTTAAATGGGAAAAAATAAGTGCAGGTACTCTTTAAAATAGAGGTGTGGCAAGTGGGCAGGGCTAGGGGTGGGCGAAGGGCAAGATATGATCATACCTAATGACTTCTGTACCAGTTGCAGCACATATCAAAACACAGAGAAATGCGTTTATGGCAATAAAACAGATTAACCCATTACACATAATTACATGCTCCTCGGAAGCAGAGCAGAATCTCCCCTGCACCGGAGGAGAAACCTAACCTGTGCCTGCCGTGCTGTGGATCAGGGTACCGGTACTGTCCCTGGCTACAGAGAAGTGCCGGTACTGACGGCAAAAACAATCAGAAGTGTCGGTACTCAGTACCGGTGAGTACCGGCCCATTTAAAGCACTGCACCTGTCCCAATATTCAGCTATTGTGTGGCTGAGGGGCCATGCCGTTTTCGGAAAGTTTGTTGTCTTGTTCTGCGCTGCCTCGGTGGTAGGGGGGGTCCTGGGGGTGGTGGTGGGTGTTGTGGCGTTCTTGGGTGTCAGAGCTGCTTGATCAGTAGGTCTATGACATGTGTTGGTCTTCAGATGTGGCTCTGGGCTGGGCTCCCTTTCATACTGTATGTAGTTGTTTAATATTTAAAAAACAAGAAGACATTATATAGTTTAAATAACAAATAAAAAAAATTACAGTAGGGAGAGGGGTGGTACGGGGGGGAGGTCCTGAGGGTTGTGGTAGTGGGTGTTGTGTCCTTCTTGGGTGTCGGAAAAAACTATAGGTTAAATGAACATTATAATTAGAAGTTAGAATTAAAAAAAACATTGAAATTCACTGAAAAAACCATAGGTTTCAGGGACGTTATAGATAGAAATTAGTAATTTAAAAACCTTTGAAATTCACTGAAAAAACCATAGGTTTCAGGCACGTTATAGTTAGAAATTGGCATTTAAAAAACCTTTGAAATTCACTGAAAAAACCATAGGTTTCAGGCACGTTATAGTTAGAAATTAGCATTTAAAAAACCTTAGAAATTCACTGAAAAAACCATAGGTTTCAGGGACGTTATAGTTAGTTGGACATTTCACTCATACAAAACCATAGAAATTCCACCGTTATAGTTAGTTCAGCTAACTATAACTCGCGCCCCGCAATGCACTGCTGATGACGTCACATATTACATCATTCATGACATGGTCAGTGACATCACTGATGACATCACTGATGACATCTCAAATGACATCACTGATGACATGACTGATGACATCATCCACGTGATAATCTGATGCACCTCCTCATACCCTAATATAACGTTTGATACACCCACTCTAAAATACAGACTACCATTTTCGAAACCTTAGACACACCAATACCAGTTAGTACAAACCCACTCACTAATTCCTAGGTCTACACACACATCCACTCATTCACCCATACAGTCATTCATACATGAAGTCAACCATCAATATGGCACTATCATATGCACTCACACATCTATACAGACACTCACACACCGCCATTCATCCATAGAGTTACTCACACACCTAGTCAGTCATGCAAAGAATCAATCACACTCCCATTTACTCACCTATACAGTTATACACACACCACCTCACTTTTTCAAACATATACTAACACATACTTACACTCTTATACAATAACTAATACAAGCATACACTCATCCATATGGCAACTCTCACAATCACTCACTCTCACATATAGTCATTTATATACTCCAACCCTCACATATACTGCCTTTCACATATGCAGTTACTCACATATGTACCACTGAGGCATCCATTCACTCACCAACACACCCATACGCACACTCACCCACCCATACAGCCCTTCACAGATGCAGTCTTGAACCCATACACCCAGTGAATCACCCACTCATACATCTATTCACAGAGTAATACCCCCCACCCACCCACACAGTCACTCAGGCACTCATACAGATACTCAGACAACCAATCAATAATCCATATAGACCCTCATTCAGCTACTCACCAACCCATGCAACCGCTTACACACCAACTGACAAACTAAACTGTGTGAATGTCTGTATCAGTCACTAACCCATGCATTCAGTAAGACACATTTAATCACTCACTTATACAGTCAGTCACGCACCTACTAAATCATCCATTCAGACACTTATCCACCCACTCTTTCTTCAAAACACCTTGGCCTATATATATATATAAAACATATTTAAACTTTACAGAAACACACAGTCACTGGATGATGTCATCAGTGATGTCATTTGAGATGTCATCAGTGATGTCATCAGTGATGTCACTGACCATGTCATGAATGATGTAATATGTGACGTCATCAGCAGTGCATTGCGGGGGCGCAAGTTATAGTTAGCTGAACTAACTATAACGGTGGAATTTCTATGGTTTTGTATGAGTGAAATGTCCAACTAACTATAACGTCCCTGAAACCTATGGTTTTTTCAGTGAATTTCTAAGGTTTTTAAATGCTAATTTCTAACTATAACGTGCCTGAAACCTATGGGTTTTCCAGTGAATATATATATATATATATATATATATATATATATATATATATATATATTCACTGAAAAAAACCATAGGTTTCAGGCACGTTATAGTTAGAAATTAGCATTTAAAACCTTACAAATTCACTGAAAAACCATAGGTTTTAGGGACAGTTATAGTTAGTTGGACATTGCACTCGTACAAAACCCGTGAAATTCCCTGTTATAATTAGTTCAGCTAACTATAACTCGCGCTCCATAATGCACTGCTGATGACGTCACATATTACATCACTCATGACATGGTCAGTGACATCACTGATGACATCACTGATGACATCTCAAATGACATCACTGATGACATCATCCAGTGACTGTGTGTTTCTGTAAAGTTTAAATATTTTAATATATATAGGGAAAGGCGTATTGAAGAATGAGTGGGTGTATAAGTGTCTGTATGGATGATTTAGTAGGTGCGTGACTAACTCTATAAGTGAGTGATTAAACGTATCTTACTGAATGCATGGGTTAGTGACTAAACTGGGTGAATGTCTGTATCCGTCTGTCTATTGCTGCGTAAGTGGCTGCATGGGTTTGTGAATAGCTACATGAGGGTCTATATGAGTTATTGATTGGTTGTCTGAGTATCTGTATGGGTGCCTGAGTGTTTGTGTGGGTGGGGTGTGTGCGACTCTGTGCATAGATGTGTGAGTGGGTGATTCACTGGGTGCATGATTTCAAGAGTGCATCCGTGATGGACTGCTTGGGTGGGTGAGTGTGTGTATGGGTGTGTTAGTGAGTGAATGTATATCTCAGTGGTACATGTGTGAGTAACTACATATGTGAAAGGCAGTATATATGTGTGTTGGAGTATATAAATAGCTATAAGCGAGAGTGTATGATTGTGAGAGTGACTGTATGGATGAGTGTGTGCTTGTATCAGTGATTGTATAAGCGCGTAAGAATGTGCTAGTATTTGTATGAGTAAGTGAGCTGGTGTGTGTATAACTGTATAGGTGAGTAAATGGCAGTGTGTTTAATTATTTGCATGACTGACTAGGTGTGTGAGTACCTCTATGGATGAGTGGCGGTGTTTGAGTGTCTATATAGGAGTATGAGTGCATATGATAGTCCTGTACTGAGTGACCGTAAGTATGAGTGACTGTACGGGTGAGTGAGTGGATGTGTGTGTAGACCTAAGATTCAGTGAGTGGGTATGTAGTTATTGGTGTTGGAGTGTCTATGGTTTTGCGAATGGCAGTCTGTAATTTAGAGTGAGTGTATCAAAGGTTATATTAAGGTGTGAGGAGGTGCATCAGATTATCACGTGGATGATGTCATCAGTGATGTCATTTGAGATGTCATCAGTGATGTCATCAGTGATGTCACTGACCATGTCATGAGTGATGTAATATGTGACGTCATCAGCAGTGCATTGCTGGGCGCGAGTTAAAGTTAGCTGAACTAACTATAACGGGGGAATTTCACGGGTTTTGTACTGAGTGCAATGTCCAACTAACTATAACTGTCCCTAAAACCTATGGTTTTTTCAGTGAATTTGTAAGGTTTTTTAAATGCTAATTTCTAACTATAACGTGCCTGGAAACCTATGCTTTTTTCAGTGAATTTCAAAGGTTTTTTAAATGCTAATTCCTAACTATAACATGTCTGAAACCTATGGTTTTTTTCAGTGAATTTCAAAGGTTTTGTAAATGACAATTTTTAAATGTATTAATTGTTATATTTATTTTTTGATACTGATTTACTACATTTTTTAAACTATTTATTTTTAGATATTTTATTTTTTAAATTACATTGTAATTACATTATACATTACATTACAAAATATACTTTCTCAGAATGAATTACTTTAGTTTAAATACTTTGCAAATAGGCAATAGACTTTTAAGTACAGTAGTTACAGTTGTTGCAATGGGCAACACAATTTCAAACACAATGCAACATTGAGCTCAATGTGAATTTCAAGTTAAATGCAATTAGTTACTTTATGGATTACTTTTCTAACCACAGGACTGGATCCTAGATTCAGTCATGGGACATCTCCTGTAAACAGTTGAGTAAAAGCGTTTTGGTTACAGTAGTGATTTTTAAGGAATATTATTGTATTTTAAAAGTTGACACTTAGAAACTTTTTCACATAGAATCACCAATGTTATCCTATGGGAGGAAATTCACTTAGCAGGTAAGTAGTGTTATCGTTTCTTTTTCTTACTCAGTGGTGGATCCTGGATCCAGCACTGGTGCATCTCCTGTAAACAGTTGAAAGAATGCGTTTAAGTCATACAGGCGATTTTTAAGGAATATTTGTAGTTTTGAAAATCGACACTTTGAAACTTTTCTGCTGAAAACCAGACAATGGATTCCAATGGAAGGAAATACAAGTTACTGGTAAGTACGGTTAGAATTACTTTTCAGGGTCAGTGCTGGGCTAAAAGATGCAGCACTGGGTTCTCTCCTGATAACAGGTGAGTAAATCGGAATTCGTAGTTCGGCTGATTTTAGAGGAATATTATAAAGTTCCAAAACTCCACACAGAAGATTTTCCACGTGAAACCAGTCAATGTTAGCCTATGGAAGGAAATTCAAGTTACTGGTAAGTACGGTTAAAATTACTTTTCAGGATCAGTACTGGGCTCAAAGATGCAGCACTGAGGTCTCTCCTGATAACCGGTGAGTAAATCGGAATTCGTAGTTCGGCTGATTTTAGAGGAATATTTGTATGTTTCAAAAATCGACACTTAGAAACTTTTTCAGCAAAAAGCAGGCAATGATATCCTATGGAAGGAAATTCAAGTTACTGGTAAGTACGGTTAAAATTACTTTTCAGGATCAGTACTGGGCTCAAAGATGCAGCACTGAGGTCTCTCCTGATAACAGGTGAGTAAATCGGAATTCGTAGTTCGGCTGATTTTAGAGGAATATTTGCACAATGGTGAAGGAAGGGGTGGGGCCTGAAGTGACATGTCTGAAAACACGCCCTGTGGCGCGTTTTAAGTTGAGAATTAATTCCTCCTCAATCCCGAGGGTCCCTAGGGGCCAACTGGCCCACCAGATACCTCCAGTATGCGCCAGAGAGCTGCGTTGCAGAGAGGTGTTCAGAGGCCACGCCCCTTTTTACAACCCTCTGCAACGCAGCTCCGTGGCGCTTACTGGAGGTACCTGCTGGGCTAGTTGGCCCCCAGGGACCCTCAGGATTGAAGAGGATTTAATTCCCCATCTTAAAACGCGCCACGGGGCCTGTTTGCACACATGTCACCTGAATCCACGCCCCCTCCCTTCACCACTGTGCAAACTCGCCCTGTGCCGCGTTTTTAAGTTGGGGGATTAAGTCCCCTTGAATACTGAGGGTCCCCGGAGTCCAACTAGCCCACCATGTACCTCCAAAAAGCGCCACAGAGCTGCGTTGCAGAGAGGTGTAAAAAGGGGCGTGGCCTCGGTACACCTCTCTGCAACGCAGCCCCTGGCGCATACCGGAGGTTCCTGGTGGGCTAGTTGGCCCCCAGGGACCCCCAGTATTCAAGGGGAATTGCTTCCCTTCTTAAAACGCGCCAGGGGGCGCGTTTGCAGACTGCTGCAGAAAGGGGGTGGGGCCTCCGGCACGATGCCGGTCTTTTTTTTTTTTTTTTTTTGCTTTTTTCTGCCAAGGTGGTCCTTGTGGGACCCCCTGAGCAGACCTAGGGGGTCAGGGTGTTTCTACCCTGCCCCCTTTGTGCGCTTTGCGCACTTGTTTCTTGTGTTTTTTTAATCGGCGGGATCCGCGCACCCTAAGCACATCCCGCCGATTTAAAAAAAATAAAAATGCTTTTTCTGCCCAGGGGTCCTTGTGGAACCCCTGCGCTGACCTAGGGGGTCAGGGTGTTTCTACCCTGCCCCCTTTTTGCGTTTTGCGCACTTGTTTTACTGCTTTCTTGTTCCTTGGTTCTACCGAGGAACAAGATGGCTGCCAACACTTCCTGGGGCCAACTGGCCCACCAGATACCTCCAGTATGCGCCAGAGAGCTGCGTTGCAGAGAGGTGTTCAGAGGCCACGCCCCTTTTTACAACACTCTGCAACGCAGCTCCGTGGCGCTTACTGGAGGTACCTGCTGGGCTAGTTGGCCCCCAGGGACCCTCAGGATTGAAGAGGATTTAATTCCCCATCTTAAAACGCGCCACGGGGCCTGTTTGCACACATGTCACCTGAATCCACGCCCCCTCCCTTCACCACTGTGCAAACTCGCCCTGTGCCGCGTTTTAAGTTGGGGGATTAAGTCCCCTTGAATACTGAGGGTCCCCGGAGTCCAACTAGCCCACCATGTACCTCCAAAAAGCGCCACAGAGCTGCGCTGCAGAGAGGTGTAAAAGGGCGTGGCCTCGGTACACCTCTCTGCAACGCAGCCCCTGGCGCATACCGGAGGTTCCTGGTGGGCTAGTTGGCCCCCAGGGACCCCCAGTATTCAAGGGGAATTACTTCCCTTCTAAAGCGCGCCAGGGGGCGCGTTTGCAGACTGCTGCAGAAAGGGGTGGGGCCTCCGGCACGATGCCGGTCTTTTTTTTTTTTTTGCTTTTTTCTGCCAAGGTGGTCCTTGTGGGACCCCTGAGCAGACCTAGGGTCAGGGTGTTTCTACCCTGCCCCCTTTGTGCGTTTGCGCACTTGTTTCTTGTGTTTTTTTTTTTTTAATCGGCGGGATCCGCGCACCCTAAGCACATCTTGCCGATTTAAAAAAAATAAAAAATGCTTTTTTCTGCCCAGGGGGTCCTTGTGGAACCCCCTGCGCTGACCTAGGGGGTCAGGGTGTTTCTACCCTGCCCCCTTTTTGCGTTTTGCGCACTTGTTTTACTGCTTTCTTGTTCCTTGGTTCTACCGAGGAACAAGATGGCTGCCAACACTTCCTGGTTTGGAGTGTTGACAGCCAATTAGCATGCAGCTCGTGGTCGGGTGGGTGCGCGGATCCACCGCGGCTATAGATATCGAAACTTTTATTTTGGATTTTCTCAGCAACTACTGAACGGATTTACACCGTTTTTAAAAAGGGTGCTTTCTGAACCAAGCACTACCTTTTTACCAAATTTGGTGTAATTCCGTTCAGCAGTTTTTGCTGTAGCCTTGCATAAAGTTTCCTATGGGAAATTGATTTTTTCACTCTTATTTTTTGAATTTCTCCGTAACTACTGAACGGATTTACACCATTTAAAAAAAGGTCGCTTTCTGAACCAAGCGCTACCTTTTGACAAATTTGGTGTAATTCCGTTCAGCAGATTCGGGCTGTAGCCGTGGCTAAAATTTCCTATGGGAATTAACATGGAGAAAACACGTTTTGGGACCCCCTTTTTCTCGGCCCCGCTGATGATCACCCCGAAACTTTCAAGACAGGAGCGGACCGGAGCGCCCCACTAGTTTTGAAAATTTCGCGATGATTCGTCAAACGACGCCAAAGTTATTGGGAATAGAATGTTACGGATTTCCTATGGATAATAGGTCCTAACTATAACTATCTACTGGCGACCGCCAGTAGATAATATATATATATATATTCACTGAAAAAACCATAGGTTTTACAGACGTTATAGTTAGAAATTAGCATTTAAAAACTTTAGAAATGCAGTGAAAAAAACCATAGGTTTTAGGGACGTTATAGTTAGTTGGACATTTCACTCATATAAAACCAGAGAAATTCCACCGTTATAGTTAGTTCAGCTAACTATAACTCGCGCACCCGCAATGCACTGCTCATGACGTCACATATTACATCATTCATGACATGGTCAGTGACATCACTGATGACATCACTGATGACATCTCAAATGTACCACTGAGGCATCCATTCACTCACCAACACACCCATACGCACACTCACCCAGTGCAGCACAAATCATTGACCCTTTATGATTGAATCTGTGTGTCTGATCCAATGATTACTGTTGTACTTGTTGACAGCACCAACCATTCCCGGAGGGCTGGCTTACACTCACCCCACACGCATCCAGAACAGACGTCACTGGACATGTGACCCTGGTAATAAAAATGAGTTGAGCGCACGTGCCCGTACCCAGTTCCACTATCTATCTGTGTCCGTGTGTTCATTATGTAGGCAAGATGCTGCCCCTGGGCCCTACCACATTACATTGTGCTGTGGACAGCGTATGCAACCATGTTACCTCTGGCAGTGGGGAAAACTTCGGTTATGTAACTTTCTCTCGGTCATTGTACAAGTACGTACGTAGAGACTGGATCATTAGAGTACTGCAAGGAGAGTGTATAGTGAATTTGTAAGTGCTTGGGGATTGGCGGAGTAATTGTTTAAGTACATATGTTGGCGCAGCCTAACCCCGAACACAAGCTTGGCTATAATTGGCTGCCCTCCATGTGCCAGAAACTGAAACTTGAACTTTGCATGGCCCTGTATTGCTACAGCTGCAACACTCCACTGAATGTGCAATAAACATTCATATCCACACAGATGTGTCATGTCCACCATCTTTCATGTGTGGAACTATGGATGAATGTAGGGTCAGTGATTCCCCGTACCTTCCATGTTGGCCATGTTGTGGGACTTGGCTCACAGAGTGACACATTGGCGCTTGCGACCCGGGTGACGGCAGCACTACAACAGGGACACCCGCATCAGTTAATTCCTCATACAGCCCAGGACGGAGCCACGCCCATAGCTCTGGAGTCATTCTGCACAGCCTCACGCAGGACTGGCATACGCCAGGCCAGCCCACTCCGCTTACGCTTACAGGGAAGGACAACAACGCTACATGGCCCAGATTTTCATTGCAGTGATCTGCTGGTCACACCCTAGTTGTCAGTATGCCACAGCCACTCCCTCACGGCTAGTATACACCCACACCACAACCATCCAGCACAGGCATCACAGGACACGTGAATAAAAATGACCGGGCGCATGTGCTCGACGCCATTTCAGAGTTGCTCGCACCGGATGCACTGCGGCCGGCACAGGCACACCGGCACGGGATGGTGACTTTCGGTCCACTGAGGTACGGGTACCGTAACTGCTGAGCGGGTGTGCAGCCTGCGGTGATGGCCCATCCCGGCGGTCTGGACAGCTCAGGTTTTGTGTGCCCTGCTGGACCGCAGTGTAGGCCTGAGCCATCAGACACCGCAGGCCTACCGCCACGTGGCGTCGCCTCGCTGGTCCCAGAGTTAGTGGCACCGCAAGGGCTGAGCGGGTGTGCAGCCTGCGATGAAAATCCCGGTGCACTGGTATGTCCTCTGCCATGGCGAAATCAAGACCCAGCACCAAATGTGAGACCTGGTGGCCTGCGGAGCGGGGCTGCATGATATGCAGGGTGCTGTGTCCGCGGGCCCCGGGCTTGGGGCTTGCAGCGCACATGGTAGGCCCTCTTTTCTACACGCAGGTTGCGAAAGGTGAGCAGAGAGGCTTGTTAGCGCAGCGGCGGGTAGTCACTGCCGGCCGTGGGAGTGGATGGGGTGCAGCAGCCTAGGTGCGCTGTGGCGAACAGTCACCTCTGGGCAGTTGGAGTGGATGGGGTGCAGCAGCCTGGGTGCGCAGCAGCGGGCAGACACCTCTGGGCAGTGGAAGTGGATGGCGTGCAGCAGCCTGTGTGCGCAGCGGCGAGCAGACACCTCTGGGCAGTGGAAGTGGATGGGGTGCAGCAGCCTGGATGCACAAAGGCGGGGCAGAGATTTAGGCGTGTGCAGTTGTATGTACTCTGCCATTACTGATTCCATACTACGTTTCAGATGAGTAAGCTTGAGGGCTCCACTATGTCCCAGCACGTGGTTGGAGACACACTGGTGACGGAAAGGTGAGCTGTGAGGGTTTTGTCCACAGTGTGGGCACTCACTGTCCCTCTCCATCTCTTCCTTTCTCTCCCTCACACTCTTTCTCTCTCTTTTCCTCTATCTCTCACGCTATCTCTTCCTCTCTCTCACACAGTTTTTTTCTTTCTCTCTCTCTACCTCTCTCTCTCTTTCTCTCTCTCTCACTCTTCCTCTGTTTCTCTCTTCCTCTTTCTCACACTGTTTATCTCTCTCTCTCTCTCTTCCTCTCTCTCACTGTTTCTCTCTCTCTTCCTCTCTCTCTCACTCTTTCTCTCTTTCTCTCTGTCTACCTCTCACTCTTTCTTTCTTTCTCTCTCTCTTCCTCTCTCTCACTCTTTCTCTCTCTCTCTCCTATGATGGACGCATGACGCACAATCTTATCTTGCTTTTTGTCTAGCAGGCTGTGATTCACAGATTGACGACCCCCCCCCCGACATGGACCTCCTGCCACGAGGCGATGACTTCAGTTCCACTGAGTTAGTGCCACCAGAGCTGAGCGTGTGTGCAGCCTGCGATGATGCGTGGCCATCCTGCAATCAACACCCACTTTGAATTGTGAGCGCGGCTTGACCGCGTGTACGCAACGCCTGAGGAGGTTGCTTCGGCACGTGGTGGACCCTCTTAGACACACGCCGGTGGCAGAAGGTGAGCAGAGAGGCTTGTTTCTGCAGCAGCGAGCAGTCACCTCTGGGCGGTGGGAGTGGATAGTGTGCAGCACCCTGGGTGCACAAGAGCGGGCAGACACCTCCGAGCAGTGGGAGTGGATGGGGTGCAGCAGCCTGGGTGCACAGCAGCGGGCAGACACCTCTGGGCAGTGGGAGTGGATGGGGTACAGCAGCCTGGGTGCACAGAGGCGGGCAGACACCTCTGGGCAGCGGGAGTCGATGGGGTGCAGCAGCCTGGGTGCACAGGGGCGAAACAGATAATTAGGCGTGTGCAGTTGTATGTACACTGCCATTACTGATTCTATACTATGTTTCAGATGACTAAACTTGAAGACTGCACTATGTCGTGGTTGGAGACACACCGGTGGCAGAAAGGTGAGCTGTGAGGATTTTCTCCACAGTGTCAACACTCACTCTCCCGCTCCATCTCTTCCTTTATGTCACTCACACTCTTTCTCTATCTCTCACTCTCTATCTCTTCCTTTCTCTCTCTCACACTCTTTCTCTCTTTCTATGTCTCTCCCTCTCTCTCACATTCTTTCTTTCTCTCTCTCTTCCTCTGTGTCTCACTCTTTCTCTCTCTACCTCTCTCTCACACTGTTTCTCTCTTTCTCTCTCTCTTCTTTGTATCTCACTCTTTCTCTCTTTCTCTCACTCTTCCTCTCTCACTCTTTCTCTCTTTCTCTCTCTTCCTCTCTCTCACTCTTTCTCTCTTTCTCTCTCTCGCTCTCCTTTCATGGACGCATGACGCACAATCTTATCTTTCTTTTTGTCTTGCAGGCTGTGACTCACAAATTGTCGAGGGATGACACGCCATACCTGTACCTACTTTTATTTTGTTTAAATAAAATGTTTTATATGTAAACCCATAGATGACTGAGATTCTTATTTGTCCAACCTCACATGCATCTTCTTTACTATAATTGTGCAACATCAGCCAATTTGTTACGTTTAGGAGCTAGGGTCGTGATTAGGAGCTAGGGTCGTCGCACAGCCTATTTATATTAACTTGGAATGTTAATGGCTATAAAAGAATAATGCTCCAGGAAAGTTTTAAAAACTTACTAAAGAACACTGACATCGCGTGTTTACAGGAGACCTGGCTGTGCGATGAAACCCTGGTTACAGAAGGTTTTACCCACCATGTAATTCCAGCAAGAAAGAATATATTTGGTAGACCGTCAGGCGGTCAGCTGACGCTGGTTTCAACAAAGATAGCTAGGAAAATAGAACCCCTCGAACTTAAATGTAATTGGGCGTTAGGTAGCAGAGTGTGGACTTTGAAAAAAACTCAGGTTATGAATGCATATGTATTGTTAATGTGTATATCCAGAAGGGGAAGGGAAAAAGTTATAAGGTGGACCTGGAATGCTTAAAAAAGGACTTGGAGGCCTTATGTGATTCTTATCCGAGAGATGTGCTTTTGATATTGGGTGATTTTAATCACAGACTAAATCCCTTAAAGACTGATTCATGGTGTAGAGATTTGTTAAGAGCTTATAACATAGAGACTGCGAAGTTTCCTAGCTGCAACATTTCACCTCAAGATGTGGCGCTGGGGCAATTGTTGGGCTCTATTGGGTTGGTGTGCGTAAATGGAAGAATGGATACGGATCGGCCTGCTGGGCGCACCTTCGCAGTGGGGCAACAAATGTGTCCGATAGATTATGTGTTTATACAGGCTTGGAGTTTTGAACTAATCAAACACTTTGAAGTAGTAAGGGTTGAAGGTAGTGATCATTACCCATTGCTGACGAAATTGTATGCAAAAAGAGCCCTCAGAGACAAAGAGCCATCCAAGTCCAGGTAGAATATCCAAAGCGACTTACAACGCGCATTACAGAAGAACATATTAAAAAACTAAGCACAGTCCAGTTGACACATACATTTGTAAAAGTACCACCTGAGGAGGATATTACCTGGTACGAAGGTATGATAAGACAATTGGTAGAATGCCTTAGGATAAAAATTAAAGGTGCTAAAACTGGGTTAGCAAGCAAGGGAAAACTACTTACCAATAACAAGCCATGGTTTGACGAGGATTGTCGTAAAGCAAAAGCCAGCATTAGGCAAAAGGAAAGAAGTCTAAGAGGTAGACATGATGACGAATTGCTACTTAATCTTCAGAAATTAGGGTCAAATTATAAAACAACCATTAGAGATAAAAAAAGAACCTATAAGGACAGATGCTGGGTGAGGCTATTAGAGGTAATTGAAGAAAAAAATGTGAGAGGCTTCTGGAAACTAGTACAAGAGAGCACTGGTAAAGTTTTAGGGACCTTGCAGTGCTCGGTGCCGGAGGATAAGTGGGTGGATTACTTGGAAGAAATTTATGGGAAGTGGCCAAGGGTGGAGGAAATAAAGACCATCATATGGCCAGGTGTAAGGAAGAAGTAAAGAGCATTTCTCCCAAGCCATATTAGGAAGATAATATACAGATTAAACCTAATCTCGAGCCGCCGGCCCAGATAACTTGCCGGCTGTTATTATAAAAACAAATCTGGAGTGGTGGTCCGAGTTTTTTCGAATATGTACCAGGGGATTCTTAAAACAGGGGCTATGCCAGATAGTTGGAAAGGGGCTATTGTAAGACCTATACATAAAAAAGGCGATGTAAATTTTCCTAAAAACTACCGTTTAATAAACCTCCTGGATATAGGAGAAAAAGTATTTGCTAAAGCAATCCTGGGATTACTTAAAGAATGGACAGTTGAAAAACAGATAGTGCCGCCAGAACAGGGTGGATTTAAAGTCGGACATTCGACGATTGATCATTGTTTTGCTCTCTGGTCCATCGCACGGAAGTCAATCGAGCAGAGGGGCAATTTGTTCTGCTGCTTTGTGGACTTCTGCGCAGCATTTGATCTGGTGGACAGGGAGCAGCTGTGGGAAACCTTGCTAGGGTATAATATCCAAGGAGATTTATTGGCCTTGATTCAAGCACTGCATACAGAAAATTGGGCCCAGATAATCTTGGATGAGAAAGGAGGATTGTCCCGGAGGATCCAGATCGGTAATGGGTTGAGACAAGGGTGCGTACTTGCCCCCTTGCTTTTTTCCCTATTTATAGCTGATCTGCCCCAAAAACTTAGAGAGGTTAGAGGGGCAAGCCCGAAATTAGGAGGAAACCATATCTCCTGTTTATTATATGCAGATGATCTGGTAATCATGGACCAGACGGAGATTGGGCTACAAAGGAAATTAAACATGTTTACAGAATACTGCCAAACTAAAAATTGGTGGTAAACATGGAGAAGACCAAAATCCTATGTTTTGGAAGAAGAAAAACAAAGCTTTCCTGGTATCTGGGCATGGAAATGCTGGAAAAAGTAACAGAATATAGATATCTGGGAATGTGGTTCACGAATAGCTTGCAGTGGTATACCCATCTTGATGCATTAAAAATAAGGGCATCAACCTCTGTAAAGGGGCTAAAAAGATTTAATAGTGTTTTTGGAGAAATGTCTGATAGACCAGTATTAAAGGCCTATTTAGCAATGGTCCCCCCACAATTTTTGTATGGTGCAGAGGTACTCTATTTAAGTGGAAAAAAGGGATGGGACAAAGAAGGGGGAAATATCCTTAAATGTTTGTTCTCACTGCCTAGATCGTCCATGGTACAAGCAGTAAGATTAGAATTGGGAATCACCTCATGGGGTATAACCACTTGCATGCATTATTGCGTTTCTGCCAGCGGTTAGGATCAGGTGAGGACCAAAAAATCTCACAGTGGTGCAAAAATGAAATTGCCAATAGTGAGTTGACCTGGGCAAGAGAGACCAGAGCCTCAATTATTCAAGCATATGGTGTTTTAAAGCTAAAGTTGTGCCCTCAGTACTTAGACCTAAAGATAGATAAGAAAGAACTTAGGCCATTGGGAATAGAAGCGTGCCGAACCCATGATCAAGAATACCTCTTACGGAAAAGTTCAGTTGCTTTTATGGCTTCAGCATGGAAAAATGATTTACATTACCCCTATATTGACAGGTTACCTAGCTGCCTGTTAAGACGCGAAGTGTTAAGATTGAGAATTGGGCTAAATCCCTGTTATGCGAACAATGGGGTAAAAATCTTAATGATAAATAGCAATGAAAAATGCACCTGCACTTTAGGTACTACCTGCAATATTTTACATATATTATTAGACTGTTTTAAGATTTTAGATATACAAAGAGAGATTTTAGGCCCGATTTTTAAAAAATATGAAATTAAAAATAGGTTGCAAGCTGTAAACCTTTTAGTGGAAATGAAGAACCTAGATATAGCCTGTGCTATTGGGAAATATATAAACAAAGTGAAAGAGTTTCTTAAATGTAAAGAGCACTGATGAAATTTAGATTCTTTAATGCTATAGGGAGAATGGGTTATTAATGGATAGAAGCATTGTGTGAGACATACTAGAAGGTTTGTGTGCCTCAATAATGGAATAGTTGATTTTATTAATTTTAAGACTGATTTTTATCTTGTATTTTTATGGTTGTGAATTATAGGTTACAGAAATGTATTGTATATTGTATGATTCTGACTTGCTTATTTTATGGAATGTTATGCTGCTAGTGTATACTTTTATGGTTGTAAAAAACCGAATAAAGTTTTTATTGATTGAATTGAATACTGATTCTATACTATGTTTCAGATGACTAAACTTGAAGACTGCACTATGTCCCGGCACGTGGTTGGAGACACACCGGTGGCAGAAAGGTGAGCTGTGAGGATTTTCTCCACAGTGTCAACACTCACTCTCCCGCTCCATCTCTTCCTTTCTGTCACTCACACTCTTTCTCTTTCTCTCTCTCTCACTCTCTATCTCTTCCTTTCTCTCTCTCACACTCTTTCTCTCTTTCTATGTCTCTCCCTCTCTCTCTCATTCTTTCTTTCTCTCTCTCTTCCTCTGTATCTCACTCTTTCTCTCACTCTTCCTCTCTCTCTCACTCTTTCTCTCTTTCTCTGTCTTCCTCTCTGTCTCACTCTTTCTTTCTCTCTCTCTTCCTCTCTCTCTCTCACTCTTTCTCTCTTTCTCTCTCTCGCTCTCCTTTCATGGACGCATGACGCACAATGTTATCTTTCTTTTTGTCTTGCAGGCTGTGATTCACAAATTGTCGAGGGATGACACTCCATACCTGTACCTACTTTTATTTTGTTGTTTTGTGTAAATAAAATGTTTTATATGTAAATCCATAGATGACTGAGATTCTTATTTGTCCAACCTCACATGCATCTTCTTTACTATAATTGTGCGACATCAGCCAATTTGTTACGTTCCAGATTTCCTAAGGTTGCTGTCACATTTGTTTGTGTGGGGGGGGAGTTGAGGGGGGGAAGCAGTGTTGGGTGTCCGAGCTGCATGATCGTTGGCTCCATTGCATCTGTTGTCATTCACGTGTGGCTCTGGGCTGGGCTCCATTTCATATTGCAGGTTGTAGTTTGACTTTACACCAGCTCAGAGCAGGTGTAAACTTTCTGCTACTAACGCACCTTCTCGCCTGTTTTGTACTCTCTTCGACGATCTTGCTGGTGGTTGAGACACTTGCGAAGTGATGTGTTCGCTGCTTTTTGCACGGGAACGCCTACTCTACATCTCATTAGCAATATTTGCCGGAGTCATCCGTGACGATGCTTTTTTAGGCTGCTTTCGCTGGTAAACTGGTGATATGGGCTGTTTGCTCCAGCTTGTGAATGGTGCGTTAAATTTATCACCATTTTGGTTGCGATAAAGTGCCGTTAACTTGGCGATATGTCCTTGAGAATATACCCCTCGGTGTTTGAAAGACTTAAGAAGTACTCGAGTGCCGCGCTGAGAGCCGCGCACCCATCGCTTTCACAAGTTTGCTATGACAGGGCGGGAGAGAGCGAGGGAGAGAGACGGAGTGAGATAGCACAAGCAGCGCAAAGCCGCACGGGCACCTGGCTCCACATGCCAACATGTGTGTGTGCATCGCCATCCGTGCACAGGCAATTCCCCCACAATGCAGCCACACACATAGCAATCACAGAACATCAGCAATGAAGGCAATGTGGTACAAAACTCCCCTCATACGGGTTCTGTGTCCGGTGTGTGTGGCGGGGTGATGGCTGCATGGCTGTGTGCCCCTGACACATCAGACTGCGAAGGTGATGGGGCTGCATCAGATGTCGTCCAGCACCTATGCAAAAACAATGTCTGACTCAGAGAGGTGGAGCTTGCCAAAGGGATACACCCCCGTTGCACATGCGACAGTCAGTTCTTCCCTGTGTTGGGACGAGGCTCATTGTGGCACACGAGTGGACAATCTTTACAACACACCTCACAGTTAGACACCAGTGGAGTGGCATGGGCTTTATTGGCATGTCCATGTGAGTACGGACGAGGCAACGGCCACAACAGGCACGGACATGCTTAAGACAGTTACATGCAGCATGGGTACATGTCGAGGGGCAGATGATGTTGGGGCTGAAATGGACAAGATTTATCACATATGGCAACGCTCACAGCCCACCTTGCCTTGCTCCCCAACAACTTAGATTTCCTAAGAACACCCAAATGCAAAGCCTCGCAGTACCACACCAGCCTTGACTGACATTGAAATCTACCTCTTAGTGTAAAAAATGAGACCACAAAGTGTGCATATAACATTTCTTCTTTTTTGTGTGGAGGATATGCCACAGCTCTAAGCAATGATTTGAATGTGTGTGCAACGTTGTGGGACATGGGTTGCTGTTTTCGTGGGTGTCAAGGCCATCCCATGCGGGTATACCACAGGCAGGGGCTTCTATGTGTGGGCTGTGGATAAGTCGGATGGTTTATTTGGCGTCTGCACTTTGCCCCGTGTAAGGGGGCACGACTCACTGTATGTGGGGTCTGCATGGTGCTCTGCCTCCGGGGTGCGGCAATTGTCTGCTCTGCCGACAGTGATCAGGTGTGAGGGTCCGACAGGTTCACATGTCTTGCTACATCGCCATGTGTGTGCTCTCACCGAGCAGTGTGTCTGAATTGGCAAAGTTCCCAAACGACGCTGTGTTGCTCGGACCATGGACCTGCGTCACCTTGGACAGGTGTGTGTGCACACGTGTTATTCCACGCACATGCATCCAGAGCTCGACCGAAGGGAGACGTGTCCTCTGTTTTGGTGGGATATGTGAGCAATCCCCACTGTGCAACAAGTTGTTGGGCCATGTGCTGTGGGTGGCAATAGGATGTGGCTGCAGGTACGTAGTTACTCGTCCATGAATGCCCGTGCAGCTTCATGTGCAATGTGTTCCAATAGTACGTCGTTGTCGTGTTCAAGGAACACCAGGGTGAGCCAATCCATTAGGTGGTCCGGGCAGGTGTGCTCAGCCCACGCCATCTCACCGATCCGCAACACAGCCCAATAGGGGAGCGCCTCGATGTGGTCACTGCACACGAGAAATTGTGCCATCTTCCATGCACAACTACCAATACATACGCAGTATGTAAAAGCATCCCAAGCACTGCTGTCTCGGTTACACTCCTGTTCGTGATCCAACAGGGGGCGCAAACACGAGTCATAGTCCAATTCATCAACAGTTGTGTTGGATAGGCAGACATCCATGGGACACTCCAATGTGCATGCTCGGCAGTGGAACCAGGGCTGGACGCAGGTGACGTGGGCAATGCAGAAGCTGAGCCTGTAACTGATCCACATTCCATCTCTGTTAAGTTAATAACACATGAATTCTCTACTGTCACCCCTTCTCCACTATTTCCAGACTGAGCATAATTTCTAAACGTGCCACATTCTGTTTATCTCGCCAGAATAGCTATACAAATCGAAATTAACGCTACATCGAATTTTCAAAACCATACAGGGCCATATTCACAAGAATGGCGATAACATTATCGCCGCTTTAGCGGCAGGAAACTGCCGCTAAAGCGGCGATAATGTTATCGCTGGTCTTGAGAATATGGCCCACAGTCTTTTACAGATGACAACTTACACTTTTTCTTTGTGAAAAACTCCTAAACATATATAAAGTACTTGTTTAACAACTAGTTACACATTATGCAAATTTTAGAACCAATAAAACACCAGACTTTACTAACACCATGTTATTTAGAAATAAAAATACTTTCAAAGTTAAAAATATTGTCTCAAATACTTAACCACTACTACAAAACACATAACACACCTTCTTAATTTCTAATTTACCTTCGTAGTTGGTATGCAGATTTCAAATGTCACAAACGCATGCAATTCTTTTCTTGTCACACAGTACATGTATTGCACCGCTTTCATCAAGAATGGAACCAGTAATGGCACAATTTCCTGTTGCTCCAACACATACATACATGTAAAGAACAAATCAGAATAGTTCCTTATTTTTTTAGATTGCAAAACCTCTCTTTGTTGGTTATTTTTGAACTTTCCATATAAACGTTTTTTTAAGGACACATACAGGTGAAAAGTTCAAGGTATTGTATCAACACTTTCTAGAACATTCTACAACACGTGCAGGTTAAAAGTTCATCATTTTTTAAACCTACCGATATTTTTTTGCAACATTTTCTCCAACATTTAACGGCACGTGGAGGTCAAAAGTTCACCATTCTTTCAAGTTTGAACTGCACCTTCCAAATACAATTAGCAGGTGTGGTTGAGCTGAGCAAATTTCATCCTATAATATGTACTCCACGTATAAACTGCTTTTTTATTAACCAATCACAAAGATGCTTTTCATCAAAACTAATATACACCCTACTTTTAGGACACAATACATTTCATCTCCCAATCGGTTAACGTTTTGTATGTTAAAAAAAAGTAGTTCCCCATGTTTAAACATATCTCTTATTCTACGAACGGACTGCATGAGCTACAGACATTTATCCATATCTTCTA
The DNA here is from genome assembly GCA_963921515.1 of Calotriton arnoldi. NCBI lineage: Eukaryota > Metazoa > Chordata > Amphibia > Caudata > Salamandridae > Calotriton > Calotriton arnoldi. Next base: position 655,732 of record CAWUFW010006203.1, read on the forward strand.
GCCATACCTTCAAAATGCTAGTGTGGATTGTAGGACATGGCTATGTTTTCTGGTGCAAGAGGTATGCAGAACAGAGACGTATTGACTTAGACCTAGGTTTACAAAATGTGCACATTAAATGGTTTGCACAGAGAGGATTGAAGTGGCACCAATTGCTCCCTTTGGTTAAAACCTGTTTGCATCTCCAACACCCTGATCTCATGATTGTGCACTGTGGTGGTAACGACCTAGGCCCATTGACTGGGGTAGGTTTGGAATTGCTTATGAAGGACACCTTTGGACAATTGATGTTACTTTTGCCTCAAACTGTCTTTGTATATTCCAATATATGCCAAAGACAGAAGTGGAAATGGTCAAACCAATTTTGTCAATAGATTGAAAAATCTAGGAAGAATGTCAACAAAGCTGTGTCTGCATACCTCAGACACCATAGAATGGGGTTGATTTACAACAACAACATACATTTTGATATGGCTGATATTTACAGAAGTGATGGAGTACACTTCACAGATGAGGGAAACCGAGTTTTCCTGATTAACCTGAAGCTGTGCATTCGCACTTACATGTAGCTCCAACTAATAAACACAAGGGCTCTTTTTAGAGCCGCTTTATATTCCCAATTTCGGCTCGCAGAGTGTCAGCTGCGGTTCGGCTAGCAGAGGAACACCTGCGGGCCGTCGGGCAGGCTCGCAGAGGAAGAGCTGCGGCCCGTGGGCTCAGCTCGCAGAGGGAGACCTACGAGCCGTTGGCTCGCAAAAGCACAGCACCGTATTGGCTCGCAGAGGGAGAGCTGTGGCCTGACTCACAGAGGGAGACCAACGGGCCAACAGGCCTGCTAGCAGACACACAGCTATCAGTTAACGGGCTGGCTCACAGAGATACAGCTGTGAGCCCTCTGAGCTGCAACCCGACGGGCTAACTCGCAGAGGGAGAGTAACGGGCCGACAGGCCTGCTAGCACAGACTCAGCTACGAGCTAACGAGGTGGCTCACAGAGGTAGAGCTGCGGGCCCGACGGCTCGCAGACACAGAGCTGCGAGCCGACGGACTGGCTTCTAAAGGCATAGCCACGAGCTGATGATGTGGGGAGAGGGAGCGTAAAAGGAGTATCTCGCACAGACAGACCTGCGGGATATTTTCAGTATTGCCTCGCAGAGGTAGAATTATGGATCCGATGCCTTTTAGAGGGAGAGATGCGAGCTGACGGACTGAGTCACAAAATGGCTCACAGCTCGCAGTCGCAGAGCTGCAAGCCGACGGACTGGCTTCTAAAGGCATAGCAGCGAGCTGGTGATGTGGGGAGAGGGACCGTGAAAGGGGTATCTCGCACAGACAGAGCTGCGGTATATTTTTAGTGTTGCCTCGCAGAGGTAGAACTACGGACCTGATGCCTTGTAGAGGGAGAGTTGTGAGCTAACGGACTGAATCATAAAATGGCTGCCAACACTTCCTAGTTTCAACAGTTCGCCGCCAATAAGCCACAAGCTCGTGCTCGTAACGCTTCAGCCAATCAGATGTCAGAATTCTTAAATATCGATATCTGGAAAATTTGATATTTCTCTAAAATTACTGAACGGATTTACCAGATTTAAACAAAAGCGTGCTTTCTGGACCAAGACCTTTCTCTGTGCTAAATTTGGCATAATTCCGTTCAACAGTTTGACCTGTAGCCTTGTCTAAAGATTCCTATGGAAATTGCAAGGAGAAAACACGTTTTGGGACCCCTTTTTCTTAGCCCCCTTGACGAATCCCCCAAACTTTTAGGATAGGAGCTGACCTGAAAAGAGGAACTTTTGGAAATTTTCGTAAAGATTCGTCAAACGACGCCAAAGTTATAAGCACATCAAAAAATGCTTTTCCTATGGAAACGTGGTCCTAACTATAACTACCTACTGGCGACCGCCAGTAGGTAATATATATATATATATTCAATGAAAAAACCATAGGTTTCAGGCACGCTATAGTTAGAAATTAGCATTTGAAAAACCTTACAAATTCACTGAAAAAACCATAGGTTTTAGGGACAGTTATAGTTAGTTGCACATTGCACTCGTACAAAACCCGTGAAATTCCCCAGTTATAGTTAGTTCAGGTAACTATAACTCGCGCCCCCGCAATGCTCTGCTGATGACGTCACATATTACATCACTCATGACATGGTCAGTGACATCACTGATGACATCACTGATGACATCTCAAATGACATCACTGATGACATCATCCATGTGATAATTTGATGCATTTTCACACACCCTAATTTAACCTTTCATACACCCACTCTAAATTACAGACTGCCATTCTCAAAACCATAGACACTCCAACACCAATAACTACATACCCACTCACTGATTCTTAGGTCTACACACACATCCACTCACTCACCCGTACAGTCACTCATACTTACGGTCACTCAGTACAGGACTATCATATGCACTCATACACCTATATAGACACTCACACACCGCCACTCATCCATAGAGGTACTCACATACCTAGTCAGTCATGCAAATAATTAATCACACTCCCATTTACTCACCTATACAGTTATACACACACAAGCTCACTTACTCATACAAATACTAGCACATTCTTACGCTCTTATACAATCACTGATACAAGCACACACTCATCCATACAGCCACTCTCACAGTCACACACTCTCACTTATAGCCATTTAAATACTCCAACACACATATATACTGCCTTTCACATATGTAGTTACTCACACATGTACCACTGAGATATACATTCACTCACCAACAAACCTATACTCACACTCACCCACCCATACAGCCCTTCACACATGCACACTTGAAACTATGCACCCAGTAAATCACCCACTCACACATCTATGCACAGAGTCACACACACCCCACCCACACAAACACTCAGGCACCCATACAGATACTAAGACAACCAATCAATAACCCATGTAGACACTCATGTAGCTATTCACAAACCCATGCAGCCGCTTACACACCAACAGACAGACGGATACAGACATTCACACAGTTTAGTCACTAACCCATGCATTCAGTAAGATACGTTTAATCACTCACTTAGAGTCAGTCACGCACCTACTAAATCATCCATTCAGACACTTATACACCCACTCATTCTTCAATACGCCTTTCCCTATATATATTAAACATATTTAAACTTTACAGAAACACCCAGTCACTGGATGATGTCATCAGTGATGTCATTTGAGATGTCATCAGTGATGTCATCAGTGATGTCACTGACCATGTCATGAGTGATGTAATATGTGACGTCATCAGCAGTGCATTGCGGGAGCGCGAGTTATAGTTACCTGAACTAACTATAACAGGGGAATTTCACGGGTTTTGTACGAGTGCAATGTCTAACTAACTATAACTGTCCCTAAAACCTATGGTTTTTCAGTGAATTTGTAAGGTTTTTTAAATGCTAATTTCTAACTATAACGTGCCTGAAACCTATGGTTTTTCAGTGAATTTCAAAGGTTTTTAAATGCTAATTCCTAACTATAACATGTCTGAAACCTATGGTTTTTTTCAGTGAATTTCAAAGGTTTTGTAAATGACAATTTTTAAATGTATTAATTGTTATATTTATTTTTTTGATACTGATTTACTACATTTTTTTAAACGATTTATTTTTAGATATTTTATTTTTTAAATTACATTGTAATTACATTATACATTACATTACAAAATATACTTTCTCAGAATGAATTACTTTAGTTTAAATACTTTGCAAATAGGCAATAGACTTTTAAGTACAGTAGTTACAGTTGTTGCAATGGGCAACACAATTTCAAACACAGTGCAGCATTGAGCTCAATGTGAATTTCAAGTTAAATGCAATTAGTTACTTTATGGATTACTTTTCTAACCACAGGACTGGATCCTAGATTCAGTCCTGGGACATCTCCTGTAAACAGTTGAGTAAAAGCGTTTTGGTTACAGTAGTGATTTTTAAGGAATATTATTGTATTTTAAAAGTTGACACAGAAACTTTTCACATAGAATCACCAATGTTATCCTACGGGAGGAAATTCACTTAGCAGGTAAGTAGTGTTATCGTTACTTTTTCTTACTCAGTGGTGGATCCTGGATCCAGCACTGGTGCATCTCCTGTAAACAGTTGAAAGAATGCGTTTAAGTCATACAGGCGATTTTTAAGGAATATTTGTAGTTTGTGAAAATCGACACTTTGAAACTTTTCTGCTGAAAACCAGACAATGGATTCCTATGGAAGGAAATACAAGTTACTGGTAAATACGGTTAGAATTACTTTTATACATAATACAAAATCTAGCATTCTAACAAATATATAGAAATTTCAGCTAAAAACCTTTGATCTATGGTTTTGTCTATGCTAGATTTTGTATTATGTGTACATATAAATTGATGTGTCATCTTGGTATATTTGCAACAAAATGGTTTTTAACTTTGCACAGCACTTAGCACTTTGGGTCATAGCACTTTTGTAAATAACATGTTCTAAGATGGCCGCCATGAATTTTACATCGAATGTTGCGTAAGTCCAACTTTTATGTTTAGTGTGAAAAAACACGGGATGTATGTGGATTTTAAATACCGCGCGAAATGTTGAAAACATTGACATTGAGAAAGCCGTTAGGCGAAACGCATCTGTCAGGGGGGGTCTGCACAATAAAGCATCCAGCAAAACAATCTATCCGTGTGTGCTCTCCGAGTTTGTAGCTGAAGTGTCTGCCTAGTTCGTGGAATTGTGAAGCGGTTCACCACCGCTGGAGCAAGCACCCGGGAAAGAAAGGAGCGGCGGAGGTGATGTTCTGTTTCATAAAATAAAAAATATATATATATATATATAAAGAATGGCAAAAAGGTATTGTTATGGCTATGGTGCTGAAGTGCACATTTTTTTGAGCGATGTGCACATGCCGTCAAGGAAAATGCTGTCACTCACAGTTCAAGAGAATCAGTGGCTGAAGTGGGCTGCCCATTGGCCCATGCTGTAGCTGTGGGGGGTGGAAGCAAAATGTGAATACCAGCTAAAAAGACTAATGGATAAAGTGGCTGATCGAATATCACTTCATGTACATTCATGTATGCATTTTTTTATTTATAATTTTTTTTTATACATGTGGCTGATGGGAAAGCTATCTCTAGAGTCACTGTCAATTCAACTGACAAAAATAATGAAAATACTCCCCAATACAGCTAGGACTTCCACCACCACAGTGCCCAATAGAGCACGGACGGATAATATTATTTTCGTGAGATTGAATGTTGTTTAAAAAAATATCACTAACAATAAACATTTCTGCTGTCTTGTAAATAATTTGATAAGCTGAGTACAAAGCGAAGCAAGGTGGATGCTGGAAGATGAAGGTGACATAAGACATCCATTCTGCCTGACATTGTGTTGCAGGGATGATTGTTTTAGAGCAGGAAGGAACATCTTCATGCACAAAAACATTAACAAGAGGCTTTTTCCTTATTCTATGTGTGCTGCAGAATGCAGCAATCATGGAAAAAGGAAAAGCAAAGAGAAATAACTGCATTTCTCCTCATTGAGCCTCCCTTACACCTCCCCTGGGGAGGTGTAGTATTTTGACGCATTCCCAGGTTTACGAAACCTTGTGAATCTGGGAATGTGTCAAATGCCATGGGTGTTACGTGGGAACACTTACTGTAATACTCATGGCATGCCTCCCTATTGCAGGGTGAGGCAAAACAGCTACTTGTGCTGCGTTGCCTCAGTCCATATCTACAAGGCCATGTAAAGTCACGCAGGGTGGCTTTATGTGGCTTTGTAGATATGGTCCTGCAGTGTGCGTCACCAGACCGTCACTAAAAGTGACGTTCCGACGGCACACAGGGGCTTGTAAATGAGGCCCGAGATGTTGAATGGGTCACAAACATGCACTGAATATACTAATGATTGCTGCAATGTGTTTATCAAAAGACTTGTTATATTTTTTAGTTGGTGGGAGTTTATATAATATGCTTTATATGTATAGTTTATGTATGAAGCATACGATTTGCATAAACTGTAACAATACTTTATAGTATTGAATATACTGCTGTAGTAGGTTTATAAAAGATCCCTCTGGGGTGTTCTTAAATTGTAATTATGGGTAACAGAAAGTGCTTTTTTGTTGCACTGCTTGCAGTCACTCATAAGGGGGTCTCACCAAGAACTGAGCTTCCTTTTTCACTGCGGGAAGTATCAGTGTCACCTCTTAAGTGCCTCTAAAACGATTGTGTAAGCTACATTCATTAGGAGCAGAATTTGAAACTGTTTCTTTAAACAGGTTTGGATCCACAAATTGCATGCAAAATTCTAAATCTGCTATATTCCTCAAAATCCTTCATGAAAAATTGACCTTCAATTAAATTTTTACTTACTTCCATTTCCATTTTTTATATGCACCTCTGCTTCTCTTCTACTTTCTGCCTGTCTCTCCTGAATATAAATGACTCGAAATCTCAGGCCTGTCTGTCTTAAGCTCTTTTGGAAACCATAACAACATCTATTCAGTCAAGCAAGCAATTGCTTCTCATATAGCCGCCTCTTATGATCACATCCATGCCAATAATGTACCACAAATCAACTGGCGTGAATGCACAGAATGAGCATGCAGAACTAACCACAATAACTGATTGATTGATTGATTTGAAAACTTATATAGCGCACGAATGCCCAAGGGCGTCTAGACGCTGGATGGAAGGTTGCCTGAAGAAGAGTAGGAGCAGAGATTTAGTTGGCAAAGAGCCATGTTTTTAGTGATTTTCTGAAGGATAGTAGTGTTGGGCTGTTTTTTATGTCCGTCAGGAGTGAGATCCATGGTTTAGCTGTCCCCAGGATAAAGCTTCTTCCGGCCCAGCGAGCTTTCTTGAATCTGGGGGTCTGTAAGAGTTTGCTCTGCGATGATCTTAAATTTCTGACGGGTAGATACCAGGTAAGGTGTTGCTTCAGGTATTGAGGGCCAACACCGTGCAATGCCTTGAAAGCCAGGCATAAAGCTTTAATTTTTATCCTTTTTCAACTGGAAGCCAGTGTAAGGTTCTCAGTCCATGAGAGATTGGCTGAAATTTAGGAATAGCCAGCAGCAGTCTAGCTGCTGTTTTTTGAAGACTTTGCAGCTTAAGTAGATTCTGCTTTTGGATGCCTACGTAAAGAGCATTTCCATAATCAAGTCTGGACAGGGCTAATGCTGTCACAAGTGTTTTCAAGTTATTCGGCGTTATATAAGGACGAACTTTCCTGATTATCTTTAGGATGAGGAAGATAGTGGAGGTAAGATTTCTGATCTGGTGTTTAAATGTCAGATTATCGTCAAATACGAAACCCAAGTTCTTCATCTTCTTGACTGGGACAGGAAGATCTCCCAAACCAGCTGGCCACCACCTATGTGACCAGAAGGAGGTGTCCGTACCCAACAGGAGTACCTCCGTCTTTCCCCCATTCAACAGTTTGAGCACATCCACTTGTTCACCTGGGTCATACAGTGGTTGAATTGGTCTGCTGTTTCCTCCACATTGATTGAGATTGACACAACTAACTGGGTATCATCTGCGTAGGATACCACCAAGAAACCAAACTGCCTGATTATTTTAGCCAAGGGGGTCACAAAAAGGTTGAACAACATATGGCTTAATGAAGAGCCCTGTGGCACACCACAGGGGAGCATGAAATGCTCAGAGGAGGAAGGCCCGATCTGAACAAATTGAACCCTGTTGCCCAGATAGGATTCAATCAGGACTCAATCAACTAATGGACTGAACACTAACTTTGGGCCCCCAGGTAGTGTGCTACTCACTGTGAAGTGCTTCAATGCCTCATCAGGGTTAGTAAGCAATATATAAATGCAATTTAAACATTTTAATACAAGGCAACTGATTTTAGGGGTAAGTAGACAGAACGACCATTAGCTATCCGGCCTGGCAAAAAGCTCTGATGGGAGGCACTCAATTTTCTGGCAGACACATACATAATGTGCCCCTGAACTACTTCTGAAGACAGTTGAGTTCACTCACTGCACTCACTTGGTGAAATAGAAACTGATATTGATACAGTTTCCTGGATCGCATGTAGCTCCCAGTCCACCACTGAAAAAGAGACACAACCCAGGTGAGCATTTTGTTGAAGGAAACAGTTTCAGTAACAACGCATTTTTATAAGAGTTTTAAATTAGAGGTAAACATAAGTAAACTTGGCAAAGTCTTATATTTTCAAATTCTAAGCAATGTAAAGAACTGAGCAATAAATGGGCAGTATACCTCACTTTCTCTGATTGACTGGCCAGGGACTCCCACAAAATGCTTAATTTAATCATGAGGTTTCTAAAAAGATAGCTCTTCCTTTCTGGCACTCTATCACAGGAACATACCAATATGGAAGATGGACACTCACTTTTACAATCAAGAGCAATATTTTTAGGGTGCAGGAGGTATAGGCTATCAATAGATTTAAGTCCCTGTCAGTTTTAAAATACGAACAAAATCACGTAATTTCAACACCTTTATACAGAAGAGTTTATTTGGGGAATATCATGTTTAGCGACGGGATAACACAACAGTGGCAGGAAAGAATAACTCACCCATTGATTCAAATCACGCTCGCTGTGATAAATTAGGTTGTTGTTTGAGTGGGGTGCTAGCCTTGCTCAAGCAACAGGCACAATCGCTGTCAGTATCAACAACAAAACTCACTAAATTAACCTGTGCTTAACCCTCTGGTAGCTTAGCACAAAAGCAGACATGCTTAACTTAAAGGTAATGTGTAAAGTTTTTATGCAGCACAAAAACAGCAATAAAGTAAAAACACAACACAGAAGGAAATCCCACACCAATTTAGAAAATTAGAGTACATTTTAATGAATTATTTGACATCAAAATGACAAAACTCCAATCAGTAGAATCAGAGTTATGAACTTTTAAAGTTTAAGGAAAAACTAGTGAATAAAAGATTGAAGCGCCAACCGCGCGGACCATGTCAAAGTCGAAAAATATGGCTGACTGCGATGAAGCATGGGTCGGATACAAGAAGTGGCTTGGGCCTCTTCACTGCTTACATTAGGACTTGGAGGAATTGTAAGCAAAAATTGACTGAGAAGGGAGAAGTTCAGCAAGGGAAGGCTGTAGGAGGGGTCTGAGGAGGAGGCATAATATCCAGGGAGTTGCTGGACAAAGCAGCAGTGAAGATTTCTACGTTCATACTTAGTCTCTTATTTGGAACTTGAAAATCTCCAGCAGGACGAGGCTGTAGGCTGTAGCTAACAGGGGCTCCATGAGGCCGGATACCCCTTCAGCGAAGGACCACTGAACAGGGTTTGCTGCTGTGGAGAAGAACATAGCGGGAGCTGCCGCAAAGTCAGGCCGAACAGCGATGCACCTTGGGCAGATAGAAGAGCAGGTTCTCAGAGCAGTTTTTAGCCAAAAGGTTTTCAAGTTCCCAAGTTTTGGATCTTGTGTATCTTGGCACATTTAGCACCACTTCCAAGGGCCCAGGACTCGGTAGGTACCACCTGGAGGGATGAGACTCAATCATGACCGGTCCAGGTGCAGGTTCAAGATGGTTGAAGCCTTTTTTGTCTCTGAGACTCTGATCAGGAGGCTGTTGGAGTCACTCTAGTAGTCCTAGGTTCAAGAATTGGAACATGATTCAAGCAGCAGGGCAGGCCTCTGAGGGTTCAAGGCAGGCTTCAAGCAGCAAAGCAGTCTTTCCAGGTGCAACAAAGCAGTCTTCTGAAGTACACAGCAGGCCACAGCAGCAGGCAGTCCTCTGAGAGTCCTTCCACAGGTCCAGAAAGTGGTGTGATGGTCATATTGTTATACCTGGTACCTTCTTTGAAGTCGACGTTTCTAGAGATCTTCCTTTGAAGTCCTTGGAATGTCCTGCCTTCCCTGGCTCCAGCCTGACTGAAGTGGTGTGAAGTCCTTTGTGTATAAGCAGGGCACAGCCTATTGATTTCCAAGAGGGGCTGGTCCCAGCTACGCATACCCACCCTGCCAGTGATGCCTCATCCAGGTACACCTAACCCCTCTATTGTGTGGCTGTCTGGAAATAATAAACAAAGTCCAGCTGCCAACTACACCCAGTCATGTGACCCAGAAACATGTTGCAGGCACCAAAAAAAGGGCTGAAAATGCCATCTTTCTAAAAGTGGTATGTTCAAAACTGTGAGTTAAAATCCGACTTTACCATTAACGAGGTCTTTAAATTACAATTTCTCAGACACCAAACATGAAGGTCCTACTTGCTTCCAATCAAAGGGTAGCACTTATTAAATGTAATAAGGCAACCCAATGTTATCCTATGGAAGGATTTAGAGGTTTTTCTCTGTTTAGACATGCAAAACTTAAAAGCATATGCCCAACTTTTTAACTACAGAGCACCTTGTCATATGGGCTGCCTAGGGCCTACCTTGGGGGTTACTTATATTTAATAAAAAGGGAGTTTATGGCTTGGCAAGGGGGTTATTTTGCAAAGTCGAATCAGCAGTTTAAAACTTCCTTCAAGCTGCAGTGGCAGATGTGGACATGTTTAAATGGGCTACTTAAGTGGGTGGAACAATAATTGTTTGAAGCCCTCTAGTAGCATTTACTATACCTGTCCTGGGTATATGGTATCCCACTGTGCTTGGGACTTATAAGTAAATGAAATATGCCAATTAAGTGTACGCCAATTTTACCAAGATTTAGGGAGTGAGAAAATACACTTTAGCACTGGTTAGCAGTGGAAAAGTGCACAGAGTCCTAGAGGCCAACACAAAAAAATTGTGCAAAATTAGGAGGGATGAAGGAAAAAAGCTTGGGGTGCCCCTGAAGAAAGGGCCAAGTCCAACTCTCGCCTTAGGATGCTTCTTACTTGACAGTTTTCTCTCCTCCTTCCCCTACTGTTTAGTGAAGGGGGTAATCCCACTGGAATATATTCTTAATTAGTTGTTGCATTCTTTTGGATACAGATTTTAACTCCGCGACTATATAATGTTATGAACCTTATATCGAAGTGTATGTAGCACATCAAAAATTGGTTAATGTCCTGTATGACATATTAAGAGAGCACTCTAAAAAAAAAACACCCCTCTTTTTGTTGCCTCACCCTGCCAAATTCTAAATATTGACAGGACAAGGAAGTCCCCAATCATGATTAGATGGCTAGGGAACTACAGTACATGCAGGAATATATGCTATGTAGTGCTGTGTATTCATACATGTGTGTGCGTGTGGAAGGTGTTAGTACATGTGTCGGGATGTATTTTTCACCATTTTTGTTTGCATAGATATAACATTTTAAAAGACACTATTCAAAAATATTGTACAGTTAATAAGATGTAAAAGTAATTTCATTAAAAAGAATGTGAAAATACAACTGCAATCCTAAAAAACGTAGGTCACTGAAAGTGCTCAAGCGCCTGGAAAGGCGGCAGAGAGCGTCCTGCACCAGTGTATTTATCATTTTTTTCTACAGAGCTGGAGAACGTTTAACACACTTTGCTCAACTTGAAAATTATCGTAAGTTTATCTTCGGCGAATAAGGGTTAGCTACTGTCCTCGGCAGATTCACTGTCACTGTGTTCAGTGTACTGATCTCCTTGGTGCCTGGCATGGTTTTAGATCTGATATTTGTTGATAGCGTAAGCAGTTTTGATTATTTACAGAGATCTAGGTTAATAGATGTAGGTCATGTTGCTGTGCAGGTGCACAACATAGACATACCGGAGCATATATCTAGTGCCTATGGTATTGGTTTTATTGTTATTTCTTTATTTGTAAATCACAAAATAATATCAACAAATGCCAGCTTCAAGAAATGAGTTAGAAGAGCTGCCCTATACCGTTTTCGGATTAACCCTTGTTGACTCCATGTACAATTTAGAAATGGGTGCAGTATGCTCTCCTGTCTAACACTTTTGATTGACCAAAAGCAACTGACAATCACTTTGAGTATCATATTTTACTGTGGTCTACAATTGATGGAACATGAAACATTTATTTTTATACTGCGGTCATTCTCAGTTCTTAGCAGAGTTGGCCACAATTAGCCTCTACTAATAAAATGAAATCGTCAGGGAAGGTGTATAAACACCAGGACTGCATTTACTATCCTAGTTAATGTATATCCGGATGTTAGCAGATATGGCTCTTATGGAAGTACGAAATGATCCCTTCCTTATCCACCCAATGACACATCATACCGAAACAATGTCAACAACTTTTGTATTGGAATCCAGGAAAGCAATAGGCTTATGTGAGGCTAAATTAGATTGCTCACTCTTTTTGACAATTTGTATAACCCTCCACTCCGCAAGGCACTCTGCAAGGGCTTCTTACTCCTGCTAAATACACTAAACCTCTCCTGCCTCCCAAGGACTTCGGCACTGCCAGACCAGTGTCCTATCTTACTTGGGCCATGGCAAGTCCAATATCTCTGGCATTCCCAGCTCCTCTCTAGCTCCCATGAAAGCCTTGCTTCATTCAGTGGCCAGGCTGTTCTCTGTAACCAAAAGTATTATCATATCCACCTGTGCTACAAGACCTACATAGGTTCATTATAGAATCTAGAATACTATTCAAGCTCGTGTACATCACTTTCAAAGCACCTAGGATACCTCTACTATTTAAAAAATCTCAAGTGTCAATGAGAAACAGAAGATGCATCAATAAGTTACAATTGGAAATTCAGATCATGAAAAACAATCACGCTGGGCCTGATTCACAAAGAGAAGCGTGCACTTTTGTGTAAATTGCCTTTTTTTAGTATTCACCAACTACAAGTTCGTAGTAACTTTACGACTGTGGAGACTCAGCAGTCGGAGTGGAGAACTCTGCACATAAAAAGACAGACCTGCCCTGTAATGATGAGGTAGACATTAGGTAAACTTGCTAAATACAAATGTATGGATTATTGCCATGGAATCCCTTGCGTTAGGGATATTTGTGCCCTCTCTGTAGTCTAGGTCAAGGCAACTGGCGTTGGCAGGTGTGAGTTTAATCCACACGTCACCAGGTGTCAGTTGTAACTTTTTAGAGCTTGACTGAAAGTATGGAGGACAGGTACACCATCTCAAACCTAACAAATATTCTGTCTGCCTTGTTAGAAGTACCATAGGATTTCATGCATTTGTACTAAGGCGGACGGAATATCCAACACAGTTGTGATGGAATAACCGAGCAGGCAAACTCTAAATCAGACCCTTACTTACTCATTTTCTTTTTCTTGAATTGAAATGAACAAGACAGAATAGAGACAGCATAATGTGGGAGTGAAGAGAAAAAAAGTAGATGCTTCTTAAGGTTTGCTATTTCAACATAGTTGTGTGGATATTGGTCTAGTGCCATCCAATGAACCCTGTGTTTTCCTCAGCGATACCCACTGCTTGAAGGATTTTGCTTCTAAGGTGCTGCTTGGTGTCTTTGGCAGTGGGGTTTTTCACCCATGGAATCCAGTGAAATGCTTTGTCTAACTTGGCATAGTGGGAGCACAACAATGGACCGGAACGAGGTCGCTGGGAGGCCTCCGGGTAGCCATCGCGCTTTATAAATGACATTTCATTCATTCATTCAGTGATTGGCAGTGGCTGAGATTTCAAGCATTCCTTCCATCACCTTGTTGTTCTACCTCTTTCTTCTTCCAAGAAAATTGAGTACATGGCGAAAATGCCTCAGCAGCAGCCCTCGCAGTCTGGAAGAGCATAAAAAAGTGATCTTCTGCTAGATTTTACAGCTGCGGGCTCCTTTATAAAATATTGACAATATCCTCAAGCAAGAAGCCAGACATCTGTATTCCCAGTTAAACTCTTTAGATTCTAAAGCGTTCTTTGCATTTATGCTTGTAGATTTAGTCATTAAATCAATCATTCATTTCAAGGGCTCTAGGGGTAGATATGGGGAATAATTCTTGATTTGTCTGATTGCCTATCATTTTTAACGTTATGTCCGACACACAAAGCAGGGGTTGAAAAATAAGAAATGGTAATTCCTTCCTTTTTGATTAGATTTGCAACGTTTTGGGACTCACAACGAGTACTACTGGTAATATACATAACTCATAGATTTGTAGGACTACTCAAATGCAAACACATTCATGAAGGTGGAATTTTCACCAGATGGAAAGTTCTGCATGAGTAAACCATGCAACTTTTTCTCAAAAGGGAAATATTTTTTACCTTTGGACAAATCCTTTTCCCTATATTTTTGTAACATATGCGGGTGTTCCATGTCCTTTCACACCCTGGAAAGGCTTTTTAGGGTCAATTACGAGTAGTATAACTAGGTGGGGGCGACTGCTCTAGCTGATTCCACATGATCAGGCGTTCATGCATCATGAAGTGCTAGGACAGCAGGCAAGGGAGTAGTCAGAAAAATAAAATGCTCCCGACTTTGACCCGTGTATAGCAATAAATGTGCGAGTAAAGTCAGCAATCTCAACCCTTCCTATGAAGTGTCATGCAATTGTACCCAGGGGAAAAGTATGCAGAAAATGGTGCAAAATGATGACTATTATAGCATGTTACCAGTATTGATCTATTTCTCTCATTAATCCTTTCAATCTTCTTTCTTTCCTTGCTTCTTTTATTCCTTCTTTCCATCATCTTTCTTTTATTTTGATGTGTATTTCATTTTTTCTTTCCTGCTGTCTATTCTTCCTGCATTCCATCAGTCTTTTTTCTAGCTAGCTTTCCTACTTTACATCAGTTTATTCTTATGTTGCTCCTGGCATTCTTTCACACCTTCTATGTATCTTTTCTTTTTGTATTCCTTACATTCATTAATTCTTTCTTCTCTTCTTTCCTTCAATCACCCATCCTTTCATCTCACATTTCTTCTTTTTTCATTACATTTGTCTGCTTTCCATCTTTCTCTCCTTTCATCTTTCTTTTTTATGTATTTGGTCTTTCCTTTTCTTTTTTCCACCCTTCATTCTTTATTTCTTCCTTCCTTTTCTTACACCTTTTTTTCCTTATTTCCTGTGTTCATTTGTACCCTTTTTCCTGCATGCTTCCTTTTTCCTTCCTTCATTATTTGCTTTTCACTTGCTTTCCTTTGCACTGTCTTGTCCACTGACCTCTTTTTTCTTTGTCATTTTAATAGTTTGTCATTCTCTCTGTCACTGTTTTAGACTGCATTTAGGTTTTCTTTTGGTCCCCATCTCACAGCTGTGTTATTATAGTTTATTCTTGCTGAATTTATTAGTTTTAAGTTCTGACTTGTGTTGACCTGCGAGCCAAAGTTAAATGTTAAGAAGGGCCATCAAACAACTTAATCTGCCTCAGTAGCACCCCACCTGCTTCAGCTGGTATAGTGGGTGGTTCACTACACCTTTGACAGCAGGCCTGATTTTATTAAGTGCAGAAATGCAGGAGGAAAAACCTCCCCAGACTCTGTCAAGCAACTGCAGGCCCAGGAGCAACCCCGTACCCACGTGACTCCTTCAGCCTAGCCCAGTGATACTCAAAGTACGGCCCGGGGACTGCATGCAGCCCTACTGACCTTTACATGCGGCCCCCTTCTCAACAACTGCACTGGCTTGCTGCTTACAAGTCTCAAAACTAACTTAAAACGATATTAAATAAATGGGCAAGCATTTATTTAAAGGTTGATTGAAGTTAAATGCCGGTAGTAACTAGGGTGTCCTGCACTGTTTAACTTTAGGAAAACAAACATTTTTAAAGACATCTTGCAGCTAAAGTATAAAAATTTGATGAAGTTTCTTCAAAATTCAAAAAGCGCATTTCATTAAAATGCAGAACTGTTTCACCTTAGTACATCTGATTATATCAGTGCTTTGAGAAGTATTTTTTTTAAAGTGATACATTTCAAACATGAATTTAGAAACATAAATTCTTCCCCTCCACACTGACAACAATGTCAATAGTGAACAGAGAGGCAAGTCAGTTGATATGAGAACACTTTGGGGGGCCTGGGTTCCTATTACACATGAACAACATTATAGTTTATTAAATCAAATACAGAAGAAGATTTTGGACAGTACACGTCCTGAAGTCATGTTTTTTGAGGTCTTATTAGTGATAAAAAGAAAAAGGAGGGAAAGTGACATAAAACGATTGCCTAGGATCACACAATTTGGTTAAGTGGGGATACTGAGATTAATCCCAGGTTTTCTGGATTCACATTGTGCAATTTAACCGCCAGATGTATATGCTTCACTTCCACTACAGACACCTTACCGCCAGCCCCCTCCCACCAAAACCACTGACTGCCACCCTGCTGGCATCCATGCGTCCCTCTGTCACATCATAGACCAAACTTTTAGGCCCCTGGGAAAATGTTTGCGAGTACTCATGGCCTATCCCGACCAATGTCTGACCCACCTCATTGCGAGCCACATTGCCCTAACCGCTCCCATTTATCAACTATTCAGGGCACCATATCTGAGGGGTGTGTGTGTTCATACACCACTTTCAGTTAATCTTTCTCAGTAGACTTGCATACCAATTTACCACTGGCAAATGAAGCATGAAGGGCATGATTACGACTTGCACAGTGCAGGGCAGTAGAAATTATAAGGGCCGGAATCACTGATTTTGGACAGTAATTGCACCTCCGCACCATTAGAAAATTATTTACAGTCCCTTCAGAAAAGTGTACATTCACCATCTAAGTAGTCTATTTAGAACTGGTGAAAATTGATAATCCTGATGACTTCACAACGAAAATTCCTCCACTCATGATGTTGTGAATTAGGATGTAGACTTTATATTGCAAATTATGACTGCAAAAAAACTAAAAGTGGTAAATGGATCAAATGAGTATTGACTCACTGATAATGAAACTTGATGAGTAACAAGTTGTTAACACTGCCTGTTGTTCTTTATTTAACAGTCATACTTCATCCCTTCTGAAGAAAAGCCAGGTATACATATTAAAAAAAGACATTGGCAAAGCCAATAGATCTGCTTTGGCAAGACGGTGAGACCATTATTTTCTCTTTAATATTTACTGCAAATGTGTACCAAAACATTTATAATTATAGAGCAAGGGAGCTAATGGCCGTAGTGGGCTGACAAATTGACCCATGCTTTATGGTGTGGTGGGCCTATGCAAAATGTGAATGACAGCTCCATAGAGCAATTGAAAAATAGAGCCAAACACCATCTGAGTATGCATATATGTATGTAGATTTTTATTTAATCTTTTTTCTAACATTAGGCTTGAGAGACAGCTAAAGTTGGCTCTAGGCCAGAATTAACAATGGTGGGATTTCTATTTAATTAATCCCACGTTTTCATCCCATATTTATAGTCAATTTCCACTGCTTAACACTGTTATTATTACCAATGAGTTGTTTTTTACCATAGCACTTGATTCCTCATATTTATCCATTTCTTAGTGCTGGAAATAACAGATGTTACTATTATCAATCTGATGGCACTCAGTGATCGACCCCAGAAGGGTAGACTACTAAATTGTCATTGCAACATTTCAAGGGCATGGCTACCAGGGGCCGTATTGCGAAGGTGTCCCAGGGCTTGGGGCACTTTGGTATTACAGAAGGGGCCACAGGCGCCTGTGCGTCCCCTTCTGTAATACCGATAGCACTGGCGCACATAAAGGGCCAGCGCTATCATCAGAGGTCGTTCCCTCATTTGAATGGGGGCGTAGCAAATGAGGGAATCCATTTAGCTCTGCACCATATTATAGACACAGGCACAGAGGCAAAGAAGCTGTCAGGAGGCGCACTGACAGTGCCCCCCCTGATGGCAGCCTTCTGGAGGGAGAAAGGGGGCCCCATGGACCCCCCAGACATCCCATTGCAGGTGGGTGCAGTCACTCACTGCACCTGCCTGCAAGGTGATCTCTAATTCCCCTTCAAAGTGCAGGCGTGTCCCGCCTGCACGGTCAAACACAGAGTGGCTTCAAAGCAGCCGCTCCGTTTTCCACATTAATGCGCTATCCCCAGGGCAGCGCAAGTTTGCGGCTGCCCTGGGGCAGCGCATTCATCCTAATACAGCGCATTTCTCTTGTTTGTGCAGGGCGCACCTTTTAAAAGGAGCACCTGACGCAAATAAGGGAAATGTGCTGTTTCTGTGATATGGCCCCAGGTCTCAGATATGTTCAGGACCGATCATTTAGATTGTAGAGCCATCTTGTCTGCACAGTGGCGAGTTACACTTACCAGTGTCTGTATTTTGTCTGTGTCTCTGCTTGCTTGGTTTTTTTTTAGAAATCAACACTAGCACTGTCTGTATTGCTACTAAAAATATTCGGAATTTGGTAGATGCATTTCTTGCAGATAACAATATATAACTCCAAAATACAGGAGATACATTTTTTTTATAATTCAATTGTTTGTTGGAAAAAGAGAAGTGGAGACTTGAGTGCAGAAACGCATCTTATTTACCAAGACAGATTGGGCATTATTGGTGTGATAGTTCTCCATTATGAGAGAGAGATCTCTAAAAAGGAAATTACTGATCAGATTGGATACTATATCTTACTGGTCACTGGAGGGAGTATGTACCATTTAACAGCACATGTAAATTAAATGAACTAAATTAATTTGAAGTAGGTAGGGGTAAATGGACAATATAAAATGAATTCCTTTGAAAGCACAAAAAAATCATCTCTGAACAGAGAAAATAGTGGAATTCAGTCTAAGCACCGCATTTGACATTTTAAAGTCTATTCACTCAGCTGTATATTTAGACTTTGCTTCATTGAACCTAGCGATTGTAATTTTGTAATTATAAAATGAAGGTTCAATGTAGTCTCCCGTCCAGGAAACAAATCATAAGGTGGTGATATCTAAATGCAGGAATTTTAAAACAATCTGTAAACCGAAAAGTGATGCTTCTCTATCTCGCACAAATATTGGATAATAGTACTACACCATGAATGCGAACAGAAGGACATTTTGGTTCATCCTAGTTAATTTTGTCTTTTAGAGGAATGGGAGAGAGGATGTGAGGAGCTGGTCTGCCTAACTGCTCTCTCACCCACCTCCCTCGCCCCTCAGCAATAAGAAAAAGTGGATATAGGTGGACGTGCCTTGGGAGGAGCTGGGGCGATAATATTTGCCCTAACCCCCCCCCTTTTAGTTCCATCCACCAGCTTGAACCATGAATGGTCATGGGAGGAGCTAGGGAACCCCTTCCAGATGCCTGTGATATATGCATGATGTAATTCATAATGTCAAAGAAACAAAGAGGGAGTGAAGAGGTAGTGCTCAAAAGAGCCTAGAAGGTGGATACGTCCTCCTCTGGTCAATAGCTATCAAACAATGGGATCCACCCTAGTGGAAAAGAAAAAGTAAAATTCCTCCAGATCTGGTGTGTCTCCTAAGGTGGTGGAAAGCACACAGCTTTGTTAAAATACCCCTCACCCACCAAAAGGACCCTTGGTGGCATGCTTCATCATCGGGGTCTTCCCGTCCCGCTGCGGGATGGGGCGTGCTACGACCTACGACTACGTGGGAGCACTGGTTTTTAACAATACTATGTGTGGTGTAGGAGTGTGAGTGGAAGGGTCAAGAGTGAGTGAAAAGTGGTGAATGATTAAAAAATATCTGGCTCTACGGAAAACCAAAATTTTATGTTCCTATGAGCTGATATTATTAAAAATGGGGAATAGGAGGTATTAAGCTTTAATGGGCAATACTTCCTGTGTCAACATGTTTCGAAGCCCTCCTCTGGCTTCTTATCAGGACCTAGAAAGATCCCTTCTGCACTCAAAAAATGAAAATGTGTAATACTATGACGTAAATACTATGTCATGTGCATAACATTCTACATGAACTGCATACTATACCAAAATAGGTATTTTGATTGGTATGGCTCAGGAAGAACAAAAACAAGGTTAAAAATACATAACACATACACCCTACACCCTTTGTGATGGAGACCTGTAACAAAACGGTGATATATTTTGCGTGATATATTTTTCTATCTCTTGTCCATTACGTATTGTAACTGGTGCTGTGTTATGCTGGCGAAATAAGACAATACAAGACATGGACAAACGAAAAACATAAAGCACACACTCTATAGTAAGTGACCGCAAGTTTTGCGCATCCTCTTACTATCTATCCCTGAGTTTTAATTTGTATATGCCCAGGAATTACTTTCACGTGTAATGTTTCACAACAACCTGCTCGGTAGGTGGAATACGTACTTTTAATTAGCCCATTTAATGCCTCATGAGCCTGAAAAACGAGAGGGAAGGAGCACCTATATTCAAACACTGGAAATAGAGAAATAGAAACACCGCCGTTGGTTAAGCAAATTGACATCCTATGCGGCTATGCCGTACTCACATTTTCAAGGTTACCTCCTCTCCTGGCTAATGCCTCCTCGCGGCTCCGTGGGACAATGAGCCTGCGAGGTGGGTCTCCTTTTAAACCCAATTAAATTGGTCTAAAGCGCGCCAAACCTGTGCTAATTGATTGTGGCACTGGACCGCTGTTGTGCGGTTCTCACCCTAACTTCCTGTTGCAGGCCATGCGTAGCAAGAAAAGACTAGAGCGTCTACCTGTACGGAGTGAGATCGCAATTGGAGTGATACTCACTTCCTGTTGTAGTCCGTCTTTCTACAAAATACTATTCATGATGTAATCATGGTGACCCCAATGCTTGGTTGTGGGATGGTATATATATTTATTTAGACCACGGGTAGGGAGGGTTTTTTATAGTAAAGTCCTATCCGACAGTGAGAGAGAGCATGCCTAGTCAGGTGGTTGTGAGACCACTTTTCGTGGGCCATATTAGGTGCTCATGAAGGAGCCATTGGTCGAATGCGTGATGAGGCATGTACCAAAAAGGTCTAATGTAAAAGGAAAAAGTGAACATTGTCTAGCGCCCCATCCGTAACGCTAAAAAACGGGATAGAGCGTGTGATGTCCTAGGAGCAAAAACCCACGAGGGTGTGTTTCCATTTTCATACGTCCTTTGCACACGATTATTTTAGGGGAGGTCTCCTCGTACTTGATGTATATTACATATTACTATGAAGGGCCTTTTTAGTTTTATTACCCCAAAAAAAGGTGTGGGCAAAAAAGCAGACGGATGTGATGTGACCCCGATAGATAGTGCTGTTAGTGCTTTCTCGTCGGATGGTAGGTCTCAACTGAATTGTCCCCAAGGTATATCATCGTTTAAGCCTGTGTGGTGAGTGCCCAGACGAAACACCCACCGTTGTTCTTTCTCAAACAATCCAGTTTCGTTATTCAATTGTTCGATGATGGTCCACTGTAGGTCCTCCATCGTGTGTTGGTTCATCAAGTAGTGGGTGGCCATTTTGGTGGTACTTTTCATGCAACGTATGTTGCTTCTGTGTTCTACTATCCGGGTTTTGACAGGTCTTGTTGTCCTTCCGACATATTCCATGCCACATGGGCAGGTAATGATATAAACTACATTTTTGTTATTGCAGTTCGTAAACCGTCGTTGTTCCCATTTGGTGCCATTCTTGAATTTGATGAGTTTTTTTTTTTTTTGTCAGGTGGCATGTGCTGCAATTTCCACAAGGGTAGTGACCCTTTACTGAGGTTATGAACGTGGTGTTGATGTCCCTTGTTGTGATTTGTTGTGGTCTTGTGTGGACCAACATATCCCTCAGACTTCTTCCTCTTTTGTGGGCGAACATTGGTTTAGGGAGGTCGAGGTTGCCGCAGTTTAATAGCTTCCAGTGCTTATTCACAATTTTGGTCACCTGGTTTGAATTGGTATTGTACGTGGTTACGCATATGGGTCTCTGCTCGGGTTCCTTAGGTGTCCTTGGTTCCAGTAGGGCTTCCCTATTGTTATTGCGAGCCCTCTTCATAGCTTTATCTAGGATCCGTACTGGGTATTTGCGTTTCCTTGTGGAAATTGCAGCACATGCCACCTGACAAAAAGAACCAAACTCATCAAAGTCAAGAATGGCACCGAATGGGAACGACGGTTTACGAACTGCAATAGCAATAGCAATAGCAAAAATGTAGTTTATATCATTACCTGCCCATGTGGACAGTGGACCATCATCGAACAATTGAATAACGAAACTGGATTGTTTGAGAAAGAACAACGGTGGGTGTTTTGTCTGGGCACTCACCACACAGGCTTAAACGATGATATACCTTGGGGACAGTTCAGTTGAGACCTACCATCCGACGAGAAAGCACTAACAGCACTATCTATCGGTGTCACATCACATCCGTCTGCTTTTTTGCCCACACTTTTTTGGGGGTAATAAAACTAAAAAGGCCCTTCATAGTAATATGTAATATACATCAGGTACGAGGAGACCTCCCCTAAAATAATCGTGTGCAAAGGATGTATGAAAATGGAAACACACCCTCGTGGGTTTTTGCTCCTAGGACATCACACGCTCTATCCCATTTTTTAGCGTTACCGATGGGGCGCTAGACAATGTCCACTTTTTCCTTTTACATTAGACCTTTTTGGTACATGCCTCATCACTCATTCGACCAATGGCTCCTTCATGAGCACCTAATATAGCCCACGAAAAAGTGGTCTCACTACCACTTGACTAGGCGTGCTCTCTCTCACTGTCGGATAGGACTTTACTATAAAAAAACCTCCCTACCCGGGGTCTAAATAAATATATATACTATCCCACAATCAAGCATTGGGGTCACCATGATTACATCATGAATAGTATTTTGTAGAAAGACGGACTACAACTGGAAGTGAGTATCACTCCAATTGCAATCTCACTCCGGACAGGTAGACGCTCTAGTCTTTTCTCGCTACGCATGGCCTGCAACAGGAAGTTAGGGTGAGAACCTCACAACAGCGGTCCAGTGCCACAATCAATTAGCACAGGTTTGGCGCGCCTTAGACCAATTTAATTGGGTTTAAAAGGAGACCCACCTCGCAGGCTCATTGTCCCATGGAGCCGTGAGGAGGCTTTAGCCAGGAGAGGAGGTAACCTTGAAAATGTGAGTACGGCATACGAACAGCTACATGCTGCAATGACAGGATGTCAATTTGCTTAACCAACGGCGGTGTTTCTATTTCTCTATTTCCAGTGTTTGACTATAGGTGCTCCTTCCCTCTCGTTTTTCAGGCTCATGAGGCATTAAATGGGCTAATTAAAAGTACGTATTCAACCTACCGAGCAGGTTGTTGTGATACATTACACGTGAAAGTAATTCCTGGGCATATACAATTTAAAACTCAGGGATAGATAGTAAGAGGATGGGCAAAACTTGCGGTCACTTACTATAGAGTGTGTGCTTTATGTTTTTTGTTTGTCCATGTCTTGTATTGTCTTATTTCGCCAGCATAACACAGCACCAGTTACAATACGTAATGGACAAGAGATAGAAAAATATATCACGCCAAATATATCACTGTTTTCTTACAGGTCTCCACCATGAAGGGTGTAGGGTGTATGTGTTATGTATTTTTAACCTTGTTTTTGTTCTTCCAGAGCCATACCAACCAAAATACCTATTGGGGTATAGTATGCAATTCATGTAGAATGTTATGCACATGACATAGTATTTACGTCATAGTATTACACATTTTCATTTTTTGAGTGCAGGAGGGATCTTTCTAGGTCCTGATGAGAAGCCAGGGGAGGGCTTCGAAACATGTTGACACAGGAAGTATTGCCCATTAAAGCTTAATACCTCCTATTCCCCATTTTTAATAATATCAGCTCATAGGAACATTACATTTTGGTTTTCCATAGAGCCAGATATTTTTTAATCATTCACCACTTTTCACTCACTCTTGAACCTTCCACTCACACTCCTACACCACACATAGTATTGTTAAAAACCAGTGCTCCCACGTAATCGTAGGTCGTAGCACGCCCCGTCCCGCAGCAGGACGGGAAGACCCCGATGATGAAGCATGCCACCAAGGGTCCTTTTGGTGGTTGAGGGGTATTTTAACAAAGCTGTGTGCTTTCCACCACCTTAGGAGACACACCATAACTGGAAGAATTTTACTTTTTCTTTTCCACTAGGGTGGATCCCATTGTTTGATAGTAATTCATAATGTCACACGCATATCAATGAGGCAGCCCAAAAGTGAGCACTGGTCCCTATTTTTTGGAGTTTGCCAGTTCCCTGAAAAGATTGTGCACCAGCAAGCACCTCCAAGGACTTCAACTACACAACAGAGATTATTCCTCACTAGGGGCAGAAAATAAAAAATAAAAAAGTGAGTGGTCTGGCGGCATAAAAGAATATGATGTTTATATAGTTCATGAAGTCGTTTTGGCATCACCTTTTGATAATGTATATACATGTCATAAGGGCAGTAAAGAGGTTAAATAATATAATCAATACATGCAGGAAGGGAGCTCAAAGAAGGAACATGACTGTTGAAGCAACGACACAGTAGCAAGTCTAATACAGCGCCAAGACACCCCAGGGTAAACGAGCGCTTTAAAAATGTATTAACTAACATACTGACAGTTTATTTTTCAAGTTGCAGCTTTTATAAAATGTGACACACATTTACATCCATCTGACAAAAGTCCAATTAAAAATAAACATATGCAAAGGCAATGGCTATAGCTTAAATTTTAAAGCCCCTCTTCATTGATTGGTGAGTTTGTGTGCTGTGTGTACTGTGGATGGGCGAGTGGAGCTGGCCTCTTACAGACAAAACCATTTTCTCCAGAAATGCCTTGCCGCTTAGGCAAAGCTACCACAGGTGAGCCAAGGATACCGTTGATGAAGCCTGTTTATCTTTGGGACTCCTCCGCCAAGGGAGGGAGGTAAACTAAACCTCAAACAAATTTGTTCTCAGAGCCCGCATGTTGTTTTAATTGCAGTCTTTGTTCGTGTGGTTTTATGAAACAAATGGACTCTATTACTGGGTGTGCTGAGAAAAAAATAGTTTGTTGAGTAACCTTGAATGGCCAAGAGCCCATCGGCCATTTGCAGGTGGGTGGCATTAGTCGCTCCACCGTGGAGGGGGTGTGGACCAAGGAAGTGGGTCATGACCGGCAGTGGTCATGAGTTATGCGACAGAGGGGCGGGGGCAGAGTAGAGCCCTTTAAAAGTGGGCTACCCCCCAGTGACCCCATCTTTGTACCCTGATGTGCTGCGGGAGCGGGACTGAATGTTTGCCACCCACCCACCCTAACATATCTACATTGGAGCCCATCGTAGCCATGTAATGGCACTAATGCTTGAGGGCACTAAGTTGCCCAGTTGGCCTCCTCCTTCGGGAGAAGCCTTTCAGGGGTGAGGCTGGTTGGAAGGAGGGCTGACCTGCTGGTGGCCGTACCCTTCTAGCCCTACCTCGGGTACGCCGGAGATTATGTGGGGCATGACCAAGAGTCATGGGATGCCCCGGCAGGGACCAATGCGTTATGCGGTCTCTGGAGATGTCAGAAATCTTTGATGTGACAGTTTTTCACCTGGTCTTTCTGTACTATGTTGACCCCAAATGGAGATGTAAATAGGAATTGTGCAATGCCGTGTTCGGGTTTGCTGTGTATTTTGCAATATTTTCTATTGTGTAATGTTATTTGTTTACAGTGGCTTATACCACCTTGTTTCATGTGGAGTAAATCTGCTACGTCCTAACCCAAGAAGTTGAGTCTGTTGCCTTTGTGGGGGGTGAGGGGACCGTGCAGTTCGTAAGGGTGGCTGACCCCATCTCCATTGCACGAGTTAGGCACTATAAGTGTTGTACATGGAGCACCGTAATTTAAAAAGAGATGTAAAAGACGTTTCAGTGATTCAGGCATTTCTTGATAAAAACCAACTGCCAAGATTAGAGACCGTATTTACCAAGAGAGGATAGGCAACATTCTTTATTGTAATTCTATACTTTAGGGAAGAGTGAACCCTGGGAGAAGGTGGTCCTCAAATGTGAAGTCAAGGCGTAGATCCTGGCCACTGGAGGGAACATGTAACACTCAACAGCACAGAGTGTTAAATGAAATGAATAAAAGTGATTTTGGAATAGGGAGGGGTAATGGGCCGATTTGAATTGAATTCCTTTGGAGAAACAAGGTAATCACCTCAGATTAAAAACGAGTGGATTTCAGTGTAAGCCTGCGCGTTTTATATCCACAGAATATGTACAGTCAGCTATATATTTAGATTGTGGTTCATTGAACCAAGTGATTGAAATATTGTAATTAGAAAATGAAAGGCCATCAATCTTGGAAAAAAGAGAGTCCTTCATTTAAGAGGCTGATTTTTTCAGCTGCATTCAGCTTTCAGACAGCAAGACAATTTCCCACAAATTAGTTTCTGCTTATAGCGTGTGCGGTGCTGGGCATTTGCATTTACTTTACGGTTGCATGTTTAGCAATGCGGGCCCATTAAAGCGGTGATGGGATTTGTTACATTGCCTTGCCATTCTGAAACGTGTAGTAACGTGGTAAAGAGAGGAAAACAAAGCATCATTCAATTATCTTTTACTGAAAGCTGAGTGGGAATGTTCCTTTTCCAGATAATACATGGGATTTCAAAATTCCCTTTTATATCAAACTGTATACTAAACAGCTCCAAGAATTTAATGAGTGAACCATGAGAGTAAAAGAAAAACACAATCTCATTTAGAGGACAAAAGACACACTTCAAAGTGCTTTACCTCCAGCACACATAAAAGAACCTAACAGCAGGCGTGTCCTGCCTTTTGTCACCCCCCAGACAGTTTGAAATCTTGACAGGGGAAGGGAAAAATCTTTCCAGAACCTAATATTGGGGGAGGACAGGGAGTCCCCCACAGAACGGCTGGCACCAGGTATAACTATTGTCCCTCCAGAGCCACTCTTCAGAACACCGCTGGGCCTGTGGAAGTTACCGAAAAAGGATTGCCCTGCTGCTTGACGGACTGCCTTGCTGTCTGAGAAGGACTGTTCGACCAGCTTGCCTTCATCCAAGGCTACCCAGAGTGACTCCAAGGGTCAGTTGGCTGATGTCTAGAGTGAGCTATAGGGACACAACAAGCTTCAGAGTCTTCCCTGTAACTGCCCAGCTGACCTACTGCAATTGGACCTGAATGGACCTGCAACTGGACCTGCCTGAGCCCTGCTGCTGGCCTCTGCAGGAGTGAATCCTGCTTCCCTAGAGGCACCCCCACAGTTCCTGGGCCCTTCACTGGCATCAGAGTGTACTCCTTCTGAATAAAAGGTAAAAATTCTGATGTTATAACTCCTTGTGACAGTGAACAGGCCTAATCCTGCTAAGACTCTGCCACCCTTGATGGCTGCGAATGCAAAGTACTGGTGAGACCTGGTTTTCGGGCTGCAGTAATGACAGCCTGCGACGACCGCCAATGCAAAGCTACAGAAACACGAGTCCACAAAGCCTGACTGGCACTTCGTGCTACTGCAATGACCGTCTGCGGTGCTCAACCTTGTCTTCACATTACAGCAATGACCATCTATAATGCTCGGCCTCCTCTTTGTTGCCTCCTCCACTGCGAACGGAACTCTTCATGCCAGACTTAAAAGATAACTTTTCAAATGGACTACTCTGGTTCCAGTATCCGACCCGTGCTCCATTGTCATCGGCCTGAACATGTGACCTTCCCCTGGTCTAGGGCGACCAGATAACCATGAGTGGCACTGTGTATCTGGCATATTTTCACGTAATTTAAAAAAAAATGTAATATCAATGGTTCAACTGATTGGATTTTTGTTGTTCTAGTATCATTTATTTATTAAAACGTACTCTATTTTTCTAAACTGAATTGGAAATTTTCTTGTGTTGTGTTTTCACTTTATTACTGTTTGTGTGCTGCATACTTCACACATTGCCTCTAAGTTAATCCTGACTGCTTTTGTGCCAAGTTACCACAGAGTCAAGCACATTAGTGACTTTTGTAGTTAACCCTGGCAAGGACTGTGGTTGTTGGCTGATTGGGGCTTTCACCCCCCTCAAGCAATAACCTAATTTCGTACAATGAGGATCTCTCGCCTCAAAGACCTCCCTGAGGACAGGATGCTGCAATAGCTGCAGAGAGACACGCACCAATAACCACTTCTGAGGAAAATTGCATTGCAAATACTAATGAATAATGCAAATCACACATTGTTGATAATAAAATGGGTTAGCTACAGAAATAAACCAAAACAAAAGTTTTAGACTAGTAAAATGAGTGTGCTGAGATTTTCTCTCATAAAAAAATAGAGATGTAGATGATCTCTTCTGGAGGCCATGTTCAATGTTCCAGCAAGGAGCACATTTGTCCCTTTAGCTGTAGCACTGAGTATAAATTCAAACAGTGAGATAGCCAAGAAAGGTCCCGGTGGATTCATCTGTGACAAATATGTGTCAGCTGGGCCTGCATTAGCATATTCTTTGCAGAAAATAGGATAGGTAATTCAGTTGTCTTCTCTCGAGTTTGCAGAAACGGAACAGGTGGAAGCAAACTGAAGACATAGCTGATCCTCTTAAAGGACGGTAGACTACTGACATTTTGAAATAAATGCTACTCCATAACAGAGTTTATAATCTAAACAATATAAAGGCGCAGAACTGGTATATCATCGACCATGTTGTTATTCTTTGTGTCGTTGTGATCGACGCCATGGACGTCTATGGCATCTCACAAATGAGCAAAGTTGTAAAGTTCTCAAAAGTGACTGCGGGATAAGGAATCCTAACAAAACATTACCAACTGGAATCTCTTCTATTAAAGTAAGACATAGGTGTAACATACAATTACAAAAAAATCAGATCAGCCAAAATTATTTTTTTAAATACAAACAGACAGATTAATTTAATTAGAATAAGTTGTCTGATTAACCCCTTCGATGCTCGTGACGAGCTCAGCTTGTCATGCTGCGCGGTCGCGCTGTGCGCATGACGAGCTGAGCTCGTCACGACCACACCCGCGATAGGAATGTCCAGCACACGAGCGGAATTCCGATCGCGGTCAAGGGGTTAAATTGAGTATGTTTAAAGTAAGATACACTTACATTCATCTCAAAATGTTTTCTCACATATGGACTGGAAATAAAACACACTGGGGCATATGTACAAGGAGTTAACGCTGTGTTAGCGGCACTTTTC
Organism: Calotriton arnoldi; assembly: GCA_963921515.1. Lineage (NCBI taxonomy): Eukaryota > Metazoa > Chordata > Amphibia > Caudata > Salamandridae > Calotriton > Calotriton arnoldi. Next base: position 684,669 of record CAWUFW010006203.1, read on the forward strand.
TGCCGCTAATGCGGCGATATTTTTATCGCCCTAATAACAAGCTGTCGCTAACAGCCATTAGCGACAGATTTCTGGCTATACCGGCCGTTTCCAGCATCGCCACCTATGTTAGAGATAACTATCGCTGATGATATGCAAGGTAGGCGTTCCCGTGCAAAAACGCACGCTAACCCTACTTCACGATATTTACAATGATCGCCCGGACCCGCGATACGTTAAAAAAACAGCCGCTAAAGCCCGTTAGCGGCTGGGACTTAAGACCAGAAAATAGCTGGTCTTAAAAATGGAGATAACACTTGGGGCCTCATGTCAGCAGGTTTTGGTGCTGGACAGCGCTGCAAGCAATGTTGCTGCGCTGCCCTGCGACAAAACTACAGGGCAGGAATGCGCACCATCAATAAGATAGTGCGCATTCCTGGGCCTCACTCATGAAAAGTGTTGCAGCGCTGCGACAAGACAGTGTCGCAACACTTTTCACTACGCCCTTCTTGCGACTCCATGGATGCGCTGTTTTCACTGGACAGCGCTCCATGACGCAAGTAATGACAGATACGTCTGGAATCCTGACGTATCTGTCTGCGCTAATGTCACACATTGCTGCTGTTGTGTCACAAGCATGACGCAACTCCAGCAATGCATGGGGCCAGCCTATCCCTATGGCACTGCGTCGCCCTTATGCCTGCCATCAGGCAGGCGTAAGGTACTGACGCAGTGCCGTCCTACAATAGTCGCAGTGAAATCTGAGGGATTTCACTGTGCCACTCCTATGAGGCATTGTCGCGTGGGAACGCACACCCTGCGTACATCATACCTGATGCAGGTATGATGTGGCACAGGGCTTCACAAGGTCACGCATATGCCTACATGCGTCACTTTGCAAATACGGCTCTACTTGGTGCTAGTTTTGCCTGGTCCATTCTTGAGGGGTGCCAGGGTGTCGGCGCAGTTGGAGATCCATCGGTGGTGGTTGCGCACTGCGGTGTCATCGTCTGTAAGCGTTAGCGGAGGGGTGGTGCTGAGGGAGTTGACGAGACGTTCTTCGGTGGCCTTGATCCAGCTGCGAGGGGGGGCGATGATGGCTGTGGTGTACGGTGGGCATGGTGAAGACGTGATGTATACAATGATGGTCGGTCCAGGAGAGTCCGGTGGTGTGGCTGTAGTTGAAGTTCCCGCTGGTGGAGGAGACGTGCTTGACCGTGTGTCCTGCTATGTGGCTTGCTGCGGTGACTAGCTGCTTGAGTCTGATGTTGGTGAGCTTCCCCAGGAGGGGGTGGTGTTCTGGTCACTGGGGTTGTCCAGGTGGAACTTGAGTTCACCGAGTAGGATGTCGTCGGTGGATGGGAGAGCCTGAGGTGCAAGGAGGTCTACAATGGTATCGGAGAATGGGGAGCCATGGCCCGGGGGGCCTGCAGATGAGGGTGCTGCAGAGGATGGGATTGGGGTTGATCCGGATCTGGGAGTTGAGGTGCTCCATGGTCACCGTTGGGTCATTAGAGTGCGTGGTCAGTCGGAGTGTGCTTCTGTAGGTGATGGCAATGCCTCCTCCTGGAGGGTCAGGGTGCTCCTTGCGAGTGATTCAGTAGCCGTCAGTGATGGCGATGGCGATGTCCAGTCCGGGGCAGAAGTTGGTCCTGGCAGGCGATGAGGCGTCCAGCGTTGATGGCGAGGAGGGTGCTGGCGTCGTAGCGGTGGAGTGTCCGAGAGGAAGGGCCCTTGGTGCTGAGCGCAGTCCAGGGGCAGAAGGACGCAGACGGGCTTGCCTATGGCTTGCCTTTGGAACGGGAGACGTCCATTACAATGCAGGCATTACATCGTAATTCCTTTACAACGCTACTCCAACCACGCAGGTGCCTTTACATCGCATTCCATTACAACGCATTGTGAGGCCAGCAATGGGGTATTTTTACGTTTTAGGGTGGGTATGGGTTTCGTGTGTTGGAGATGAAATTTGGGGTGTGCTTTTGGGGTCAATTATGAAAATTCAGGTGTGTTTTGGGGTCAATTATGAAAATTCAGGTGTGTTTTGGGGTCAATTATGAAATTTGGGGTGTGCATTTGGGTCAAATATGAAATTTAGGGTGTGCATTTGGGTCAAATATGATTTTTAGGGTGTGTTTTGGGGGCTCACAGATGAATTTTAGGGTCCACGGTTTGCTTTGGGGTGCAATGGTTAGTTTTAGGGTTGCACTCACTGAAGTGGGAATAGTAATATTTACATCTCCGCTATGCAACACCTTCCCTACTGTTGCAATATGCTAGTATTAGTATGCATTGTAATGGAATGCGATGTAATGGTATGCGTCGTAACTTCATATATACCTTTAGCACACCAGTGGAACGCCCGCTGCGCATGGCCGCACAGTGGCCGCCATTGAGAAGTGCTGCAGGGGGGACTGGACAGCTGGGAGGTGGAAAAGGCCGGAAAGAACACTGGATGGGGCGTGGACGCGGGGGGTGTGTGTTGTAAATATTTAAATGAGGGAAATCTTACCTCGATGCCGGTTCCCGTGTCTTCGTTGCTCCTGCTCTCCTGAGTCTGCTTCCAGGAACAGTAAGTAGGCAGTCAGGCTCCCTCCCCTGAGCCAATCACAACGCTGCGATGCAGTGTTGGGATTGGTCATTGACGCCGGGACAAGGCATGCAGCCAGGGGCTGGAAGAGTGGGCATGTTCTCCATGCAGGCTGTAATGCAGCCTGCATTGTGAACAGGGAAGTGCGCATGACTGCTTTGGGCGGCCTGAGCGGGCCGACCAAACAGTCATTGCGCACTTGAGTGGGCATGTCAATCCGCCCCTGCCCTGCTCCATGAGTGGAGCAGCCCTACCCACCCTCCCGCCCGCAAAGGAAATATAGCATGATTACATCAGGAAGTTGTCATCATGTGATGATTTTTCCTCTTCTTGCACTGCTTGAAAGCAGTAGGGTGACGCTCTTCTGCCATAGCGGATGAGCCGCCACTGGGGGTGCGTCATCTACAGGGCTAGGCCTGGGCGACTCGGCACACGGGCCTCCTCCGCTACGCGTCCCACCTTCTCCTTACCTGGACATTGACACCATGGCGCAATCTGCTGCACTCTCTCCAAATCTGTGACTCAGCCAGCAGGAGCCTCAGCCAGGTGTAATTTCACAAGCCTGGGTAAAGCAGTCGCCGCCAATTCCGCTGGTGAACCTCCCGATGCAGTTGATGCAGCAGGGCCCCCTTAGGTGTGAAGTTGCTGCGCTACCACCACACAAGTTCGGCGCAGCTCAGGGGCCTCACCCTCCACAGCGTCCGGCCAGTCCAACATCATCCAGCCTGTGATGCAGAGAGGCACCGCCCACCGTTGGTAATCCCCTCCGTGCACCCCGGTGTAGTGGTAGATCGTAGTATGCGATGCAGACCTCCCTACGTTGGTGCGCAGGAGCGCCTCTACCATTCACAGCTCCAAGGGGCGCAAGGCGGTCTTCTCACACAGGTCAGCAACGTGTCTCCATGCGACCTGCCAGACTTCACCACCAGGTACGGGCGATCGTCTCGCCTCAATGTCTACAGCCACGGCTCATCGACTCCACAGCTCCTCCGCATCCCACTCCCGGCTCCAGACGCAGGTCCAGCGAGGCATCCAGGCTTCAGACACAGGTCGAGTGAGGCATCCAGGCTCCAGACGCAGGTCCAGCTAGGCATCCAGGCTCCAGACGCAGGTCCAGTGAGGTATCCAGGCTCCAGACGCAGGTTCAGCGAGGCATCCAGGATGTTGGGTGGCTTGAGGGGGTAGTTGATGTGTGCTGCACTTGGCCCTGGCTGCTCCATTCTGCATTTTGTAGGATTTTTTGCCTATTTTCTATTGGAGGTCGACTGATAGGCTATTTTTTGCATTAGAGGCAAAAAAAAACTCACGTTGGGCAGACTAACGTGAGTTTTTTTGCTGCTAATGGGCCTTTCATTGGTTTTCGCCCGCTAACGCCGGAATTCCTATCGCCATCGCACTAATGTTAGCGTCAGTTTTCACCGCCGATCCCTGAAACTATCGCCATGTAGCGATGGCTTGCAAATACGCCGCTAACATGGCGATAGTTTTCCGCGTTACACGGCGATAAAAAAACTGCTGCTAACTAGCGTTAGCGATAATTATCGCCACTCCTTGTACATATGCCCCACTATGTTTTAGTGAAACTCATGCATTAATCAATACATGTGATTGCCTTTATGGACTGTGAAGCTCAGGGCTTCAAGTTCTTTAGCTCTGATTGACATCAAATGATTCTGACATTGAATGACACTCTAAACATTTATTCCTCTGAAATAAAAATATGATACTATTATCGGAATTTGAAAGAAAACTCCAAATTCATATTATCATTTATTGATTTCAAGAGTGTAAAAATGTAATGAGGCACCATGGTTATATGATATGGTTATGAATGGAAATTGCTATTAACAACTATTGATTCCTTAAATGCAAGAAATTAGGGATGAAGATGTGAAAATGGACATCATTAATTATGGAATACTGAATGATAAAATCTTTTTACAAATCAAGGATATACACCTGTGCAGGCTTCTCTATTTTTGAAACTCAAAGATATACCTGTTCTGATATGAATAAATGGTAAATGCTACATATTTTTAATTGTTTTATATTTTCAGGGGTTGTGGCATTTTAACCATCTTGTCCTGATTATGATCTAGAACATCTATTCGATCGATTGAATTGAAGCGTTGATAAGATTGAGGAATATGCTTGCACTGATATGAATTCACAATTGCCTTAGGTCGATTGTGTGCGAATTGTTTAAAATCCATGTGCATGTTACTTTAACAACTGCATCCTTATCAGAGAAAAAAGAAATATTAAAAAATGTGTTTGTAAAAATAGCATTTAATCCTGTTCATAGTTGCCGAGGTAACAATTATAGATTACTTCACCTACGAAAACTGCTGAATTTCAATATAATTTATTCACCCAAGAGGATCATTTTTGTGTTTGAAGTATTGGAACGCATGCTACCAGCAGCAGCACTGCAGAGTCACTGTGAACAATTGCTACGCTAAGAGGCCTGCCGGACATGTATTGGTGTTTTCTTGTCAATCCCAACATGACATCTTCATTGTGGCTCCAGATGCGTCTTGCTTGCACTGGATGTTATTGCTTAAGTTGAGCAGCACAGGGGCTGGTGCTCCATGCCGGTGTTCCACGCTGCACTGCTGCCGCCTTACTTCTTGCCTGTGTCGGTCTTCCTGACTTCTCAGACCCCTCTGTTGTGGTTGTCAGGGCTCATGGGAGCAGGGAACTGGTGCTTGGTTCATTTGAAGAAAGTGTAAGTTCAGCCAAATGCATTCTTTTAAAGTTCTGCCTCCAATATGCATCCAGCCAATTCTGACTGATCACAATTTTCCAGTTCAGCTGCTTGCGCTGCATTAAAGGCTAGGGGTCAGGGGTCAGGGAGCAGGGGAGCTGTTTAACTTCAGAAGTCATCCTCTCTGCTGGTAAGTGCTCTCTCCTGCTGAGTTCAGTCTCCCACTAATAGGTCAAAGGCACCATTCCCCTGCACACCTGCATGCCCTACAGCCCGCTCACCACCAACACTGCTTCTCTCAGGGAGTAAATGGTGCCCTCCCCTTCCTCTTGAGAAACTGGCAGTGCGTCACTCCCTCCCAAGCAAGGTGCCAGCCTGACGGTGCAGAATAGCGGCCATGCCCTCTAATCAACAGGCAGCCTAGTTAGGATATAAGTAAGTAAGTAATAGTTTATTGTTTGGTTAATTAAAACCTTTACAATTTCCGCATAAAAAAAGATATAGCAGCAGAGTTCATAGTTTAAGACAAATTTAAAAATAACATATCATAAAGCATTCGTTCATTATATTAACACAAATGGAACAGTTATCAGTAATTGTTGTCGAGTACCATAAGTTGGTAAGGTCTTTCAACGGGTCAGTATACAAACAGATTACCAAGTGATTTTCTGATGCTGTCCTTTTTAGATACCTAAAACTTTTGGGAAGGGGATAAAGATAAAAAAAAATAAAAAAATTAAAAAATACAATTCTCAGGTCTCGGTGGGAGGGTAACTGTACGATGATCGGTTGATTTATAAACGGCGGCAATGGTGGATTACTTTTAACTGTTTTGCTGGAACATGTGTCGTCCGAATGGGGGGCGACCTGAATGTGTAATATTCGCTGTAAGGTGACACTTTAAAAGTCATTTAGGTGCAGTGGTGAAGCATGCCGGTCGCTTGACGACAGAGCTTTTGCCCCTGCCTCTTCCATAAATTGAACAAAGCGACATGCTAGCTGAACATCTCCACCTCCGAGGCATGCCTTCACAGCTTGTCTACAGGTTCTTATCCCCTTGCTTAAAAAGAATGGCTTCAGTAACTGTCGCCGTTCAGCTTGTAGTTCTCGGCAGATGCACAGTAAGTGTAGTACACTTTCCTTGGCTTCCTCACATGAGCGGCATGTTGTCTGACTAGGAGATCGTTTCCAAGGGGGAAGGTGCGGCAATGATGGTAAAATGCCCTTTCGGAAATTATGGTATTTTTCTTTCTTCCTCCTATTGAAACTTGCGCCTAGATAAGGTTGCGGAGAGGACGTGACGTAGCTATGCACAACAAACCATCCATGGGCTCTTTCTGTGAGTGCCGCCTTATCTTCAACTAGGGATAGTCTTTTCACTGACTTATTTACAATTTGTTTAAAACAATGATAAGACCCTGAGGCCGCCCAAAGGGCCTCCAAGCCCAGGCGATCTATTGATGCTGACAAATAGCTCATAGCTGCGCAATCCCTCTTTAGGTGTATTTCGTTCTGTAGTGTAGTTCCTATTTCCCTAATAGGCTCTGCGCATTGGAATAATATACCCTATAGATTCGACATAGGACTGAGGTCAGTATGTCCCTATCGAGTATATTAAACTTAATTACTTTGTGCCAGCTAACTCAGAGGCCACTAGAAACTCCTTGTAAACAAGAAGGGAGTAGTTTCTGGCAACCGCATAAACATGACAACTTTGTTTCCCTTTAGAATCGGAACACTCTCAGAATCGTGGAAACAATAGATAACAGTTTCACTCAGCTAATCGTGCATGTTTAGTTTCTTCAGAGTTACACAGAAAGAATAGACGGGTGTTTCAATAAAAAGGATTTATTGAACAGTCTTGTTTCTCGTGTAAGAGACATGAGCTGTTATGATCACAAGACAGTATGCAAGATAAATAATGTACAGCGTAAGCAGTAGAAATAAATAATACTGCGCTAGCATTATCTTTAAACTATGACACATATATTCATATGCATAAATAACATAAGCTAAAAATGCGAGTACTCATAAGATGCTTCTCTAACTAGTTCTACCCCAGTGTACCTAACCTAACCTAGGTGTAGGGCAAGGTAAGAAGTAGGTGAAGTATTCTATAGTATGGTATGCTATAGTCTAGTATGCCAAGTCTAGTATGCCAAGAGTCCCTCTAGGTTCTAGTCAGCTCCATACCTTGAGAATGAGAGAGGTGGGAATCTCCTTCCGGATCTCGAACTCTAACACCCCGCGAAGGGAGTCAGAACACTGGGAGCTGGATTCTCTGCGAGCAGGGATGACAGCGTCTCTTCTCTGTGCGTCAGGCCAGGATACGGGCTCCTCTGAAGTCGAGGTCTCCTCTACCTTGCTTGGGCAAGGTAAGGTATATTTATACCTGGTAGGTGCCTTGGAATGTTAGCATTGACGTGAAGTTAGACAGAGGAAGACGTCAGGAATGAACCCTTAAGGAATAGTGGTTCATGCATAATAGATGAGTTCTTGGAGAAATCAATAATCCTGTGCTGGGCTTAGGGTTTGGTTTCTAAGAACTCGTTGTGACGTTAGGGTGGACGGATGTCGGTGACCATGCCTGTATTTGGTGTGCATGGCTAATGCCTAAATAAGGACTGGGATCTTATGCCTATATAAGGGCAATGCGAATTGTGCCTATATAAGGACATGTTTCAGGAAAACCTATATACGGACACCTAAAGCGGAATACAACAGTTCCATAGGTGGGAGTTCAGTGTTTCTGCTTCGGCCTTTTTAAAAAAAAAATTTAATCTTTTTTATTAAACAACAACACGACATTTCCATTCACAATTTTGCTAAAATGATTCACAGTACATAATCAAGATCTCAATAGTCACCATTCAACAGTCTGTTTCTGTCGCTATGGTAAAACAATTTCTAAGGTGCTGCAGGATCTTCCAAAGAGAGAACACCGGGGGGTTCACATATATTTCCACGGTAATTATTCCATTTGCTCCATATGTCAGCCCATTTTTGGGGGCACCCTCTAGAAACGTACACAAACTTCTCACGCAGCATGCACCAGTCCATGTCTGCTTTCCAGCCTTCGACCGTGGGCGGAGCCGCGGCCCCCCACATCCGTGCCAGGTTTCTTTTTGCGACCATTAGCCCCAATGTCACCCAAATACGATCTTTCCTACCTAAATCTGTAGGCTCCCAGTCATTCAAAAGACACCTCTTGATTTCAATCCCAACTGTGAGTCCAAGGACCTCCCCCAGACAGTTGTGCAGCCCCCTCCAATACCCCTGGATATGCTCCCACTCCGACAGTATATGGAGGCACCGCCCTCCCGTCCACACTGTCTCCTGCACAGGCCCCCACCCGCTCCACCCATACAGACAAGCTGAGTCCCTGTAACGTAAATTCTATGTAGGATCTTCAGTTGGACCAGACGTAGCCTGGATGAAATTGCCACTTCCCTTGGAGAGGCCACTGCCTCTTGCCACTCCTCGTCGTTGAGTTCCAACCCATCATTCCCCCAGCGGTCACGAAGCACCTGGAGGGGGTCTAGTGTGTTGTTGACCAGTTTCTTGTATGTCAAAGACACCACCTTAATCGGTAAGTACCCATCTAGCAATCTGTTCTCCAACGGTGAAGCATCCGGGAGGGATGTTCCCCGTTTCAGGCTAGTCGTCAATGCATGTCTCACCTGTAAATACCGAAAGTATTCTGAGTTGGCTAATTAGTATTCTTGTCGCAAAGTGGCGAAGGAGACCACATCTCCTTTTTTCCATAGGTCTCCTATTTTAGTGATCCCAATTAGATCCCATTTATCGAATCCCTTCGAGCTTCTCAAGGTGCCCAGTTGCTCCGAGTCCCACAAAGGGGTCGCCATCGTTAGCTTTTGATCCCACCCCAGAGTCCTATTTACCGCGTGCCACACCTGCACTGAATGCCTAGTTGGTCCCGTAAGTGGAACGCTCTTGGGTTTGGAATAAAGGGCCGAGTTGTAGTTGTCCCCAGGTAGTAACCACCTGTCCATACTGTAGCCGGGGTCGTCTCCCCTTCGATAGGTGCATTGATTTATGGCAGCCAAATGGGCCGCCCAATAGTACTTCCTGATATCGGGTAGCCCGATCCCTCCATCATACCAACTCAATACTAGCTTAGGAATGGCAATAAGGGGCGGCCATCCCAGAGCAATTCCCTCTGGAGACTTTCCACCTCCTTAAAGTATTCCGGGGGGACTAGATCCGGGAAATTCTGGAGCGCATATAAGAACCGCGGAAGGGACATCATTTTAAACAATGCCGCCCTCCCTAGTAATGAAAGCGGAAAGTTCCTCCAATTGGCCACATCGTTTTTCAGCTTCTGCAGCGGGGGGATAGATTCCGATCGTATCTAGCCTTGGGATCCAGTGTGATAACAATTCCCAAGTACTGAAAGCCATCTTTCGCTTCCTGCATGGGACAGCCTCTAGGCAATGGAGGCGCCACACCACTTAGAACAAAGATTTGCTCCAGTTAATCGTGTATCCAGAGTACCTGCCAAAGTTTGTGATGATATCCAGAACTCTGTGTAGCGACGACCTGGGGGATGCGAGGTATAGAAGGATATCATCCGCATACAAGGAGATGCGGTCCTCCCATGCATCAGCCCACCGTAACCCCCGGATTACTGGATCTCTACGGATCCAGGCCGCCAGTGGCTCTAGTTTAAGGACGAACAGGAGGGGAGACAGCGGACACCCCTGCAGCGTCCCCCTACTCTGCTCAAAGAGCTCTGATTTCTTATTATTAATGACCACTTGCGCCAAGGGCTTTGCATACAAAAGGCGCACCCATCCGATGAAATTGGGCCCAAAACCCATTTTGGTCAGGATAGCAAATAGATACGGCCACTCTATTGTGTCGAAGGCCATCGCTGCGTCCAACGAGACCACAACCGCATCTTCTTGAATCGTGTTCCTACGCCCCAGCACACCGTGTAATCTTCTCAAATTTAAGGCGGTATTCCGGTGGGGCATGAACACCGATTGGTCCTGATGTACCAATTTGTCTATGACCTGGACCAGGCGCCTGGCCAAGAGTTTGGCAAGTATTTTAGGTTCAGCATTTAGAAGCGAGATGGGCCTGTAAGACGAGCATGCTGTTCTAGGCTTACTGGTTTTGTGTATAGTGACCAAAGTGGCGACCCGTTGGTCCGGTGGGAGCAGCCCCATCCCACGACTTTCCTCAAACATTTCACGCATGTACGGGGGGAGTAAATCCGGTTGTAGCTTGTAAAGCTCGATTGGTAGGCCGTTTGGGCCCGATGCCTTACCGGGCTGGAGACTTCTAATCGCCTTGGCGACTTCGTCATTGGTCAAGTCACTTTCTAGCAAGTCATTATCTTCACTTGTCAGGGAGGGCAGCGTTATATCTCTAATCAGGGCCTGCGATTCCTCTTCCGTGAAGGGAGAGCCCGCACAGTATATGGAACGGTAATAATCGGCAAACTCAGTGACAATCTCTAGTGGGTCTGTTATGGCTCCCCCGGATGGCAACACCAGCTCTGGAACCAGCCTGCTCGCCAACTCTTTTTTGTCTAGCCACCACAATAGTTTCCCGGCCTTGTCCCCCAGGTCGTAGATCCTACCCTCTCTGTCTCTGCCCAATAATGTGGCCATGTCGGTCACCAAAGACTTGAATTCAGCTCATTTAAGCTTCAGGGCTTGAAGCTTGTCTTGTGTCATTGACTCCCCACTAACGTCTTTAAGTCGGAGAATATCTTCCTCCAGGCACGTAAAGTCTTTCGTCTTTTCCTTCCTCACCCCAGCTACTAGTGTTAGCGCCTGACCCCGCACCACTGCTTTGAAGGCCTCCCAGAGGGTTTGGGATGAACTCACTGATTCCCTATTTTCAGGAAAATAGGTTTCCATAGCCGCCACTATCTTGTCCCTCACTACAGGGTTTTTAAGGTACCACGGATTGATAGGGTTTTTAAGGTACCACGGATTGATGGGTGCCACCCGCCCCACTCTCCTTTCGCCAATGACCTCCTCCGCCCATAGCGGGGAGTGGTCAGATATACCCGGGCAAGGTGTCTAATTTCTCTAATGTTCTCGACTTGGTGAGCTGGAGTGAGGATTTAATCGATTTGGGATAAGCTATTGTGAGCCCCAGAGTGGAAGGTGTGTTGAATGAGCTCTGGGTGAAACACCCTCCACGCGTCCACAAAGCCCATGGCCTCGAGAAAGTCTGGAAGCCAACTCTGTGAGGGGCTAAGGGTCCGGGGAGGGCAGCGGTCCAAAGCGCCCAACACCACTGAGTTAAAATCTCCTCCCATCACTAAATACCCTTCAGGAAATGACAACACTATTTTACCTAGGTCCCCAAAGGACTGACCCCGCAACCCTGGTGGGATATACACTGATACCAACGTGAGTGTCCCTCCCACTGCCCAGAAACTGCCAGAGTGGGCCACCAGCCGGTAGCCCCATCTGTTCAAGGCCTTGCAGGAGTTGCCAACCAGGTGCGCCTCCTGGAGAAGCACAACTTCAGGGGCACAACGTTTGACATACTGCAATACAATACTACGCTTTACTCTGTCCCCAAGCCCATTCACATTCCAGCTTAAGAGCTTAAAGGTCTTTTCCCAGTGCAACCCCATGGATAAATACAGCTTACATAGCGAATCTCTCTTTTAGTGATATGCAATGTCGCTCTTACAAAGAAAACAAAAAACAGCCCCTCTCCACACCAACTCCCACCCCCCACCCTGCTCCCCTGCACTCTGGGCCTAGAACTGCCCATGTTACAACTATGCAGAGTGCCTGTCGCCCAAACTGGAACTAAAGGTAGAATACAATAGGGGGTAGTAGCTCCACCACCCCGACCGCCCTCTACAACCAACATTACCGTGCCCTGTCTGAATGACCATTTCAACAGTTAGAGAAAGAGTATCTATGGGACAAATAATCAATGCAGTCAAACCAATGTCTACCGCGAAAGTTCAATTATCGCAGCGGAGCCGTGCCACCTCCGATCGAGGCGCCGATACCTGCCATCAGCGTCCATTCACAGCAGTCGAGCCCCCAGGCAAGCCAGTCCGATGCCTAGTGGGCCTTGTGGTCTCTCGTGGCTCTCCAACCATCAAGCCAGTCTGCAACTGCCTCAGGGGCCTCGAAAAACCAGACCTTGCCCTCCGCTTCAACTCGAAGCCGGGCTGGGAACAACATAGAATACTTTACGCCTTTGTCTCGGAGTCTCTTCTTCACCTCCAAAAAGGACCATCGTTGTCGCTGCACATTTATAGTAAAGTCAGGGAAAAAAGAGATCACTGAGTTCTCATATTTCAGGGGGGGGCCTGCACATGAGGCCTGTAGAATGGCATCTCTGTCCCTGAAATTTAAAGGTCTTGCCAACATCGGGCGGGGAGGTGCCCCAGGCTTCGGACGCCCCCCCCCCGGAACTCTGTGCGCCCCTTCGAATACAAAAAATGTTGACAGTTGTTTGGGCTGGAGATGGTTGAGAATGAGGTCTTCCACAAATAAATCCGCGGCCGGCCCCTCTGCCCGTTCTGGCACACCAATGATCAATCAATCAGGAGTTTGTTAAAGCGCGACTACTCACCCGTAAGGGTCTCAAGGTGCTAGGGGGGGGTGCAGGTTCCATTCCATCAAGGAGGGGGTCTGTCGAAGAGCCAGGTTTTGAGGTTTCTTGATAAGATGGAGAGCGATGTTGTCTGTCTGAGGTGGAGCGGAAGGGCGTTCCATGCTTTGGCCGCGAGGAAGGAGAAGGAGCGGCCTCCCGATCTGGTCTTTCTGGTGCGGGGGACCATGGCGTAGGAGAGCTGGGCTGATCGTAGGGTCCTTTGGGGTGCGTGGAATTTGAGTCGGCTGTTCAGGTATGCTGGTCCGGTGCCGTGGAGGGCCTTGTGTGCGTGGGTGAGCATCTTAAAGGTGATTCTCGCCTCGACGGGGAGCCAGTGGAGTGTGCGCAGGTGCTGGGTGATGTGGCAGTGTTTTGGCAGGTTGAGGACCAGTCTTGCGGCGGCGTTCTGGATGTTCTGTAGCTTGCGGATGAGGTTTTTGTTTATTCCGGCGTAGAGTGCGTTGCCGTAGTCGAGTCTGCTGGTGACCAGGGCTTTCGGTGTTCGAGGGGGATCCATTTGAAGGTCTTACGAAGGAGGTGGAGGGTGTGGAAGCAGGAAGACGAGACAGAGTTGATCTGGCGGTCCATTTTGAGCTCGGAGTCCAGGATGATTCCCAGGTTGCGTGCGTGGTCTGTGGGGGTTGGCGGGTTTCCGAGGGCGGGGGGCCACCAGGTGTCGCTCCAGGCGTCGGGGTTTGGGCCCATGATGAGTACTTCTGTTTTGTTGGTGTTTAGTTGTAGGCAGCTGTTTTTCATCCATTTGGCGACGGCTTCCATGCCTTCTCGAAAGTTGCGTCTGGCGGTGTTGGGCTCATTGGATAGGGAGAGGATGAGCTGGGTGTCGTCTGCGTATGACACGATGTTGAGTCCGTAGGTTCTGACGATGGGGGCAAGTGGAGCCATGTAGACGTTGAAGAGCGTCGGGCTGAGGGAGGAGCCCTGGGGGACTCCGTAGGTGGTAGGTGTGGGGTCCGAGAGGAAAGGGGGGAGTCTGACCCACTGCGTCCTGCCAGAGAGGAAGGAGCAGATCCAGTTGAGGGCCTTGTCCTGGATTCCTGCGTCGTAGAGTCTGCGTATTAGGGTGCGGTGGGAGACTGTGTCGAACGCCACTGATAGGTCGAGGAGGATGAGGGCTACTGTTTCTCCTTTGTCCAGTAGGGTGCGGATGTCGTCTGTTGCGGCGAGGAGATCCTTACGTTATTCCATCGTGTGCGCCCTTCACAGTCATCCAGTTGGTCCTCAGCGAATTTACGAAAGGCCTGCAGGTCCTTGATGTCTTGCTGTAGTTGTGTTGTGTCCCCCATGAGGCTAGCAGTGACTATTTCCATCTGCTTTACTTTCTCTCCGGTTTTGGTCAGGTCCGCAAGAATCAGCATCACTTCGGACGTTATGGCGTCCATCCTCTGCTCAAGGGATGCACCCGCGCCTGAGATGGCCTCCATTATATCTTTCAGTGTCGGATCCGGAGGGTCTCCTTCAGGCCCAGGTATCTTTTTCCCCTTGTCGCCAAGTTCAGGGTCAGTCTGTCGTAGCTGGGCAAATTTGTCGAGCTTGGTCTGCTGCGATACCTTTGCGCCCTTGGCAGTCGACATGTTGCATGGGCCTTGATGAGCCAATCTTCACTCGAGTTTCAGGGTCGTCACTCCCCGGCAGCGGTTCCCACTGCTCCAACGCAGCCACTTGCACCTCACAGATCACTTCGGAGACTCTGGGATACGCCTTCGGGGGGTGGGGGTGCACAGCACACACCCCGACACACAAAATGATACCCCACACGCCTGGTGTCCAACACACCCCAACTGTACCCTCCACCAACGCAGGGGGAGTGGTGGACCTGTGCTGCTGGGACCGGGTGGTCAGTTACGCTTGTCCGTCTGTCCCCAGCTCTCCCTATGTGTCCCTGGAGGGGGGGGGGCACCCGCAGCAAGTCACTGGGCTTCACCGAGCCCTTCCCAAGTCTTCAGGCTAAATTCAAAATATGCACCCCGTAACACCATCCTCCGCTCTGCAGGTCATGGTTGGGTATTTTTATGTGACCCGCAAATGTCCCCAAGGACCTCTCCTTCCTCCCAGCTTGGGGATGGCCGGTTCACTGTTCGGCCGGATGGCGTCGGCTCAGAGGTCCCGGCCGGGACCCTCCCAATGGTGCTCCTCGCTGCTGACGTTATAAATTGAGGCCGCTCCGGTCCAGATGGGCCACGTCTCCCGCAACAGCAGGCAGCCTGGTTGCAACTCCCCCCGGCCACACGGGGGAGCCGAGAATCCGGGCCGATTCGTCTTGCGGCCCAGGTCCAGGCGTCACAACCTCCGCAGCCTTGCGTGTTCCCGAGGCCGGCCTCCTGCACACCACGCCGACCTCCTCAGGACGCCAGCTCCCGGCTCCAGGGTCCGCGCAGGCCCCAGACCGGGACCACGATTACTCAGCCAGCTAGGGGTCAGGCGAGTCCGCCGTTTCACGTCGCGGCCCCAGGCAGGAGTCCAACAGCTTTTCCCCAGCAGGGCGACGGATACATTTAGCGGATAGACGGAAGGCGATCGGGTGAGTTGCGGAGCTTGCTTAGGTGGCGCCCATTACGCTCCGCGGCAAAGCCACGCCCCCTGCTTCGGCCTTATTAATCCTGTACCAGCTCTTGACATAAGCTCCTTTGCGGGCTATTTCTTGGCTTTGTAGGCCGAATTCCAGCCTTATCTGAGCTGGCAAGACATACTTGGGTAGGTTAAATATCATCCTGGCCGCTCTTGAGACAGTACTATCTAGAATAGCCGCGTCTCTTCCCCTCAGGCACTCGCTCCCATAAGTGATTACTAGAATGAGCTTTGCTTGCCAGACTTGTAGAAGTGGGATAAAGCTTGGGCCGGCAGTTTTATGTTAAATAGATTTTATTGCTACCGCAATCGAATTGCCTCTTCTTTTGATGGCCTCTTTTTGTAAGTTGAATGTGCCTTTATTGTCTATTATCACTCCTAAGTACTTGTATTGGTCAACTACTTCTATTGTTGAGTCGGCCAAATGCCAGCAGTACTTGGAGGTTTCCTTTTTCGGATGTATCCTCATTACCTTAGTTTTGTCGTGGTTGATGGTTAGACTGGTTGTGTCTAATAAGTGTTGAAGGCCAATGGGGGTTCGACTAACCAGCACGAGGTCATCTGCATACAGGAGGTTGGAGAGTAGGAGCCCTCCCATCTTTGGAGCGTGCGAATTACACATGTCCAATTCTGTCGATAGGTCAGACATATACAAATTGAAAAGCGTCGGCACCAGGACGCACCCCTGTTTAAGCCCCATGGTTGTTGGGATTTTCCTGGACAGGAACTTTCCATCTCCTAGCTTAACTTGGACCCACGTATTTGTGTGAAGAAGTATTAGCTGGTTTAGGATGGCGGATGGTATTTTCTTATCCTTGAGTTTGCGCCAAGGTTTGCTCCTGTCGATTTTGTCGAAAGCTGACGAATAATCGATAAAACACATGAATAGGGGGTATTTTGCTAATTTGGCCCTATCTACCAAAAGGGACAGGGCAAGTCCTCTGCAAGGGCTCTAATCAACAGGCAGCCTAGTTAGGATATAGTCCCTCTTCCATGGGACTCTATCAGCAGCCTCTTCCCATAGAGTACCGCCCCCATACAGACCAACAGGTTCACAGATTTCCTGTTTTTTTTTTTTTTTGTGCGTTTGCATTTTCTGTGTGTCTGTGATGTCAGCAGGTGGAACCAGCCGCAGCCTTTGCAGGTAAGCGGTGGGCCGGGTGGGGGGTGGATGTGATTCGTCAATCGACCATGAGGGAAAATTAAATAAATACCTAATCTTCCCTCGGTCTGTCGAAATACCCCCCACCCCGCCCCACTCTCTTGCCTGCAGGGGCTTCGGCTGGGTGGAACGAATGTGACATGGTTGCAGCCACCGGCACCCGGGGCATGTGAGAAGTTGGCAATGGCATAGAAGTCTTTCTTGACTTCTTGCTGATTGGGCCTGGTTATGGAAACCTGAGGTGATGGAGTGTAATATTTAGGACTGCTTCTGTCACATGTCGCAGGAAGAAGCATGATGTCACTCAGAGTTGTACCGTAAATACTGAATATGATCCGCTATTGCTTGTGGCATACCTCTAGAATGCTCGAGGGAGGGCATAATTTTATCAAAGAGCCTCAAAACTAAACCCCTACTATTTTGCTTCATTTCCTACGCATGTTTACCAAATAGTGTCAGTCGCAATTTGTAAATGTTTTCTGCACCCTTCCCCTAGTACAGTACTTGCAATCAGTGTATTACAAACAATAATGTGAGTTTCCTGTTTGGAGAGGCTGTTTTCTGGTGTGCTCTATGTCGTACAAGAAATGTGCAAAATGTTTGCGACTGTTTTCATTTCTCACTATTTTTTGATGCTATGTGAGAAGCACTAATGAAAACACTTACCTTTAGTATGTCACAGTTAGCAATCATTTCATTGGATGTTCATGCATTTCCACCCCAAGCTACCAACTATGTAAGCATTATTGGCGATTTAAGGCTATATGATGAAAAACATTTTTGGCGCAGAGCACGTCAATTTTCTTTTTTTAATTCTTTTTTTTATTATTGTTGGGAGAAAACATTATATAGAGAAAAACAATAAGCAAAAATCAAACAAAACAACCAAAAGTCCCACAATTAGTTGTTATTTCACCATATTCTCACATACCTTATATATTATGAAGTAAACAAAAATAATAAATATAAAGACAAATACAAAAATGATTCTTAGGAGACCCCCAACATAATGACAATCATATTGTAAGTTTAGTTATCTCTTTCATACGCTGAGTTTAAAAACTTCATTTGAGGGCCCCATAATTATCTAAAAAACTGTGGTCTATAATTAATTCCTGCAATTTCAGGCTTAGATTGAAAACGTGAAATAAACTCCTGCCACCATTGGACGAATGAAGAAGGGTCCCTTTTCTTCCATGCCTATGCAATGATCAAACCAGGAACAGCGGTTGCATTAACAACCAGTGATTTGTGATCGGAGACTATTGGTAATTCCGGATCCCTCCCAAAAATAAGAGGAATTGTAGAATATTGGCATCTAGAGTTACAAATCAAACGAATTCTAGCAAATATGTTCTCCCAGAAGTTCTTTACAGTTAAAAAACATATATGAGTAATTGGCATCAAATTCTCTTCACCAGAGGTAAGATGCCAGCATGAATCCCCACTGAAAAAACAAATGTGGGGAACAACATAACCGCACAATTGTATGAAAATACTAAATATGGAGTTTAGCGGGTTTTTAAAAATCTCTGAATAATAATAAGTACATTACTAATTATCACTAGGCCAGGGTGATATTTAAATTATGCGGGGTTAATGTGCATACATTTATGAATTTCGCTTTACACTTGTTACGTGAAATTCCTGAATATATGCCCTTACACCAAGTCGTGTAATTATACGCCATTTGTGGCAACATTTTACCACAACCGCACGAGAATAATGCAAGCAGTCAGAATGCAAGTGGGTGTTGATCATACCACTTGTGTTTTTTGCACTTTTTTAACCGCAAAATGTGCCCTCGTCAAAAGTTGACGTGATGGCGCATTTCACACTAAAATGTAGCTCTAAATGATGGATTTGCATTTCACATATTTACTAGTAATTCTCCTGAAATTTTTTCGTAATTTAGCAATTTCACACACCTCTTACTATGTCAGTTTTTAATTTGTTGGACAAAGAAAGGCATGGTTTATTCAATGTAATATTGTCTTTTGGAAGTGTGTAATAATTAGTGATATGAGATTCAGAAAAGACTCACATGAACGGAATTACACCAGATTTGGCAGAAAGCTAGATCTTGATCCAGAAGGCATGCTATTGTGACGGCTCAAAACCGTTCCGTAATTTTTGATGGTGAACATTAGTTTGTGCAAAAATATATACATTGTTTGACAAATTTCCACCCAAAAATCCAAAAAAGTGCTTCTTTTTTATTAGTTTATGCATGGAAAGTTTTGGGGGATCTGTCAAGCGGGGTTCCCAAAACACATTTTCCCGATTCATTATTCCATAGGGACTTTGGCACAGCAACAGCCCAAACCACTGAATGGATTTGCACCAAATTTGGCAGAAAGCTGGATCTTGACCCAGAAAGAATGCTTTTTGTGATTTGGTGTAAATCTGTTCAGTAGTTTTTGAGCAATTATTGCTGCAAAACCTTGTATACATCACACCGTTGAGGATCTGTGGGACGACAGATCTCTTGGGGAGATCTGCTTTCCTGCCACCACATCAACACCAATGTGGTAGCAGCCATCTTAGGTCTCAGGACTCGGTCCTGAATCCTAAAAAACACAGAAAAAAGACATAAGAGAGCAGGGGTAGGGATTTTTGATCCCCTAGGCCTGGTGGTGGGACCCTGCTTGAGGCAAAAAAAGTATTTTTTTTAAAACGTTGCAGTGATTATAATCTGTGTCAATTTCTTTTAAAAAGTGCAGTTAAAAAAACACCTCCTAATTGGGCCAGGACATGGGGGAATCGCATATGAAAATTAAGGGAAGAGGGTTGCAAGCCCCCATCCCCAAGCCTTTAAGAAGCCCCGAGGACCGCATCCCCCAGTGCCAACATTTAAATGAAGGGAAGGAAGGCTGCACAGCTCCCCTCCCCAAACCTTAAAAGGCCCCAGGGAACCCATCACCCAGAACCGTTTTCTGTAAAAAATGGGAGGGAGCCACAAGGCCCATCTCCCGAGCTTTAAAAGGCCCTGGGGACCCTATCCCCGGGGCTGAACTTAAATTAAAAGGGAGGATGGTTGTGCAGTCTCCCTCGCTAAGCCTCTAAAGGCCCAGGAGACTCTGTTCCCTGGGGCCGGCTCACAGACTGTGTCCCAGGGAGCCCATCCCGGGACACATTTTTTCCCTGTCCACACCAGTGCGGGCAGGGAAGCATATGGTTGCTCCGGCATAGTGGGAGCATTTTTATATATCTCCAGCCAATGGGAGCAAACATGCCCTTCCCGACCTCCAGTAGCAAGTACAGGGAAGATTTATCTGTTTTCCCCAGTGGGAGATTAAAATCCTCCCACCAGATGGGAGCAGACATCTGTGTCCCTGCCCATGCATGCTCATGCAGGGAGGGAAACAGATATTGCTTCTGCCCAGTGGGAGTACGGATATGCAGCCGCTTCCTCTGGGCAGGAGAAATGCTGGCATCTGCAGTATGCGGGGAGTCAGCTGGGTCTGCGGGGACCCAGGGTCTTCCACTGTGGTCCACAACTAGTGATTTTTGAGAGCCCCTGGAGGGCACTGGGGCACCCACATCTGGAGGCACGGGGAGGGGGGCCTCCCCTATACCTACGATAGGCCCCAGGTATGGGGAACCTGAGGCCCATGGAGGCACAGAGAAGACCCAAGTTATAGTTACCGTAGGGTACGAGTTATAGTCACTTGAGATAACTATAACTAGTGAATTTCAGTGGATTTGTATGTTTAAAACACCATGTTTTAACTGACATTTTCACCTAACTATAATGCCACTTTCACCTTTGCTTTTCCTCCCTCTCTGTACCTCCTTAGGCCCTGTTAACCCCATCCCGGGGCTTAGGTTCAAAATAAAGAGGAGCTGGCTGAACATCTGGGTGAATGAACCTTACCCATTTTGCTAGTGGGTGGCCTTTTTCTAGATATGTACCCTCTATGTTTATGTCCCCTTTACGATGTGCATGCAACTCACCTTGGGTAGTGTTAACATCAGGATTAACATCAGAATTGGGGATGTTGTTTACCTTTACACTGTTGGGTAGTTGCCTCACATGAGCATAGTGTTTTTTATGAACTTCTGATGTTCGATGATTTTAATTATGTGTTTGTTTATGTTTTTTCACTTTCACAGGGTTGGGTACTAGCAGCAAGAAGCTATAGCTGTTGGATGTACTGCTGTTTGTCACGGTGTCGGCGGCTGCATTACATTTCTTCTCTTCTTCTATGCCTCTGTGGGGACCGATGAGTTTAGACAGGTCTTCTGCTAATTTCTTATATTTTTTTCTTGTTATTTTCTTATATTTTTTCAAACCATTCCAGTTAGGATGTATTACATACAGTGCTGAGCATATTTATTCTTACTATGATGTAGAGCATGAGTACTCAAAAACATTTTCCCTGGGGTCAAAAAGTTTGGTCTGTGATGTGCCTGAGAGCCGCATTGATACCAGCGGGGTGTTGGAAGGGCGAGGGGGTTGGGGGCATTAGTAGAAAGGTCGATGTAGGCGAAGCTATGAATATACATCTAGTGTCTGAATTGACAATGTGAAACCAGAAAACCTGGTATAAATCCCGGCTTCCTCACTTTACCAAATTGTGTGATTCTAGGCAATTGTTTAATTTTACTTTCTCTCCTTTTTATTCATTATCACATGCAAGAGGACCTCAAAACAAATGATTTCAGGGTGTGTACTGTGCAAAACGTTCTCTTGTGTTTGATTTAATAAACTATAAAGTTGTTCATGTATATTAAGAACCAGGTCACCCAAAGAGTGCACATACCAACTGACTTAACTCTTTAGTTCACTATTGGCGATGTTGTCAGGGTAGGGGCAAGAATTAATCTTTCTGATTTCATGTTTGAAAACTATCACTTTAAATTTAATACTTCTAAATTCACTGATATAATCAATTGTACTAAGGTGAAAAGGTTCTGCATGTTAATCAAATACATGTTTTGAATTTTGAAGAAATTGTCATGTTTTTACACTTTTGCTGCAAAATGTGTTTAAAAATGAAGGTGTACCTAAAGTAAAGCGTTGCAGGACTCCTTAGACACATCCTTTCTTTAACACCAATTAACCTTGAAATAAATGCTTGCCTGTCTATTTAACATCTTTTATTGTTATTGCTGAGTCAAGTAAACAGCAGCCAAGTGCTCCTGTTGACCAGGGGGCCGCATGCAAAGGTCAAGGGGGCCACATGCCGCACCCTGGCTGTACTATGAGTATCAATGATGTAGAGCCTATTTTATGCACTTACTGTTATATTTGCTTGCAGGGGCATAATAGTTGCTTATGTTACAGTTCAAGCTGCTGGTGTGGTTTGTAATAATTTTGTGCGGCCATATGCTTCTTGCTATTCTTGTGGGATAACATGAGCATGAATTTATATGTTTTATCCACGGAGACTATGATGCAAATTTTAATTTTATTCGGTTCACTCCGCTGAAGGGATTGTATGATCTGCGCCGCAACTGCCCACTTGGGCTTTATGGATTATGATGCACTAGTTTTATTAGCTTTACTAGTTTGATTAAATTCTGGTACTGTTTGGGATGCAACATTGATCATTGCATTTTATTATTATATATGCCCTGTGTTGGTTCGGAGATTGCCGTTGTCGGGGAAAATGTCAGGTATGCGTATGCTAATCTTTTTGATTCACACCGTGGATATGGAACATGTCCTGCAGGTTAAATTCCAGAAGTTCTATATTATTACATTGCAATATTTATGGACATTTTCCCTGACAGACATTATTATTGTATTCTTATAATATGTTTTACTTTGTTTAAGATGTTTTACTACGTTGCAATATGGTTGCTGCCATCGCTCATGAAATTTGCTTCTGATAGCTGGATTAGTTTCGGTTTCAATCTGTTAGGTATGTGCTTGCACATGTTCTTTAATATGATTGCACTGGCAGTTATTACCATGCGTTAGACTCCTAAACACATGCACATGTATTGGTGAGTGAGTGGGTGTGTCAGTGACTGTATGGGTGAGTGAGTGGCAGTGTGAGTGGCTCTATGGGTGGGTAAGTTGATGTGTAGTGACTGTATGGGTGAGTGATTGGGAGTCTGAATGGCTTATTGAATGAGTGACAGGTTGTGTAAGTGGCTATATGGGTGAGTGAGTGGCTATTTGAGCGTGAGTTTGGTTAAGTAGGTTGGTGTGTGAGTGGCTTTATTGGATGGTGAGTGTCTGTTTGGCTGCATGGGTGAGTGAGCGGATGTGTGAGTGCTTGTGTGGATGTGTGAATGGGTATGTAAGTGGTTTTGTGGGTGTGTGAGTGCTTGTATGGGTGAGTGAGTGGCTGTGTTGAGAGGCTGTATGGGTGATGGAGTGGGTGTGATAGTGACTGTGTAAGCAAATAAGTGGGTGTGTGAGTAGTTGTATAGGTGAGTGTGTGGCTATGTGATTGGCTGTATGGGTTAGTGAGTGGTTGTGTGAGTGGCTGTATGAGTGAGTGAATGGTTGTATGAGTGCCTGTACGAGTGAGTGACTGGGTATATGAGTGGCTCTACGGAGGAGTGAGTTGGTGTGTGAGTACAGGTATGGGTCTGTGAATGGGTATGTGAGTGGGTGTGTGAGTGAGCGTATGAAAGCTTGAATGGGGGTGTCAGTGGGTCTGTGGATGATGTCATCAGTGATGTCATTTGAGATGTCATCAGTGATGTCACTGGCCATGTCATGAGGGTGGTAATAAGTGAGGTCATAAGCAGTGCATTGCAGGGGCGTAAGTTATACTTAACTCAAGTAACAACTGCTGAATTTCACTGGCTTTGTACAAGTGAAATGTGAGCCTAACTATAACGTCCCAGTAACCTTTGGTTTTTTTCAGTGAATTTCTAAGGTTTTTCAAATTCTACTTCCTAACCATAATGTCCCTGTAACCTTTGGTTTTTAAGTTAATTTCTATGGTTTTTTAACTAGTAGTGGTGTTTGAAGAGTGGTGGAGAAAGGGGGCAGGGCCTCCGACCAGCTCTCAGGAATCCAGCTGTGTCAAACGTATTAGAGGTAACAGCAGGGCTTCTTGGCCCCCAAGGACCCTCAGAGTCCAAGAGGACTTCATCCCCCAACCAGTAGTTCACCAGGAGGAGCATATGCAGAGTGGTGAAGAAAGGGGGCGGGCCTCTGACCAACTCACAGCAATCCCACTGTGTGGGACTTACCGGAAGTACAAGGAGGAGTTCTTGTTCCCCAAGGACCCTCAGCATCCAAAGGGACTTAGTCCCTCAACCAGTAGTGGGCCAGGAGGCACATCTGCAAAGTGGTGGAGAAAGGGGGCGAGGCCTCCGATGACCTCTAAGCAATCCCGCCGCTGTGTGTGTGACTTACTGGAGGTAACAGGAGAGGTAGTTGGCCCCCAAGAACCCTCAGGAGCCAAGGGAACTTCATCCCCCAACTAGTATTGCGCCAGGAGGTGTGTTTGCAGAGTGGTGATGAAAGGGGGCGGGGCCCAGGCGACTTGCCGGGCTGGCATTTTTCTTATTTTTTTCTGTTTTATTAGAGGTGGGGGTGGCATGTAGCGCCCCTGCCCTGTGCCAATTTCGGCCCAAGGGATCCCCACCCCCCCAGGGCCCAGCCACTTTTTTATTTTTATTTTGTTTATTAAGGGGAGGGGTCCAAATGGCCCCCCCCTCCCTGGGCCGATTTTAACCCCTGGGGACCCTATCTCCAGGGGCCACCATTTTTTTTAATGTTTACATTATTACTGGGGGAGGCAGTTTAGAGATGGTAATGTGTACATTATTACTGGGGGAGGCCGGTTAGAGATGGGATGGGGGCTGCATGGCCCCCCTCCCCAGGCTGAATTTGGCCTCGGGGACCCTATCCCCCGGGGCCCAGTCTCCATTCTGTATGCCCTGGTCCCACCCAGGGCACCCACTGACTTTTGTTGAGGACCGTGCTGGGAGCTTGAAGGCACACACGGTCCTTGCCATCTCCACGCTTCCTGCGGGAGATGTCATTGCTTTCACACACAGGGAGCTGCTGGAAAGGCAGCCCCCTGTGTGTGTAAACAATTCGGCTCTGCTTCCAGCAAGCAAGAGCATTTTCAATGCTCTCGCTTGCTGGAAGTGGAGCGTTTGCTGTGACTGGGTGGAAGCTGGAAAAGCTCCCAGCTTACCAGTTCAAAGCTGTAATACTGTGCCTGGAGTGGTAAAAGGCTTTTGACATTTTACAGCTCGGCATGGATGGCACTGTACTAGTCCTATGCTTAAACACTTTGCTGTAGAAATGGCAAAATACTTTGTCCCTTTCTCTCTCTGTGTGGATGGCACTGTGCTAATCCTACGCTTAAAGATTTTGATAAAAAGCAGACCTTTGAAGTGTCGCTGGTGTTGAGGGTGCTCTATAGAGGAGCTGCTTTACACCTAAACTTGAGAACTACCCAGAGTTCTCTGCTTCTTTTTTGTATATATATATATATATACATATACATATATATATATATATATATATATATATATATATATCAGCTCCACGGTCACCTTTGTTAGACACTATGCGGACTTAGCCCGAATTTTGTGGGGTATTTTACCATGGTTATATAAGCCCATTCAGGGCATAATAACGAGTGAAACTACATCATCTGTTAACGCAAACGGGCTATGCTAAATGCATTATTGTGATCGGAAAATATACATTATGATATGGCTATGCTGTTATAAATGTTACAAAATGGCGATGAATTTGGTAACTGCTTAGTCCTTCTACTGTGTCAATGCCCAGGTCGGCAAATAATGTTTGTGGCTACGTGGCAAGCGGTAGTGAGAAAGGGAGATGAGAGAGATGAAACCCTCTCTCTGGTAACTCCACATTTTGAGAAAATATTAAGCGTGGCAGCATTAGAAGGCACTTTGCAATATGCAATTTATCAGTATGCACTGAGGAGAAAAAATGACTTGATTTTCGTGACATTTGCATTCAAAAACGCTATTAAGCATAATGGAACTGTGCAATAATTCACGGTATGGAGAATGTGTATACGGGGCATCCTGGGGCCTGTAGTTGATATGATGGGCCATTTGACCACTGGGAGTATATAATGCCACTCACCCGTGATCAAGGCGGTTAACGCTGAAACGCGTAAGGAAGTGAGAGTGGTTTTACAATGCTGCGACGCTGACGAATAAATGTCCTACTTGAAAGTAAGCCGGAGTTGGGCTCTGATTGTTCTTTTTGTGAAACCCATTCTAACAGGATTCTCCGTCCCTGTGTACAGAGTCCGCCCTGCAGGGTCGGGGGCCCCCGGAAAAATTGAGCTTTTTTGAAACATTTAACGGAGGGGGCATGACCTGCTCATACCGCACCAGCCGAAGGATTTCCATGGCTACGTGACAAGCGGTAGTGAGAATGGGAGATGAGAGAGATGAAACCCTCTCTCTGGAAACTCCGCATTTTGAGAAAATATTAAGCGTGGCAGGATTAGAAGGCACTTTGTAATATGAAATGTATCAGTATGCACGGAGGAGAAAAAATTACTTTTGATTTTCGTGACACTTGCATTCAAAAACGCTATTAAGCATAATGGAACTGTGCAATAATTCACGGTATGGAGAATGTGTATACGGTGCATCCTGAGGCCTGTAGTTGATATGATGGGCCATGTGACCACTGGTAGTATATAACGCCACTCACCTGTGATCTAGGCGGTTAACGCTGAAACGCGTAAGGACGTGAGAGTGGTTTTACAATGCTGCGACGCTGACGAATAAATGTCCTACTTGAAAGGAAGCCGGAGTTGGGCTCTAATTGTTCTTTTGGTGAAACACATTCTAACAGGATTCTCCGTTCCTGTGTACAGAGTCTGCCCTGCAGGGTCGGGGGTCTCTGGAAAAATTTTGCTTTTTTTTAAACATATATATATATATTTATTTGGACATTTGATGCTCGAATAAATCATCATTTTACTTTCTAACTTTGCCTTTGGAGTCTGTTTCCTGGTGTTGCGCCTTTCTTTGGATGGTGGTACCCCTGGGATCCTGCTGTTGAATATATATATATATATATATATATATATATATATATATATATATATATATATATATATATATATATATATATATATATATATATATATATATATATATATATATATATATATATATATATATATATATCCAAAAGACCAAAGTTTGCCCTTCCTTCGACATCTCCATGCAGTCGATAACAAAATGGGCACGAACTCCACTTTTAGGCTCGCAGTTTTTCTTTATTGTTTAAACGATCATGCAGTCACTACGCGTTTCGGTAACAGCCGTTACCTTGATCACATGGTACAATTGCATATCCACCTAACATAAATACCTCCTCCCGGATGTGACATCACCAATAGACATAGTAGACAGCCTAAAAAGCTCTGCTGTTTTGTTAAACTCTGTTGTATAGCAATATCATGCAGCACTACATATTCAACAAAAACCAATTCATTAAATGCATTCACACATTATATATATACATGATGAAATATATTATAAAATGTCAAAAAATATATAAATAAATAAATACATATTTATATAAAATTTCAAATATAATATTATATCAAAAATTTGAGTAAAAAAATCCTAATTTTCTCAACTTATTATTTCCGTTATATCTGCTTAAATGCAAAGTTGTAACTGCACCCTGAAATAGTCATGGATACAGTTATAAACAAATATATAATTAATATTTAATCACGCTATCATTCCTATGTGCAAATTTTATTCATGGATTGGAAGTTAAGTTCTTATGTAGCAGCAGTTAAATAGGCGAATAAATAATCTTAAGGTGCTAATGTGCTCATTAAAATGCTATAATCGTGCAAGAAATGCAAAGTAATCTACTTAGAAAAAGGCCTACAGCCTAAGGCCTACTGTGTCACAATTAAGTGTGATGTTTTAGAGTAAAAAGGAGTTCAAAAAGTTTTTTTGTAAATTTTAAATATAGGTTAAAAAAAGCACAGGCGGAAGTGCAAAATGTGCAATGTACATTTATCCCAATGTAAAAATTTCTTTCAAAACAGAAAATTAGTTACAAATAATTGTGCATGTCTTCATTATTGTTAAGACCATAAGGCGCCTTACTGTCTAGCTCGAGTATTGTACGTGTTTCAAGCTGACGTAATCGCTTTTCTCTATTGCCTCCACGTCTTAATGGTGGAACTGCATTAATGACATAATATTTTAAACACTCAAGATTGTTATTATGTACTGCCTTAAAGTGCCTGGCCACAGGATATGTAGCATCACTATTCACAATAGCCCTTAAATGTTGCAGGATTCTCACGTGCACTTGTAGCTTGGTACTACCAACATAACTTAAACCACAATATATATATATATATATATATCTCAGCTCCACGTCATCTTCGTTAGACACTATGCGGACTTAGCCCGAATTATGTGGGGGATTTTACCATGGTTATATAAGCCCATTCAGGGCATAATAACAAGTGAAAATACATCATCTGTTAATGCAAACGGACTATGCTAAATGCATTATTGTGATCGGAAAATATACATTATGATATGGCTATGCTGTTATAAATGTTACAAAATGGCGATGAATTTGGTAAATGCTTAGTCCTTCTACTGTGTCAATGCCCAGGTCGGCAAATAATGTTTGTCATAAAAGATGCCCGTTTGTGCCGCGCCTGATGACACCGATGAAGGCGACAGCCGAAACGCGTCTATTTGTTTTGCAGGAGTTCTAAAATAAATCAAATCGAACTCACCCCCGCGAGTGCTTTATTTTGTGTATATCGGATACGGAGTTTGGAGGGGCAATATATATATATATATCAATGCTGGCAGAATGGGCAGACTGTAATTTGGAGTCATCTCGAAGATTAGTTGAAATCCTCGTGAAATATGCCGAGAGTGATCGGGCAGCCCTTCAAAGTAAAATCGATGAGGCTAACGAGGAGATCAGTAAATTGGAGGATTCAGCCATCCTTAAGAAATACCGAGATGATATGGTAATACGCTTGCAGCGTGAAGAAGAGGTAATAAAAAAACGAAAAGCGTTCAAGTTCCAGCGCGACAAGCTGGACTATGAACACGGCCAAGTGTTCACCTTCGCCAAGAAATTTGATACTGTTAAAGCATCTAGGAAGGTGGCACCCCTCCCTTCAGCAGCAGCCAATGTCAGCACAAGCGCATTTGTACCTACATCAGCCTCTGACCTAAGCTCTGCTCCAGACAGCGAATCTGACAACGAGCAAATGAGGTTGGGGTTTACCAAATTCTCCCTGGCGCAAGAAGTCGATTGCCTGCGCCAGGACAGGAGGCAGACATTGCGCCCACGTGCACAAGGTGCAAACATCAACAAGACCGCAACAGGAAGCAGGGAGAGAGACGACGATGCAGCAAACAGCGCAAAACAAACCAACAAAAAACGTACAAAGAAATGGAATCGCAAGTAGCACTGCAAAACAATGGAAGCGATGCACTCACTGTTATCAATTTGTCTACAATGAATCTCACCGACGATGAACAAAAGATCTTGTCTCTTGGATTATCATATAGTCCAAAAAGTGACTTCAGTTATCCACAAACACGTATTGGCATGTTTAGATTCATACGCAACCTTAAATTACGCAAGTATCACCTTATGCAGAGTGTATCCAGGCAAAAACAAAAGGAAATACCTACTGGTGATATACCCAGCCCTTCCAGTTTAACAGCAGGTGATGCAGGTTTGTTGCATGATCTAATCTGTCTACAGCAAGACACTGATGGAACAGATCTTGGAATTAGTCAGGAAACGCCAGCGTATACTGGGGCATTAAAAACACCTTTTAAACCCAAGTCCAAGTTTTGTCCTATCATGTTAATGATAAAGTGACACAAGAACTGAAAACTCTCTACCAAAAACAAGCAAGAGCAACCAGGCATTATACCAAGCAGGACAACGCGTATTTCCAACTAATAAATAAATTGCAGGCTAATGATGACCTAGTCATTCGTCAATCTGATAAAGGTGGGAACGTGGTGTTGTGGCCGCGCAATCTCTACCTGGAAGAGGCGTTGAAACAGCTTAACGACCGATCTGCCTGCAACAGTATAATGGAAAATGCGTCCAAGTATGTAGATTATCATTTGCAAGAACATGTGAAGAACCTTCCTTCCTTTGTACAAGATACCAGCGATCTGTTAAGAAAATTGACTAACATCAAGTGGCAACCTGAATATCTTTTGATTACGCTCGATGTTTTGTCTCTGTATACGAGCATCAATCATAGAGATGGAATGAAGGCGATCAAGCATTACCTTGACACTCGACCTTTGTACTTTCACCAACACAATAAGATGTTACTGGCAATGATTACAGCTTGCTTAGAACACAATTACTTTCTTTTCCAGAGCCAAGTGTTCCAACAGGTGAGAGGCGTGGCTATGGGGGCCTGTTTTTCCCCCAGCTACGCCTGCTTAATTTAACATGCAGCGCATTCACCGGCAAAGTCCTGTGGATGTGGAACAGGACTTTGCCGGTGAATGCGCTGCATGTTAAATTTGATTTGACAGCTAGATCATCTGAAAATCGCTTGCTGACTGCAGCCTGAATGCAGACTCATTTATTCCGATTCGTTTGAATATCGTTTTCCAAGTGTAGGTTGTTGAAAAATTCACTCACTTTTGTATACTTCCCTAACAGTGAATAAACCTGTTGAACCTGATCTAGATTAAGGCTTGAATTGGTCCTTATCGATTTTTGGACCTTTTGAAAGGGTCTTTTTTACATAACTGACTGTACGTCCTGAAGATGGTCTGACGGATAATTACGCCATTACAGACCGAAACGTCGACTTTCCCATCTATTTCCCATCTATTTTTTGTATTCAAGTAACTGTTTTTTGTATTCTCTGAACCGTTGCTTATTTGATTATGTTGGAATAGATGTATACACCTATGAGTTGTAGGTAGATTGATGTATCCTCTTCCATGGTGTTTTTGTGATTGTACCCTGATGAATTTTATCTATATATAAAAATTTTGTATTTTTTTTTAAAAAGATATTCCCGTGTGTTTGTTATCATTATCTTCATTTATTGAGTGTTATATAACTTGACGTTTGCCTAGATTATTTCAGAGTTCAAGATCATTAGGGGTTGAACCCAAAGTAATAATAACAGAACAGCCCACATTATCTGAACAACCATCAAGACTGATCCTGACGTACAGTAATCAACGCAAAGCAATACGCAGGATAGTTAATAAAAATTGGATCTTGGTAAAAAATTATCCGATATTGGGTGCCAATCTCACCAAATCGCCCAATATAACATTCAGGAAGGCAAGGTCCATGAGTAACTCTTTGGTCAGGAGCAGTCCAGAAATAAGAACTAATAGCTCTTGGTTAGATTCTAGTAAGGGTTTCCGTAAATGTCCTACTTGCAAGGCCTGTAAACACGGGATAAATAAAACAGAATATGACACACCTTTTAAAAATGAGCCCACACGCATAAAAAAGAAACTAACATGCAAAACTGAGTTTGCAGTTTATGTGCTGGAGGGTCCCTGTGGCTTGCGGTACGTAGGAAGTACGAAGCTGCAGGTGCACAAGAGGATACTCCAGCACATAAGGGCAATCAACAATGGTGATCAGTCGTATCCCGTAGCCAGGCATTTTGGAGAGTACCTTGAGAAAGATGCCAGTGTCCTCAAATATTTCGTGGTGGACATAGTCCCCCCTTTGAGACGAGGGGGTGACCGAGAGGCTCTCCTTAGACAACTTGAGACATGGCATATACTAGAATTAGATTGTAAAACACCTCTTGGTCTTAATTCTAGTGAAGATTTCTATATTTGCTTATAGTCTTACAGCTCCCAGCATACTTGTATATTTTTATCTGCTGCCTCTGCATTTTTTTTTTAATATTCCCTGATTACTATTTGTATTTTTGCACATTATATTTTTAGGTGGCACTTTATTTTAATAGCACTTGCACTTTTTTGATGATTAGACATTGAGGGTCGAAAAGGCCCACTTGGGCTCTATCAACTAATCACTCAGCATGATTGACAAGTTGGGATTTCTTAGTACAGTTGGGAATGTTTATACATGGAATGGTTTTATTTGTAAAACTTTTTAATATGTATTTTACCCTGTATTTTACTATGAAGTCTCGTTTTGCATTCACATGTTTTTAACAGATTTGCACCTATATAAATATTTATTTATTTTTTATGGCTGCATATTTATTGATATTTAATCAAACTGTTGAAAATGGATTTAACATCAGATAACTTATTGTCGAATGCGGTTATTATTGCTGATGAGTTAAGAGACTCTTTTATGTCTATTGTTAGTTTAGTCACCAGTTTCAAGCACTGTCACTTTAAATAGATGTAAACAAGGAACAAGCGCGTCATGTGATCAAGGCCTTTGGAAGGCCGAAACGTGTAATGGCGGTTGGTGCAGGGCACAAAGCAAAATAAAATATCAGCACCAGCATTTTGGGTCCGCATCGTCTTTATCCTAATCCATGGGAGAGCTTACGAGACGAGTAATACGAATATATATATTTCCACAAGGAAGCAGGAGGGAGTCTTTACTGTGATTGAATATATATATATATATATATATATATATATCTCACTCAAAATAATCCCGCTGTCTCTGCCCTGCCCTCACAGTGGTGCCACATTTTGCCGGGCACGTTACCTGCCTAATAAATTCACCTCTCAGCACCAAGGTAACTGGTATATACCAAACACTCACTGCTTGAATCCAATGTGTTCATTCCAATTGAATCAGCTCAGCAATGCATTTTAGCTCCATGTCCTTGCTCATGTTCACTGGCCCAAGTTACTTTAGAACAGCATGTATGTGTTATAAACATGAAAAGAGGACTGGTTTTGGAAACAACAAATGAGTGCCATCTTGGAGTGGTTAGTCACCAAACAGAGATTGTCAGAAATTGGGTCACTGGTTGAAGGGGGTGAAACCCTACTCACGCATAAGCCACAATCATTGTCAGGGTAAAGTCACCAGCAAACTTAAAATTAGCCTCAGCTCAACCTTCTGGTAGATTGACACAGAGCAGTCAGGCTTAACCTAGAGGCAATAAGTAAAGTATTTATGCAGCACTTAACACAGTAATAAAGGGCAAACACAACACAAGGAGACTCCCACACCAGATTCATAAATAAAACAAGACCAAATCAACAAAAATTCAATCATTAGTACCGGAGATATGTAAATTTAAAGATTTCAGTGAATTTAGTGCCAAAAAAGCCCAAAGTGCCAACTGTGGTTAGCTGGTTGTGCCGGACCATAACAAAGTCACAAGTTCAGGCCGACCGCAATGGGATATGGGCTGGCTACAGGGTCACAGTGAAGCCCGCTGAACAATAGTACCTTAAATCCTTGTTGCGGAGCATTGTGTGGTCCAGCATTGAGAATGTGTTGTGCAGCTGAGGTGATGCGAGGTACTGGTCAGAGTTGTGTCGCATAGTGTCAGTTCCGGGGAGCTGCGAGGGTGCAGTGTGAGGTCCTGTGTCATCATCGAGGAGGCTGTCAACGAGGGGGGCTTGCATGTGAAGTCCTGCATCAAGGATGTGCCATGCACAAGCTGGGTTCAAAGAAGTTGTGTGGCTAATGATGCACAGTTCTGTATCATCGTCGAGGCTGCCATTGATGAGAGGCTTATGATACAAGAGCCTGCGTTGGTGACGCATTGTACCACAGTAGGTCCAGTGAGGCAAAGGGCTTTGAAGGTGATGCAAAGTCTTTGCGCCGGGAATGTCCACTCAGCAGAGGCAATGCCGCAGTTCTGCTTGGGCTGTGCCATGCAGCAGAGGAGAAGCGTTGATTCCGCTGGGTCCACAGATGGGCTGGCAGAGCACCTTCAGGCTCACTTGATCCTAGACTGGAGTGACATCACTTGACAGGGTGGGACTCACAGCTGCAGAGTCCAGGTGCTTGTTCCAAGAGACTAGACCTTGGAGTCACTCTGGGGGCCCTGGGCACAGGTTGCAGGTCCACTCTTTCTCACCCAGGCAAGGGGGAAGCAGGGCAGCAGGTCAGCACAGCAGCGTAGCAGTCCTTCAGGGCAGCAGTCCAGCAGAGTGTCAGTCCTTTCAGCAGCTCAGCAGTCCACCTTCCTTGCAGTCTTCCACAGGTTCAGAAGTGTACTGAGGAGTTGATGTCTAAGGTCCAATATTTATACCTGGTGCCTTCTTTGAAGTGGGAGAAACTTCTAGACGATTCCCTTTGAGGTGCTCAGGTTTCCATCCTCCCCTGCCCGGGCTCCAGACTAAATACAGAGGGTATGCAATCTTTGTGTGAAGGCAGGACAGAGCCTATTCAGTTGTAAGTGGGGCTGTGCCCAGTTCCGTACCCCCACCCTGCCAGTGATGGCCCATCCAGGTGCATCTAAGCTCTCTATTCTGTGTGGCTGTCTGGGAGGAATACACAAAGACCAACTGCCAATTACACCTAGTCATTTAACACAGAGACAGGCTGCAGATACTAAATAGCTAATGCAGTAAAATGACAACTTTCTAAAAGTGGCATTTTCAAAATTGGAATTCGAAATCCGACTTTACCATCAAAGAGAAGTTTTCATTACAATTCCAAAGACACCCCACATGAACTGTTTACGTATTCCCATTTGGTAGTTATGCTTGTTAAGTGCAATAAGGCAACCACAAAGCTATCCAATGAGAAAGGTAGGCCTTGCAATAGTGAAAAACTAATCTAGGATTTTTTCACTAGTAAGACATGCAAAACATACAAGTGCATGTCCTACTTTTTAAATGCTTTGCACCCTGAACTTGTGGGCAATTCAGGGCCTACCCTAGGGGTGACGTATATGTATTAAAAAGAAAGGTTTAGGCCTGGCAAAAGGTTGATTTTGCCAGGTCAAAATGGCAGTTTAAAACTGCACACACAGGCTGCAATGCAGGCCTGAGACAGGTTTGCAATGCTACTTAAGTGGGTGGCGCAAAGAGTGCTGGAGGCCCACTAGAAGCATTTATTTACAGGCCCTTGGTAGATGTAGTACCACTTTGCTGGAAATTTATGAGTAAATTAAATATGCCAATTGGGGATAAGTGTAAGTTACCATGTTTTAAGGAGTTTGCACACGCACTTTAGCGCTGGTTAGTAGTGGTAAAGCGCACAGAGTCCTAAGACCAACAGAAACGAGATTAGCAAAATATATGGAGGAGCGAGGCAAAGCGTTTGGGGACAGACCAGCCTAAGGCTGACAGGTCTAACAGAGATGTTGTATATATTGACCATAGCATACCACAAAGTACAATCAAATTATCTGTTCTGGCTCCGAGTACAAGCATTATTAGTAGCTAAATCAAGTCATACTATACATAATGTAGAAGAGCAAGTCTGTTTTCATGTCATCAAGCATGAAAGCGAATGCCCACAACAAATTCAATCCATCATCTTTTCAATAGTACATCACGTAAGCATATGTGTTTATATGTATGTATGTGATTGTTTCTTTTGGTTTTGGGAGGTGACTGGGCTTCAGTGCAGCACTTTTTAGATAATTTCATTTTGGGTGCCAATTTCAGGGCCACATATCATACATCAGTAACATTTCTTACAAATGTTTACTCGTTCTTGTTCATACCATAAATATTTTTTTAAATAATGTTATTAATATATTATCAAAGTATGTATATATTTTTCTATATATTATATATAAATATATATATATATATATATCCCCTGATCAGTGCGTACGGATGGCGTGTTTCCTAATAGTCGGGGGTGCTCGTCAAATGCCTACACCCGGGCGTGCATAAATCCAACAGTACCTCTGTAAAATAAAGGTCACAGAACGGCACTCCGAGTAGTGTTACGATGTTTTATTCAGCACGGCAGACCAAAAACGTGTACAGCGTCAGACGCGTTTCAACTTACAAAGCCTTTATCCGGACGCCTGCGCACAAGAGCACTTCTTATTTACACAAGCCCCTCAACACTGAAAATGGACTAGCTAATGCATATATCAGCAGCGGCAATATTAGAATGCACAAATTGATGTCTGTTGTTCATTACCAGCTAATGTATAGTCTCTCTTTCTCTTTAACTGAGGTAGTTGTTTACTTGTGTCCCAGTGGGCAAAACTGCTGGTTATCACATAATATCAATAAGATAATGAGTCACATCTTCAACAATACATTTAAATGCTAAATAAATGCATACATGAAAAACTCATTGTGCTATAAATGGATGCTGGCTTGTCTGTGAGTTTGATTGTCGGTTGTATGGTGAGGTGATATTTATAATCATATGCTAATGACATGCAGCTGAATATGACATCACGAATTGTGAAGATTTTGATAGTGAATAGTAACCCTAATAAACAGGAAACGTAAAGCCAAACATTTTGAGAGAGTCTGGATTTATGAAATCTCCCTGACATCCTCAGTGGAGAATTTGCTCTATGAAGCAAGAGACCATGTTGATAAATTCAACAATATTCTGAGAAATATTTTGGAATGCCCCAAATTGACCAGTTAGGATAATTGTTGAAATCCACATGATGAGTTACGCCTTCATTTTTCCAGGCACGCTCTCCACCCTGTTTTGGTGGCTGTGATTGAGAGTATTTGGTGTCTGTGTTGCATTGCTATTTGCATTACATTTACTATTTTCTGTGACTTTGGCTGTATAGATGTTATGATAAACATACATATTTGTAGAGAACCTTGTGGGTGTCTCTTAGGACTGCTAATAATCATATGTTTACCATGACCCAACTCAATTGTAATCATGAAGGGACATGCCAAGATTTAAACCTGTGCCCACAGGCTCAAACACAGATGCCTTTAGAGACTGCATTTATCCACTGAGCCACCATTCAGCAGTTTTATCTTTATGTATTTATGTGGCAGGTGTATAATGTGCTGCTTGTAACCTTATGGGTACTTTTGAGGGCAGAAGATGCAGTAGCACAGTCCAGTTTGAAATAGAGCTGTGTAAAGGACAAACATGTCCAATAGAGTGGGGTACAGCAAAAAAGTGATGTTCTGCTCATGCCACTCCTTAGTATCAAATAGGTTCCTTTGGTAAGTGAGTCTAAACAGTCACATTTTCAGGGGTTTCCTGAAGTACATGTGATTGGGTTTTGATCTCAGAGAGGGGTTAAACAGCTAAAGTAATTTGGATTGTTCCATCGGTAGGCTTTGTGGATGGTGCAGAGAACTTTGAATTCATCTTGGTTTCAATCTGTTCAAAAGCTATACAACTCTAAATAAAAGATTCTGTAGACTCATAAGCATCACCATTATCAGGTAATTTTGACACTTACACATATACCAGGTTCTTTATCGTTTTTGAGTTTGGTTGAGTCCTTTGTAATCCTTCTTCCAAGGCTATCCTTTTTTAGTTGTGGGGTTGGTGTGTTCCTTCATACATACATTAAGGCGTATTCCAAACCAAAAACCAGAGCTATTTCTCCTTACATAAAACTACTGCTCACCTTCCTTGAATATCCCCTTCCTTGCAGACAACTCTCTGCTGTTGGTCCTCTGATTGTGCTCCTTATAATAGGTACACTGACATTCTTGCTTTGGAGTGCAGGCTTTATTAAAGCCAGGAGTGTTCAATATTTGGTCATGGTGGT
This sequence comes from Calotriton arnoldi, assembly GCA_963921515.1. Lineage (NCBI taxonomy): Eukaryota > Metazoa > Chordata > Amphibia > Caudata > Salamandridae > Calotriton > Calotriton arnoldi. The sequence goes on from CAWUFW010006203.1 coordinate 721,871, forward strand.
CAGGGGCGCATGGCATGACATGACTCGTTAGCGTTCCGCCCACCAGTCCAGCACACGATCTCAATTCAAGCGACTGGCACAACAGCGGAGCGGCATACCCGTGCTAATGACCCCCTGAATGCCTCATGTCTCCGCCGGGCTGGGGATTTGATCCTGAGCTGCCCACACCGGAGAGGTAGCCCACCCACTCGATCACTGGACTACCAGTGGAAGACTACTGCAGCATCCCCAGAGGAAAGTCAGCCGAGGTGGGGATGAGCCGCAAACCCTTAGCCCTAACAACCAACACCAGGTGGTGGGGAATCCTGATCATCTGGGCTTGCCCGTTGAACACCATTCAACAAGTCAACAAGCTAAAGAGCGGGGAGCAGCATCGGGCCCTAGGCCTATCTCCGACAATTTCAGGCCTCACCTCCATCCTCAGGGCTTCTGCACCATAACAGAGGTGTGCAGGGGAGGACCCAGTGACACAACCCCGACAGTGCCTCAGAGTGAGCGAACTGTGAGCCCTCCATCCTGTGGACAGCAAGTTATGATGGGAGCCTAACTTAGAGGCCCTACCCAGATCTCCGTGGCCCTATAAAGACTGCTGGCCCCACCAGTGAACACAACTGCTGCTCCGTTGACTTACCTCAAGACTGGAATTCCCAGACTGGGGTGTACACCTGGGACAGTTGAACGCAGCTCCATACATGCTGCGCACACAGGGAGCTTTGCAGTTCCCAGCACAGAGGTGCCTGGGCCCCAACGCCAGCCTCACATCCATTGGTGAGTCATCAGTGCTTTACCACCCTACTGGGCTCTACCCTGAAACACATCCCTCCCGTTTCAGTCCCCTAAACCCAGACACAAGCGGGAGAGTAGGAACTGCTCCTGAAGCCCCTAACAACATTTGTGGGTGCCCAGATGGGGAAGGGGGCCCTCAGACAGCCTGAGAGGCTGGGGTGAATCACCGCTGGTGGGACTGGGCCTTCCTAAGAGGAGATCCCTGGTGATTTCCCACCACATCCCACCTGATGCACAACACTCCAAGGCCTGGCTTTCCCACCTCAGCGCCACGTTCGGGACATGCAGTGGAGGCACAGAACTAACTGTAGTGGCTCGGGAGCCCTGCATTCTGCAGCAGGCCGCTGCCATCTCACTGTAAAGGGGCAACCCCCCCTATGTTCATAAAGAGACTCCCTGCAGGATCACCACAGCAGAAGGCATCCCCCTCCTTCTGCAACTTAGCCTCTTTGCATCAGCACTGGACCACTGACCATCATTGCCCAGAGGCAGCTGCGGCACCTGCATACTCCTCTCTCCCCTTTATCTCTCCCGCACTTCAACACCGGTCAGTACTTTTCCTCTGCATGGAGAGCCACATTGACCCACCCCCGTGTGGCCATTGCCAGCTAGTAACTAACACCAGCTATGGGCAGAATGCGCTCCACTGCCATGGCCCCGCCACCAGCATCAGTGGCCTTAAACTCCATGATCTCGGACACTCCACATTTAAAGAGTGTGCCATCCATTTCCGCTTCGGGTATGTCGGACAGGATCCTGGTGGCCAGTGAGCACTCCTGGATCTCAATGGAGACTAGAATTGGCTCTCTAACCGCAGAAATCAGCTTTTTACACGACGATCAATATAAACTCGCAGACAAACATATATATACATAGGATGTTGTGTCTATTTTATGCTATGCTTTTGAAACTCATGATGTAATCTTTGTGACTCGCTAATCCTCATGTAAAGCGCTCTGATACCTCCGGGTCTAGCCAGCGCTATATAAAACTCTGCAAATAAATAAATAAATTAAAATATATATATATATATATACATATATATATATATATATATATATATATATATATATATATATATATATATATATATATATATATATATTATCTACTGGCAGTCGCCAGTAGCTAGTTATAGTTAGGACCTAGTTTCCATAGGAAAAGCATTTTTCTTTTCCCAATAACTTCGGCGCTGGATGACGAATCATCGTGAAATTTTCAAAACTAGTGGGGCGCTCCAGTCAGTTCCTGTCTTGAAAGTTTCGGGGTGATTCGGCAAGCGGGGGCCGAGAAAAAAGGGGGGTCCCAAAACGTGTTTTCCCCATGTTAATTCCCATAGGAAACTTTAGCCACGGCTACAGCCCGAACTGCTGAACAGAATTACACCAAATTTGGCAAAAAGGTAGTGCTTGGTTCAGAAAGCGCCCTTTTTTTTAAATGGTGTAAATCCGTTCAGTAATTCCAGAGAAATTAAAAAAATAAGAGTCAAAAAATCAATTTCCCATAGGAAGCTTTATGCAAGGCTACAGCCGAAACTACTGAACGGATTTACCCCAAATTTGGCAAAAAGGTACTGCTTGGCTCAGAAAGCGACCTTTTTAAAAATGGTGTAAATACGTTCAGTAGGTGCTGAGAAAATCAAAAATAAAAGTTTCAATATTTAGAGGCACGGAGGATCCGCGGACCCTCCTGACCACGAGCTTCATGCTAATTGGCTGTCAACACTCCAAACCAGGAAGTGTTGGCAGCCATCTTGTGCCTCGGTAGAACCGAGGCACAAGAAAACAGAAAAACTAAGGCGCAAAACAAGAAAAGGGGGCAGGGTAGAAACACCCTGACCCCCTAGGCCTGCTCAGGGTGTCCCACAAGGACCCCCAGGGCCCAAAAAAGCATTCTTTTTTTTTTTAAATGGCGAAATTCGCGTAGGATCTGCGAATCCCGCCGTGAAGAATATTTAGCCCCCGGGTGGGCCAAATCCCAGGGGCAAGCGAAAATTTTATAGCGGGGGCCCAGGGAGGCCCCCGCAGCCCCGGGGACCGCCACCCCCCGGGGCTTTCCATAAATATTTGCGAGGGCTCACGGCCCCCCCGCAGCCCCGTGGACCGCCACACTCTGGGGCTTTGTTTTGTTAATGTTGGGGGGCCTCCAAGGCCCCCCCAAGCCCCGGGGACTGCCACCCCCGGGGCTTTTGTCAAATATTTGCGGGGGCACACAGCCCCCCCGCAGCCCCGGGGACCGCCACCCCCCGGGGCTTGTTTTTTAAAAAAAAATTACCTGTGTGGGGGGGCTCAAGCCCCCCCACACGCCCCGGGGACCGCCACCTCCCCGGGGCACTAAATATTTAATATGGGGGTTCCCCAGGGCTTTGAAAATGTTGGGAGGGGGGCCACGCGGCCCCCTCCTGGAGCCTGTGATGGCCCTGGGGACCGCCACCCCCCAGGGCCGGCTCCTGCAGTGTCCCGGGGTGCAGACCCCCGGGACACTGCTGTTTGCTATGGCAGGACGGGAGCCTCGTGGCTCCCGTCCTGCCATAGCAACCTGCTTTGGATTTTGAAGAGAGAGCAGGAAACCTGCTCTCTCTTCCAAAATCTAAAGCAGATTGCTTTCCACATGGGGAGCTGCATGTTAGCAGCTCCCCATGTGGAAAAGCAATACCGGCTCCCGCAGGACGCGGGGAGCCGGAGGGACCGTGGGGGCATTGGGGCTCCCCCCACGGTCCCCAACGGATAGGGCCTGCCCCGGGGATGGGGTCCCCGGGGCTAGTAGTGGCCCGGGAGGGGGGCCACGTGGCCCCCCTCCCCAAAAATGAGAAAAAAAAACTAAAAATGGCCGTCCCCGGGGGATGGGGTCCCCGGGGCAAGAGAGGCCTCAGGAGGGGGGCCACGCAGCCCCCCTCCTTACAAAATTTTAAAAATGTGGCCATGCCCCGGGGGATGGGGTCTCCGGGGCCGGAATTGGCCACGGGACGGGGGCCACGCGGCCCCCATCCCGTTCAGTTTTTTTTTTTTTTATTAAAAAAGTGGTCAGGCCTTGGGGGATGGGGTTCCAGGGCCCAAAAAAGGAAAAAAGAATGGGGGCCACACAGCCCCCCTTCTAAAAAACAAACAAAAAAAAAGACGCGATCGTGCCTCAGGCCCCGCCCCCTCCCTTCACCACTCTGCAAACGCGCCCTGTGGCGCGTTTTAAATTGGGGCATTAATTCCCCTTGAATACTGGGGGTCCCTGGGGGCCAACAAGCCCACCAGGTACCTCCAGTGCGCGCCACAGGGCTGCGTTGCAGAGAGGTGGTGCAGGCCATGCCCCTTTTTACACCTCTCTGCAACGCAGCTCTGTGGTGCTTACTGGAGGTACCTGGTGGGCTAGTTGGACCCCAGGGACCCTCAGGATTCAAGGGGACTTTATCCCCCAACTTAAAACTCGCCACGGGGCGCGTTTGCACAGTGGTGAAGGGAGGGGGCGGGGCCTGAGGTGACATGTGTGCAAACACGCCCTGAGGCGTGTTTTAAGTTGGGGCATTAAGTCCCCTTGAATCCTGAGGGTCCCTGGGGTCCAACTAGCCCACCAGGTACCTCCAGTAAGCGCCACAGAGCTGCGTTGCAGAGAGGTGTAAAAAGGGGCGTGGCCTCGGACCACCTCTCTGCAACGCAGGCCTGTGGCACTTACTGGAAGTACCTGGTGGGCTAGTTGGGCCCCAGGGACCCTCAGAATTCAAGGTGACCTAATACCCCAACTTAAAACGCGCCACAGGGCGCGTTTGCACAGTGGTGAAGGGAGGGGGCGGGGCCTCAGGTGAGATGTGTGCAAACACGCCCTGTGGCACGTTTTAAGTTGGGGAATTAATTCCCCTTGAATCCTGAGGGACCCTGGGGGCCAACTAGCCCACGAGGTACCTCAAGTGCGCGCCACAGGGCTGCGTTGCAGAGAGGTGGTCCAGGCCACGCCCCTTTTTACACCTCTGTGCAACGCAGCTGTGTGGCGCTTACTGGAGGTACCTAGTGGGCTAGTTGGACCCCAGGGACCCTCAGGATTCAAGGGGACTTAATCTCCCAACTTAAAACGGCCACAGGGCTTGTTTGCACACATGTCACCTCAGAACCCCCTCCCTTCACCACTGTGCAAACGCGCCCGGGGCGCATTTTAAGAGGAAGTTTTAATCCCCCTGCCCTATTATGTACTAGGGCCTTACAGAGGAGGTCATGCTAATGACAGGGGTACCTCAACGCATAGTGTTCCCTAGTGTATGGAGGTGTTTTCACTGTATTCTAAGTGTCTTTTAGCATAGCACTGGCTCTAGGCCTGGTTAGTCCGAGTCAGTTACCACCAGTACCCGCCTGAAAAAGTTGTGGGCACAGGATGATTTTGCAACAAGGCCTCTTTCTGCTCCTCTGTTGGTTCTTTCTGCACATGTCTTGCTTCTTCCTGCTCTTTTCTTCGTCTTTGTGGACTTCTGTTGCTTCTTTCTGCATTTCTTTGCTTCTTTCTGTGCGTTTTTTCTTCTTTCTTCACATGTCCTACCTCTGTAGGCATAGTTAGAAACTAGCATTTAAAAACCTTTGAAATTCACTTAAAAAACCATAGGTTTCAGGCACGTTATAGTTAGAAATTAGCATTTAAAAAACCTTTGAAATTCACTGAAAAAACCATAGGTTTCAGGCATGTTATAGTTAGAAATTAGCATTTAAAAAACCTTAGAAATTCACTGAAAAAACCATAGGTTTTAGGGACAGTTATAATTAGTTGGACATTTCACTCGTACAAAACCAGTGAAATTCCCCTGTTATAGTTAGTTCAGCTAACTATAACTCGCACCCCCGCAATGCACTGCTGATGACGTCACATATTACATCACTCATGACATGGTCAGTGACATCACTGATGACATCACTGATGACATCTCAAATGACATCACTGATGACATCACTGATGACATCATCCATGTGATAATTTGATGCATCTTCTCACACCCTAATATAACCTTTGATACACCCACTCTAAATTACAGACTGCCATTCTCAAAACCATAGACACTCCAACACCAATAACTACATACCCACTCACTGATTCTTAGGTCTACACACACATCCACTCACTCACCCATACAGTCACTCATACTTATGGTCACTCAGTACAGGACTATCATATGCACTCATACACCTACATAGACACTCACACACCACCACTCATCCATAGAGGTACTCACACACCTAGTCAGTCATGCAAATAATTAATCACACTGCCATTTACTCACCTATACAGTTATACACACACCAGCTCACTTACTCATACAAATACTAGCACATTCTTACGCTCTTATACAATCACTGATACAAGTACACACTCATCCATACAGCCACTCTCACAATCACACACTCTCACTTATAGCCATTTATATACTCCAACACACATATATACTGCCTTTCACATATGTAGTTACTCACACATGTACCACTGAGATATACATTCACTCACTAACACACCCATACACACACTCACCCACCCATACAGTCCATCACAGATGCACTCTTGAAACCATGCACCCAGTGAATCACCCACTCACACATCTATGCACAGAGTCACACACACCCCACCCACACAAACACTCAGGCACCCATACAGATACTCAGACAACCAATCAATAACCCATGTAGACACTCATGTAGCTATTCACAAACCCATGCAGCCGCTTACACACCAACAGACAGACGGATACAGACATTCACACAGTTTAGTCACTAACCCATGCATTCAGTAAGATATGTTTAATCACTCACTTATAGAGTCAGTCAGGCACCTACTAAATCATCCATTCAGACACTTATACACCCACTCATTCTTCAATACGCCTTTCCCTATATATATTAAACATATTTACATATTTAAACTTTACAGAAACACACAGTCACTGGATGATGTCATCAGTGATGTCATTTGAGATGTCATCAGTGATGTCACTGACCATGTCATGAATGATGTAATATGCGACGTCATCAGCAGTGCATTGCGGGGGCGCGAGTTATAGTTAGATGAACTAACTATAACGGGGGAGTTTCACTGGTTTTATACGAGTGAAATGTCCAACTAACTATAACTGTCCCTAAAACCTATGGTTTTTTCAGTGAATATATATATATATATACATACAAAAAGAGTGCAGAAGCTCAATTCCATAAACAACCGACGTTTTATTTCAAAGTACAAAAACACAGCATGTACAGCATGTACTGCTTCCTTACGTGTTTCGGCATACTGCCTTGATCACAAGTGAGTGGATTCAGGGTGATGCTAAATTTTTTATTTCTATATAAAACATAAAACAATTTAACAAATAAACTGCAAAACAGTAAATAAATTACCAACATTGTTTTAAAAAAAATATATATATATAGAAATAACAAAATATAAAATTCAAAAACAAACAAATAATAATAATAGATATATTTAAACAATATTAAGAAAAGTATTGAAGTCTGGGAATAATAGATATACTATCCCCATTCCAGTTTATGCAACTGTAGTGAAAGCGTAGGCCTTCAGAGGCGTTACATGTACTATTTCCACTCCAGTCTGTGCAATTGTAGGGAAACATCGGACTTCAGAGAGGTAAGATTTACTACTCAAACTCCACTCTGTGCAGCAGTAAGGAAACCGATGGACTTCAGAGGGGTAAGATTTACTATTTCCACCCCAGTCTGCGCAACAGTTGGGAAAGAGTTGGACTCCGGAGGGATCAAATTTACTATTCCCACTCCAGTCTATGCAGCAGTAGGGAAAGCTTTCCTTCCTTCCCCTGTCCTAAAGCAAGACTCCCTCTCACTCAACAAATTATAGAGCAAGCAATTGCACATGTTGTGTCATATTTCATAATATCACCATCCTGGACAGATCTATGGATGCACAGGCTGCATTCATAATATCAAACTAAAAATGTAATACGAAAGTTAGTCTCACAAAATGTCGTGTTGTACTTTGCAATATGTAATGCATCATATCACTTTAAAACTAAACTAGATGCATTTTTTCAATCAACGGTAAAGAAATTCAAAGAAAAGATTGAAGTGCCGAATAAGCACAGTATGAACATTTCTGCCTTTTTATAGACAGGCAATCATGGTTGCAATTTCCCTGTCAAAACGTGGTAGAAATCGAATGTAATGCAGTTTAAATTGAGTTGTCACATTATGCTTCTTGAATTTGTTTCTGGGTATTTAAGACATTATAAACCTAAAGCAAGTCACATATTGTCATATAATATCTAATTGATTATACTGCAGAATTATATAGCATTTAAAATTTTGCAAGTGGGCAAGATACCTTATTACTTCATATTCACAACAATAAAACTGGAGAAGATATGTGAATCACAAAAACATTCATCACAAATAAAATGCTACAGGAGCTCTTTGTGCAGTTCATTATCGATCATCAGATATCTCAAAACTTCCTGAAGAATCTGAAGCCAATGAATGGAAAGAGAAAATCTCTTCAATGGCAGCCGTCCATGCTTTCTGTTCAGGTGTTACTGCAAGTATGCATTTCCTTCATTAGAACACAAATAGCAAGGCAGTAAACTGAGAAAAAGTTGTCCTTTTGATGTACAAAACCCACGGAAGAAATGCTATATTATATCTTATGTTGTATTATGCATTGATATGTTATCTTATGCTATGTTATTCAATGTTGTTTTATTCTTTATATATTTCGGGAAATTGGATTATAATGTAAGGGGAGAGGAATGAATATATAAGCTCCCACAAAGTTATGAATTCCCACTGCCCTAGACGTAAAATGCAGGTTTCAGTGAGGAATCCTGGGCTTGCCTTTGGTCGCTGTAGCTAACAACAGCGTTCTCTCAAAGAAGATGTATATACAGCAGGGGCCGGAGCAGGTAAACGCGGTGGGGCGGGGCGCTGCCGGGGGGATGTCGACAGATTTCGGAATAGGAGTTATTTATTTATTTATTTGCCTTATTCCGACGTCTGTCGACATCCTCCTGGCACCGCCCCACCCCACCGCCCCCACCGTGCTTACCTGCACCGGCCACTGCTGTGTATATACGTCATTTTTGCAGCACGGAAACAATTCTAAATCCAAGTGAATACAAGGATGAAATTCGCAAACCAATTTAGTAAAAATAAATGGGGTGTAATGATTATAATGACACACGTGTGACAAACGCTAAAGAGTATCAGGAATTATGCATTTTCAATGAAAGCAAAAGACATCCATATAAAATAATGAGCCAGGCCAAAGTCAATGTTGTCCTAAGGGTGTAGGTATAACACACTTTCAGATAAACCACAATAGATCATGGATCAGATAAATCCCTGCGGTTCAACACACTCAGCTGTTTTCTGATTTAGGGCCTAATTTAGAGTTTGGTAGATGGGGAGGCCTGCCAAAAAGTGGGGAATGCCTAGCACACTTTATTTATACTGTGTATATATGTTTATACATACTTGAGTGGCCAAAACATTCTTCGACTTTGGCAAATGCCCCACATCCACCAAATTGCAAATTATGGCCCGATTTAGAGTTTGGCAAATAGGGCACTCTATTACAAATGCAACAGAATAACTTGTCTGCCAAACTCTCGGTCCACCTACCTCATTCAGAGATGGACGCACCATAAGGTGTCCACTGACGGAGCCTCCACAGGCTCTGTGGATGGAAAACTTTTTCCAACAGCTCAATGGAGTAGGGGCTGTCGAAGGAAGGACATTATAAAATCGGTCCTATTTACTGTGGATGTGTAACCTTTTTTTCTGTCCATCACTGGCAGGTAGTACCTGATGGTGAGGGATAGAAAAAAAATAATAATGACCCCCACACCCACAGAGAGAGAACTCCCAGGGTGCTGGGTCATTAGTTTTTGGAGTTTCAAAACCAAACTCGTGTTTGGGAGTTTGTTTCTGGAAAACAAATAAATTGAAAAAGTTTATTGGATGTCTGTCAGTAGCCATCCACCAAACTGTTTGACATTGAAAGGAACCGTTGTGACAGCGGTTCCTTTTAACATACATATATTTAGGATTGTGGAGGAACTGACCTCCACCAACTTGGCGGATGGTGCACCGTCTTTCAAATTCTAATTTGTGCCCTTATGGCCTTAATTGTTTTTCTGAAATTAATAATCTTGCAGTGAGGCAAGGGAGGATGCTTTGGCTGCTGGGGCCTCACAAAGGTACACTGAATTTAGGATTCCTGCTGTAAACTTAAATTTTGTGCATACAGCAGAGAGGCTGCACAAATTATCCCTGACTGCTTGCAGATTTTCAGGAGCCCATCAGAAGAATCCAAATAGTAGTAAAGCAGCATTGGCCAATAAAGGGGCCTAATCTTATTCTGAATATCTTTCCACACTGGCCTATTCCCATCTTGTCAACAGTTTTCTATGGTCCCGAAAAGATTTTTCCCAGAAATCTTACAAGATGCCAGAATACTGTTAGAGTTTCCAGAGCTATTGTAGGGAGGTACATTGATATCCCACTGTGTGAAAAATCTATTAAAAGGGTCCTGTTCCCCAGCCACTCCTCTTGGTGACCGAAAAGCCTGGTTGTGCGGGGGGCACCCTCAACAGTAGACCAGCACATTATCTGCTTTTGCATAATCAAGTAAACTTCCAAAAGTCATGTCAGTGGTTTGTGTGGTCATTTGGTACCATCTTCTCCCCGTCCCTTCTCATTCCTGCTATAAATGTAGCTTGATGTGCATTTGATTAGCCTTACCAGTCTTCATATCATATCATGGCAACTGCATCAAGATGGTTTGCTCTCCAGGCAGACCCTGGTGAATGTTATTTTCTCTGAATCCATGTCAATAATGGACTGGACCTAATCACAGTCAGTGCAGGGCAGACTTTCTGCGGTGCCTATGCAGATGTGGGCCCTTTTACTAAAAGATATTGTTAGAAATTGTGTCTCTCTTTAGTTGGCAGAGGTATGCACCCTGTCCAAGTAGAGACCACAATCCTAGTCAGGTCAGCTAGATACACACTAAAAGATAACCTATGCTCACCCTGTGGTAGCTTGGCACAGAGAAGTAAGGCTTGTCAAAAGAGGTAATGTGTAAAGTATGTGTGCAATACACACACAGTAACACAATAAAAAACACCACAAACATACTCCACACAGGTTTAAAAATATAGTAAATATTTTTATGATAAAATCAAGATCAAAATAGCAAAAATGCAAGAAGTAGAACCGGAGTTATTAATTTTTAAAAAATAAATAAAAAAGTAGTGCTTAGAAGTCAAAACGCTATGGGGTTACTTGAGGTCGCGCTAACCAGGGCAAATCTAAAGTTCAGGCTGACCACGATGGAGGGCAGACCAGATACAAGACCCACGCAGGGTCTGCTGAAACAGTACCTTGGAGGAAGCAAGAGTTGAAGATTTGATGTGTCGGTTCCAATTCATGCAGTTGGGTTGATGTGTCTTCATTGAGCCTCGCAGTCAGGTTCACGTCGGTGCCAAACCCCTTACGATGCAGGCGCTGCATCATTGCTGAACCTAGCAATCGGGTCCCACGTCTTCTTAGAGCCACGCAGGGATGTCCTTGGATCAGCACTGCGTCGGCGTCAAAGGGCACTGCGTCAGTACCGATCGGTGCAAAGCCGTCACTGCATCGGTTTTGAAGCAAAACAGCTGCAGAACCAACTTCCAAGGCCCATGACTGCATTGATACCTTAGGCAGGGTAGGACTCAAAGATGGCAGAGTCCAGCAGCAGCAGCAGCAGAGTTGTAGAAAGTATTTGATGGCCCTGAGACTTCAGAAACAGAGGACAAGCCAGGAAGCCCTTGGAGTCACTCTGGGTTCAAGTGAGATGGGCCAGTCCTTGTCCTCAAAAGGGCAGAGTTCAGCAGCCAACAGGGCAGAGATCAGCAGCCAGCAGGGCAGCTCAGCAAAGCAGAAAGCAGGTCCTTCAGAGCAGTAGTCAGGCAAAGTGGTAATACTTGTAGCAAAGCAGTCTACTCCTAGCAGAGTTCTTCACGGGTCCAGTAGTGCAAGGTCTTGGTAGGATCAGAGCCCCAGTACTTATATCCAGTTGTGCCTTTGAAGTGGGGGTGACTTCAAAGCAGGCCTTTGAAGTGCGCCTGTACCCTTTCATCCAAGTCCTGTCTGCCAGGCTATCTGTGGGGGGTATTCAGCCCTTTGTGTGTGACACAGGACACTGCCTGTTCAGATATGTCAGCTCCCTCTCCCTCTTCCTGCCCAGGAAGAGCTATCAGAATGTAGATGAATGCAGGTGAGTTCTCTGTCACACCCACCCTTCCTGTGTTTGTGGCTGTTTAGAGGGAATGCACAAAGTGTAGCTGTCCCCCACTCCAGACGTATATTGGAGACCAGCTTCAAGGCACACAGAGCAGTAAGAGCAGAGAAATATTCACTTTCTAAAAGTGCAATTTGTAAAATAGTAATGTTAAATTCAACTTTACCAATAAAGAGCATTTATCATTACCATTCCAAAGATGTGAAACATGATTTAGCTACTCCTTTCTAATCAGGAAATACAACTTAAGAGTGTTTTAAGGAATTCCCAATGATAGCCTATGAGAGGAGTAAGCCTCACAATAGTGAATAACAAATGTAACTATTTGTCACAACCAGGACATGTAAAACTTAAAAGTACAGGTCCTACCTTTCACTTACATAGCACTCTGCCCTCAGGGCTACAAAGGGCCTACCTTAGCAGTGACTTATGTGTAACAGAAGGGGAGTTTAAGGTTTGGCAAGTGGTTTAAAATGCCAATTCGAAGTGGCAGTAAACTGTACACACAGGCCTTGTAATGGCAGGCAAGAGAAAGGCTTGAAAGGCTACTTGTTTGGGTGGCACAACCAGTGTTGCAAGCACACTAAGAGCATTTAGGTTACAGTCCCTGGGTTTATGGTACACCCTTTACAAGGGACTTATAAGTAAACTGAATATGCCAAGGAGGTATACACCAATGTCACCATGTTTAGCGGAGCAGCACATGAACTGTAGCACTGACTAGCAGTGGTAAAGTGCTCAGAGTCCTAAGGCCAACAAAAATATACAGCAAAAAGAGGAGGTAATCAGGCAAAAAGGTGGGTGGAAGACTAACCTAAGGATGACAAGTGTAACAGATATCTTTGTGACCTTACAACAAAATCCTAAGGTAATTAAAGCATTCAATTTTTAGTACTGAACTAAAGGCCACTTTATTGGCTTTGCTAGCTGGTGGATAGGTCAAAATCTTCAGTTAACGATTTTATCCTGGCAGCTGGCATTTACAAATTGAAAGGCTAGCTGTAGCTTATGCAGTAAGTCCCATTTTATGTCTCTGCAGAGACATTGTAAATTACCTACAGTATGTCTTGCACATAATAAGGCATTTGGGGTTCTTCTATGGCACATTTTGAATCTGGCTTAACTAATGTTAAAGTTGTTTTTTAAAAATGTCAAAAAGGTCCATTTGGCATGTGTTTGTTGAGGCGTTTCCCTACAGTCATTCAGGACTACAGTGGCTGCCCTGAGACCATCTTTTAAAAGTCACCAATGTAAGCGGTGCCAATTTACACTGCAGCCCACAACTTACATCTGAATTGAATGCCACAAGTACAGTTTCTGCACAACTTTAAGGTGGCCTTACCTAAAGGTCATCTAAGTGTCTATTCTGGTTAGGCAATTATTTATTACATGTAGGGGGGTAGAAAACATGACAAGGAGGTGTTTAGAACCATTCCTAAAGTCAAATATGCCAGCAAGTGCAATACCATAAATGCAAATGATCTAAGAAGACCATGAAAAAAGGTGACATTTCTTACAATATTATGTTTTCTTTTCATATAGCAGGGCATCCATCATTTTCAACTTCCCTTTGACAACATTGTTGTTTATAAACCTAGCAAAGACAGTTTTCCTGTGGGGAAAGGCTTTGCAACACAAGCTGCACCCTGTGCCTACTGCTTCATATTTCTAAAATTACTTTTCTTGATCCTAAGTGAGAATGTGACTATATGTATCATGTGCTTTCTTGATTCTATTGTTTGATGTTTGAAGATGTGATGGGACCTTGCTCTCATTCTCCTTGTGCTCATGCCCCTTGCTAAACATATTCTGGTTGTGGTTTATAGTTTGCTTTTCGGAGGCTAGACCAGGTGGGATACAGAGGTGAGGAATACTTGTTATGCCGTTGTATTTCTATTGCGCTGGCCTATACTTCTACCACTATTGTGATTTTGAACACCTTGTCCAGTTGGAGTATGTAAAGTTGGTCTGTTTACAGATTCGGTGTAAATCATCAACTTGCAGCTTTGTTTGGGTTATCCACTGTAGTGCAAGAAAGACATTGGGCCCGATTACGATGTGGGCTGGAACGGCTCCGACCATCGGTCGGAGCCCTCCAGCCCGCATCGTAATAGGCTGGTCGGAGTCCTTTCTGACCGACCCAATTCGATGGGGTCGGTCGGAATGGAATCCAAATCGGTTTTCCGAATGGCCTCCGATGGGCTCGGAGAGCCTGTCCGCCATTCAGAAAACCTGCAGTAATCCCTCAGCCGGCTCGTTCAGGCCGAGGGATTACGATGGCAGCTTCCCAATGCCATTCTGTGCCGGCCTTTTCGACACAGAAAGGCATTGGTAATCTGTCTTTGCGGACCCCCAGCAGGGCCCCCATGGGTGCAAGGCTGCCAAATGGCGGCCTAGGGGGCACCTATGGTGTCCCCCTGTAGATCCCTGCACCCGGTGGCAGGCACCTTGAGGTGCCTGCCACGGGTTGCAGGGATGAACTGCACCCCTGCTCTTTACAATGAGAGCATGCATTCCGTTCAGAATGCATGCTCCCATTGTAAAGTATAGGATTGCGACTGGACAGGGTTCGGTCGCATCCTACTTCCTGGACTGGAACCGATGACAGGAGGTAGTTCGGTTCCAGTTCCAGACCGATGTCAGACGGACTCCGGTCAGTCCGACATCGGAATCGGGGCCATTGTCTGTGCGTGTGGTTATAATTAAAGCAGCGCAATTTAGGTTCCACCCTTATATGTCAAAATTATGCAAACATATACTCGAATTCGATATTATATTCACTGTGTGCTTTACCTTCATTGCCGTATGTGAAAAATGTAAACGCATTAATCAAATGTATTCACTGTAGAGACCAGAGATTTATATATGTGTGCCCTAGTGTTCAGTTTAAACACGAAATCATGTATTACTTACTTACACTTAAATATCAAATTATACTTGCATATGGAAAACATGTACTCTTTTACTCTGTTTCTCAAATTACATGTGTGCATGTATACACTTGTATTCCAAGTGCATATTAAATGCTCAGTTAAAGATAGCCTGACTACAGGCCTCAATTGAATTGCATTTTGCTTTGCCAGCATGTTCTATCTTTCTTTGTAGGTATTATCATGATTTTAGTTAGTTTGAGAAAGGCTTATTATTTGTATTAGACTGTTGATAGAGAGGCTTAGAGGGAAAACATGGCAGTGAATGTGGAGAATTAATGGGCAAAAGAGGCCTTCTGTTCATCATGTACCAGGACAGAAAGATGTTCAAGGTTGAGAACTACAGTTCCAGTACGATGCAATGGGAAACTGAAGGGATGTTGCAGATGCACTTGAGTAATGATTTGATTGGCTCCTGGTAGTGTGAAAGGAGATAAGGACATTTCTGAATCGCTTATCACTGTTAAATTGGTGTTCTCACAGTTGGAAGACACTGAGATTCCCTTTAGACTTTGAGAGGTTCAGACATCTCTGCTTGCCTTATTCTTGCAAGTGTGAAGCTTTATGGTAAACACTTATTTCCTTTTTCCAAGACTTCTACTGTAAACTAATCATGCTGAAACCTTCTATGCTCCTAAATTTGAGACCCTTGATAGATGATCCTACATTTGATATATGTTTAGAAGAGAGAAGGGAAGTTTCTTCATGGAACACCTGTTTGCTTTAATGTTTCTTTATTGTGGATATCTCATTCTATATCTCATTCTGTTGTGCCTTAACCAACTGGGATATTTCCAATTATCTGCTGTATTGCTGTACTTATTGATCTTACTTTTGTTTTCCAGAAATACTCGATTGATTGGTAATCCAAACAAAAACCCTTTTAACTATAATCAGCGATTCCTGGCCCATATTGTTTAGACTCATTGGCTCCACAAGTAAGAAATGCATTGCTGATATCTTCTTCCTTTCAATGTTTCAAGTCAACCAACAAAGGTCAACAATAGGGAACAATCTTTAAATAGCTTGACTAAGAAATTACGTTCTAAGGCCCAGCACTCTTTCAGAATGAAGGTTGGTCTTAGTGTGATCTATGTTGATAGCATTGTTTTTGTCCTTGCTGCCCCAAGATGCTCCAGTCTTTCCCGTGTGATTCGAAAAAGTGCATGTTTGCATACTTCTACTATTAAAAAAGAATAACAAGGATAAAGAAGCACTTTATTAGATTAAATACATACTCCAATTGCTTCACATATGAGCAACATTTGACAGATACTTGAGTGGTGTTCAAAGATTCAGGGCAGCAAAGACATACATACTGTTATGTGACATGCATGAGGGTTGCTGGACAGTGGGCCAAACCAATGGAGGGAACAATCAAGCTTTATTGCTTTCCAGAATTCAAAGTAGTCTGTCAGTTTTGTCACAAGTAATGGAACATTTTTGCAGAGCTTGGCAGCCTGCACATTGGTCGCAAAACCACTTAATTTCTGGTGGTTGAGTACAGAAGTCTTCTCTTAGTCAAGATGATCTGTGTGCCAAAAGCATAGTTGTAGCAGGAGAAGATACAGAATGTAATGATATCAGGGTGTGGGCTAAGGTAGATGTTGAACAGCAAAGACATAATGATTTAATATTGAGGGATATCTCCTTTGATGTCAAAAGTGAGGATTTGAAGTGTGGAAGGATGGTTATTTTACTTCTTCCTGCTAAGAATGGCACAATAAAGTGTAGGCCAACCCTTTGAAAAACAATACTTCTGAGCCCCGGCAGTTGGGTGGGGTTGAAGGCAATGCTGAATACAGAGGAGAAATTAAGCAGCATGAGGGCTGCTAACCTGTTTAGGTCCACTGTAGACTTAAGGTTATGCCACTTGGTTATCAAGAACACAGAGTTAATTTCCAAGTGAAAGCTGGTCTGAATACCTGAGAGTGTCCAGTGAGTTCAATTAATTCTCATACATGCTTGAAAGACTAGTTCTCATTCTGTTAAGAAGAGCTCATTGGTAACTGGTCTGTAATATACCAGTTCCATTAGGTCAAGCCCTGATTTCTTCAGCAGTGAATTGATGTAGGATACCTTGAGCGTATTAACCAAGGAGCAGTTGAAGAAAAAAAAGTTTACCATGATTCTGACAGAAGTTGTTGTTAGAAATATGTTCTTGAGGATTGCACATTTACAGCCATGTTGTGCAGGTAAGCCAGAATTAGTGCAAGACTTAGCAATTTATGAAGATGTTCATCACAGTGCATAGGAGGTCCTCAAGTTTACCAAGAAAGAGTAAGCAACATTTTGATATGTGGTTTGCGCTTTGACACAAAGAAAGTAGCCAAGAACAGATGCTTTGGTGACAAAATCCACTTCTAGGCTGTAAACAAACCTGACTTGGAGAAGTCTGTGGAAGAGACTCAAGGAATAATACACGCAGACTAAGCCTGGGTGGAGTTCCGCGTAGTGCAAAAAAAATTACTCCGCGCTACGCAGTGCTCCGCGAGGGGCGGAGTACGTTAGAAAATGCCATTCGCTGTAATTTTCAGCTCTGGGTGTTTGTCCGCTCTGTGAAATTATCGCGTACAGCACCATGCACAGCGCAAGCGGGTGCTGCTTCCTTTCTGCCACTTGAGTAGATCTTCTACTCAAGCGGCAGCTTTCGCAATGCGAAAGGGCGGATTCTCAACGCGAGCGGTCGCGAGCATACGCGGCCACTCACATTGAGAAATCCGACCACTCGCGTTGAGAAATCTTGCCAGGAGGTTGATTTCCCTCGCTTGTGCTCGCCAACTTGACGTTGACGAGCGCGAATGAGGAAAAATCTCATGGGAGGTGGATTTTCCTCACTTGCCAACTTGATATTGACGAGGGCGCGCGCGGAAAAAAACTTTTGGAAAAAGTTTTTGGGAACTCTGTGAGCTCCACGAGCTCCACAAGCTCCGGGTATCATGGTGTATGGAAAACTCTGCAACCACCGTGAGCAGAGCGGAGTTCACTGCCCAGGCTTAATTCAGACAAGCTTGTTTAGCTTCCTCAATGGGCAGCGAGATTCTGTAATATAACTGATGAGCTTGGTCCTCTTTAAAGATACAGGTAAAGTATTGGGCCCTATCTGGCTTCCTGATGGATGACAGGTAGAGCAAGATGTACCACTATAGACCAAATGTATCTGTTTCCTTGTAAATTTTCTCACAAGCTTTGTTATGGTCCCTGTGTTTTTTCTGCAAACACTCAGGTCCTGAAATAGAATTTGGCAGATGTGGGACATGTACCACACAGCAGAGTGTGTCCCATCAGCCCTTTTAAGAGCATATATGCACCAATAAATTCTATATAGTTTGGACAGGACATCTGACTCTTTTTGGTGGATACCATACAGCTGACAAGCTCTAACTCCACCCCTCAGTTCCTTGGTGAACCAAGCAGTCGCGGGTGGCATTAATCATGGGTGGCATTAATCGCGGTTGGGGGGGCGGGGGGCCGCGCCAGGGGGGGGGGTGGAAAATGTAATATTAAATTTTAAAAACGTACCTATCCACCGGCCGGGTCCCGCGTTTTCTCGGCTCCTGCTCTCCTGCCTCCGGCAGGAAAAGGATACAGGCAGCCTCCCTCCCCTAAGCCAATCACAATGCTGCAATGGCAGCGTTATGATTGGTCGGGACGGTCTCCAGCCCGGCGCCTATGGGGCGGCCATTTTCTCCATGTAGGCTGCATTGCAGCCTGCATGGAGAAAGGGCAGAGTGCACATGACTGGTTTGGGCAGCCCCAGAGCCCAAAAAAACAAGTCATGCTCACTCAGGAGTGGGCACACCACTCCTCCCCTGCCCAGCGCTGCTCGTTGAGCAGCTCCGCCCACCCGCAACCAAACACTTCTGATTTCTGCAGTGCAGAAGCAGAAACATAAAATGGTAGTTTTACCATTTTATGTTTCTGCTTCTCGCACTGTGAGAAAACAGTGGGGCGACGCTCCTCCGCCCTAGTGGAGGAGCCGCCCCTGGAACCAAGCCAGGTTTTGGTGCCTACCAGATGACTGAAATTCTTTGGACTGTAATGGTGCATTGAGGATAGAGGTCAACCAGAGATCAAAGTGCTCAACAGAGGTATTGGGTTCCATCTGCAATGCCCCCTTGTGCTGGGTGTCAAGCTTCTCCAGGCATCCATTTTCTAAGCCACTAGGGTGAATCATGTGTGAGGGTCTTTAAAGGGATTTCAGTTTCTCAGGATGTATGTGATTAAAGTTTCTGGCATGGCGGTCACTCCAGACAATCTATCTGATTCCTCTTATTGGTGTGAGTGGCTCGTGAAATTAGCTGGTGCAGGAACAGCGGTTCCAAGTTGAGATTTTTGGTTATCATCTCAGGCTTGTAAAACCAGGGATTGATGTCTTAGAGAACATTCAGGTTATGGTGTTCTATGCAATTCAGGCAATCGAGTTTAGCATAGGCCACTTCGGATTGGGGAGAGCCTTAGATTAGGAGTAAGTCGCCAATGGTTGTGTGGGATAGAGTGCACTTGACTAGTATTAATTTGGATATCATTCTAGTGAAAAACATACTTAAGGAAATTTATATTTCAGTAGAATATTTCTCCATAAACTAGTTTTCTCAAATGCGTCTAAATCAATGGCATGCCTTAGATATTAAATCCATCCTGAAGACAGCTCTTTATGTAAAAAAAACCTGCAGTCCTTTTTCGCCAGCACCACATAGATCACTTATTTCGGTTTTATGTGTGTGTTGGGTCTATACCCAACTTCATCCTTCTTCTTGGCAAAAACCTTAGTACATCTACTTCTACTTATGCCTGTGTAGTTTCACCCTTATATATACTCCAGTGTCCTATCCCTTCAAATATTGCTGCCTCTCTCCCTCAGCCTTCACACTAGTAGCACATCTGCTTATATATATATATATATATGAACCTTTAGCCCTATCTATACCCTCAGATTTTTACCTTGCCTATACCCCTGTCCCTTAATCCTATATTTTTCCTACTGCTTCTAATCCTATCTATAACTAAGGACGTCTGCCCTGACATACATTCTATTACTTCAGCCCCTACCGACAACATAATACATCTAGCCCCACCTAACCCCTGGAACCTTCACTTTCCTTCCATACCCCATTACAGGTATGTCCAGCATAGCTTTGATGGGGGATTCATGCCAGAATTCCAAGTTAATCGGTACCTATGAATTCGATCTCTATGGTGATTCATCTTTTGTCAATGTGTTCTATGTAAATATTATGAAAATGTGTCATGAATACTACCCCTCCTTCACTTACTCAGACATAACATACAGCCCATGGATTTCCTTTTTTCAAGGCATTCCCTTGTATTCTTTTCTGATGTGGTATTGGTTGAATTTCCTCAAAATATTTGAGAAAAAAGCCTTCCACATTTTGGAAATGGAGGTTCACCAGCCTGGGTTTATTTCTTGATTTTCCCCAATTCGCATGTCATAGTATTCAAATGACTGATTGTTAAGGTAAAAGGGGATAACCACTAACATGTGCTTTCCTGTACCAATACGTTTCAGGGTTGACATGGATCCCAATGCCACCTTTTTACTTTTCCTGGTTCTCGCAGACAAAAGTCAAGAACACCAATAAGATTGCAGCTCACCTTCTCCAATGACTACAGACCATACAAAATGCTGCAGCCAGACTTGTCCTGGATCTCCCTAGACAAACCCACATCACCCCCTACCTCAGGGAACTCCACTGACTCCCTGTACAGAAAAGATGCCAGTTCAAGCTCCATACAAGGACCTACATAACTGCAGACCCGCCTACTTGAAACAATGTCTGAACTTCCATCAGCCCACCAGTTACCTCCGCTCCGCGTCCCTCTCTCTTACCCTCACCCCCAGAACCGACGTAGCAGATGAAAGGTCGCACCTTCTTCGACCTAGCAGCGTAGACATGGGACAGGCTACCCATTCATCTACGGACCTCCCCATCTCTTCCCGAGTTCCCAAAGTCCCCGAAGACCTGGCTATTCGTCTAATCAACTGGACCCTGCCAGCGCCTGAATACCCTCACAGGTGACAAGTAGTGCTCTACAAATTCATTGATTGATTGAAGAAAAGGCTGGGAGGGAATAAAAAAATGAATGTATTCCTTCTCTGCCTACCCATGTTCATAACAGGCCTGACTATTGCAGGTTAGTTCTTGTATGTCCCATGTTCGCTTTAAAATGACCAACACGTAAGGAAGGGATTTATAACATAGATTAGTATCCCTAAATCCCCTCACCTCCTCCCAATCCACACATGGCAAATTTTCTTTTCTAAGTTGGTACGTCAGTAAAAGTAGCAACATTTATTGTACCCTTTTTCATGTTATATGACACATCTCAATAGAATAACATATTCTGCATAAGGTACATTGAAGTTCTTAGTCCACAAATGTATGCATATGTGGGTGAAGTCTGAGTTTATCCTGATGCACTGTCTCTTGGACCTGCTCAGTTTTATGTGAGAGCTTCTGCCTTTCTCTGAAATCTGTTGCACAGTTTCTGAGAGCAAAATGGTGCACTATCTCTTTGCTTTGTCTCCTGGTCCAGTTCAATGATTACTAAATTGACATAGCCCAGTGTGTTCCAATAGAATATCCTACTGGTTGTCTCCTTGGGCTGTGATCCAGTCCTTCTCTGGAGTTTCTGTTGTTTGCTTTTTAGCTAGTGCTTGATGAGAAACAAGTATGAGACAAATCGCTAACCTCTCTTTTGTTTCGCTTTTTTGTCCTTACAGGCAGATACTGGTAGGATTAATTATGCAATGGCATTGAAATACAAAAAAGACACAATGTCTCTGGTTCAGGATCAGAAGTGGGCAAGTCACAGGTCTTGTTCAATCCGGAACTCTTGAGCCAAAGTGGGGCTACATGGTTTGGATACGTAATGAATAGCAACTATGCCCAAGATAGTCTTGTAAGTGTTGGTGGCTTCCCATTAGATTTTGTTTTAAAATGGGATTCAGTGGAACCTGCTGTTATATTGGCCAAAGAGCATGGCACAAATGGGCCTAGCTGCTGCCCAAAGCAGAATTATCCTAAGTGTAAAATAGTTCATATGGGAGATTAGCAACAAAGGGTCCCATTGTGCGCTGAGTAGAAGGGTTTTTAGGAGGGGAACTGACATCTCAGTTCATGTGAGGAACCTGGGTCCCCAAGAAGGTGTTTAGTGTAGCTGGCTTAAGCCAATTTGGCTGATCCCTGGAGCATTGCCCTAATGTGGCCCACACGGGTCTTGGCTTGTCAGGGTGAAATTGATGAAATACTCTGATGAACGTGACAGTATGACAAACATTTGATATAAAGTCCCGCGGCTTGTTCTCTGGGCCAAACCATTTCCATTATACCAAATAAAGTAACACTCTCAAATGTGCTTGGAATCTAGTATCCCATGCATGTTGCATTCCTCACGCTAATCTACATGCATTGGAGTACGTGGAACATTGTATATGAAGTCCAGGCTTACAGGGTTAAGAAGGAATAACTGGAACATACAGTGAACATTTAACCTCATGTGTAGGTCTTGTTGCCTAGTTATTAGCTTTTATAACATGGCTGATCTGATAAGTTTAATGTATCATGGATGGAAATTATGTGAGCCTCACAGATGCATATTGTTGAGTGAAAGCCACCTTTTATCCCCAATTGACAATGAGGTTCTGGACAATAATGTCCAAATAATGTTTAGAAGCTTCCTTGTCTTTGGTGGGATGAAAACAGGCCTTGGATAAGAGATGTCACAGGTTTTCCTGGTGTTCCTGTACTGTTGTGTACAGGACTGTTTACTGGGACCTCAGACGATGTTGTCCTTGGATGTTATCTCAGGTTACAATAAAAGGGTACACCCCATCAGATGAGTGCTTCACATTTTTAAATAAATTCAGAAGCATGCAGAATGGAAGACTAATTAGTTTACACAGAAATCAGAAAGCAATGTAAATACAGCTCAAAAGACTGGGTGGCTCACCGTTTGTCTGTTGGTGGTAACTGGAGGGTAATTGAGCATCTATGACAAAAAACTCCATAAGGCTTATCAACAATGGGACACAAATTTAAGTCTAATGTCTTTGGTGATCAGATTGCATTTCACAAACCCTCACCATTTGCTTCAAGAATACCGGTTTGAAGTCCATTGGAGATGGAATGCCTTTTTAGGGTACAAAATGGATGGATTTTGTTAAATGATCTACAACTGTGAGAACAATTGTGTGCTCGGACTTGGTTTTAGGCAATTCTACAATACAGTACCAGTAGATAATGTACTAAGCTTGGGGACAAATTGGAATTAGAGGGAGAGCCAAATGTGAAGTCTTGCTCTGTGAAAAGGTAGAAGAGGTCTACACATAGCCTAGGGCATCAGCATTTTTGGACCATGTTGGCCACAAAAAGACTCACAGAGGCAGTTTCAATGTCTTCTGCTTACCATGATAAAATGTTAACACTGTTGTGCACACCAATAAGACTTGTTCCCTCAAAGCTGACATGGATACATTCTACTTGGATCCATGATATACCAAGCCATCATTCATAGCTTATTGCAAAACTTTATCTAGCCATTTATCTTTTTCTGAAGGTTTCAAGGACTGTTCGAGGTTGGATTACCAAACAGAAGCAAGTAGCTATACAATAGAACTCTGAGCCAACTGAATATGTTGGCTCTCTGACTTACCTAGTGTTCTTTCAGGAATCACATTCAAAATTGAGCATTGGCTTTGGCATTTTCCTTTCCTGATTGATAAGAGAAAATAAAACCATTTTCTTTGAAGAACATTATCCAGCACAGTTTTTGGGTAGTTACTGTGCATACAGACTGGAAGGACTGGAGAGTTCTATAGTCTCTATAAATGGTGATCAAGCAGCAGGTCAATAACAAATAATATTGCCATTCCTTAATTGTTCTTTTGAATAGCTAACAGCTCTCCCTCATTGATGGCTTAATTTGTCATGGAAGTTAGCACTTTTGAGGAGCATTAACCCACAGGATGAAGCTGGCTAGCTATTTTATCCCTTGTGGAGAAAACACCTACAACCGCTGTCTGAGAGGTGTCTGCTCTGCCCATGTTAGGGAGATCTGGGTGATGTTTCTCTTTAATGCTTCCAAGGCTTCGTTAGCCACTGTATTACAAACAAATCTACTAAACAATGGAGCAGGAGACTGCTGCAATTATTCTTGAGATAAACCAGCTATAAATGTTGGTTTCAATGAGGAATCTTTTGACATCTCAACAGTTTTAGGGGAAGAACAGGATATATTCACTCTATTTTTTTTCAGATCCACGGCAACACCTTATAGACAGCATTACTGGGAAATGCTACTTCAGTCACATAAACAAAGCTCTTCTCCAATTGGGCAAACAACTCATTTTTCATGCTGAAGAATTGTCCTGACAAGGGTGAATTGTTCTGTGTCGGAGAAAATCAACATATCATTGATATTCACTATAGAGCATATACTAAGATACGCCTTTCAAACCTCTTTAACAAAAAAACTAAAAGTAGCCCAAAGGTCGAAAGGTATGATCTGGTATTCGCAAAGAACATATTTCAGGTGAAATGTGGTCTTCCATTAGTGTTGCACAGATCTAGATTATTCTGTATTGATTTTGGCTTCTTTAATATGGTTCAAAAGGACTGGAGTAATGGACTATAGATACCAGGCTGCCAACCTTGAAAAACGTTAAACAGTGTGATACTTTAGCAGCTTTTAGGGGAAGAGCTCTTGAGCATGTGTAGTGCAAAGGTATGAGGAGTTATGTTATTTTACTGTGAGAAACTGGGATGTTGGCTGAGGGGGGTGTGAGTACTTCTCAAGCAACAAGCAATCCTCGTCAGGGTGAACCACAAAAGTCAATAAACTAACCTGTGCTTAATCCTATGGTAGCTTGGCAAAAAAGCGGTCAGGCTTAGTTGAGAGGCAGTGTGTAAAGTACTTATGCAACACTCAAACAGCGTCAGTTCCGGTAACGATGCAAAGTCGGCAAGTTCGTGGAGTCACCCTCAGCGGTTATCGGTGCCGTGATAACAGGATGCAGGAACTGGCGATGACGGAGTAGGTGCGAGCGCTGGCGTCGGGCACGGCCGATAACTGCAGGCGTCTGCAGGCGTCGAAGGACGTCAGAGCTGCAGTGCAGGCCGGGCGGTGCGTTGTTCACTTCATGAGCCATGCCCCTCAACTCGGTGCAGGTTGCGGCGTAACTGATGGCGTCGGAGACAGGTTTTCTTGCTATTCTTAGGTTTCTTCCAGCTCCCCACAGCTGGAACAACCGCCAGAGGCCTAAAACTGGAATAGGCACCCCCTGGCACGTCAGAACTCTGAGAAACAGAGTTCAGGGGAGCTGGGGGGTGAAATCTTTGTGTCCCTAGACTTCAGAACTGGAGGCCAGCACACACAGGCCCTTGCAGATTCTTCTTCAAGCAGGTTCACAGCAACGTTCCTGTCTTTGTCTTTCTCTTGGCAGAAGCAGCAACTGCTGGTAACCCCACACAGCACACAGCAGAGGGGTAGTACTCCTCCTCACAGCTCTCCAGCTCTTCTCCTTGGCAAAGGTTCCTCTTGAGTCCAGAAGTGAGCTAAAGTTCTGGGGTTTAAGGTCTACTACTTATACCCCATTTTGTCTTTGTTCTCTTTGTGCAAAGGTCTCTGAGCCCAGTCCTAACCAGTTCTGTCCTCACTGTTGTAGTATGACCACAGGGGGTGGAGACAGCATTGTGCAAGGGAGACAGGTCCTATTCAGGTGCAAGGAAATCACCTCCCACTACTCTAAATGCAGCCAAGCCCCATTCAGCTCAGCTCTGAGTCAGACAGGAAGGGCCAGTCACACCTCACCCCCCCGGTGGCTGCCTACAGTGAATGGACATCCCCAGCCCCTGTCACTCCAAAACAAGATAATGCCTACTTCCTAAACGTGGCATTTTCAAACACACAATTTAAAAACCATCTTTCCTAAAAGATGTGTTATTAAATCCTGAGTTCAGAGAGCCTTAACTTTGTTTCTCTATCTTGTCCCGATGCGAAGTTATATTTGTAAGATGTTAGAAAGTATCTCCCATTCTATCCTATGGGGCAGATAATCTCTCAATAGTGAAAAACGAAATTGGCAGTATTTCACTATCAGGACATGTCCCACACACCTGTACATGTCCTACCTTTCACATATACTGCACCCTGCCCATAGGGGTACCTTGGGCCTACCATAGGAGTGCCTTACATGTAAGGAAAGGGAGGGTTAGGGACTTGCAAGTGGGTGCACTTGCCAGGTCGACATAGTAGTTTAAAACTGCGCACAGACACTGCAGTGGCAGGTCTGAGATACCTTTTCAGGGCTACTCATTTGGGTGGCACAATCAGTGCTGCAGGCCCACAAGTAGCATTTGATTTACAGGCCCTGGCACACTCAGTGCACTTTACTAGGGACTTACCAGTAAATCAGATATGCCTATCACGGAGTACCAATTGTAATAACAATTTACACAGGGAGCACTTGCAATTTGACACTGATCAGCAGTGGCAAAGTGCCCAAAGCATCTAAGCCAGCAAAAACGAAATCCAGCACAGCATCAAAAATACAGGAGGTAGAGACAAAAAGTCAGGGGAAACCACGCCAAAGATGCCATGTCTAACAATTTTATGCAGATTTGTAGAGCACAGTATCACCTGAGAGGGTATACTGGCACTGAGATCCATGGCAGATTGATGGCAGTGAGAGGCAAAGCATTTTTAACAAACAAAATATTTGAAAATATCCCGTAAATTTTAAATATGATATTGTTTCAATTTATTTTTCCTAAACATGTCAAACAATCTTTCGAGCTCTACACCAGAATATGGTAATAAAAGCACCAACTTGGCAACTTTAAAAAGCAATTTGAATCTCTATTCATTGTTTGAGACAGTTACAACGATTCACTGCAGGTGAGACATAAAATATCATACTCAGCACTCAAGTGACAGCCATCTAATTGTAACATGTTTGAAGACTTCTGCACATCGAAGTTACAAATTTCAGTCAATCCAACTAATTCACTTTTTCCTTTGGAGCTTTCCTCAAATCAATAAAATAGGACTGTCATCATAACAGCAATATTATAACTAGTCATGCGTGTATAGTCAACATTGCCTTCACACGCTGTTACAAGGGCATCCTGACAAGAAGATGTTACCTGACTCATTGGCAAGTCACTTAGCCAGTCACTATTTGGAGCCAGTATTAGTTACTACTTTAACAACACATCCAGAGACAGAAAATTGCATCAAACGTGGTTTTTAAAACAGAAAATGTGGGGGCGTAGCTTGACAAGCCAACATAGCGGTCACACTCTGAGAGTGCTCCAGGCCCCTCTAAGATCCGATGCCATCCTGCTCCTCTAAAACTCAGCAAACCGCCAGGACGCCATGTGTGCTGAGACACCCGCATACGTGGCATTCCTAATTAGTGTGCAACTTCAGAATTGACGGTGGGAGGCTGCCAGAGATTGCTGGTGAGGCGGTGAGGCCTGGCAACATGGCGGTCCCTAAGCCCACGTGGCTGTTCCGTGAGACCGGAGCCCCGACCTGATGCCTGGTGTTAGATCCTGGTGAAACATTGACCTGGGGCTCCAGTGGCTGTCTGCTGTCCTGATGGCATCGATACAGCCACCGCGTACGCATGAGGTGAGCGGAGGTGCTAACTGCGGCGGGGGAGGCACCGCGCGGCTTCCCGTGCCAACTTGGGGAGGCCCTCGGCCCGCGATCGGCGGGACGCCCGGCAAGGTCCTGATAGCGGCAACGAGCCAGTGGGGGAATCCTAGGCCCACTCCTGCCGCGTATACGGAGAAAACCGAAGGGGGCCTTGAGTTGAAGCAGAACCGGTGTGTGGCGCCCTAGGGAGACCCAGACCCGGGAGAGCGCCGCTCCCAGCCAAGTGTAGAGGGCTCTTGTGGACCTCCTGTGGAGTGGTGGAAGCCTGACAACATGGCGCCCAACTGAGCTGAGGGAGTGCGGGCGGCGACAATGGGGCTGCCCTGGGGAGCCTGCAGTGTGGTACTGTGCTGAGTTTGAACCGCGATCAGCGGGGACGCTGTTTGGGCCTGCCCCGTCCCCCCCAAGAGCCACTGAGGCGATCCTGAGGCCAGAAGCGGAATTTTATGACAGTCCACTGTGAACATTCCGGCGGGGACCGGGGGTTGGGGAGTAGGCGCTGGCTGTGGCGGGGGCCGCTGCACTGCTTCTTGAGCCGATTTGGGCCCCCGCTGGGTCTATCACTGCCGGCTGCCCTGAGCTATCGGCCTGCGATCAGCGGGAGCCTTCTCCCCTCCATCTTTCTGCTGCGGGGACTGCAAAAGAGAGCTGGACTTGCCCCCACCCCTGGAGCTTGCAGTTGAATCGTAGGCGCCGCGCCAGATGGGCCCCGGAATTTAGGCGCTGCGAGGGGTTGGCCCGGCGAGACACCTTAGGGGAGATCCTTGAGACTTGGCCTGGGGCGCCCCCCCGAGTCAGCAGCGAGTAGGAGGTGATGTCTGCAGGGAAGGGTTGCAGTTCTTGGGCATAGACTGTCAAAGGCCCCACACATTGCCCATACTGATCTCCTCCCTCTCTTCCTGTCTCCCCTCCTCCCCCCCCGGCTGGGGCCACAAAGGGACTCTGGACAGGCCACCGGCTCAATGAGTGGACCCCGCTGGGGGCTGGAGCGGCCCTGATTCCTGTCTTGGGGGGAGATAGACTGAAGCAGCCGTAAGGACCTGGCGCTGGTGCTGCGGCGGGGCCCCAGCGAGACTACCACCTGGGGCCGCCTTCGGGGGGCCTGTGCTGGCATCGGCCCAGAGCTTACGAGACGGCGTGACGGATCCGACACCAAGAGAGTGAGGCCCTGCGACGCATAATTCCCTGGGGCCTTGACTGTGTCTGTTCCTGAGGTGGCGCGGAGTCTGCATTTCGCCCCAGGGGTGGTGTTTCTTGCCTCTGGTTACTCACCTGGGACTCATCTAAGGGCCTAAGGCTCTACCTGTCACCGGTCTCTACACCATAGATACGCGGGCATCCCACGCCCCAACCACGAGTGAGGACTGACCGTGCTGGGCCGAGGTGGGCTGGTGACTCCCAAGCAAATCAGTACCCTGAGGCCACGCGGACACTGCGGCCTTCCCGGACGCAATCATGTAGCGCTGCATGCAGTGGACCAAAGACTCAGACGCTTGTGCCTTCTCCTCCCCTGCACACTTTCCCCTTTCTGGCGGCGCACTTTGGGCCAACCGGCTCCCTGACAAACCAGCAATAAAGTGAGATCCACCATGGGGAAGGACAAAGGGGCAAAGAGCCAACCGACTCAAACCAAGATGGACCAGTATGCAGTCAATGCCCCCACACAGAGCGAATTCGCTCTTTCCATGACTTTCTGCCCTGAAGGAGATTTGGCCACCATATTACAAGCCATCAAGGCCTGTCAGGAATTGATGGAAACCAAAATCGGAGAGGTCCGGGTGGACATGGCTCTTATCCGTCAGGATCTCCGTAACAAAACTGCCCGGGTGGCGGTGGCGGAATCCCGCATCTCAGACAAGGAAGACGACGTCTCCACTTTGAAAAAGCAAGTAAAGCAGCTCCTGTACCACACATCGGACCTCCATAAATGGGCTGAAGATGCTGAAAACCGTTCCCGCCATAACAACCTCCGCTTGGTTGGTCTTCCCGAAGACACGGAGCCTACCCAGATCACCACCTTTATTGAGGAATGGATCAGGTCTTGGATGCCGGCAAACACCCTTTCCCCATGGTTTGTGGTAGAGCGTGCCCACCGTGCTCTTGCCCGAAGCCGCCGCCGGGGCCCCCACACCGGCCATCATCATGAGAATCCTTAACTTCAGGGACCGGGATGCCATCCTTCAAGAGGCCCGCTTGCGTCCAGAGCTGCTCCACAAAGGTGTCAAGCTTATGCTGTTTCCCGATTACACCAAAGAGGTGCAAGCTCACAGATGCTCTTTTCTTCAGGTAAAACAAAAACTACGTGCTCTCAATCTGCCCTACAGGTTCCTTTTTCCTGCTTGTCTTAAGGTGATCTTCCAGGGCAAATCCCTGTTCTTTGATAGGCCAGAGGCGGCGTGGACATGGGCCACTGAGGACTGCCCGGTTCCCCCAGTGAGGAGTATCCCTGAGACAGACCCCCGGGCGGGGTCGCGCGGGGCTGCGCCGGCGCCCCGCCGTGGGCAGCGTGCTGGGTCCCGGAAAAGGCACAACACTCGGGGAGCGGCGTTCGCCTCCCTGGCTGTCTCCCCCTCACGAAGAAGTGAATCACCCAGACTGCGAGATAACTCCAATGGGCCAGATCTAACAACCACAGGAAATCCTTGTGACTCCCCGAGACCCAGCTCTGTGGATACAGACCTTTCACGCAGCCCCCACATCTGAGTTTCAACACCGCCTATATGTAAAGTCCAGTTAGAGGAACTGTTATCCTGGCGAATAGAGGGACTTACCAGATTATTATTATTATTATCATTACTTATAGAGCGCAACTGACACCCTACGGGTAACCTGGCGCTGTGATACAGGTGTCTAGCTAAGTGCGGAAAGACTGTGCCCCCTGCCAGGAGAAAATTAGCAGGATGCCAAAGAGCATACTCGGGGATAGAGCCAGGTTTTTATCCTTTTTCTGACCTGCAGGATATTATCTATTTGTCTAATTTCAGGTGGAAGTTTATTCCAGAGGCGGGAGGCTGCAGTGCTGAAGGCCCTGCCTCCTGATTTAACTTTCCTAACTCTAGGCACCCTCGCCAGATTAGCCGATGAGGAGCGAAGCGCTCGGGGAGGGACATACCATGTAAGTTTCTCCTGCAAGGATTTGGGCCCATGTCCATGCAGAGCCTTGAACACTATACACAGTGCCTTGAAATGTATCCTCTGCAAGAATGGCAGCCAGTGCAAATCTGAGAGTGCCTGGGAGGCGGAGGAATGGCGTGGTTGCAGTAGTGCCATTTTGGCCGCCATGGTCTGTATTCTCTGCAGTCTCTCAATCAGGTATTGTGGGGATTCCAGTAACAGAGCGTTACAGTAGTCCAGTCTACTGAGGATAGTACTCCGGACTATCAGCGTTCTGGCCTGTATAGAGAACATCGGAAATATTTTCCGAAATGCTCTAATCAAAGTAAAGCAGCTTCCAACTATTTTGTTGACATGTTTTTCTAGTGTCAATTTGTTGTCAAACATGACTCCCAGATTATGTACCGCATTACTGGGAGCCAGTGGAGTAGTAGAGGATGTTGGCCAAAATCGAGCGGAAGTGTAGGGGGATTCTACCTACTGCACAGTGTAGAATCTCTGTCTTCTCAGAGTTAAATTGAAGAGAGTTCTCCCTAAGCCAGGTTGCTGTGTCCTGCAAACATGCATGAAAATCTTCTAGGGCCACTGATTGCTCACCCTCTAAGGACAGGATGAGCTGGGTGTCGTCTGCATAATAGCCTTGCAACACGCCTCACCACTGATTGACTGATCAACTGTTTCTTTTTCGGGCTTGTTTACGGGACGACAGATGCTTCAATTTGGGAAGTATGGGGTGGGGGTTGGTTGGGGGTTTCGGCTGAGACTGTTTACTCAGCACTAAGTTGTGTTGTTTTATGTTATGACGGCACCTTGCACTGCACCCGAGATCTTTCCTGGGCTGATCCCTGCGATGACCCCAATTGCATCCGACCTTTGCAAAGCCCAGGGATTCACTCCACCCTAGCGGCTCCACCCGACGGGCCCACACTTCATCACATGGCCACTATGCCCAACCCATACACTGGGGGTGAACCCCTGACGGTTCTTTCTTGGAACGTCAACGGCCTTCTAGATAAAATTAAACGCACTGAGGTCCTAAGATACGCCCAAAGGGTTAATCCCGATGTCATACTACTACAAGAAACGCACTTGATGGGAAATCACTGCTCCTTCCTGGGGCGTCAGGGATCCGATAGAGTTTGGCATTCTGGATTCTCTAGAGGTTCATGCGGGACGGCAATC
Organism: Calotriton arnoldi; assembly: GCA_963921515.1. Lineage (NCBI taxonomy): Eukaryota > Metazoa > Chordata > Amphibia > Caudata > Salamandridae > Calotriton > Calotriton arnoldi. The sequence continues at coordinate 753,835 of CAWUFW010006203.1, forward strand.
CTCATTCGGCGCTCCTTCGCCTTCTCACCGACCCGAGTGCTCACAGATTCACAAGGTCGGTGCACTAGCCTTACAGGGACTCTGTTCTTAATTTTATGTCACTATATGCGCCTCCGGCGACTTTAGAGCCCACCCTCCGAGACGCGCTTGGGGCACTATCTGCCCTTCCCCAAAGTCTGACCATAATAGGAAGGGATTTTAACGCTGTTCCAGATCCCAATATTGATGCCACGGGCACCTCCACATCCCATAGGAACAAAGGAAGCAAGCGCCTCAATGACTGGGCCTCCACACTGGGCCTCTGCGACGTCTGGCACACTTGGCACCCTCAGACACCGCAGTACACACACACTTCAGCTGCACACCACACTAACTCCCGCGTAGACCTTCTCTATGCCTGCCCCAGACTGTCGAGCTGTATCCGACATTCAAATATTGGTGCGCGGAGTGTCAGACCACTCCCCGCTCCTCTTGCGGGTGGGGGGCCCTTCAGGAGCACGGCGACCCATGTGGCGTCTAAACGCCTGGTTTCTCCAAGATTCAGATTATAAGAAGAAAATTGGGGAAGAACTCATTACATATTTTCGCACAAATGAGGGTACAGTGCAATTACAGGGTACATTGTGGGAGGCTGGTAAAGTCACGATCCGGGGGTACGTGAAGGGGTTCCTCAAACACAAACGGCAGGTCCAAGACCACCGACTCTCCCAGCTTGAGGCCCAGGCCCTCCGCTTGGAGCGATCGGTGGGATCCGGAGAGGGGAATGCGGAGTGCCATCAGCTACTACTCATACACGAGGAGATCAAAAATATCTCCCTTGAATCTGCTAAACTGATATGGAGAGCCTCAGTGGCCAGGATCTACAGATGGGGAGACAAAAATGGCAAACTGCTCCACTGTCTTGCCACCCATCCCATGGCCAATCAGATTGTGCCTGAGATCTGCGATGCACAAGGCCAAATCTCTTGCACTCCTGTAGCAATTGCACAGGCTTTTGTGGCCTAATACAAAGAGTTATATTCAGCAGATCTCTCACATAACCTACAAGATAGTTCCTCCTTTTTGCAAGATACCCCCCCTCCGCGGCTCTCCCAGGCCGAAAGTGCTAGCTTAGACAAACCTATCACGCCTGATGAAATTGGGAATGCTATCTCCTCTCTTGCCATCCATAAGACTCCCGGCCCGGATGGGCTTCCTGCGGAATATTACGCAGCTTTCCGTGAGACATTGATCCCGAAACTCCATGCCCTGTTTGAGCAGACTGTGGAAAGGGGTGCCTTCCCATCACTCACAGACAGTGCCACCATTGTGGTCATACTGAAGATACATCCTCCACCGCCCTCCTGTGCTCAGTGCCGTCCAACAAGGAGGTCAAAGTCTATGCAACCATCCTTGCCACCCGCATGAAACAAGTGCTTCACAACCTCATCCATCCCGACCAGTGTGGCTTTATGCCATGTCGTATTACAAGAGTTATATAACAATGGGGTAACCCGATAAGCCACTGGACTCGGGTACAATGTGATACATAAGTTAGTGTCACAGTGGAATTGATTAATTCCTGTTTTGTGATGAAATAAAATCACAACCATTGTTGGTACAACTTCTTGGTGATGTTTAAATTTTGATTAATTAATCAAGGAACGTCTTCTGTATTATATGTGTTCAGACTGCTTTCCACTGTGACACTAACTTATGTATCATGTCGTATTACAAGGCACTGTCTCAGGCGAGTACAAATAGCCCTCGCCCATCGTAGTTGCCTGTCGCCATACCTGGCCCTAGTCCTACTCGACTTTGAAAAGGCCTTTGATATGGTGAACTGGTGTTACATAAGGGATGTACTGGAGAGAGCCGGATTTGGGCCCTCCTACCAAAGGATGGTGAGTTCTCATAAACAGTGCACTGTCGGATGCCTTACCGATCACGAGGGGGACCTGCCAGGGATGTCCGCTCTCCCCTCTCCTATTCGCTCTCGCGATCGAACCCTTGGCGTGTCGTATCTGCAGTGATGGCCAAATCCAGGGCTGGCATTGGCAGGAATCTCATGAGGACCGAATCGCCCTTTATGCCGACGACATCCTCCTGTATCTGTCAGACCCGGCCAAGTCAGGGCCAAGAGCTCTCCACATCCTCCACCTGTTTGAGAGGGCACCGGGGCTGCGTCTTAACCCAGCTAAATCCACAGTGGTACCTCTCCATGTTTCAAGGGAGTGTGTGGACAGGCAGGCCACCATTCCCTTGCGCAGGCTCTCATTCAAATATCTTGGGATCTGGGTGGCACTCCTTCCCGAATTGATCTCGTCCCTCAATCTCACTCCGCTCCACAAGCACGTGAAGGAGGGCCTCCATCACTGGCAGACCCTCCCGTTGAACCCTCTAGAGAAGGTGGCACTTTTTAAGATGATGGCTCTCCCCCGTCTTCTCTACATTATTCAAAACCTACCACTCCATCTCCCTTGCGGCTGGTTCCGCGAATTGGATGGTGTCATTACGACCTTCCTTTGGGGTGGGGCGAGGTCGTGGCTGGCTCTCACAACATGTCAACGGCCCACATATGATGGGGGATGGGGATGACAAATCCATATCTGTACTACCTGGCCATGCGCCTGTTAGTGATTCATGACTGGTACAATAGAGGGTGGTCGGACCCCACTTATCGATTGGAGCTAGAAAGCCTCGGATTCTCCCGCGTTCAGGCCATGCTCTACGGGGCCCCAATCCCGCGCACCCTGCCACCAGTTACCTGCACAGTACTCCTGGCATGGCGTTCCACGCTGCGACATATCCAATGGGACAATAAACTCTCACTACAAACACCACTGTGGCATGGCACATGGCTACGGGAGGTTGCAACTTTGTCGGGTTTCAATAAATGGGACCTTATTGGCATGACCTGCTTGGGAGACGTATTGAGGGGGGAGCATCTGTCCTCATTCCAAGACCTTCAAAAAACATATTCCTTGCACTCCAAACAATTCTTTCGATATCTCCAGCTGCGGCACGCCCTGACCTTCCATGTCCCTGATCACACAACCCTCATCGAATTTAGCCCCTTAGAGGCCAAAATCCTTATGGGGAGTTTAGGAAGAGGGGGTATCCCAGATTTACGGCTCCCTGATTAATAACACCCCATCAACAATAGAGCCTCTCAGGGCCCGATGGAATCGATGGCTTGGCCCTCTTGAGGAAGAGGACTGGCTGGATGCCCTGATGGCCCCCAGGACGCTCACAATCTCCGCTAAGCTTCGACTCATTCAGATATACTATCTCCACTGTGCCTATCTTACCCCGGTGCGACTCCACAAGGCCACTTTTTTGCCAGCCCCACACTGCCTGCGCTGTAAAGCAGACACAGCAGATTTCTATCATATGGTTTGGCCCTGTGATGTTCTCACCAAATACTGGGCTTCCATTGTATCTGAGTTGAGTGAGGTGCTGGGGTGGGAGGTTCCCCTTAGTCCCCGTTGTCCTTCTCCTGGGGGTGATGGAGGGTCTGGATGGCTTATGGGCTGACAGGCTGTTCCTAAAGAACACCGCTCTCGTAGCCAAGAGAGGTATAGCAGCGGCCTGGAAGGATTCGGCGCCTCCCTCCTTAACTAAATGGCGCAGAGGCATGGATTGGTGCGCCACCCAGGAAAAGGCCATCTACGAGGCAAGAGGGTGCCCAACTAAGCATCAACGTGTATGGGGCAAATGGCTGGGACCTTTGGATCGACTGTCCGCTGTTTGGGTGGAAACAGATCCCATGCGAACAGATAGGGGGAATCTCTTGTAACTCTATTGCAGTAATTATCGTGTCTGAATGGTGTTATGTCTATGTTGTTGCTGCTGTTTTTTCCAAAAATGCCAATAAAATTGTTTATCAAAAAAAGAAAATGTGGATTCAACCATTTCCCTATGATCTCTAGATGTAATATTCATCATAAAAATGGCTTGCAATAATAAGCTGCACCACAAATCTTGTAAATCTTTACTTCAGCTCGATAAACTTTTTACTCCAAGTCATTGGCAGCAGCGTTTCTACCAAGCTGCAGTCTTTGTTAATCTGCTTTCTAATACCCTCATTATTGCAGTGTGTTTTTATGTCTTTGACTTCTTGATGAGCACCTTTCATTATTTTTAAACAAGCAAGACATTTACAGAACCTCACAGATAGTGGATTCTTTACTCAAACCGGTTGACCCTTTGTTTTTGACTTATCTACACTATCTATCCTCTTTGTTTTAATAACTTGATCACTCTCTTCTTCCCTTTCTGGCTATGCTTTCTCTTATTTCACCATAACTCGAGGCTTTGGCACCAAAAAACTATAGGGCCTTGATTTGAGTTTGACGGGCGGGTTACTTCACCACAAATGTGGCAGAAATCCAGCCTGCCTTTAAAAACAAGTGCCACAGGATACAATGCACTTGTAGAAGGTAGATAAGATATCCGCCATGTTTGTGACGGAGTAACCAATCCGCCAAACTGTAAATCAGGTCCGTATTTCTGTGTACCATTTGCTTCAGACATTCTCCATCATACTGAAACAAGTGGAAAATATACTGGTCATATCTCTCATGTAGGCTTCTTTTGCCAGCTCTGAAAAATATCAATGCATTCCCACTTGACCTATATATTTTCAAATTGGCTCTTAGTGCCTAGCGTCTCGACCACCAACTGATGCCATGAGCAATGCGGTTTTTATTACATTTTTATGTTTCTATTGAAATTTATATCATTTTTTCAGCCTTATTATTCAAGCTCATTTGTTTTATTGATACAAAAATCAATACAAAATATACAATTATATATAGAAATTATATATCTATATATATATATCTATCTATCTATATATATATATATATGAAAAATACATTGCAGAAGACAAGCTTTAAGAATTCTTCACAGACAGTATGAATTTAGACCAATAATCTACTAACATAAAATACAGTGCAAAAATTATATAAAAATGAAATGACAACTCAGGTCTTGAGTGTCACTGTACAAGTGACACGTATTCCTCTGGTCCTAGAGAAAAAAGGCTAACCTTAACAAGCAGGACGGATGACACAGAGGTATAAAAAACTGAACGCTGAACAACAATACATGCAAAATGGATTAATGTGTAAAGGTATTAGTGGATGCCCCTGTTACAAAAAAGAAACCAAATAAGGTGTCTATATGCACAGAAAGAAGTAAATCACAAAACAGGGAGGAGCATATGGCTGTTGGCAGATTTCTGAGTTGAAGCACTTCTTTGACCTTCATGCAAAAGCCACATTGTCTACCATGCACTCTAAAACGGCTTCCAGCAACGTAATGTAAGCAGAAGTGCTTTGTGTCAGCATCAAATTAATTTATATATTATACAATGCAGCCCTGGCTCAAAACCACAAGCTCACTGTCAGACACCCACATAGAATAGTCTGGGCTCTATATAGGGCCAACCAACTGCACAGTTGGCCTAAACTCTTGTCTGTGCAAATTGGTCTAAGGCAGATACTAGCTATGTGGACAAACAAATCTAAATAAATTATATATGTTATTAGGATAACTTAGAAAATCGTATAAAGGGACAGACATCTAGAGACAGAGCTACTTCTACATTTCCATCAACATCATAGGGGTTGCAGCTGTGACATCAATGCGTTTTCAACCTCAGTGACATCTTACAAAATGACACCACCTTAGTCCCACAATATAGTATCAGCGTGCTTGAACAACTTCCATGAAAATGAGGGGGTTCAGCATGTTAATAAACAGTGCTTGACACTCGCCATTTGTTCAGGTTTCGATGAGATGTTGTTTAAAAAGAAGCCCTTTGTATTGTTTTTTAACCTTTCAATTCTGTTTATTTTCTTTAACAAGAAACTACTTGTTTATTGAATGCTTGGTAATATTTTGCACAGCTCCAAAATACATTAAAGTCACTGTATTTGTTGCTTATCTTTTATTTTGTACAAAAAATGCACAAATTTAATTTACCAATACTCTAGGCAATATATAAATACATGTGCTTTCTTCCCACTAAATCTTGCTTGAGCTCTTTGCCTTGAGAGGAAATGCCTGTACAGTTTCCATCTTTAATACTTCCATCCTTATGACTCCCACCAAAGGATGTATGTTATTTGGCGAGTGTATGCACCCACCATTGAGGAGGTGATGGAGCATGCTGCAAAGTTAGGCCCTGTATGTCACATGAAAAGTGAATAAATTGCTATCCAAAGTCATCCTTCACATGAGGAGCTCTATTAACACTGTAGCTTCATATATTAGGTTAGTACACCAACTCCATACAAGCCTAATTACTCCACAGAACTTTGATTCCCAAATACAAACCAAATCTGAGCTGTTGAAAGGAACTCAGTCTTGCTTTTTTACTCAGTGTTACTTGCGATTGCACTATTAAATATTGACTGCAAAAATATAAAACTACAATAATATTGAAGTCAAAATATAGATAACCATAATATTGACGGTGTTATGCTTATAATTAAACAACAAAAATATTTATTCCGAAATATTGCCCTAAAAAAATCTAATGTCAAAAATATCTAATGAAAAATTATAGATTACAAGTTATTGACTTTTAAAATGAAAATAAACATTAACTAACATATTAAAAATTAAAATATAATTGTAAGATACAGATACATATATTTTTTAAATACTTAATGTATTTAATATTACATTTTTAAAAGTTTCACAATGTTTTATCATATATATTTTATATAAGTAAGGTGAATTGATTGTGTAACTATTATTTAAGAATTTTGGGCCTGATTACAAGTTTGGTGGACAGGGTTACTCCATTACAAACATGACGGATATCCCGTCCACCATATTTCAATTCCATTATATCCTCTGGAACTTGTAATATGCTGGACGGGCTATCCGTCACGTTTGTGACATAGTATCCCATCCGCCAAACTTGTAATCAGGTCCTTTGTTCTTTAACATACAATTGATCCAAATATAATATCCTTTTAAGATTAAAAAATATTGAATTTACAAAATATAAGTGAATGTGAAAAAAGAAAAAATATTTAGAAAAATTGATTTATCTAAAAGTAAAATAAAAATTAAATATCTTCACAAACAATGTAAAATCTTAATCTATAAGTCTACAAACATATAGCACCATTTTCATAAATGTATATTGTTAACAAATTCAAATATATTGGTTAGAGGGGAACTGTTACTACTCCCACTCCAAACTAAACAACACTGTGTAAGGTGTTAGACACTGGGGAGGTCGGAATTATTATTACCACTGCAAACTAAGAACATTGTGGAATGCGCTGGATTCTGGGGTTCAGATTTACTATTCCCACTCCAAACTAAGACACATTGGGAAAAGCATTGGACTTTGAGGTTTTCAGATATACTATTTCCTCCCCAACCTAATCCACATTGGGGGAAGCATTGAACATTGGTGGGCATGGGATCATATTCAGTATTCTTTCTCCAAACTAAGCAAAATTTGGAAAGCGTTGGACTCTGGGAAAGGGGTCACATTTTCTGTTCACACACGAAACTAAGCAAAATTGTGGAATGCATTGGACTCTGGGGTTTACTATTTCCACTCCAAACTTAGCAACATTAGGAAATGTGCTGGACTCTGGAGGGGTTAGATTCACTATTCCCACTCCAAAATATGCAATACTAGGGACAATGTTATACCCATGGGGTATAACCCATGGGTATAACATGGGGAGGCGGGTTCAGTTTCAATATTCACATTCCAAACTAATGAATGTTAAAGTTAAAAACATGCACATAAATAAATATAAAAATCCCCAAAAAACCCAGAAATGGATTATCTATTGAAAATAAAACCATAGTTATATATAAATGTCACAGCTTGCCTTTGATCTCCAGGACTACGGAGCAGGGCACTGCCTCGAGGCAGTGAAGAGAGGGAAGAGCTGCTACTCTGAAAGGAGGTAAACAGAGAGACCTGATAGCTGTTTTTAAAGTGTAACAACGTTTTATCGTGTCTGCTTCCATCTGCACAACAGAGACATTTGTAATACTCACCATGCACTCTGGAACATTTTTCGTCTACCACAACGCCAGTTTGTTGTTGAAAAACGAATTAATGATGAGTATTCACTCCATGCTAACGAGGATGGAGACGTCATTAGCAAATAAAACTAGGAGGCAGATCGATGTTTCCAGATTGACAAAGGCATTTCCTTCAAAATGCGTCTCTGGGGGAACAGTTTTAATAAAGTTTACTGCTCAACCCTCTCTAGAGTGCAAGGACTCTTTTGTAAATAAAGGAGGTTTTGGGTGTATGTATGTATATATATATATATATATATATATATATATATATATTTAATTCACAAATGCAATTTAAATTTAAATTTATACTTTTTCCTCAAATGATTTTTTTTTTTCAAATCAGAAACAAATTCATTAAACCAAATAAATTATTTTTTAGAAAAACAATAAAAATTAAAACAATTTCTAACCATAAAAGTACCCTAATAGTTACAGCAAAACAAAATAATTTTATAACACTACCCACTGAACATTCATGCAAAGCCAAATAACTCAAAACATAAACCAAAGCAATATATACTTCTACAGTGAATAAAAGTAATATCAAAATTTTACTTAACTCCAACTATATTAAAAACATTATTTTAAGGCACTCCCCACCAAAAACATACAAAGCCCAACATCGCAAGAAATAAACAGGAAGCGTAAAAAATACGTATTTAAAAAAGATAAAAACAATAACATATTTTAATAAATAAAAAGATTATAAAAACATTCATTTAAAACACTACCAGCTCAGACCCCCCATAAAACCCAACAAACCAAACAAAAAAAATACAAATTGAAATATAGTAAAACAATATGAATTTGGAAACAGTAGAAATACCTCAATATATTGATAAATACAAAAAGTAAAAAAATAAATAAAGATGTAAATTGCAAATTGTTAACATTATTGTAAAATCAATATTTAAAAACACAATATAAATGTAATAAATGTTAGTCAATCAACATTTTTTATGCGGCTTGAAGAAAAACAGCCATAAAAACACAATTTATAAATATGCAATAAAATAAGCATTAAAACCACAATTTCACTGCAATTAAACTCCTAAGAACAGTGACACTTCAGTACCTGTTACACATATGTGTGCAACCAAAACAAACAATAAAAACACTGTTTACAAGAGTCCTGAGAGGAACATCAAACATAGAGTTAATTATTAGTAAAAGCCTAAAAAACTATGTCACTCCAGCGCCTATTGAATGTATTCAAACTTTTGATTGTCAGTGATCCTAAAATCATAAATTCCTGAATTCATAAAGCATGCCATAAATATGATTAAGACCTCTAAAACAGCTTCACTTTATCTCTCATTGCACATAGTCAGGCCATAGGTTGCCTATAGATTTCCTAATTTGTATGTCAAGCCATAAATAGATGTTACAGAGGAGCACATTAGTGGGGATTGCAATTGTTGCAGGAACGTTAGCGCTAGCCTGCTAGATCTCACTTTATGCTGTTTAAAAAGGGGTCTCAGAAATAATAACCTAGGAACCTTATAAAACCCACAAAACAGTGTGAAGAGTAGCATACATTTAGTGTAGCGGTTGTCACAAGGCCATTTGGCCAAGGCATTTGATCAATCACTCATATGTGGGGAGCTAGCAACATGAAACACCTTATTGAGCCTAAAGCATATTAGAAAATATCGACCCTGAGTGTCCAGAATTGATGAAGCCCCCACTCTGGTGTCAACTCACAATACGCTTAAAACCCATTCTGTGTCTGATGCCTGATAGTCACTCATGCTCAAAAAGATGAAAACACATACGTTTGAGCTCTGCTTTAATAACATCCAGCACTGATTCAGGATCTTCAAGGGAGTTTTGCCTGTTTAATTTGTGACAAGTGCTTTTATGTTCTTTAACCAAGGTAATTCTAATGCTCTAATCCTCCACTACTCTCCTGTTTAGGGTAACCTCTGGTTTAGTACGTATGCCGTGTCATAGGAGTAAATGTTTTACCCTAATGAAATCTTCTATGTAATGAAGTCCTAATTCAGAGTGGAACAGGGCAGATACTCAACTTGTGTAATAAATACTATTGTTAAAAAAAGAAAAACAATAAACTTACTTTTTTATGGAACACTTCAATATTACGGTACCCACAAGTATGACTTTGATATTAAGTACCATTGGTATTCTGCCATTAATATTAACCCCATGGGTGCTATGGACATGCTGGCCACATCCTCAGCACTGGTGCTCAGGTGCGGAGGACGTGCCCAGCACATCCTAGCTACCACCCTTCGAGGAAGCACTGGCGCTCCCCCGTATGCCCCCTTTCTCCTGCACCCACCAGAAATGGCAGCAGAAGCGCTTCCTGCTGATACCCCTCCCCGATGATCTGATGACTTCAGCACGTGCACAGCACACCGATTGTCATCATCAGGTGCCGGGGTAGTGCTGGAAGCCATTTGCTTCCAGCACGTCAAGGCATAAGGACCTGTATTTGGTAAGTCCTCACTCCCAGGAGGGATCAGGAGGTGAAGGAGACACTGGGCTCACTCCCTTTTCATATTACAGCATCTTTTTGCCATTTTCTGACCCACTGGGGGCAGAACGGCCATTTTTGTAGGCCAATCTGCACCCTGTGGGCATGAAAAGCTACTAGAGACCAGGGATTTTTTTACTTATGTGTATGGGGAGCAACCCCACTCCTGGGGCAGATTCGCCATTTTTCAGGTCAATCTGTACCCCGAGGGGGGGGGGTGGAAAGCCACTAGACAACAGGGATTTGTTTGCTTATGTGTATGTGGAGTGATCCCTTGGGAAAGGGTCGCTCCCCTTGAAGGGCACAATTTTCCTTTGTTTCCGGCCCCTCCGAGGAAGAGCTGCCAGTTTTTAGGCTAATCTACCCCCTGGGGTGGTGGAAACCTTCTAGACACCAAGGAAATAAATAATTTTTTAATGGAAAGTGACCCCTTGGGCAAGGGTTACTTCCCAAAAATATTGGGACATGTTTTGGCCATTTCATCTCCCCTGGGGGCAGAGTGGCCAATTTTTAGGCCAATCTGACCCAAAGAAGTGGAAAACCACTAGCCACCAGGGATTTTGTATTTGTAGATGTCCCAGTATTGCCCACACATGTCCTTTGTTTTCAGTTCCCACTTTCAGCATATCAGATTTGTTAGACCTGTCATCCTTAGGGTGGTCTTCCCCAACTGTTTGCCTGCTTACCTACACTTTTTGCTGTATTTTCTTTTTTGGGCCTTAGGACTTTGAGCACTTTACCACTGCTGACCAGTGCTAATGTGCATGTGCTTCCACCCTTGGTATATACCTGATTGGCATATTTAGCTTACCTGTACGTCCCTTGTAAAGTGGTATACCATAGACCATTTTCAATTCTCCCTGTTCTGACATCTTTTGTTTTTCCAAAGTCCTTTTGCGCAAGTCCCATTTTTCTCTGCAACGTCTGTGGTCCTACCTGTCAAGATGGAGTTTGAGCTAGCCATCCTGGAAGCCTACACAGTGGCTCAGCTCAAGGGGTTCCGCAAGGAGAAAGGGGGGTTCGACAAGGGAAGTGCCAAGAAGGCTGAGCTTCATAAAGCCATGAGAGCATGGGTAGCAGCCTACCCAGAAGGAGAAGTGGATGAGGAGGGATCTGTGTCTGAGGAAGGATCAGAGCAGGACTCAATAGAGGGTCTTGACATGCAGCCTACAGAAGGGGGGAGCAATTTCCTCCTAGGACCAGCAGTACATTCTAGAGCAGGCAGCAGTGTTTCTTCAAGGAGCCTGTCCTCAGAGGAGCTGGCAGACAGAAGGGAGGAGAGGAAACTAAGGCTAGAGCTTGCCAAGATAGAGAAGGACAAAGAGCAGACCCTTGCCCTTGGTAAGCTTGAGAAGGAACAACCTCTTGAGGAGAAGAGGCTAGCCATGGAGTAAAGGAAGATGGCCCATCAGCTAAGCCTCAGAGACCTGGATATTTGACAGGTGCAGTAACATCAATATTGGTGGCAGCATACCCACAGTACCTGCACATGATTCCAGATTCCATATCCCAAATGATATGTTGCCCAGTTATAATGTGAGGAATGACATATATAAATGGTTGTCAGCCTATGAAGTGGCTTTAAAAGTGCACAGGGTCCCGGAGGAGTTCAGTGGGGGTAGTCTTTGGAGGTACATTCCCACAGTGGGGAGGGACACATTCCTTACACTAGAGGTTGGGGACCACACCAACTACACTGCCATTAAGACCATTCTAGTCAGCAAGTTTGGGTTGACGCCTGAGACGTACCAACAAAGGTTCAGGGCTAGTTACAAACTCTCTATACAGACATGGGTGGATTTTATGGATTATGCTGATAAGGCACTGAAGGGCTGGGAGAGGGGCAGCAAAGGTAATGCTTGTTAAGGTTTATACAACTTGTTTTTGAAGGAGCACATTCCTGATACTTGTTTTCCTGAGCTGCACTAACACCTGGTTGATAGCAAGTTTGCTGATGCAAGGAAGCTCGCTGAGGAGGCGGACCTCTGGGTCAGCACCAGAGTGTCCGGAAAGGTGTCTGGGGGGACTCCCAAAAGGGTGGTCATGGTTCCAACCAGAGGAAGGAGGGGGGATAAAAAGACTGAGTTCTCTAAAGGCCCCCAAAACAACTCACAGGGGAAAGGGTCTGGTTCACATTCTTAATCTGGTCACCAGAAGAAAACTTACCCTGACAAGAGTCAGCAGCCTAAGCCCATCATGTGCTATGAGTGCTATGAGTATGGACACTACAAAGGGGATCCCAAGTGTCCAAAAATAGCACCTCCTCCTATTGGGGGAAAGGTTACAGTAATGGCTCGTTGTTTTCTATAATGTGATAAAATGAAGGGACCATGTGACTTTGAGCATCAAAGTTGTTGCATTGACTCACATTAGAAGAGGAAATTCATTTTGAAGCATGGTGCATTTTTCTTTGTGCTGTTTTTAAAACGTGACCTTTCATTTAGGGCAATAAGCTCACAAGTAAACCAAAAAAGAAGGGGACTAAGGGCTTTTTCAAGGTCCAGCATACGTGCCCAGTTGAAGTCTAACAAAAGAGGGTATGCAGTTCCTGGTAAGGCAGGGGGAGCGAGGGAAGTTGAGAAGAGTAGGTTGTCCCTTAATAACGGAGGGAAAGGGGGATCCCTCCTTTCGGAATTAGGGCCCTCACACACCCAGCCAGCTGGGTGTCATGCTTCATCATAGGGCTTGCTCCTCGTCAGGTCGGCTCTGCAATACCTGACGGGCTCCCTATGAGGGGCTCTTTGGCGGAGATCTTTTATTCCTTGCCGTTTGGTGCTGTGGGTGTGAGGGACCTAAAGGTGTAGATGTGCTAAGTGAAGGTCAAAGGACCGTGCAAGGGTTAAAACAGGAAGTGGAAGTCCAAACAAAATAATTTTAATGAATCTGGCTTCCAACCTGGTTAAAAAATAGAGAGTGGCGCCTTCCTGATATAATGCGTCAGGATATTGCGCTCAACTTCATGTGGTCGACATGTTTCTTGCCTATGTGTCAGACTGATCTAGCGGCAATTCATCAGGACTTATAAAGGAATGTCTATCTACACTGATTTATGGCGTTCTAGTTAATTAACCGTGATACACCACACCAAGAACCTCAAACGCGGTACCTGTAAATGCGATGGTCAACCTAATGAGATAAAATCAAAGATGGTTAAACGGTAACGGATACTTTTAGTTACTTATTCAACATTCGCATCCCTTATCAGCTTCACCATGTATGTTACACACAGATGATGGTGCATTACACAGAGTGAAATCGTGGTGCCTCAACCATGCATCACACAGTTATGACGTGCTCGTGAGAAATTTATGATAATTAAAAACACATGGATATCGTATCCCTTACTATCATGGTAACTGACGTGTCATGAGAACAGCGGGCTCACCCAAGATCGGTTAGTGTATGGCACCATCAACTCCCGGCAGGTAAAGACCCCTGGCAATCCCGGAGTCCTATTAGTGGTGTATTCAACAGAACAGCTCAACAAGGATCAATAAACACACTCTCACAAGAAGGTGGTGAGCTAGTTAAAAACGGGCTCGTTCAGGTGGACGCTGTAATCACCTCAGGGCCCTGCCCCACTGGCCCGTATCGAGACTCGCATCTCACTCCCTTAATCACTCAGTACCTTGCCCAAAGATAAGGGTGCCTGGTATCTGTGACAGGATGGTGGATATCGTGTCTGTGATATACCCCGGGTCCTGGTGGAAGGGTGGGCCCCCAGCGGTACAGGACGTGTCTGCTGCCACGTAGTCTAACATGCGCAAACTCATCTCGTTAAGGAGGGTCAGTGAATCGACCCCTGTCAGCTCCCAGTGGAAGAAGGAGTTAGTACTCACTTGGCAAAACCGCGAGGTTGTCGGTAGACTTACCCATACGCTGCCAGGGCCGGGAGGTACTGTTCCTCTTCCTCATGGCCAAGATGTAGTCGCGGTAGCCGGCAGCCGATGGGAAGGGCAGACAAATAGCCTGCGTGGGTGCCCTGGACCGCTAACCCCTCATAGGAGGGTGTTAACTTGGCAGCCATTTTGGGTGTACGTGTGTTGGTATAAACGATGAGGATAATGGATGGTGGCCATCTTGGAGTGTTTGATAATGACCAAACACATGATATAGTGCCCTCTTTCCCTTGTGTTGAGAGCAAGAGGATGTCGGGAAGACATAGACCATGTCCACGGGTAAAGAGGCCTTTGACTAGGATGAGCAATGGGGGACGGGTTCTCAAGTTTAACCCGAGCCGGAATGGTGCACAGGTGTGGATCTAGTGCCGGGAGTCTAATGTGGCCAGTCAATCCTATGCGGGGTAATACATTGCATTGGAGAAAAGATAAAGGAGAGCTCAGGGGTATGTGGTCAGTCAAGAATGGTCCCCAGAGGGCTATGGTCTATTCAATGTACTCCAAGGGATGTCCTCATTAAGTCCCTGTTTGTCTGTGGCTAGGCGGTGCACCCATCTCTGTTCAATCCTGAACAATGCTCCTGCAGTTATTTTAGGGTGGGCTTTGAGAATGACCCAGCGTAAAGTGTCTGGTGAGTGTTTTGCTGATTCGAAGTGTGTGCACATCTTGGTGCTAACACGATGGCACCTAATGTTGCTCTTGTGCTCTGTGATGCGTGTTTTGATCGTTCTAGTGGTCATGGTAATGTAGCGGAGGATACAAGGGCAGGTGATCATGTAAATGCAGTTGGCAGTATTGCAATTAGTGTGTCTTCCTAACCTCCATGTGAAGGTGTCACAGAGAAAACTACTTCCTTGGTTGTTACAGTCAGGGGGCAAACAGCACAAGAGCCACACGGGTAGTGTCCCATCACTGGTGGCAAGTCCCAGAGGAGTCTCTGTTGGTTGACCTTTTGGACTCTGGGTCTAGTATGTATAAGCATATCTTTGAGGTTGCTCGTGCGCTTGAATGCAAACCTCGGTGTAGGCAATTGAAGTGTGCCCGTCGTGAGAATACCCCAAAGATTTTGATGATATTTCTGATCCTGTTAGAATCGGGGGTGAACGTGGTGACACAGGTGAGGGCCTCAGTTGGGTCTTTGTGTTGGGTTTTTAGTAGGGCCTCACGGTTGTTGTTCCTAGCCCTTTTCATAGAAAGTGCAATGTTGCGGGGTGGGTATTCTCTTTTGATAAGGTTGTCAGCTAGAGTGTCTGCCTCGGTTTTGTAGTCTTCCAGAGAGCTACAGTTCCTCCTGATGCAGAGAAATTGGCCAAAAGGTAGGTTTTCTGTGAGTGCTCTGGGGTGGTGGCTACTAAACAGAAGGAGGCTATTACTGTCAGTAGGTTTCCTGTATAAGGTAGTGCTCAGTCGGCCCTGTGAGATCCTGATGTTGAGCTCAAGGAATGGGATGTGGGTCTCAGAGATGGTACTAGTGAAGTTCAAATATGGATTTAACGTGTTAATCCATATGCAGAATTCCTCACACATAGACCTCTCGCCCTTGCAAAAGATTAGGATGTCGTCAAAAAATCTTTTCCATAGTACAAGGTTGGATGTGTAGGGGTTCGAGGCAGTGAGAATAACACTTTCTTCGAAGGCGGCCATGTACAGACATGCTACACTCGGCGCAAAAGTGCTGCCCATAGATATGCCCTGGGTCTGGTGGTATAGTTGATCTTTATACTCAAAGAAATTTTCTGTAAGGGCCAGTGTGGCACACTCCATAACAAAAGATACTGGTGTGGGTGAGACCCAGTCTACATTGTTATGGGCATCTTCTATGACGCTCCAGGTGGCACGTTGAGGAATGTTGGTATAGAGTGCCTCCACGTCCAGAGTGACCAGGAGGCTGATCTCCTCTGGACGTTGGACCTCCTCAATCAGGCGTAAGACATCAGTAGTGTCTAGTAGGAAGGAAGGGGTCTTTCTCACCAGTGGTTGTAAAAAATTATCGCAAAACCTAGATAATGGTTCTAGGAGTGAACCAATCCCTAAATCAATGGGTCTGCCTGGGACAGGGGTGGTGCCCTTGTGGATTTTGGGCAGGATGAAGAAGTAGGGTACCCTGGGGTCTTTGGTGATGAGGAAGTCAGCTTCCTTTTTACTGATCCACTCTTCAGTTTCAGCTGTGAAGACCATTGTTGCGATTTCGGTGGAAAGACGGTTTGTAGGGTTGTCAGCAATGGGAGTGTAGTATTTATGGTTACTCAGCTGTCGGGTACACTCAGGGGCATATTCACAAGGAGCTATCGCCGAATTAACGGCACTTTATCGCAGCCAAAGTCGTAATAAATTTACCTCCCCATTCACAAGCCGGTGTTAACAGCCCACAGCACCAGTCTACCCGCGATAGCAGTCACAAAAAACATCACCACAGAGGACCCGCACAACTATCGCTAATGAGATGCAGAGTGGGCGTTCCCGTGCCAAAAGGCGCGACAACATCACACCTCAACATTCACAACGACCAGCCACATCGGCGATAAAAACACAAAACAGGCGATAAGGCACGTTAGCACCAGGAAATCTACACCTACTCTGACCTGGTGTAAAGTCGGACGGCAGCCTGCAAACCAAAAGGGAGCACAGCCCAGGGCTACATCGGAAGGGCAACAGATGTCATGACTTCCGGCCCTTCACTCCTGTATGATCCCCTGCATGATCCCTTACACTCCGCTTAAAGCGCTACACTACCCCTATGTGCAGAGTACAAAAACGTACGCTTCCCCGATTGAAACCCACCCCTGTCCCGTGCCAACCAGCACTCCGTATTTACCTGTGAATGTGCCTAATTGGCTTGCATAAACTGTACACCATTGTGTTGACTGTAAACCATTGTGTTGTTTATTGTGTGTGTTTGTGGTCCTTGGATGTATCACAGTGTATTAGGTTACTTGCCTCTGGCACATGGGCACAATCGCGGCACTAATCTGGGCTTGCGCTGTCTCCAGCGCCTTCAGAGACAGAGAGAGGATTGGCATGGAACTCGCGCTGAGCAGAACACGCTCTGCTTTCAGCGCCGGTAAAGAGACCCAACCCGATTCCATATCGGGATCGGAAAAGTGACGCGTATTACGTCACGCGCAACGTAGCAGTCATTTTGGGTGTGGCATGGGTATATAATGCCACACCCGACTTCTGGAAGCTGCTTAGCCTTCCGGATTCGTTCGAGGACAGCTGACTACTCACCTGTTTCCCGACGGAGCTTCTTCTTGCTTGCTGGACTTCAGAATTGCAGCACAGCTTCACAGAGAACACCTGAGGAAGAAAAAGACAAAACAAAGCTAAGTGAACATTCCTATTTTCTGACGCCCATCGCAAGACAGTACAGAGTGGGACATTAATCCTTAGCAGCATTGAAGAACAATTTTTGGAACTTTTCTTGCAACAAAGCTTGGAAGAAATCAAAGAGAAACGAAGGACTTTTATATTTAGAAAGTTATTGTGTTTGTGCACATTGTTGTGTAAATATTTGTTTCATTTTAGAATCAAGTGATGGCATACAGACAGTGGGGCTCAGAAAAGAGTAAGTGAAATTGGTAGTGCACTACTAATGTTTGTGAACCTATAGTCAGAGGAATTAGTAACTTATTCATATGTTTTCATGTTCCAGGTAAACAGCACAATTCTCTACCGCTCAAGGAGACGAGACAATTATTACCCTGACTTCACCCTAAGACTGACTCCTCTTCAACACCACTATCACCACCATCACAAGACTACTGGACGCTACACCTAACTCCTAAGAGATCGCAGGTAGGAAGGTTTCTTAAGCGTTTCCTGGGAAGAAGGCTAGGGGGAATTAGTTGCTAGTTAACAAGACAACTAAAAGCCATATTCTTACACATATGTATTGTTGCCTCGCAGGTCGACAACAGGACATCGCCAGCGCCCAGTACCAGGCCCTCCTCCCTGAGTCCTATTTTGTAGCCTTAAGTGTATTCTGAATCCAGGTTGTTAAATAGGGTCTAGGAAGTTGGCTCATAGCGTCTCTGCGAAACACAGCCAAGCACCTTACAGGTAAGAGTGTTTGGTGTCCTGACAGAAGGCTAAGCCCACGAATACCGTTTCGCCCAGACGCTATGAATCAAACTCCACAGATCTCGTTGCAGGATATTGCTGCAATGTTAGCTGATATTAAAGCAGAAAATGCCGCGTTGCGCAGAGACATCTCAGCTTTGCAAACAAACATGCAAGGAGGTACTACTCCTGGTTCTACTTCTTGATGATTTCCTTCGTCAGAGAAGCCAATCCTAAAACCATCTAGTTTTAAACCAAATATGCAGACTTTACATAGTACCACAGGTTCTACCCCAACTCAAATTCAGGTAGTAACTCCTGTTACTGTTCCTTTAGCTCCCCCCGAACGGTTTTTTGGGGATAGTGCTAAATTCACTATTTTTTTGAATCAATGCCATCTTCATTTCATAGCAAAACCAACCGCTTTTCCTGATGATTCGTCTAAGGTAGCTTTCGTCTTGTCTTATTTAGGAGGCGATGCAGCCTTATGGTCTGTACCCATAGTGGGACGTAATGATCCCTTATTATATGACTTCAGACGATTCCAAGATACAATGAAGAAATTGTTTGCCAAACATGTGTTCGTTCAGTCAGCTGATCATGAACTACTTAACTTGAAGCAGGGATCATCAGATTTAATTCATTACATCTCGCTGTTCAATCGGTTAGTAGTCGAAGCAGAGTGGCCTGAGGAAAAACGAGTCTCTCTGTTTTATAGAGGCCTGAGGGATGAATTAAAAGATATGGTAACTCAAATTTTGGACCCACCAGAGGATTGTGGGGAATTCATAGACTTAGTGGTAAAGCTAAACCACCGTTTAATGGAAAGAAAAGGAGAGAAAGGGAAGTCAGAACATAAACTGTTTTTGTTTAAAGACAGAACTAACCAAAAAACGATTCCACCCCTAAGGTAGATATGGGAGAGCCTATGCAGATTGGGACCACAAGAGGCCCTCTTACAAAAGAGGAGAAGGAGAAGCGTAGGAAATCGAATCAGTGTTTGTAATGTGGAAAAGCGGGTCACTTCGTAAAGGAGTGTCCTACACGTCCAAACAAACCAAGGGGGAAGGTCAATGAAGTAGCTATCCTAGAACAGTCGGAAAACTAAATCGCTCGGCAAAAACAGAGGCCGCTTTGTCGGGTAAACAATCAAGCTTGGCCTCTACTGTTCCCGCAGTTTCAAACAACCACCTTAGTATAAGGGTAACCCTACAATCCATAGAGAATAAAGACTTGACATGGTCCGTGGATGCTTTGATAGACTCCGGAGCCACAGGCAATTTCATAGACACAAAATTCATACTTGAGTTAGGGTTTAAACAAATTCAAAAAGTCAACCCAGAAATTGTACGAGCAGTCGATGGTAAAGAGTTAACCTCTGGCCCCATACAATTTCATACTGAAAAATTACTCATGATCTGTTCCGGAAAGCATTTTGAAGCCCTTACATTCTACGTTATTGACGCGCCCCAATTTCGTCTTATTTTAGGAATCCCATGGTTGGTGCAACACAACCCTCATATAGACTGGATTCAAAAGACATTACTGTTTAAATCTGAACATTGTCAGTCGGTCTGTCTTCAACACCACAGTTCTGAGCTTTTAGTGCAGGGTTATGACTTTCCCAAGACGTCAGAAACTGTGCTAGCTTTACAGGGGGTTCCAATAGAATACACAGATCTTACTGACGTGTTTGATAAACAAAAGGCAAACACATTGGCACCCCATAGAGATTTCGACTGCCGAATCGACCTAGTGCCTGGAGCGACATTACCTTGTAGTCGCATTTACGCCCTCACTGAGTCTGAAAACGAACATTTAAGAACCTATTTAGATGACTATTTAGCTAATGGCTTTATCAGGCATTCTAAGTCCCCAGTCTCCTCGCCTCTCTTCTTTATACCAAAGAAGGGGGGTGAATTGCGCGCGTGCATAGACTACCGCGCCCTTAACAACGTAACCATCAAGAACAGGTACCCATTGCCATTAATACCAACATTGCTGGATCAAATAAAAGATGCCACCATTTACACGAAACTGGATTTGCGTGGGGCATACCATCTTGTACGGGTCCGAGAGGGTGATGAATGGAAGACTGCTTTTCGAACTAAATTCGGTCTTTATGAATACCAAGTCATGCCCTTCGGACTCTGCAATGCCCCAGCAGCATTCCAGTTTTTCATAAATGAGGTCCTAAGGGACTATTTAGACATCTGTTGTGTGGTATATATCGACGACATTTTGATTTATTCAAAAACCAAAGAAGACCATGTAAAACAAGTAAGAGCCATTCTTCAGCAACTTTTACAGAACTCTCTGTTTGTGAAATTAGAAAAAAGCATGTTTCATGCTACAAATGTTGAGTTTTTGGGATACGTACTCACCCCATCTGGAATTGAAATGGACCCAAAGAAAACTCAGGCTATATTCACATGGCCTAGCCCAACATCCGTGAAACAAGTCCAAAGTTTTTAGGGTTCGTCAATTTCTATAGACGCTTCATTCATGATTTTTCTAAGCTCATAACCCCCATTACTAAACTGTTAAGAAAAATACCAGATTTGAATGGGATCACACAGCTGAACAAGCTTTTCGGGACTTAAAGAAACAATTCACTACAGCCCCTATTTTGATGCACCCAGACTCTTCCCAACCTTTCATAGTCGAAGCAGATGCCTCTCAATTTGCCATTGGAGGCATTTTATCTCAGAGACACAAAGACACAGGGCAAATGCATCCCATTGCTTACTACTCCAGAAAATTGACATCCACAGAACAAAATTATGCTATAGCTGACAGGGAGTTATTGGCAATAAAAGCTGTCTTTGAAGAATGGCGCCATTACTTGTTGGGTGCTCGTCACCCGGTCACGATTTACACTGACCATCGTAATTTACAATCTTTACGGTCTGCCAAGGCTCTTTCTGCCCGTCAATTGAGATGGACGTTATTTTTTAACGATTACAATTTTGTCATTACATACCGGCCAGGTAAAGAAAATAATAAAGCTGATGCTTTGTCACGAATAGGAATCAATGACGACTGTAGTACAAAACAAGAACACCCACAGCCTATTTTGCCTGCACAATGCTTCCATGTAGGTGCAATCGATAGCGATATCATACAGGACATCAAGACAGAATTAAAGACTAAGGAAGTTCAGGACTGGAAAAAGAATACCCATTATTGCAATGGAGAGATGATCTTCTTTATATGAATGACCAAGTGTTTGTACCATCTCCCTCTTTATGGAAGCACGTTGTACACTTACATCATGATACATCTTTGTCTGCTCATCCAGGAATCACTAAGACTTACCAGTTAGTAAAACGAACTTTCTGGTGGCCTTCCATGTTTAATGATGTAAAAACTTTTGTAAACATATGTGCTGTTTGTATTCAAAATAAGTCAACACACCAAGCTCCAAGTGGTTTATTACAACCTTTGCCCATACCTCCTCAGCCATGGCATACAATATCTTTAGATTTTATTGTAGAATTGCCTCGTACTTCAGCTGGATTTACTACCATTTTAACCGTCATTGACCATTTTACACGTGTGACCCACTTCATTCCTTTAAAGGGATTACCAACAGCAAAAGAATTCACTCAGGTCTTTATGAAAGAAATCGTTAGGTTGCATGGAATTCCCTCGGTAGTAATTTCAGATAGAGGACCTCAGTTCATCTCTCATTTTTGGCAACAATTGGGAAAGGCATTACACATGGAAGTCCGCACCTCATCTAGTTATCATCCACAAACCGATGGTTTAACAGAACGCACGAATCAAACTATAGAGCAATATTTATGATGCATGTTAACTGATTGTGAACAGGAATGGTCAGACATATTGTGGTCCTTAGAATTCGCATACAATAATTCTGATCATGTATCTATTGGTATGTCCCCGTTCTTTTGTGCTCATGGTTTTCATCCAGTAAGTGTTCCAGGTCAATCTACACAGCCAGTAACAAACCCCTCTGTTTGTGATTATGTTTGGGAATTGGTGTCCATTCAACAATTAGCATAATACCATTTGGCTACAGCTAAAGAAACTCAAAAGAGAAGTTCGGATACACATCGTTCTTTACAGCCGTCATATGCTGTTGGAGACAAGGTGTGGTTATCCACAAAAATGTAAGGATTCTAAGCAATAGGAAGTTTTGTCCTCGCTTCATTGGACCATTTCCTATAGAAAAAGTCTTGAATCCAGTAAGTGTAAGGTTAACGCTTCCACCCAAGTACCGCTTCCATCCAGTTTTCCACGTTTCTCTGGTAAGGCCTTTTCATCCACAAACTCGTTTCACTGCACCTCCCCCTGCTATTGAAATTGATGGTCAACCAGAATTTGAAGTTCGAACGATCCTGGATTCCAAAAGAATTAGGGGCAAATTACATTACTTGGTGGACTGGAAAGGTTTTGGCCCAGAAGAAAGGTCATGGGAGCCTCTCGCTAATCTTCAACATGCCCCACGACTTGTCAAATTATTTCATAATAAACATCCTGACAAACCAAAGCCAGTTCCCTTGGTCTTAGGGGGGCTTCTGAGAGGGGGTACTGTCATGACTCCCGGCCCTTCACTCCTGTATGATCCCCTGCAAGATCCCTTACACTCCGCTTAAAGCGCTACACTACCCCTATGTGCAGAGTACAAAAACGTACGCTTCCCCGATTGAAACCCACCCCTGACCCGTGCCAACCAGCACTCCGTATTTACCTGTGAATGTGCCTAATTGGTTTGCATAAACTGTACACCATTGTGTTGACTGTAAACCATTGTGTTGTTTATTGTGTGTGTTTGTGGTCCTTGGATGTATCACAGTGTATTAGGTTACTTGCCTCTGGCACATGGGCACAATCGCGGCACTAATCTGGGCTTGCTCTGTCTCCAGCGCCTTCAGAGACAGAGAGAGGATTGGCATGGAACTCGCGCTGAGCAGAACACGCTCTGCTTTCAGCGCCGGTAAAGAGACCCGACCCGATTCCATATCGGGATCGGAAAAGTGACGCGTGTTACGTCACGCGCAACGTAGCAGTCATTTTGGGTGTGGCATGGGTATATAATGCCACACCCGACTTCTGGAAGCTGCTTAGCCTTCCGGATTCGTTCGAGGACAGCTAACTACTCACCTGTTTCCCGACGGAGCTTCTTCTTGCTTGCTGGACTTCAGAATTGCAGCGCAGCTTCACAGAGAACACCTGAGGAAGGAAAAGACAAAACAAAGCTAAGTGAACATTCCTATTTTCTGGCGCCCATCGCAAGACAGTACAGAATGGGACATTAATCCTTAGCAGCATTGAAGAACAATTTTTGGAACTTTTCTTGCAACAAAGCTTGGAAGAAATCAAAGAGAAACGAAGGACTTTTATATTTAGAAAGTTATTGTGTTTGTGCACATTGTTGTGTAAATATTTGTTTCATTTTAGAATCAAGTGATGGCATACAGACAGTGGGGGTCAGAAAAGAGTAAGTGAAATTGGTAGTGCACTACTAATGTTTGTGAACCTATAGTCAGAGGAATTAGTAACTTATTCATATGTTTTCATGTTCCAGGTAAACAGCACAATTCTCTACCGCTCAAGGAGACGAGACAACTATTACCCTGACTTCACCCTAAGACTGACTCCTCTTCAACACCACTATCACCACCATCACAAGACTACTGGACGCTACACCTAACTCCTAAGAGATCGCGGGTAGGAAGGTTTCTTTAGCGTTTCCTGGGAAGAAGGCTAGGGGGAATTAGTTGCTAGTTAACAAGACAACTAAAAGCCATATTCTTACACATATGTATTGTTGCCTCGCAGGTCGACAACAGGACATCGCCAGCGCCCAGTACCAGGCCCTCCTCCCTGAGTTCTATTTTGTAGCCTTAAGTGTATTCTGAATCCAGGTTGTTAAATAGGGTTCTAGGAAGTTGGCTCATAGCGTCTCTGCGAAACACAGCCAAGCACCTTACAGGTAAGAGTGTTTGGTGTCCTGACAACAGATGCCATGGAGCCACCCATCATGCGGCCCGGACACCCAAGAGGGCCACAACACCCACCGCCACCACCCCCAGGACCACCCCTCCCTGGCACCCCCCCGACCAAAGACATGCCACATCAGCCACACCTAAACATGTACAAAATATTCTGCTTGATTCCGCACAATCAGAACTGGTGACATGCATGTGTCGTCACAGAAATGAGCAGCACACATTCACTTTCGAAGCAACAAATGAAACTTTATTAAAATGAACAACGAAATGAAATGAAGACACATGGCCACTCCCCTCGGGACAATACGTAGGACACAGCCTGTAAGACAAAAAACATGATGAGAAGGTGTGTCCTGTGCACATCAGAGGACAGAGAGAGATCGAAGGAGAGAGAGAGGAAGAGAGAGAGGGAGAGAGAGAGAGAGAGAAGAGGAGAGAGAGAGTAAGAGAGGGAGAGAGAGAAGAGGAGAGAGAGAGGAAGAGAGAGAGAGAGAGGAAGAGAGGGAGAGAGAGAGAAGAGGAGAGAGAGAGGAAGAGAGGGAGAGAGAGAGAGAACGTGCCGCCCCTGCGCACCCAGGCCACACTGCTCACCTGCTGCCACCGGTGTGTCTCCAACCACATGCCGGTATGTATAGCAGTACACCAGGTCACACATCTGAGTCAGAGCTGTCAGCTGAAACAGAGCCCAGATACATGACTGGCACAGTACACACACTTGCACAAGACAACATCACCTGCCCGCCCAAGCACACCCAGGCAGAGGCACCCCAACCCCTCCCGCCACCCATCGGAGCATGCCCGCCCATGCACAACCAGGCCTCAATGCTCACATTCCGCCACCGGCGCGTAGACAGGAGGTCCCACCACGTGCCGCTGCAAGCCACAAGCCCAGGGCCCGCGGACATGGCACCCTCCACATCATGCAGCCCCGCTCCGCAGGCCACCAGGTCTCATGTTTGGTGCTGGGTCTTGATTACTCCATGGCAGAGGACATACCAGTGCACCCGGCACCATCGCAGGCTGCACACCCGCTCAGCCCAATGGGTGCCACCAACTCTGGGATCCCGGAAGCGACGCCACGTGGTGGTAGGCCCGCACTGCCCGCTGGCTCTGGCCTACACTGCGGTCCAGCAGGGCACACAAAACCTGAGCTGTCCGCCGGACCGTCGGGACGGGGCATCATCGCAGGCTGCACACCCGCTCAGCAGCTCAAGGTGCCACTGACTCAGTGCACCCAAAGTCACTGTCCCGTGGTGCCTGTGCCGTCCGCAAGGCCCCGTGTGCCACTAACCCTGTGCAACCCCAGTCTGCGCCACGTGGTGGTAGGCCTGTGCCGTACTCAAGGCCTCGGATGCCACTAACCCTGTGTAACCCCAGTCTGCGCCACGTGGTGGTAGGCCCGTGCCGTACTCAAGGCCTCAGATGCCACTAACCCTGTGCAACCCCAGTCTGCGCCACGTGGTGGTAGGCCTGTGCCGTACTCAAGGCCTCGGATGCCACTAACCCTGTGCGCAACAACTCATGGGCCCTATATATGAGTGCGAACCGTGGAGCGTCCATCATCCAGTCACCACCGGAAGAGGGGAATGTGACGTCGTCGGCCCCTTATGTTGGCAGAGTCACATGGCCTGTGCCGCCTGTGCTGTATGTGTGTTGTGTGTGAAAACCTGCCCTCAGGGAGTGGCTGTGACATGCTGACAACTAGACCAGTGACCTGCACACCACCAGCGAGTACGGCTGCGACGGGTAGCAATGAGGGCCCCCCCTCGGGACGTAAGCGGAGTGGTCTGGCCTGCCGTATGCCAGACCAGCGCAGGGCTTGCAACAATGACTCGTGGGATCTGGGCGTGGTCCAGTCCATGTCCAGACAAGGAAGTGACTGATGCGTGTGTCCCTGATGTAGTGCTCACGGGACCCGGTACACAAAATGCAATGTCGCACCCTATGACCGGCATCCCACAGGATGAGCATCATTGACGCAAGGGAAGGCACTGTCCCCACATTCATCCACACATCCATACATGAATGACGTAAGACATTACACAGCAGTGCGTCACTGGATGTTTATGTCGATGCTGGTGTTGTCCTCCTCCTCATCATCAGTGAAGAGTGGCTGTGACTGCTCTGCAGGAGGTGTTAACAATGCCCCTGCAATGTGAAGGGGAGATGGTGTATTATAATGTGTCCACATGTATGTAGCCGCATGGTACAGGTTGACATTCAGACAGCATGGCATTGTACATTGTGACAGTCTGTGGGTCTGGGCGAGGACCCAGGGTCATTGTGGGTGTGCACTGTGCCCTGCTTGCTTGTGCATGTGTGCCATTGTGGCCATCTCCCCCGTCCCCCCAGTACCTGGTGGTCACTCACCCTGTTGCGGTTGTGTTGTGTCCTGTCGAGCAGTGTCCGGTCCCCCGACTCCGGCCACAGTATCCATACTGATGACTGTCGACACCAGCTCCTCCATGTCATCCAGCTCCAGCTGTGGCGCTGGGCCCCCACCTCCGGTCTGCGTTGCTGCCTTCTGGTTGGCGCTGAGTTTCTCCTTGGTCTTCCGCTTGATGTCATTCCATCGCCTCTTGACCTCGTCCATTGTCCGCGTGTGCTCTCCGACGGCATTCACCTTGTCGACGATGTCCCGCCATATTCCATTTTTGGTGCCCAATGACACGTTGGAGGTGACGAAGAGTTGTTGATGGTGTTCCATCACCTCCGTGACTATGATCCTGTTCGCCTGCGGACTGAACTTGGTCTTCCTCGTCTTCTTGTCCTTGCCCTTCCCTGTCCCCGAGGTCCCAGGCCGGTCGTCCAGGGTGCTTGTGGGGTTGCGCTCGTCCTCTGCGCCTGCTCCGGCTGCCTCCATGGTGCTTGGGTGTTGGTCAGTTTGTGTGTGGGTGTTTTTCCTACTTTTATGGTGATTTTTGACGCCTGCCAGTTGTGTGTTGCAGGCCTGGCGCTGCTTGTCACTGGTTTCCTCATCGCGCTTTGGCCCATCGCGTGTTTTTTGGTGTTGTGGTTTGTGTTTTTATCTCCATCGTGGTGGTTGTATCGCGGATATTGTCTGCGGTTTCGGCAGACTATCGCATGCTACCGCCTTGTTGTGAATTCCATGTTGACACAGGGTTATTTTCCCGCGCTAGGCTGCGATATTGAAAGTTGCGTTACGCTACTCTTGCGGTAGTTATCACACGTTCTTGTGAATATACCCCTCAATGTCATAATCAATGGTGGACATGATCACTGTTGCCCCTCTTTTGTCTGCTTGTTTGATTGTGATGCTGGAGTCGTCAGCAAGATATCTGACAGCTGTCCATTCTGCTGTTGACAGATTGTGGAATGGGGTAGGTGTGGTGCCACCGGCTAGATCCTTGAGTACAGCTTGCTCAAAAGTTAGTACTTCATTGGGTACCATTCCACTGTTGGGCGTAAAGGTGCAGGGATTGTGTAATCCAGAGTCCCCAGTGGGGGGTAAGGGTTTATCCTGGAAAAATGCCTTCAGGCGTATTTTCCGGAAGAATCTCTGGATCTCGCAATTATGGCGGAACCTGTCGATTTTAGGGGTGGGGACGTAACCAAGGCCCTTCTGGGGCCAAAAGGTCAACCAACAGAGTCTCCTCTGGGACTTGCCACCAGTGATGGGACACTACCCGTGTGGCTCTTGTGCTGTTTGCCCCCTGACTGTAACAACCAAGGAAGAAGTTTTCTCTGACACGTTCACATGGAGGTTAGGAAGACACACTAATTGCAATACTGCCAACTGCATTTACATGATCACCTGCCCTTGTAACCTCCGCTACATTGGCATGACCACTAGGACGATCAAAACATGCATCACAGAGCACAGGAGCAACATTAGGTGGCATTGTGTTAACACCAAGATGTGCACACACTTCGAATCAGCAAAACACTCACCAGACACTTTACGCTGGGTCATTCTCGAAGCCCACCCTAAAATAACTGCAGGAGCATTGTTCAGGATTGAACAGAGATGGGTGCACCGCCTAGCCACAGACAAACAGGGACTTAATGAGGACATCCCTTGTAGAACATTGAATAGACCATAGCCCTCTGGGGACCACTCTTGACTGACCACATACCACTGAGCTCTCCTTTATATTTTCTCCCATGCAATGTAAGACCCCGCACAGGATTGACTGGCAACATTAGACTCCCGGCCATAGATCCACACCTGTGCACCATTCCGGCTCAGGTTAAACTTGAGAACCCGTGCCCCATTGCTCATCCTAGTCAAAGGCCCCTTTACCCGTGGACAATGTCTATGTCTTCCCGACATCCTCTTGCTCTCAACACTGGGGCAAGAGGGCACTATATCACGTGTTTGGTCATTATCAAACACTCCAAGATGGCCGCCACATTATCCTCATCATTTATACCAACACATGTACACCCAAAATGGCCACCAAGTTAACCCCATCCTATGAGGGGTTAGCGCTCCAGGGCACCTACGCAGGCTAATTGTCTGCCCCTCCCATCGGCTGCCGGCTACCGGGACTACATCTTGGCCATGAAGAAGAGGAACAGTACCTCCTGGCCCCGGCAGCGTATGGGTAGGTCTACCGACCACCTCGTGGTTTTGCCAAGTGAGTACTATCTCATTCTTCCACTGAGAGCTGACAGGGGTCGATTCAACGACCCTTCCTAACGAGATGAGTTTGCGCATGTTAGACTACGTGGCAGCAGACACGTCCTGTACCGCCGGGGGCCCACCCTTCCACCAGGACCCGGGGTATATCACAGACACGATATCCACCATCCTGTCACAGATACCAGGCACCCTTATCTATGGGCAAGGTACCGAGTGATTATGGGAGTGAGATGCGAGTCTCGATACGGGCCAGTGGGGCGGGGACCCGAGGTGATTACAGCGTCCCCCTGAACGAGCCCGTTTTTAACTAGCTCACCACCTTCTTGTGAGAGTGTGTTTATTGATCCTTGTTGAGCTATGCTGTTGAATACATCACTACTTGAGGTGTATTACCTACCTAATTTTATCTGCATCACCAATAACCTCCATTTTAGGACTCTGGAATTGCCAGGGGTCTTTACCTGCCGGGAGTTGATGTTGCCATATACTAACCGATCTTGGGTGAGTCCGCTGTTCTCATGACACGTCAGTTACCATGATAGTATGGGATACGATATCCATGTGTTTTTAATTATCATAAATTTCTCACGCGCACGTCATAACTGTGTGACGCATGGTTGAGGCACCACGATTTCACTGTGTGTAATGCACCATCATCTGTGTGTAACATACATGGTGAAGCTGATAAGGGATGCGAATGTTGAATAAGTAACTACAAGTATCCGTTACCGTTTAACCATCTTTGATTTTATCTCATTAGGTTGACCATCACATTTACAGGTACCGCATTTGAGGTGCTTGGTGTGGTGTATCACGGTTAATTAACTAGAACGCCATGAATCGGTGTAGATAGACATTCCTTTATAGGTCCTGATGAATTGCCGCTAGAACAATCTGACACATAGGCAAGATACATGTCGACCACATGAAGTTGAGCGCAATATCCTGACGCATTATATCAGGAAAGCGCCACTCTCTATTTTTTAACCAGGTTGGAAGCCAGATTCATTAAAATTATTTTGTTTGGACTTCCACTTCCTGTTTTAACCCTTGCACAGTCCATTGACCTTCACTTAGCATATCTACACTGTTAGAACTGGCTAAGGTAGGTACCTTAGTCCAAATAGGGACCCTTGCTTCTAGTCAGGGAAAGGAGGGACACGCTGTTAGATAACCCCTGCTCACCCTCCGGTAGCTTGGCATGAGCAGCCAGGCTTATCTCCAAAGCAAAAGACACACAATTGATGGACGGAATGCAGAACAAATCAAAACATTCACCCCCAGTCAAGAGATCTGGGTTAAATCCATCATTCTTTTGCTCACCATGCCACCCCAGTTTAGACCTGGCCATATGCAAATCGGTCTTGACCCTGTGCCTCATGGGAACAGTCCAGCCCGAACTGCCAAGCCAGGTCCTCCCTGGACCGGAACCAAGCATCCTAGGACTGGTTTCGGGGTTTCACCCCTCTTCAGCCAGGATAGCTTGATTCCAGTGGCACAGTGAGCCCAGGACCCAGGATGCTTGTTTCCGGTCCAGGGAGGACCTGGCCTGGCAGTTCGGTCTGGACTGTTCCCATGGGGCACAGGGTCAAGACTGATTTGCATATGGCTGGGTCCAAACTGGGGTGGCGTAGTGGGCAAAAGAACGATGGATTTAACCCAGATCTTTTGACTGGGGGAGAATGTTTGCATTGTCAGCATTCCGTCCATCATTTGTTTGCTGTAACACTTTTCGACCTAAGTGGGATGGGTATGCCCAGACGTGGGTCCCTTGCTCACTGCGCCACTGGATTCAAGCTAGCATGGCTGAAGAAGGGTGACATACCCTGAAACCGGTCCCAGGATGCTTGTTTCCAGTCCAGAGAGGACCTGGCCTGGCAGTTCGGTCTGGACTGTTCCCATGGGGCACAGGGTCAAGACTGATTTGCATATGGCTGGGTCCAAACTGGGGTGGCGTAGTGGGCAAAAGAACGATGGATTTAACCCAGATCTTTTGACTGGGGGAGAATGTTTGCATTGTCAGCATTCCGTCCATCATTTGTTTGCTGTAACACTTTTCGCCCTAAGTGGGATGGGTATGCCCAGACGTGGGTCCCTTGCTCACTGCGCCACTGAATTCAAGCTCGCCTGGTTGAAGAAGGGTGACATACCCTGAAACCGGTCCCAGGATGCTTGTTTCCGGTCCAGGGAGGACCTGGCCTGGCAGTTCGGTCTGGACTGTTCCCATGGGGCACAGGGTCAAGACTGATTTGCATATGGCTGGGTCCAAACTGGGGTGGCGTAGTGGGCAAAAGAACGATGGATTTAACCCAGATCTTTTGACTGGGGGAGAATGTTTACATTGTCAGCATTCCGTCCATCATTTGTTTGCTGTAACACTTTTCGCCCTAAGTGGGATGGGTATGCCCAGACGTGGGTCCCTTGCTCACTGCGCCACTGGATTCAAGCTAGCCTGGCTGAAGAAGGGTGACATACCCTGAAACCGGTCCCAGGATGCTTGTTTCCGGTCCAGGGAGGACCTGACCTGGCAGTTCGGTCTGGACTGTTCCCATGGGGCACAGGGTCAAGACTGATTTGCATATGGCTGGGTCCAAACTGGGGTGGCGTAGTGGGCAAAAGAACGATGGATTTAACCCAGATCTTTTGACTGGGGAGAATGTTTGCATTGTCAGCATTCCGTCCATCATTTGTTTGCTGTAACACTTTTCGCCCTAAGTGGGATGGGTATACCCAGACGTGGGTCCCTTGCTCACTGCGCCACTGGATTCAAGCTAGCCTGGCTGATGAAGGGTGACATACCCTGAAACCGGTCCCAGGATGCTTGTTTCCGGTCCAGGGGGGACCTGGCCTGGCAGTTCGGTCTGGACTGTTCCCATGGGGCACAGGGTCAAGACTGATTTGCATATGGCTGGGTCCAAACTGGGGTGGCGTAGTGGGCAAAAGAACGATGGATTTAACCCAGATCTTTTGACTGGGGGAGAATGTTTGCATTGTCAGCATTCCGTCCATCATTTGTTTGCTGTAACACTTTTCGCCCTAAGTGGGATGGGTATGCCCAGACGTGGGTCCCTTGCTCACTGCGCCACTGGATTCAAGCTAGCCTGGCTGAAGAAGGGTGACATACCCTGAAACCGGTCCCAGGATGCTTGTTTCCGGTCCAGAGAGGACCTGGCCTGGCAGTTCGGTCTGGACTGTTCCCATGGGGCACAGGGTCAAGACTGATTTGCATATGGCTGGGTCCAAACTGGGGTGGCGTAGTGGGCAAAAGAACTATGGATTTAACCCAGATCTTTTGACTGGGGGAGAATGTTTACATTGTCAGCATTCCGTCCATCATTTGTTTGCTGTAACACTTTTCGCCCTAAGTGGGATGGGTATGCCCAGACGTGGGTCCCTTGCTCACTGCGCCACTGGATTCAAGCTAGCCTGGCTGAAGAAGGGTGACATACCCTGAAACCGGTCCCAGGATGCTTGTTTCCAGTCCAGGGAGGACCTGGCCTGGCAGTTCGGTCTGTACTGTCCCCATGGGGCACAAGATCAAGACTGATTTGCATATGGCTGGGTCCAAACTGGGGTGGCGTAGTGGGCAAAAGAACGATGGATTTAACCCAGATCTTTTGACTGGGGGAGAATGTTTGCATTGTCAGCATTCCGTCCATCATTTGTTTGCTGTAACACTTTTCGCCCTAAGTGGGATGGGTATGCCCAGACGTGGGTCCCTTGCTCACTGCGCCACTGGATTCAAGCTAGCCTGGCTGAAGAAGGGTGACATACCCTGAAACCGGTCCCAGGATGCTTGTTTCCGGTCCAGGGAGGACCTGGCCTGGCAGTTCGGTCTGGACTGTTCCCATGGGGCACAGGGTCAAGACTGATTTGCATATGGCTGGGTCCAAACTGGGGTGGCGTAGTGGGCAAAAGAACGATGGATATAACCCAGATCTTTTGACTGGGGGAGAATGTTTGCATTGTCAGCATTCCGTCCATCATTTGTTTGCTGTAAGGCTTATCTCCAAGGCAATGTGTAAAGTATTTGCAGCCACACTCCCAGTAACACAGTGATAACACCACAAATGGACACCACACTGATTTAGGAAAATTGCGGTATCTTTATCAAGAAGAAATACGATGAGACCAAACGATAGAAAATATCCAGCCTATGCGTATTCGTAATATTTCACTCGGCCGATTATTAGGCCAACAATCACTTGTAGGTTCTTGCGGTATTAATGAGCAGTTCACGATGATCTAATGCAGTCCTAATGCAATGTTATGCAGTTCGTAATGTAGAAATCAGACAGTCCTTAATGCAAGTACTAATGCGGTTCGTAAAGCAAGTAATAATGCGGTTCATAATGCAAGTACTAATGCGGATCGTGAAAGCAAGTAATAATGCAGTTCGTAATGCAAGTACTAATGCGGATCGCAAAAGCAAGTAATAATGCAGTTCGTAATGCAAGTACTAATGGGGATCGTAATGCAAGTAATAATGCAGTTCGTAAAAACAATCCGGCACCGATCACGGTGCTAGTGAAGGGCTCTATGCCACTCTTGGCTGACTCGCGGTCAGCGGCTGCCAAAATATGCCCCCAATACGGTTACGAAGGAAACAAAGTACAGCTCCACAATCCGACCCCGGTACTGCCACTCCTCGGAAAGTACTGGCTGCGATACTGACTAAGAAAGGCTGAGAGCGGTCTCTCGTAGCACGCACTCCGCCCCAGGCGGCGACACACGCACGCTCGCTGAGCGTTACCTGGGGGGGTGCAGTCTCTCTCCTCTCCTCGCGGCTTGGGCGTCCCGCTGTGCGGCTTCGGGTTGGCGGCGGCTGCTCCTCGCAGTGAGAGTCGGGCTACCACGCGACGGCCTTGCAGCTGATCGGGTCCCGGCGCGACTCCGTTGATCTTGGGCACAGGACCTCGGACCCATGATGGTGAAGGTTCACAGGTCTCTCCTTGGCAGGCTCGGGCCGGCGGCAGTGATTTCTCACGGCTCCCCCTTGGGACGACGGTCTGGGCCGATGGCGATAATGATCACAGCACTTCTGGTCACGCTGTTGATCGAAACAGAGCGCAAGACTACTCCGGGGCACACGGTCATGGGGCAATTCTCACGAAGGTCTCAGGCTGCAAAAAGCACACGCACACAGCGTCGCTGAGACACACTTGGAAACTTTGATGTTCCTGAGTTTCCACAACAGCTCCTCTCGGGCCCTTGGAGACAAGTTACTTCAGGACACAGCACACAGCAAAGTCCTTTCAAGCAGAAGGACACAGCACACAGCAAAGTCCCTTGTCCTCTCCATAGTTAAATCAGCAAACTGCAGGCCAGCCCCAGAACACACAGCAAGGGCAGTCCTTCTCTTCAGTCTCTTCAGCTGTTCTTCTTTGGCAGAGGTTCCTCTTGATCACGAAGTAGTTTCAATCCTTTTTCAGGCTTGAGTTCAGTCTTGAGTTCAGGGGTTTCAGCTCTCACATGTATACCCCTAAATGCCTTTGAAGTCTTTGTCTTTAGGGGGCTCTGAGCCCGGTCCAAACCAGTTCTGGGTGTCTTCCTGCCAGTGCACACCTTCTTTCTTTGATAGTGAAGGTCTGGGCCTCAGACACTCCGCAGGAGGTGGAGCCATTCCTCTGTGGCAGCAGCACAGGCCTCTTCGCATCTAAGGGGCTACTCCTCCCCCCACACCAAATGCAGGCCAGCCTGTGCTGTCTCACCTACTCCTCCCTGGTGTCAGGACACTTCCCCAGACCCTGTCACATCCAAAACCAGACAGTCAATACACAACCAGGCAAAGGCACACAGAATGGTCAGGACAAGAAACCAGCCACTTCTAAAAGCGTGGTTTCTAAACACACAATTCAAAAACCATCTTCACAAAAAGATGTGTTATTAAATTCTGAGTTCAGGCACACTAAACTCCATCTCTCCATCTTATGCCTATGGGAATATATGCTGGAAACATGGGACACAGCATTCCCCATTCTGTCCTATGGGCAAGATGGCCTTGCAACAGTGAAAAACAAATTTGGCAGTATTTCACTGTCAGGACATGGTACACACCTCAGTACATGTCCTACCTTTCACATACACTGCACCCTGCCCAGGGCGTACCTTGGGCCTACTATAGGGGTGTCTGATGTGCATAAAAGGGAAGGGTAAGGCCTGGCAAGTGGGTGCACTTGTCAGGACAACAAGGCAGTTAACAAACTGCGCGCAGGCAGTGCAGTGGCAGGCCTTAGATCTCTCTTTAGGGCTACTTGTGTGGGTGGCACAATTAGTGCTGCAGGCCCACTAGTAGCATTTGCATTACCAGCCCTGGCACACATAGTGCACTTTACTAGGGACTTTACTAGTAAGACAAACATACCAATTATGGACAACCAATTACCATAACACTTTATACAGGGAGCACTTGCACTTTGACACTGATCAGCAGTGGAAAGTGCCCAAAGCATCTAAGCCAGCAAAACGAAATCCATCACAGCATCAAAAATAGAGGAGATCAGGGGTAACCACGCCGAAATGCCAGGTCTAACATGTGTCCCCTCCAGCTGAAAAATGGGGAGAACTACCCACCCTCATGGGAGTTCTCATCACTAAGGCGGAAAAAATCTGGACAGACCATCAGCATTGGCGTGTTCTGTTCCAGGGCAGTGTTCCACTGTAAAGTCCATTCCCTGTAGGGAGATGGACCACCTCAATAGTTTTGGGTTCTCACCCCTCATCTGCATCAACCATCTGAGGGGCCTGTGGCCTGTCTGAACCAGGAAGTGAGTCCCAAACAAGTAGGGCCTCAGCTTCTTCAGCGCCCAGACCACAGCAAAAGCTTCCCTTTCAATCACACTCCACCTCTGTTCCCTGGGAAGTAGCCTCCTGCTAATGAAAGCTACGGGTTGGTCCAAGCCCTCGTCATTCAATTGTGAGAGTACTGCTCCGTCACCATGCTCTGAAGCATCTGTCTGCACCACAAACTCTTTGGAGAAATCAGGCGCCTTGAGCACGGGCGCCGTGCACATGGCAGTTTTCAGGGCATCAAAAGCGGTCTGGCAGGCATCAGTCCAGATCACCTTCTTGGGCTGTTTCTTTGAAGTCAGTTCTGTCAAGGGGGCAACAATGGTGCCATACCCCTTCACAAACCATCTGTAATACCCTGTGAGTCCTAAAAAGGCTCTCACCTCTGTCTGGGTCTTGGGGGTTCCCAAGCCAGAATGGTATCAATTTTTGCCTGCAGGGGCGCCACCTGGCCGCTCCCTACCTGGTGTCCTAAGTACACCACAAAACCCTGCCCTATCTGGCACTTACTTGCCTTGATAGTGAGGCCTGCCTTCTGCAGGGCCTTCAACACTTCACAGAGGTGTTGCAAATGTTCCTCCCAACTGGAGCTGAAAACAGCAATGTCATCCAGGTAGGCGGCGCTAAATTCCTCCAGCCCACACAGCACCTGGTTAACCAGTATCTAGAAGGTGGCAGGGGCGTTCTTCAACCCAAAGGGCAAAACCCTGAATTGGTAGTGCCCCTCTGGCGTTGAGAACGCTGACCTCTCTTTGGCCCCCTCGGTCAAGGCAATCTGCCAGTACCCTGACGTCAAGTCAAATGTACTGAGGTACCGGGCAGCTCCCAGCCGATCCACGAGCTCATCAGCTCTGGGGATGGTGTGAGCATCAGTCTTGGCGACCGCATTGAGCCCACGGTAATCCACACAGAACCGGAGTTCTGAGGTGGCACCAGATGCAGCAGCTGTTGGCACAAGGACCACTGGGCTAGCCCAGTGGCTGCTGGATGGCTCAATTACCTCTAGCGCCAGCATCTTGGAAACCTCCGCCGCATGGCTTCCGGGTGGCATGGTCCCCCAAGACCAGGATGAATCTGTTGCCCATGGCTGTCTTGGGATCCAGAGGCCCCACGATGTCAATGCCCACCCTCTCAAAGGGGGTGCTGACTACAGGGAAAGGTTGGAGAGGAAAGCAAACACAAGGAGATGATGGACGTAGCACTGAAACTTTTCAGACACTCACCCCCAGTCACAGATCTGGGTTGAATCTAGGGGTGGGTGGAATTTGCGTAGTCGCGCTACGCAAAGCTCCGCGAAACGGTAAAAAATCTCCGCGAGCACGCAAAAGTTCCGCGAACACGCGGAATTGCTTGTTCTGCCCGTTCGCGATGCTTTTTTCCTGTTCGCGAACGTTGTTTGCGTGCTCGGGGAGAAATATCTCGCGAACACCCATTTTGAAAGCGCGAACAAGCAAAAAACTCCGCGAAGCTGCAAATCGTGGAATTTTTGGCAATTCCGCGCTCTCCGCGGAACGCGAAATTACCCAAATTCCGCAAATTCCGCAAGTGGAACGGAATTTACCACCCAGGCCTAGTTGAATCCATCATCGTTCTTTAGCTCACTTCGCCACCCAAGTTCAGACACAGCTATATGCAAATCAGTCTTGACCCTGTGCCTCATGGGAACAGTCCAGCCCGAACTGCCAAGCTTTGTCTTCCCTGGACCGGAAACAAGCATCCTGGGACCGGTTTCGGGCTAACAGCCCTCATCAGCCAAGCTAGCTTGAATCCAGTGGCAAAGTGAGCAAGGGACCCACGTCTGGACATACCCTGCCAACTTAGGGCAAACAAAGCAAACACAAGGAGATGATGGACGGAGCACTGAAACTTTTCAGACACTCACCCCCAGTCACAGATCTGGGTTGAATCCATCATCGTTCTTTAGCTCACTTCGCCACCCCAGTTCAGACACAGCTACATGCAAATCAGTCTTGACCCTGTGCCTCATGGGAACAGTCCAGCCCGAACTGCCAAGCTCTGTCTTCCCTGGACCGGAAACAAGCAGCCTGGGACCGGTTTCGGTCTAACAGCCCTCATCAGCCAGGCTAGCTTGAATCCAGTGGCAAAGTGAGCAAGGGACCCACATCTGGACATACCCTGCCAACTTAGGGCGAACAAAGCAAACACAAGGAGATGATGGACAGAGCACTGAAACCTTTCAGACACTCACCCCCAGTCACAGATCCGGGTTGAATCCATCATCGTTCTTTAGCTCACTTCGCCACCCCGGTTCAGACACAGCTATATGCAAATCAGTCTTGACCCTGTGCCTCATGGGAACAGTCCAGCCCGAACTGCCAAGCTTTTTCTTCCCTGGACCGGAAACAAGCATCCTGGGACCGGTTTCGGGCTAACAGCCCTCATCAGCCAGGCTAGCTTGAATCCAGTGGCAAAGTGAGCAGGGTATGCCCAGGTTTTTCTGCTCCTCACAGAATTCCACCCTGGCGGGCCCTCCCTCCTGCTGCCATTGGGTCAGCTCAGGTAGGTCCCCCAGTTCAGCTACTTGCTCCCCCGTAGGCTCCAGGGCATCCCCCTCAAGGTTTGCCTCCTCCTGGACCGTGGGAACTTTGGGGGCCAGTCTCCCGCGCCCCCTGCCTTCTTTCTTTAAGGCAGGCACCTGGTCCACTGTTTCAGGCTCCAGGTCCTCTTGAACACCCTTACTGGCTGCCATAGACTGAGTGGTCACACAAGCCCACTCAGGCAGACCCAACATCTCCAAATGTGCCTGGCGCTCCACCTCCTTCCAGGGGGAACTCTCCAGGTCATTCCCTAGCAGACAGTCTACAGGCATGGTCGGACTTACAACGACCTTCAAGGAACCTGAGACCACCCCCCACTCAAAGGGAACTAGTGCCACCTTGCAGAGGCGCACGGAGTTGTCTGCTGCAACTACAGGGTGAAGTACATTGGGAATTTCCTGCTCCACAGACACCCACTGACACCTGACAGATGTCACACTGGCTCCTGTGACTCTCAGAGCCTCCACCCCACTTCCATTGATGGTCACCCACTGCCTGTACTTCTTAGTCTTCTCAGGCAGAAAGGTTTCCTGGGCCATCTCTCGATCTCCTAATGAGACCAGGGTCATAACTGCTTGCTCCTTCCCATCCCAAGGACTCAATTCCTCCCCCAATGCTACACTCACTAAACCCAGTGTTGGAGCACCAGTGGGTGCAGGTGATTTCTTGGGGCATTTATGGGCAATGTGGCCCACTTCCTTACAAAAATAACAAGTAGGAGGACCTCGGTGGTCCTGCTTGTCCTTAGGGGGCCAGGACCTCTTAGCCTTGGGGGACTGGGACTCCTTTACCTGGGAACTACTTTGGGGCCCTTTAGAGAACTCCTTGTGATTACCCTTGTCCTCCCCCACCTTCTGCTGGGGACCCTGTACACCTTTGGCAGTGGTAACCCCAATCCCCTTGTGGACCCTGGTGCTGGTCCAGCGGTCTGCCTCCTCAGCAAGCTTACCGGGATCAGTCAGCTTACTGTCTAAAAGATGCTGGCGCAGCTCTGGAACACACAGACTACTCAAGTGCCCCCAACTAATTAAATTGCATAAGCCCTTAAAATCAGTTACCTTGCTGCCCGTCATCCAACCATCCATTGCACGCGTGTACGCATTCACACACTCCACCCAAGTACTGGATTCCAGTTTCTTGAAGTTCCTGAATTTCTGCCTGTACTGTTCAGGAGTGAGCCCATGCCTGTGGCATAAAGCATCCTTCATGTTGGCGTAGGTCAGGGTTCCCGCCCTCTCTAAAGGTGGTAAAACATCCCTCCCAGAAGCCTCAAAGTGTTTCCACAGGCCCGCCACCCAATGCTTCTCAGGCACCTCATTCATCCTCAGTGCGATCTCATATGCCATGAACCACGCATAAATATCATCACCCCTTTGGTAATCTCGCACTAAGTCTTTGGGAATGTACACCTTACCCGCTGGCACTGGCTGTGCACTGGCACCATTCGAACTGGACTCCACCTGTTTAGCCTTAATGTCCAGTTCCCTCATGCTTAACTCATGAGCCAAGAGAATCTTCTTCTCTTCCAATGCGAGAGCGTTCTTTCTCTCCTCTGCTCGCTTTTCACTTTCAATGAGCAGCTTTTTCTCTTCTGCTTGAGCCTTAAGTTTTAAAACCTCCAACTCATGCTCTCTGACCCTTTGGATTTCCTCCAGCTCCTCTGGGGAAAAGCTCCTCCCTGAATGGTTACTACCAGCCCCTGAGGCTGGTCCTCTCACCGGAAATCCTGTGGACCAAATCCATTCTCTGGGTCATGCTCATCCACCTCAGCATCACCTGTCTCCTGAGCCTCTTTGGCTTCCCACCAGGCCCTTAAGGCCGTTTGCAGCTCCCCCTTCTTGGCGCTACTTTTCATGGGACATCCCAAAGCTTTGCAGAATTGCCTCAATTAACCAACTTTGTAGGTAAGCAAAGCCTCAATGTCGAATTCCAATTCTGCAGCCTCACTGGCTACTTGACTCCTTTGAGACATGATGTGTGGCTTAAAGGTCACTCAAAAAAATAGAACCAAAAATCAAAAAAACACAATATGTGGTTGCGTCGTGGTCTGCGCTAAAACTAGTGATGTACACCAGTCACTGTGAGTCAATTGCAAATACTAGATCAAATCCCCAACCGCTGACCACCAATGTTAGAACTGGGGGTCTCTAGTTGGCTGAGGTAGGTACCTTAGTCCAAATAGGGACCCTTGCTTCTAGTCAGGGAAAGGAGGGACTCACTCTTAGATAACCCCTGCTCTCCCTCCGGTAGCTTGGCACGAGCAGCCAGGCTTATCTCCAAGGCAATGTGTAAAGTATTTGCAGCCACACTCCCAGTAACACAGTGATAACACCACAAATGGACACCACACTGATTTAGGAAAATAGCGGTATCTTTATCAAGAAGAAATACGATGAGACCAAACGATAGAAAATATCCAGCATATGTGTATTCGTAATATTTCACTGGGCCGGTTATTAGGCCAACAATCACTTGTAGGTTCTTGCGGTATTAATGAGCAGTTCACGATGATCTAATGGAGTCCTAATGCAATGCTATGCAGTTCGTAATGCAGTTCGTAATGTAGAAATCAGACAGTCCTTAATGCAAGTACTAATGCGGTTCGTAAAGCAAGTAATAATGCGGTTCGTAATGCAAGTACTAATGCGGATCGTAAAAGCAAGTAATAATGCAGTTCGTAATGCAAGTACTAAAGCGGATCGTAAAAGCAAGTAATAATGCGGTTCGTAATGCAAGTACTAATGTGGATCGTAATGCAAGTAATAATGCAGTTCGTAAAAACAATCCTGCACCGATAGCGGTGCTAGTGAAGGTCTCTATGCCACTCTTGGCTGACTCGCGGTCAGCGGCTGCCAAAATATGCCCCCAATACGGTTACGAAGGAAATAAAGTGCAGCTCCACAATCCGACCCCGGTACTGCCACTCCTCAGCAAGTACGGGCCGCGATACTGACTTGAGCGGAGGCTCGCGCTGCAAAGATGGGAAAGGCCAACAGCGGTCTCTCGTAGCACGCACTCCGCCCCAGGCGGCGACCCACGCACACTCGCTGAGCGTTACCTGGGGGGGTGCAGTCTCTCTCTCCTCTCCTCGCGGCTTGGGCGTCCCGCTGTGCGGCTTTGGGTTGTCGGCGGCTGCTCTTCGCAGTGAGAGTCAGGCTACCAGGTGACGGCCTCGCAGCTGATCGGCTCCCGGCGCGACTCCATTGATCTTGGGCACAGGACCTCGGACCCACAATGGTGAAGGTTCACAGGTCTCTCCTTGGCACAGGCAGGCTCGGGCCGGCGGCGGTGATTTCTCACGGCTCCCCCTTGGGACGACGGTCCGGGCCGATGGAGATAACGATCACAGCACTTCTGGTCACGCTGTCGATCGAAACAGAATGCAAGACTGCTCCGGGGCACACGGTCACGGGGCAATTCTCACGAAGGTCTCAGGCTGCAAAAAGCACACGCACACAGCGTCGCTGAGACACACTTGGAAACTTTGATGTTCCTGAGTTTCCAAAACAGGGAGCCAGCTCCTCTCAGACCCTTGGAGACAAGTTACTTCAGGACACAGCACACAGCAAAGTCCTTTCAAGCAGGGGGACACAGCACACAGCAAAGTCCCTTGTCCTCTCCTTAGTTAAATCAGCAAACTGCAGGCCAGCCCCAGAACACACAGCAAGGGCAGTCCTTCTCTTCAGTCTCTTCAGCTGTTCTTCTTTGGCAGAGGTTCCTCTTGATCACGAAGTAGTTTCAATCCTTTTTCAGGCTTGAGTTCAGGGGTTTCAGCTCTCACATTTATACCCCTAAATGCCTTTGAAGTCTTTGTGTTTAGGTGGCTCTGAGCCCGGTCCAAACCAGTTCTGGGTGTCTTCCTGCCAGTGCACACCTTCTTTCTTTGATAGTGACACTCCACA
This sequence comes from Calotriton arnoldi, assembly GCA_963921515.1. Classification (NCBI taxonomy): domain Eukaryota; kingdom Metazoa; phylum Chordata; class Amphibia; order Caudata; family Salamandridae; genus Calotriton; species Calotriton arnoldi. The sequence continues at coordinate 796,181 of CAWUFW010006203.1, forward strand.
GGAGGAGGAGCCATTCCTCTGTGGCAGCAGCACAGGCCTCTTCGCATCGAAGGGGCTACTCCTCCCCCCACACCAAATGCAGGCCAGCCTGTGCTGTCTCACCTACTCCTCCCTGGTGTCAGGACACTTCCCCAGACCCTGTCACATCCAAAACCAGACAGTCAATACACAACCAGGCAGAGGCACATAGAACGGTCAGGACAAGAAACCAGCCACTGCTAAAAGTGTGGTTTCTAAACACACAATTCAAAAACCATCTTCACAAAAAGATGTGTTATTAAATTCTGAGTTCAGGCACATTAAACTCCATCTCTCCATCTTATGCCTATGTGAAGATATGCTGGAAACATGGGACACAGCATTCCCCATGCTGTCCTATGGGCAAGATGGCCTTGCAACAGTGAAAAACGAATTTGGCAGTATTTCACTGTCAGAACATGGTACACACCTCAGTACATGTCCAACCTTTCACATACACTGCACCATGCCCAGGGGGGTACCTTGGGCCTACTATAGGGGTGTCTGATGTGCATAAAACGGGAAGGGTAAGGCCTGGCAAGTGGGTGCACTTGTCAGGACAACAAGGCAGTTAACAAACTGCGTGCAGGCAGTGCAGTGGCAGGCCTGAGATCTCTCTTTAGGGCTACTTGTGTGGGTGGCACAATTAGTGCTGCAGGCCCACTAGTAGCATTTGCATTACCAGCCCTGGCACACATAGTGCACTTTACTAGGGACTTTACTAGTAAGACAAACATACCAATTATGGACAACCAATTACCATAACACTTTATACAGGGAGCACTTGCACTTTGACACTGATCAGCAGTGGCAAAGTGCCTAAAGCATCTAAGCCAGCAAAACGAAATCCATCACAGCATCAAAAATAGAGGAGGTAGAGGCAAAAAGTCAGGGGTAACCACGCCAAGAAATGCCAGGTCTAACATACACCTTTAGGTCCCTCACACCCACAGCACCAAACGGCAAGGAATAAAAGATCTCTGCCAAAGAGCCCCTCATAGGGAGCCCGTCAGGTATTGCAGCGCCGACCTGACGAGGAGCAAGCCCTATGATGAAGCATGACACCCAGCTGGCTGGGTGTGTGAGGGCCCTAATTCCGAAAGGAGGGATCCCCCTTTCCCTCCGTTATTAAGGGACAACCTACTCTTCTCAACTTACCTCGCTCCCCCTGCCTTACCAGGAACTGCATATCCTCTTTTGTTACAATAAGCTCACAAGCAATGCACCAGTAAGAGGTTTATGTTTTTCAAATCAAGACCCTAATGATTGTGTCTAAATGTAAGACGGTTTGAGCCAGGATGTTTTGGTTGAGTCGTCCAGCGTCTGTAAGGTGTCAATAAACCTGAGACACACTGTTGACTACCTAATTTTCCATTGCCCACTGAAAAAATTGCTCTTCCCCTTTAGATTCTAAATGCCCTTCTTCGTGACACTGGCAACTGATACAACCTATCTGAGGCCTTTTGTTAACATAAGGTAGGCTTAATACAATTCCCAATGCAACGAATCAAACAGTTTTGAAATTGTGAAATTGCAATTGGTTATTTTTTCATAATAATAACGCTGGCTTGATTGTTGGCAGGTGTTAGATGAGCAGAGAGATAGCGGAGATTCTTAATGATGATGAAAGCACTTTAATAAATGATTTTCAATTAAGTTTTTAATATTCGAAATGCATTGTATGTGATATAATTGAGCATTTTTGAAATTGTTTTGAGAAAAAATTGCACAGTTGTAGCATTTTGATTTTGGTCCTAAGTTTCCCACCCCGCCAGGTGAGTAGGGGCTTTTGGAGGACCACCTGCCATATTTAGCATTCGATGCGTCCCTGGCTGGGATATCTAGGCTTTTAGTCCATCCGCTGGGGCGGTGAATGCACTAAAGGCACACAGCAGCGCAAACCACATGCAGTGTTTTTTGGCCCAATTGCCTATCATTGCTTGTTTGCCTATGCAATATTCCTCAGTACAATTTAGAGAAAACACGTATTTGGAAACAATACTTGGTTGGAGTAGTAATCTCTTCCAAGAACAGTGAAAACATTTATGCCAACTGATCAGCCTTGCGTTAGCAACATTCCTAAAACGTACAAAAATGGAAGCTTGACGCATCATTTTCTGTCACCATGAAATCTTAATTATGAAATAGCATGCTTCAGGATAACAATGCAGGGTGAAGATTGAGATTTCGTTATGAAAAGTTTTCCAAAGCATTATTTCTAGGAAGCAAAGTCGTTATTCTGTTCATAATCCTAGCAGCATGTGATACCGAGAGAGCAACATCATAAAAGAGCAATCGTAAGAAGAATATGTGGTGCAATATTCAATATCTATGTATTTAAATATTACAGTATAGTTAATAATCTATCTGACCTGCTTTTATGCAGGCTGTTAGACATGTCAACCTTAGGGTGGTCTTCCCCCAATCCTTTTGCATTCACCCCTCCTATTTTTGCTGAATTCGTTTTTGTGTGCCTCAGGACTCTGTGCACTTTACTACTTCTAACCAGTGCTAAAGTGCTTGTGCTCACTCCCTAAAGCATGTTAAATTAGCTTACACCTGATTGGAATATTTAATTCACTTATAAGTCCCTAGTAAAGTGGTATACCCTATACCCAGGGCCTGTAAATTAAATGTTAATAGTGGGCCTGCAGCACTTACTGTGCCAGCCACTTATGTAGCCCTGTAAACTATGTATCAGGCCTGCCATTGCAGCCTGTCTGCAGTTTTAAACTGCCAGTTCGACAACCGGTTTGCCAAGCCTAAACCTGACTTTTTAATACTTATAGGTCACCCCTAAGGTAGGCCCTAAACAGCCCATATAGCAGGGTGCATTGTAATTAAATTGTTGAACATTTATGTTTAAGTTTTACATGTCTTGGTAGTGAAAAACTCACAAATTTGTTTTTCACTAGTATGAGGCCTACCTCTCCCATAAGATAACATTGAGTTATCTGATTACATTAAATAAGGACTAACTTTTGATTGGGAGCAAGTAAGACAGTCAAGATTGGTGTCTTAGGAATTGTAATTTAAAATCCTCGTTGATGGAAAAGTAAGATTTAAAGTCACAATTCTGAAAATGGCACTATTAGAAAGTTGGCATTTTTTTGTCCTAACTATTTTGTGCCTGCCGCCAGTTCCTGGGTCACATTACTAGGTATAGTTGGCCTATGGGCTTTGTGTATTCCTCCTAAAAAAGCATCACAATAGAGGGTCTTGGTGTTGGCAGGATAGCCCATCCTGACTTAATGGTGGGGGGGAGCTGTCACCTACCACACTCGCACTTCAAAGGCACAAGCCCAGCTAACATACAAAGGACTTCGCAGTAGCCCACCGTGTCCCCAGACAGACTTGCACTAGGGCAGGAAGAAAGGCAATTCCAGACACCTGTCATAGCCACGAATGGTGACCCTTGGGACCTGGATGCTTTTGCAGCATGCGCCCTAAACGTGGCTGCTGTAAGAAGATTCATGGAGCTTATGCCAGGAATAAGCCCTGGTTCCAGTGCTATTCCACGTCATGTCACCATCACTGCTGAGATATACATGTAACACTCTGCAGCCCTGCTAATAGAGAAACAGACTTCAACTCTTTGTTGGCATGCATGTTCAGCTTCTGTTTTTTACGTGCTGTTATGCCCTTCTGTGTATTGAATTAATTTTCTTGCAGGTCTTGGCTCAGCAACCTTAATGGGCGCTGAAGCACCCGCGGGGATTAAATGTCCCATCAGGCTGTGAGTGGCAGCCATATTGGGAGGGGCTCTTGCCTGTATATAGAGCCCCGCCTTAAACCCCATGCTCACTATTCACCTGGTGCCTTGTCTGGAGCGTTTATGAGGGGCTCTCCATAAGCCGCGCTGTGCCGGGTTTGATTCCAGCATCAACTTGATCACTCTGAAGAGGAAGAGGGTAGCAGCAGTGATCACGGTCCAGATCTTAGACAACATCCGATCATGCCGCTTTCCAATAAAGGGGCCGGTCGGGCCTCTCCGGTAAGATGGCAGTAGCGCTTCACTATTTTAATGTTATAGAGCACTAGGAATGTGCTAATTTTTGGAACAGTGGTTCATTTGTGGGACAACACATGCAACAAGCTGCTCAAACATTAATTGAAATTTGGTGCAGCAGCGTGTTTCTTGGTACCATGGCATAAGTGCAGATGTGCACAATACTGTTAACATTTTGCAAACAAGCGAGGCTGGTCCTCCAATATTTACATTCTGGAGAAACTGTTAAAGTCTGCTGGCAAAGGAATCTCTTATGGCCATTATTAGCTATAGATACTGTTCACCTCTATTGCAGACCTCCTAAGAACAAAGAGTACAGCACAGACAGAGCTGTAGTATTTTAGGTATAGTATAAGCCACAGAACAGTGCATTTGATGGTCCTCTGTGCATGTGCATAATAGTATAGTGATTGTAATATGGGCTAACATGTGTGCCCTCAGTTCCCCAAAGTGTACAATGCATATCAACAGCTTTTGAGACCATGCCAGCTAGAGACAGGTATTTGCACTTCTATCACAGTACCTTTATGGGGGGGGTTCAGGGGAAGTATTGATCTAATTATGACCCTTTGTTATTATTCTTGCAGGTCTCCCTCCCAGCAGTTCCTTCCCCACACACCCTTTCGCTCACCTGGCCAGTCCAATAAACCTACGTCATTACGGCATTCAGATTGGTGGTGCCAGGAGGTGGACTCTAACTATCAGTGAGCAAACTCTGAGGAAATCCAAAGCCAACTCCAACAACTCCTCTGTCGGGGGAAACTCCAGAATCTTCTCCCACTTCAAAGTGCCACCAGGTATTAAAAGAGGACCCTCAGACCCACCCTTCAGATCACCTCTGGACCGGTGGAAGACTCAGAAGAAGGACTGCTCTGCTGCAAGAAGGACCGCTTGGCTTCCATGCTGCCTGAGTAGGAAGGTCTGCACCTGCACTTTGAACCCAGGACCACTGGAGTGACTCCACAGGCTAGTTAGCTGGCCATCTGATCAGAGTCTCATGGACAGAAATGGCTCCAACCACCTTGAATCAAGCACCTGGACTCTGCCTGCTGTGAGTCCTGACCTCCCACGTGGTGCCTCCCCAGTCCTGGACTCTTGGAAGTGGGATTAAAGGTGCTCTGCCAGCCCAACTGTGGTCCATATCAGAATCGACTCAGTGCCACACAACCCAATTCAGGACCACGCATCATGGCCCCCACAGCTCCTCATCAGATGTGGTGTAGGGTGATACAACTTTACATGGACCCTGCCCCACAGCCCTCGCAGCTCCTCATCGGAACCAACGCAATTCGATGCAGGTCTCTGCATTGCTCATCGGCACAAACGCTGTGCGGTGCAACACCCTGCATCAAGGACATAAGGTAAAATTCTCAGTGGGCTAAACCTGGTCCCTGTATCCAGCATGTGATCCATCATGGCCAACATGAACTTGTGACTTTGCCCTGATATGGTGCAACCAGATAATCACAATTGGCGCTCTGTGCTTTTAAGCTCTATTTTTACCTAAACCTTTCAAATTACCTATCTCGGGTTCTATCAAGTTGGATTTTTGTAATTTTGGTATCAAATAATGTATTTAAAATGTGCTCTATTTTGTGGTGTATTTGCACTTTACTACTGTTTGGGTGCTACATAAATACTTTAGACATTGCCTCTAAGTTAAGCCTGACTGCTTTTGTGCCAAGTTACCAGAGGGTTAAGCACAGGTTACTTTAGTGACTTTAGTGGTTCATTCTGATGGATATTGTGGCTGATGCCTGTTAAGAGCTCACACCCTCCTCAACCAACAACCCGATTTCTCATACAGACTGACTCAAATGTTTACCCTTTGGGGAAGAGTCGCAGTTCCTGGTATTGATACCTATCTCAATGCTTTTTGTTCAGTTACTGTGTTCTATTTAATAATTTTGAACTCTCTCAGTTGTAGTCTTCTTGTAGATTGATTTAATCTCAATGCTTTGCTTCAATTGCTGTAAATGTTACACCAACATCTCTTTACGTTTTCATTGCGCAGGTACTGTACTTTAATCTCAAAATCTTGTGTGTGATGGGTTGAGATACAGTAGATTTTTTAAAGAATTCTATTCAGCTCTAAGGGTTTTTTTTCTGCTATTTCGATGAAGATTATACAAAAGTAACGTGGCTACCATATATGCTCACAGGAAATCAAAATGTTATGTTTAACAATATTTATTTTTTGCAGTTTTGCATAGGACAGCCTAACCCAAGTTCATTAGAGAACCAGATTACTTTACACATTTCGTGGCAAGGGGATACCAAGCAATTTGTCTCAGAATCACAAGATGCGGAGAAAAGATCATGACTCAAACCTGGTTCCCCAGTTCCAAAGTGTGCAGCTCTAGCCATTAGGTCACATTTCCTCTTCATGAGATATGGGAGCCAAAAACTACTATATGACCAGAATTATCACCAGTAGCGGCTCGTGGTGGGAGTGCTGCCGGGCGGTGACGTGGGGCGGGGGAGGGGCAGGGTGGGGGGGGGGTAGTAAAGTACGGAATACGGCCGTATAGAGGTAAGTAGACATAGAAATAAATAAAACGAATTTTGTTGCGCGCGCTGCATCGCCAAATGCGATGCAGCGCGCGCAACGAAATTCGTTTTATTTATTTATATGTCTACTTACCTCTATACGGCCATATTCCGTACTTTACTAACCCCCACCCTGCCCCTCCCCCGCCCCACGTCACGGCCCGGCATCACTCCCACCACGGGCCGCTACTGATTATCACCCCAAAAAATACATGGGAATTGGAAGCAACCCCAAGGGATCATTATGGTGAAGGGTGAAATGAACTGTGAAAGTCTACAATGTTTTTTTCAATAGGGTGTATGTGGCTATATTACAATAAGTACCATATGAGCAAAATCAGTCATCACCATTCAGATATTGCCGACAAGTGGATGCCTGTCAATTAGGTCCCCGTAACTAATTAGATTTTTTGGGCTGATAAGGTGGTCACAATTTGTTTATGTTCATGTGGTTTTTGTTTGGTGGTTGTTCATTGATCATCCCACACTTCAAGGTTTGACCTTCAGCAGGGCAGAGGTTGCTTCTTAGGTTCTCCTGGGAGTTTTGTGTTGCTCACAGCAGGTAGAGACAATGAGCCAGATGTATGAAGCCATTTAGCATTATTCTTAACGGACCGAATCGCCATTTCAGGCTACTAAGAAATGCTAAATAGGCTTTTCATATGTACAAAGCCCTCTAAGTGGTCACATATAGCAATATACCAGTAGAAATGGCATTTTGCGATCTCCTAAATATAAATCGTAAATAGGGATTACATTTTTGCGATTCCTATGCACATGCACAAAGTATTTCCTAAAAGTTAATTGGGTATTTAGGAAATGCAGTTATCATCAACTCCAAGTCGATGGTAGCCATGTGCAATTTAAAAAAAGCACCAAAAGATGCTTTTTTATTGAAGTGTGATAGAGCGCCCACATGCCCCTAGGGCATATGTATGCTTTACATGTGCACCACTATTTTTGGGGTGCATCACTGGGGGCCTTATGCCCACTGCCATACTTGGTTTAGCATTTCCAAAATAGCGATTTCCTATAAATCACTATTTTGGAAATGCTAAACTGGCCCATTGGAACAAATGGCATGAGATTTTCTAATAGCGATCCCTACTCTGGAGGAATCACTATTAGGAAATCGGATATTTCATACATATCATTGTGCATTTCCTAAATAGTGACTTCTAAGGAGTCGCTATTTAGGAAATGTAAAATTGCATTTTCGTGCGTCTGGCCCACTGTTCCCTTTGACTGGAACTTCGCTGTTCGGTAAGTAGCTCGGTTGCAAAATGCTTTCACTGATACGAATCGGTTAGTCCCAGGCTCTTTCGTAAAAGTATTTTACTGTATTGTTGATTTTCCTCAAAGAAACCATAATTCTTTCATAGTTTTAAATTGACAAGAAATTATATTTTCATATGTTTACAAATGTTAGCATGTTTCATAGCGCCATTTTTGCTGTTTTCATGTACCTAAAGAAAAACACATTTAGGTGGAAGAGCTGTCTTAGAACTGCACGTGGCGATACACACATTTCTAGTTGTATCATTTATGAGCCAATCCTCATTTGGCTCTGAACAAGATGCAAGAAAATAGGACAGTCATTAAAAATAGAGTGGGAAGGTTTAGTAAGCAGCTTGCATAAGAAAGAGGAAACGACACTGAAAGGAAAATACTGTCATCTTTCAGCTGCAGCATTAAAAAACGGCTTGAAAAGTTGATATTTAAGTGTGTTTTACATAGGTGCAAAATTTCTATACCTTTTACACCAAATGGTTCATAGACGTTCAAATACTACTTGCATGGTCACACCTTTAGCAAAGCTTAAGTATTTTAAAATAAATGTAAACGTCGTTCTATTGTGAGAGTTCATGGACCATCAAAGAGCATGTAGGTGTTTAGTTTGTGAACTGGATGGAAAACGTCATTCCCACAATCATCCTGACAGTCTGTCAACGACACTGGTTTCTCTCATACCACACAGTTGGTTTGATAATTAGATGTTATGGGTGAACAGCTCTTCAGTAGTGAATAATCGTGAACACCAGGGGCCGTATTACAATAAGTGCCCCGGGAGCGCAGCGAACGTTTGCGCCCGCTTTGCGTGCCCCCGGGGTACTTTGCTATTATAGAATGGGGCGCAGACGCTTGTGCGTCCCCTTCTATAATAACGATAGCGCTAGCGCACTTAAAACGCCAGCGCTACCTTCAGACTGACTGCACCCGCCTGCAAGGGTGCAAACAATCACAATGCATAATACGGCCCCAGGCACGGTATGGCCTCCCGCTAGGGCCACCCAATGGATGACAAAGATGATGCCACCCTATTTTATGCTCGTCATGGGAATAGGAGAGTGAAGAGACCTTTGATGGACTCTTTTTCCCCTTCTGCTTTCCACTCTTGTAATATGGCATTGGGGGTGTGGTAGAATAGCAGTTGCTCCAACGTTTCTGTGTCTGTCAGATTTAGGCAGTGCCTAAGGGAGAGGGCTGAGTCTGAAACTGGTCAGAGAACACATAAAGGAGAAGAAGAGTACAAAAATCCACTGCTTATTTCTGGGCAGGCACTACTTTTGACTCTGAGTTCTGGCCTCAAACAGACATAGTCACAAAGGGGCGGGAAGTCATACAGGTATTTATGAGGCATACTACTCCTGTAGGACTACTTCATGTACTCAAAAATGAAATTCACGGACATACAGTCAGATATCTCCTGCGTCAGTCCTAGGTTTTTCCATGCAAAGTTCTCTGCCACACACTGCCACACACACTGTTGGACTTGGCTCTCTCTGTATGGTCATCCATCAACCTTTTTGCCGTCACGCCTCCTGTTTTCTGAATTTGTTTTTGTTGGCTTTAGAACTCTGTGCACTGTGCCAATGCAAACCAGTGCTAAACTGCTTGTGCTCTCTCCTTTAAACATGGTAACATTGGCATACATGCAAAAGGCATATTTAATTTACTTTTAGGTCCATAGTAAAGTGGTACAAGAGGTTCCCAGGCCCTGTAAATTAAATGCTACTTGTGGGCCTGTAAAAAGAACAACTGATGGACAGAATGCTGAAAAATGACAAACATTCACCCCAGTACAGCGATCTGGGCCTAAATCCATCATTTTTTTACTCCCCATGCCATTCCAATTTAAACCCAGCCATATGCAAATCAGTCTTGACCCTGCTCCCCATGGGAACAGTCCAGCCCGAACTGCCAGGCCTAGTCCTCCCTGGACTGGAAACAAGCATCCTGGGACCGGTTTCAGGGTTTCACCCCTCATCAGCCAGGCTAGCTTGACTCCAGTGGCATGGAGAGCACGGGACCCACGTCTGGGCATACCCGTCCCACTCGGTGTGACAAATGCAAAAAGAACAATTGATGGACATAATGCTAAACAATGTCAAACCTTCACCCCAGTACAGAGATCTGGGCCTAAATTCATCGTTTTTTGACTGGAGGAGAATGTTTGATTTATTCAGCATTCTGTCCATCATTTGTTGCTGCAGCACTTTTCGCCCTAAGTGGGATGGGTATGCCCAGATGTGGGTCCCTTGCTTGCTGTGCCACTGGATTCAAGCTAGCCTGGCTGATGAGGGGTAATATACCCCGAAACCGGTCCCAGGATGCTTGCATCCAGTCCAGGGAGGACCCGGCTTGGCAGTTTGGGCTGGACTCTTCCCATGAGGAGCAGGGTCAAAACTGATTTGCATATGGCTGGGTCCAGACTGATGTGGTGTAGTGAGCAAAAGAACAATGTATTTAACCCAGATCTATTGAGTGGGGCAGATTGTTTGATTTAGTCAGCATTCTGTCCATCATTTGTTGCCAAAGCACTAGTGGGTCTTCAGCACTTATTGTGCACCTACTTTGGTAGCCCTTTAAAACATGTCTTAGGCCTGGTATTGCAGCCTGTGTGCAGCTTTAAATTGCCAAATAGACTTTGCAAAATACACTGTTTGCCAAGCCTAGAAACTCCCTATTTAATACATATAAGTCACCCTTGAGGTAGGCGCAAAGCAGCTCATAGGACTGAGTGATTTTGTATTTAAAAAGTTGGACATCTGCTTCTAAGTTTTACGGGTCTTGGTAGCAAAGGAGAATTGCTAAAGTTTTGGGCTGTTCATGACTGCGAACAGGCCCGTTTGCACCATGATCTTGCCGCCCACGCCGGCCACCAACGCAAAGCTCCAGTGAACCCAAATTTTTGTGCTACAGCGACCGCCAGCAATGAGCGGCAACACAAGGTCTGCCTTTTTTGCTACAGCATCGACATACCGTGGTGACCGCCAACGAGGAGCTCCAGCAACGACTGTCAGTGACGTCCGACAGGATCTTTGCTGTACTGCGATGAGCATCCATGAATCACCGGTCTTCTGTTTGTGCTACAACGACGAACATCCACAACACTCTCCCTGCTCCACATACAAATCCTCTGCACACGTTCAAAAGTAAATACATAAAGTTACATAACATATCACAATGATGCTTGTCTTTATATTTTCAGATGTCTTTAATTCAAGATCTTTAAGCCTTCTTAGCCAACACGTGTTTCGTCGCTGTTACAAGGGATTACCCCGCGACTTCTTCAGGGCTGAGGTCAGTTTCAAGTAGTCTCTTAATTCCGGTGATAATTCCAACCCGGAAGGGGTTCCTATAAGTTCTGCTCTTGGAGAGGTAGACCAATTAGTCTTGTGTCCGGAAAGCTAAAATTGCTTCCAAATGTAAGGGAGTTTCTTTTAACTAGAAGAGCTGCCCCATCCGGCAGTATTAGGTAGAACCCTTCGGATCTCCAGGCCGTGGCGTGTTTGCCGTGCAAATCAACACTCATGCTTCATTATTTAAGACAACACCGGGGTGGCCGGCTGCAGACTGCTGATTTGCACGGCGAACACTTTTCAGGGTATAGGTCTTTTCAGGGTATAGGTCTGACAACATCAGGCACCCCCCTCTTTCCACTTTTCAGTTGACATTGCTCGTTCTATTTGGGCAAACTGTGGCATGGTCCAAATATCTGCCTCTGGTGCATAGGGCCCCCCCTTAAAAAGTCTTTTAGTCGTCCTATCCCATATTCTTGCCATTAGCCCAATCAGTGGGGGGTACCTCACCTGTTGCATCCCGGTTATCCAGAGAGGTGCTCCCAGCTGCTGCCCGCCATAGGAGCCAGCCAACAGGGACCTCTCCCAGTAGGTGTCCGTATTCAGCCAAGCTATAGCGTGCTGTAATTGCGACACCAGATAGTATAGCTCTAAGTCTGGGATTTCCAAACCCCCTTGACCCATTGTCGTTTCATTACCTCCAAACTACCCCAGCAGCGCTTCCCATTCCACAGGAGCTGCGTGAGAAGTACATTTAGCTCTTTGAATACTCTGTGCGGGATTTCATAGAAGGACCCTTGCATGGTAAAAAGGCATCTGGGCAGTATCACCATTTTTATTAAGGCAATTTTCCCCATCATGGACAATTTTAGTGTATTCCAAAAGTTTATGCTCCCTTGTAGGCCCTTGAATATCCTACACATATTGTGTTTGTAAAAAGTGTCGTTTTCTCTGGCTATTCGTATCCCCAGATAACGCACTGTTTCCGGTTCCCATGGGAACCCTAACTCGGGGGGCTGGCACTCTTCTCTCCCCTCCATCGGCCCTATCGCATATAATTGCAATTTTAGTTTATTAATACGCAAGCCTGAGGCCATGGCAAACTGCTCCAGAGCACAGAGCAATATTGGGACCGATTGTGTCGGGCGGTGCAAGTACACCAATGCATTGTCCGCATACAATGACACAATATGTTCTGTATGACCCACCGGAATACCATGCCCCTGCAACATTGTCCGGAGGTGACACGCCAATGGTTCCATTGCAAGGGCGAATAACAAAGGGGAAAGCGGACATCCTTGTCTCATTCCCCTCTGTAGTATCATAGCATCCGACACATAACGTCCCGTGCGGACCCTCGCCATGGGCTTAGCATAGAGCAGTTTAACCCAAATTACAAACCCTGAGCCCAATCCCATTTTTAAAAGGACCTTCCACAAATATTTCCATCTGAAAGAATCGAACGCCTCTTCAATATCCAAAAAAGCCAATGCGCTTTCCTGTGCATCCCCCCCAAGCGTCTGCATTATGTGTGCGAGACGACGAATATTTCTCAATGTATTCCTACTGGGTATAAACCCAGACTGGTCCGCATGCACCAGCTGTGGGAGACATGGGAGAAGTCTGCTTGCAAGCACCTGTCTTATAATTTTAAGATCTACGTTCAGCATAGAGATGGGTATGAATTAGGGATCGGCAGGTCTTTCCCTGGTTTGGGAATCATCACTATCAGTGCTTCACGCATTAAACTCGGTAGTTCGCCCTTCTCTTCCGCTTCCATAATAACCTCCAGCAGTCTAGGAACCACGACCCCAGTGTATTCCTTATAGAATCAGACGCAAGGCCGTCCATACCAGGAGATTTAGCTGTTCTCAGATGGGTTATCGCCGCTTTTATTTCATCCCCTCCAAAAGGGGGCCCTAGGGTTTCTTGGGTCTCATGGTCCAGGCAGGGCATTTCCACACCTGCAAGGTATGTTTCTATAGACTGGGTGTGTGTGGAGTTCTGCGTCTCCAAATATATCCTATTTAGGTGGGTTTCAAATGCCTTATTGATCTCATGCTGCGTATAGACCATTTGTCGTTAATCATTTCTAATTGCCAGGATTGGTTGAAGTTGTGTCTCCATACTAATTAGTCGTGTCAGTAGGCGTCCGGCCTTATCTCCCTCCGTATACCATCGTCTTCTGCTCTTATTCCTATTATATTTGCCTAATGCATCCCATATGTCCCCTAACTTTTGTCGTTGTGCCGTCCAGTTAGCTGGACCTTCTATATCTGTGGGGAGTACTTTTTCTAAGACGGCCAAATGTTTTTCCTGGCGTTTCAAATCCTGCTCCAGCACCTTCTTGACTCCAGCCTCAGTAGACATACATACCCCCGCACCACTACTTTCATGGCATCCCATTCCAGCGCTTTAGTGATGGCAGTATTCCAATTTGTGTCAAAATACCCATGGATTTCCCTCCCTATCATAGCCTTATATACTGGATCAGTTAGTGCCTCAGTGTTTATTCTCCAAAGCGGTACCTTAGATCTTGGCTGGCCCAGTGTGTATACTATAAGCAGTGGGGAGTGATCCGACAATTAACGAGTCAGGTATTGTGCCTCTTCTATTCGATTAGCTGCCCCCTTCTGTATGAAAAAATAATCCAGTCTGCTATATGTATTAGTCGCAGGTGTGTGACATGAGTACTCCCTTTGATGAGGGTTACGATGTTGCCAGATATCTATGAGGTTGTAATTTGTTAGCATCTGGTGCATGGCTTCTCTGGTTTTAGGTTTGGCCTCTAGCCTTAGGGGGTGTCTATCTAGCACGCCATCCAGAGCACAGTTATAGTCCCCTGCAACAATCAATTCTGCATCTGGTGCAAGATCCAACTGCCTCAAGACTGACCCTAAAAACTCACCATCGTCACTCTTTGGGGCATATATATTAATCAGGCATACATTGCGCCCGTCAAGTATTCCTTCCACCACCACATACCTCCCTGATGAATCTAAGCTGGATTTTACAGCCTTAAATGGGACTCCCGGTGCCACCCAGATCAGCGCGCCTCTGGCATACTCCGAATACGAAGTCGCAAAAAACGGACCCCTCCATCTACGTTGAACATATTTAAGGCAATCTCCCTACAGGTGCGTTTCTTGAAGAAAGGCTATGTTCACTCCATATCTTGTGAGATACATTGCCACCCGGATCCTTTTGACCACATTATTTAGCCCCCTAACATTCCATGTTATAAACTTGTAGTTCTGTCTATTGCCCGTCATGACTTCAGTGTGTCGTGGTGGGGAACCATTGGTGTCAAGCAGAGTAGGCCCCCCTCTATTCCTATCGGTTGTCTGACATATCGTCTCTGTGCATCCCCGGTAGTGAACTTTTTAACATAACTGTGTAGTCCCCAATAACCGCCTGCCCCAAGCAGTTGTACCTCATTCCCATACCACAACCGTTGTCCAAGGACTCGGAACTTCGCCCCACTCCGAAAACCCCACCCCCTCCCTAGATCCCCAACCACAACTTAATAATCAACAAATATAATAAATAATTCCAAAAATCAAGTCTCTGCTATACGGCCAGACTGTCAGGCACCACGCCGCCCTGCCCAACCTACGGTATAGCAAGGCCGCATCAGTGCGCTACAGCTGGAGTGTCCTAAACTTTTGAAGTGGCAGAACCGTGTCCCAACCCAAACATGGCAGTCTTTGTCTCTCAGTCTTTTAGGGGATCAACCCCTCAATTATCCTCTAGCACATTCTTTCCCCCTTTCTTCCAATTTCTGTACTTACAGTTTCGGTATCCATAGCCTCCATCGGCACAGACCCAACTACTTTGTCGATATGCCTTAAGCGCATTTGTCGGTCTGGCTGGGGTTACCTTCCGGCTGCGATTGGGTTTCTTGGACTAGGCAGAGTGGAGAAAACTGATTATGCATTGGTATCCCCTCCACTTCGGCCCGTAGGGTTCCATCTGGACCCACCAGGATATGTCCCACTTCTGATGGATCATGTGGCTTGGATCTCTGTTCTCCCATTTTACGACGCTGTCCTCGCTGTCGTCTGCTTCTTCTGCGCTGTTCCCGCCAGCCGTGGTTTTGATCTTGCCCGGCCAGGCCTATTGAGTCCATCCAGTCCATGGCCTCTTGTGGAGTACTGTAAAAATTAACCCTGTCTCCATACTGTATTCGGAGCTGAGCCGGAAACATTAAGCTGTATCAAATATTGAGGTCTCTAAAACGTCTCTTGACTCCCAAAAAGTCATTCCGTAGATCTTGCACTCTCCTTGTATAGTCAGGGTAAATATGAATGTCCCGGTCCTCAAATTTAGGCGGCCCATTTGCACGAACATACTGCAATATTATATCTCTGTCTCTAAAGTTGAAGAAATGGTTATCATGGCTCTGGGCGGTGATCCCAGGCTTGGCGGGGGACCGAGGGAGCGTTGGGCCCTCTCTATAGCGAACATTTTGGAGAACTTAATATCCGGAAAAGCCAACCCTATCCATCGTTCAAGGAAAAGGTCTGCCATCAGGCCCTCCGCCTTCTCCGGAAATCCCAGAAATCGCAGATTGTTCCTCCGCGACCTCCCTTCCGCATCCTCTACCCTGTCTTCCAGACGGGTGGACTGTTCCTGAAGTGATGTTACTGTTGTGCAGAGTCTCTGGACTTCCTCCCGTAGTGTACCCAGCTCTCCTTCTGTACTTGTGACTTGATCTGCCACTTTTCGAAGATCCAGGCGCAGGTGATTGATATCCATCACCATACTGTCCATTTTTGACTCTAGCGCCACCCGGAAGTCTCTGATGGCCTCCAAAATGTCGGCTTCATCTCGCGCCATTGTACCTTTGTGCGACGTCTGCTCCGATTCTGGTCTGTTATGCTCAGATGTTGTCGGGCCCGGCACTGTATATTGCATTATTTTGTTGGCCTGTGCTCTCCTCGTCGGTTTGTCTTTACCCATAGTTTGGCCAAGTAGTGGCAGCTTCGTGCGCATCTTATTTCCCCTTGCCCCTGTCTCAGATCCCGATATGGGGTCAAATGAGGCTTCGGCAGGGGTATATCCTCAACCAAACTTAATTGCATCCCCATAAACGTGGGGGATGTCCCCAGGGCACTGGTCAAAAGGTCCTCTGAATGAGGCTCCAACTCTTTAATAAAGACAATGTTTCACATCAAGTTCAAGTGCAATTTCTGCTTGTATTATTCATTCACAACACGAGGTTTCATGGAAAATATAAACACTTCATTTCCCAAAATGCATCAATGGTGCTTCTCATATCATCAACTCCACATATCCCAATTCATTTCGGCCTAACGAGGCCTTCATCTGGGGATAATCTGTAAAATTAGATGGACATAACTCAATATACAAGATCACGGGGTCTAGGTGGTAACGTGCACTAAAACCGAAAAAGGTGAAATTGTGCTGATAAAGGTGTGTCGGTAGAAGAGTGTGCAATTCGTGAAATCTGAGTGAAATGGAATTATACTGTGAACTCTAAGTGATACCAAAGGTTAAACGTTCGAGTAGTGAAAAATGCTCAAGCTAAAGTTCATGCGGTGCATAATAGATCCGAGTGTAAAGCTGCATATTAGTGCAATAATACTAAGAAACACCGGTGCCATGTGTCTAAAACGAGTCATGCTGAAAAAGTTAAAGTACAGCGACTTACTCGCAAAGCTGAGTTGGCGTGCTACAATCGTCGCGTCCAGTTAGTGAACCGGAGGTGCTCTACGCTTCGGTAAAAAACTACGAGCGAGGTGTCATGAAAATGAAAGTGGGACTACCGTAATGTGCAAAGGGTGAACGAAAATAATAACGGACTACTGGTGATAAAAACAAATCAAAAGGGAAGTGAAAGCTGCAGCCATATTGACTGTGGTATACAATGCTACATATAAATCAATGTAATTACAGTATTATGAGTTTTGTAAGTGTGCCAAAGCTACTGGCTGTATTGCTAAGTAATGCATAAGCATGCATAACATGGTATATCCTCAACCACCTCTCCTTTTTCTGTTAGTTCTTACCCCTCCAAGTCCGCATATCGATTTTCCTAGAAGGGTCCTCCTGTGGGCCTGCACCCCTAAGATCGGGCCATCCTGTCTCTTCTAAACCTCTCAGACCGCCCTGAGGCTCTCTGGGGGATCCCCTCGCTGTTGGGCGTCCCCTGTGTATTCACTCCGCTACGTCACCTTAGCTCCCTCATCAGGGTCAGGCCAAACTCACAGTCCACGCGGGGAAGTCCACATTAAATATACCAAAGTTCCTCCACCCTGGGGCCACTGAGATCCTCCAATGCCCTGGGAGATGCGTGTGCGTGCAGGGTGCTGTGTAGAGGCCTCGGAGGGTCCCGCCCGAATCAGGAGCCTAGTGGCCCAGCAGTCCGGTTCCTTTCCCAGAGGCACTGTGGACTCACTTGGGAATACGCTGCAGGTGGCACCGCTTGATTTTTATTTATTTGCAGCCGGTGGGGTTGGGAAAATCATACCCCCATTACCTCCGGGCCTCTTGTAGAGTGTGTGCCCCAGGCCGCTTCCAGTCCGGGTGGCCTCCGGCAGCGTCGCGTCTTTTTCTGGTCTTCCTCCAAGCTCACGAGGAAATTAGCGGGGGTGCAATCACCAGCGGGGCTCTCAGCCAAAGCCCGACCGCTAGACCCCCCCATGCGCAGCCCCCTCAAGCTCCGTAAATCTCCCGGCGATGGTCAGGCACTGCCATTTTCTAGTCAGGCAGGCTGCCGCGTCCCAAGGAGTTTTGCAGACGATGTTTCCATCTCTTCCGAGCACTCACGGTGCCCGGTATCTTGCTTTTGTGGATCCAGAGAGATTCAGACACCGTTTTAAGTCGGGGATATCAGCGGTTCCACCAGGATTCTGTAGGATTTTACCATAAGGGGCAGGAGCTCCGCCGAAGTTCGACTAGCTGGCCATGATGTCAGGCCACGCCCCCCTACTAATAGTTATTATATGATTGTATTTTTATCTTTTACATTTCCTTACACCCTCATTGGAGGGAATGAGGACACATACTTCTACGACTAGGCGTAAAACTCTGCTCACTGTTACTGAAATCCATTCAGTGCCAGGAGACCCATTTGGGTAATAGTTAGGGCTGGGCGGTAAATCCTGTTCCGCTCGCGGAATTTGGGTAATTTCGCGTTCCGCAAAGAACGCGGAATTGCCAAAAATTCTGCGATCCGCGGCTTCGCGGAATTTTTTGCTTGTTCGCGCATTCAAAATGCGTGTTCGCAAGATATTTCTCCCCGAGCACGCAAACAGCGTTCGCAAACAGGAAAAAAACATCACGAATGGGCGGAACAAGCAATTCCGCGTGTTCGCGGAACTTTTGCGTGCTCGCGGAGATTTTTTAACGTTTTGCTGAGCTTTGCGTAGCGCGACTACGCAAATTCTGCCCACCCCTAGTAATAGTGTGCGCTACAAATTGGAATAGCATAACATAACATTTAAGCATAACATAACATTTAAGTTGAGATTCATACCCAGGCATAAGAGTAATTCTACATGTTCGAGATCTCCACAAGTAGATTTACCTATGTGATTCGGACCCAAGATATGTTGGCTATAGATATGTCTATAGAATAGAATCAAACCTGTCTTTAAGATCTGCTCATTACTTTTATGTATGTTTTCTTTCTGCTAGAAACTTACAATATTACCATAAATACAATGTTTCGTGCAGGCACTTTGTACATGTTACAATCTAGTCTACTTTTTAACAATCATTTAATGACACCTGTTTAAGAGACACGCAAACTGTTTCCCTCAACTTTTATGACACAAACTATTTTAATTATTGCTTGGTTGTAAATTTGTACATAGATGTGTCACTCACAAAAACAAAGAAAATAAATTTTGCTGAAAAACTTCTTTATACTGCTGACATTTCTTTCATTCTTTTTATTTTGTCCAACTTTGCAGTTTTGCTGCGATATAAACAACTAGTTCATGATCTAGCACTCTCATTGAAAAGTTATCGTTGGCATATTAAACCCCTAACCTCTTCTGCTGAAATATCTTTCAAAATGTTGTTCTTGGGATGTTATGTAAGCAAGAATTGGTAAAAAAAAAATATTTTTGTCTTATAACTAAAAGTGCAAGTCAGACCTTTCATCTTTATCAGTAATTGTCATGAATGGCTTGGAAGTGTTAGCATTGCAGCAATCTAAGATCTTAGGTAGAATCATTCAGTTTATGGCAGCCACATTGCCAACATGGAGATGGACGATGAAATGCAAATCTGCTATGCCTTGTTGCATGATCAGAGGTTGAGGTTCATTCTGATGGATAGAAAAGCATCTCATTGTCAAAGCTTAATCAACAGTGGAGAGGTAGTGAAAGGCGATGGGATAATCTGCACGGTTTTCATATTTAAAATCGCAGACATAGTTACAGTTCTTCATTTCAGTATTCCTAATTGAACTTGTGTCATTGACTATCGTTTGGAAATTTGATTTAGGACAAACGTGCATTTGGGGTTTCTTTTAAACAAAATTATTTAGACTTTATTCGTTTTAAACAATAATCCATCAACTCAGCTGCGGCCGCTGCAGGTAAGAGCGGTGAGGCGGTGGAGCCAGGTGAGGGGGGATTTCGAGAGACGACCAGGGGGGAAAATTAAATAAATAATTAATTTTCCCTCATGGTCGTCTCTCGAAATCCCCCCTCACCTGGCCCCACCGCTCTTACCTGCAGCGGCTGCCATAAAAGCATACAAACCAATCAAGCATTACTTCCATAAAGTGCAATAAATAAAATAATAAAATACAATTCACCAATAACCAGCAAAAAGCACCATCTTTGCAGTAAAATCATAATTAACCATTAAATAACTTGACTAAAAAATACAGAACCATGTAAAACATCCATCTTAAAATACTTTCTAAAAAACAAATAAAATTATCCTAGACACGAAACCATAACCCCAAGCACTCCACAAAGTCAACATTACAATAACTGATATTTAGCCTAAACTTTGTCTCCAGTTATCAATAACAGACAGGGCTCCTCGGCCCTCAAGGGGAGAGCGTTTATTTCTCGATTTATCTTTTTGTAGCCCTACTCCCAAACTGTTAATTTACTGCTCTGTTACCATAAAGTGAACTCTCCAAGGATTTAATAACTTTGTATGGTACGGCAGTCTATTATATATGGCATAAACCATTTCGATCTACATCTTCCTGCAAATATTTCACATGTGAATGCATTCTGTGGTTTTCACTTTTACAGTTCCAACCACATTCCCTCCTCTGAAGACAAACTCTCCAACAGCTCATATATATTTTCCTTTGTCCGTGGGGTGAGTAAGAGGCATGGTGGGGGTGACTAACCACCTGCCCCAACTCCCTGCTGCTCAGTACGATTATGTCCGGAGGTAGTGCACTTGCAGCAAGCGCGCAACACCCATTGGGCTCATCGTGCTTCAGCCCCCCCCCTCCCCCCCCCGTCGTGTGTGTCAGCCCGGCTGAGACAGCTTCGCGGGCTGGCGACCCTCTAATTGCAGCCGCACCCGAGTACTTCACAAGTCTTTAAAAGACCATTTACTTGTTAATGAGGATTTTGTTGTGTTTTCACCCCTTCTTAGAGCCACTCTGCCTATGGCTGGAAGAATTACCCCGCCCCCCCCGAAATTTGGCTCTAGTTGCCCGCCTGACTTGCAGTACCACTAATGTCCCACAGAGAGACTGGCAAGTGTGTGTTGCAGTTGACCTTCTGTGTACACCAGTCATGGGCAATGGTTTTAGCCTGCTCATGCTGCCCAGGACAGGCTATATAAACCACACACCCACAGGGACCCTGACCAACTCTCACTTAGGATGGAAATAATGTTGATTATAACATGACAGTCGGCGTTGAATAGCATAACAATAATGCTACATGTACAATACCCTTCTAAAATGACAGACATGTAGTATGAGCCAGAATACAGCACGGCCCCACTGTCATGAGAGTCGAGCACTGAATGGGGTACTTGGCCCCCGGTTTGAGAGTCTGGTTTCCAGGGGCCGCAGCGCAGACTCCAGTTTACAGAAGAGCGGCCCAGTATCTTTTGATTACCTAGTAATTCCCCACCCCGGATTTCTCATAGCATGCATATACAGGAGTCGTCTGCTATTGTATGTTGCATTTTCAAGAGGTGTGGAGAAGCCCCTCTGATTGATCAATAAAAGAAAAAATAAACCTCGAAGTTAAAGATTGTTCTCTAGATCGGTACACTTTGGACGGCTAGAGCTTTTATAGCAGGCTGTTCCAAATCTGAAATCTACCTGAAAACAGCAGAATGAGCATTTCGTATAAATACATTAGTCTTGACCTTCAAAATTAAAAAATTTAAAAAAAACAATTGTATATGGACAAATAGTTTTTCAGGGTCTGGTTACATGCGAATTATGGATGGGCGTCCTTTGAGACATTTTTAAAGTACAAGCTCATTTATTGAAAACCAAAATACCAAAGTATTTATTGACTTCCACGTTCTCCTGACTTCCATTTAAAATCTGTTCACACGTCTTCAAATGTATTTCAAATATGTCAGATATGTTCGACTTTCGAATCAATCTGAATATTAAACAGTTTTAGAGCAAATGTACAAAATACAGTTAATTATTTTTGGGTAAATAAGCACACAACAAAAAATGTCTTGTGTGGTGAATCCATTTCCATGACACCATATAACAGTGTTTGGGCTACAGGGTATTGGCACGGTTCCTTAAAGAATTGAACTTCTATTTATAGCAGACAGATTCCTTAGCTTCAAGATTGCATTATTGTTCGATGCATTATGACTTTGAATGCCCATCGACAACCATTTAGAAAGTTTATTGTTGAAATTGGCATTTAATAGCTTGCACACTGAAAGTAAATGTACAGGAAAGTAATTAAAACTCACAATTTGAAACAAATATTGCATTTATAAACAAAATTTCGATTTTTAGATGTCAAAGCACAAGCAGACGTGGTAAATTCTTGAGATACAGTATATAATAATGTACGATTTGTATAACACTTACTGAGACTTGATCACTCAGTCATATCCACTGCAAGCCTTAAATAAAAATCACACAATTAGGGTACTTTACGATGCTGGCATTGATGCAGGCAACGTTTGCCAAGGTTATTGTTGTTTAGCATATGGCAATGTATGGCCCATGGGCCTCATTCGCGTTAATGATATATGTAAACATTCAGAAATGATTAATTGTAATGCTTAAATTAACCATGACGGGCATTAATAATTGTGTCATGTAACACATGTTGGATGGTTTTTAATTGACTTCAGAGGAACAGACTTAGGGGTATATTTACAAGGGGATAGCGCCACTAGAACGTCACTTTTAGCGGCGTTCTGGTGGCACTGTGCCCTTCTCCATATTTACAAAGCAGCGTTAAGCCACTTTTTGTAGCTGAACGCAGCGTTGCAAATACGGCCCCTTTACACGCATCAATTTGCGTGAAAGGGGCGTGCAATGGGTGTTGCTGTGGGCATTCCACCACAACACCTATTGCTTTTTGACTCTGCCCCAGATATACAAGGATGTGTAAATCTGAGGCAGTGCAATAGCAGGTGTTAGAATGACGAAATGAGGAGAAATACTTTTATTTCTCCTCGTTTTTGCTTTTTTATGTGTGCTGCAGAATCAAAAGAGCAAAACGCCATTAATGATTGTTTATGTGCAGGAAGGTGTCCCTTCCTGCACGTAAACAATCATTAAATAATGACGATTTGCTACTTCTATGTGTGCTACAGCACACATAGGAGTAACAAATCGCCAAAATTGATTGTTTATATGCAGAAGGGACGCCTTCCTGCACATAACCAATAATTTCATGCAACACAGGCACCCTTGCACTATGATCCAAGGGTGCCTGCGTTGGCTGGACTGTTCCCATTGGGCGCAGGGTCAAGACTGATTTGCATATGGCTGGGTCCAAACTGGAATGGCATGGTGAGCAAAAAAACGATGGATTTAGGCCCAGATCTCTGTACTGGGGTGAATGTATGACATTATTCTGCATTCTGTCCATCAATTGTTCTTTTTGCATTTGTCACCCTGAGTGGGACGGGTATGCCCAGACGTGGGTCCCGTGCTCTCCATGCCACTGGAGTCAAGCTATCCTGGCTGGTGAGGGCTGAAAGCCCGAAACCGGGCCTAGGATGCCTGTTTCCAGTCCAGGGAGGACCTGGCCTGGCAGTTCGGGCTGGACTGTTCCCATTGGGCGCAGGGTCAAGACTGATTTGCATATGGCTGGGTCCAAATTGGAATGGCATGGTGAGCAAAAAAACGATGGATTTACGCCCAGATCTCTGTACTGGGGTGAATGTATGACATTGTTCTGCATTCTGTCCATCAATTGTTCTTTTTGTATGCGTTGGCGCAAGGGTGCGCCGTATTCTTGTACACACAGTACATCCCTGCGTTTTGGAAATGTCAGTGTGGCGCTGCCAAATTTGGCACAGAGACACGATCCGACATTTCCTTGTAAATATGCCCCCTTAGTTTAAATACAATGAAAAAATGTGACATACCTTTTAGTGAAATTTAGGATTTCAGATGTTGGCTTAATTTCTGCAGAATCACTGAATATAACTATGGTATGGGTCTAAATGTACACTTGATATCCTGCCCCCTTTTGGGGATGAATATATATTTTATTAACTCAGTAGATAAACCTGAAACTCTGTCATGTTTAATGTGTTCTTTGATTTGATGTTTACTGGGACGAGACGTGTAGATGTTATTATCTTATCCATCCTTTTAATAAATGTATATGTATATATCTCTGAAAACAATTTTTGAAGGGACGTTAGGGTTTTTATACAGCATAAAAGTGTATGTTTGTTGATTAAGAGACATTTCAATTCCTCGAGAAAACATCAGTTGATGTTTCTTTCGATATGAGGTAATTTCATGGATGTGAGAACAGTTCCTGTGAAATGGAGATTGCACCGAACGAGAGGTCTAGTTCATGTCTCATTTCTTTCCCTCCAATATTTTTTATTGGTTTTCTTACAGAACACTACAACGAACATGTAGTGATATTCACAGTGCAAGTTTTGGAACATACATCAGGTGAATTTGCAATAAAAATGTGCCATCCTCCATCACCAGCACGCATTCCTAAAGAAACAATGCTCTGGATAAATTCGGCGCAGCCCTTTTTGTTCATAAAGACTTTTTTATATACACCCAGCAAATTCTTCTCACTGTGATGCTGTTCTGCTCAGGGTATTTTCCTCTTTCTCGTGCCTCAAAGATATGACTCGCGGCCATGCCTACCAGACCTGCAGTTCTGCAAAGTTTTCAGCTCTCTCTTTGCTTGTAGCGGCATCTTTAAGCTAGGCCTTAGTCTTAGGAGAGGGACCCTTCCTCGAGCAGCACAGCACTCTTTTTTCACTAATAACAACAGTATTGTCACCAGCCTTTGAGATCTGCTTAACGGATCCCAGTAACACAGTTAACGGAATTCTACTCTGATCTCAAGAATATCTCCTGGTAATTCCTGACTGGCGGACATCCCAGGCTAAATCATAAAAACCTGCGGGGTCAGACATGCAGCTCAACGTTGTGCAGATTTCTCGGGCTTTGTTCTGTGGAGGTGTCTGGGGCAATAGTGCAACTTGCTTATAAATATGAAATGCATCAGTTTCCGTTGATAATTAATGACATTAACTTAGTTTAGGTACATCAATATTTCCACGTTTCTAAGTTAATATCAGTGCTCAGATCAGTTTTCCATTTCTCTAGAGCTCTGTGGTCAGGTTCAGAATTCAGTATTCAGTATATAGTGTATACAGTCTCTTATCCCATCCCTTCTCACCTGGCTTTGAGATTAATTGGATGAGAAGAGAGAATTCCAGCAGTTCATCCAGAAAGAAGGGCCATCCTGTCAATATGGCATGACGAATACATAGGTAGTCAAGAACCTCTATCGTTGTATGAGTTTGTTGAGAAACTAGATGCTCTGGTGAAGCACTGTAAATTTATAGAATTTAATGATGAGGAAGCCACTTGACTCAGAGTATTCGATGAATGTCTGTCATATTCCTTTTGACGACGAATGAAGTAGGAAAGTCTGAGCTTAGAACAAGTCCTCAAGGCTGCTCACGCTGAAGAGCGTGCTGATCGTCAAGCAACTGACATGGAAGATGGAGGTGCCCACAGAGCATCAGTCATAAGCATGAAAAGTAAGCCAAGGTACAAGGCTGAGGGACACAAGGTGATGTCTCCACAGAAAAAGAAAACATGTTAGAGATGTGGACTGTCATTTCCACACAAAGGTACATTTCCAGCCATTGGACAGATATGCATTGACTCTGGTAAAGCAAACAATTTCATGAAGACTTACAAGGCGAATAGAAAAGTAAGTGCATCACAGCTTGAAGACAAAATTGGCGACTGAACGCTACCTCAGTGACGTTTGACGTGCTCCCACAAGGCCAAGCGGTCACACCAACTGAGGCAAATTGACACCAAATGAAGTTGATCGTTGTCTAAATCATCGACAAAGAGTTCCTCAGCATTAGTATCCAGTGAAAGTGACAATGACAATTGTGCACTGTCGATGTTTACTTCAAAGAGGCATGCACTTGTGGGACTAGTCGAATGTGAGGAAAAAGCCAAAGTGACGAAAAATTGAAACAAAAAAGCACGAAAAACATTCAAACACTGTCCGAAGATCACTCTAAAGATGAATGGGTGTTCGATTCTATTAATAATGACAGCGGTGCATCAATAAAAATCATGTTTGAGGAGAAGTATCAAGAATTGCCTCCGTTACTACAACTTATGAAGTCAAAAACTAAAGTATACACATGGGCTGCTATGATGCCCTTAAAGAGTCAAGGTTCCTTTGTAGCCATGATGAAACATAAGAAAACTGTGGTACAAGCACCTATTCATGTACTTCAAGGAACAGCTTCAAGTGCCTGTTTGCTGAGTTTCAACACTGCTACTGATTTGGGACTGATATCCATGAGCTACAATATGAATTCTCATCATGAAATTGTAAGTCAATTTCCTTCATTATTTCATGGGTTAGGAAACCTCAAAACAATGAAAGTTACATATAAATGAGGATGTTTGTTCTGCTCCTCCAAGACACAGTCAAATTGTGTTTCTCTTGCAAGAAGCTGTTGAAACTATAAATCAATCAGAGAATTGTAAGCGCGCTACTCACCCATGAGGGTCTCAAGGCGCTGAGGGGGGTCCGCAGATCTGTTTAGTCGAAGAGCCAGGTCTTGAGGGTCTTCCTGAAGGTGTTCAGGGAGGGGCGTGTTAGACTTGGCATCTTTTGGCGTGTTTCCCCTGACTTTTTGCTTTCTGACCTCCCGGTTTTGACTCTGTTTTTGCTGGTGTAATGATTCTGCGCACTTTCCTCACTGCGGTCCAGTGGGAAAGTGCAAGTGCTCCTGTATAAAATGCGTTATGGATTGGTGTTTCCATGATTGGCCTATTTGGTTTATGTGTCAGTCCCTTGTAAAGTGCACTGCGAGTGCCAGGGCCTATAGACCAAATGCTGTTGGTGGGCTGCAGCACTGGATTGTGCCACCCACGCAAACAGCCCGTAAAGTGTAACTCGGGCCTGCCACCGCAGAGCCTGTGCGCAGCCTGGGGCTGCCATGACGACTTGGCAAGTGCACACACTTGCAAGTCCCTAAACCTTCCCTTTGCTACATGTTAGTCACCCCTAAGGTAGGCCCAAGGTACCCCTGTGGGCAGGGTGCGTTGTACGCGAAAGGTAGGACATGCCCGGGTGTGTGTGGCATGTCCTAATAGTGAATCACAGCCTAGTTCGTTTTTCACTATTGCAAGGCTACCTGTTCCCCTAGGCCAGAACGGGCAGTTTTGATTATTACAGCTTATAATCCTAACTGACCCCGGGAACATGGTAGGAAGTCGAGTTTAGTATGCCTGGACTCAGAATGATAAAATGCAGCTTTTAGTGAAGTTGGTTTTAACATTCTGTGTTTGAAAATACCACTTTTAGAAAGTGGGTATTTTCTTGTCTAACCATCCAAGCCTGCCTCTGCGAGGTTGTGTATTCCTTGTCTGGAGTGTGAGTGACAGGGGCTGGGGGATGCCAGGAGACAGGGTGAGTCAGCACAGGGCTGAATAGCAAGATCTACATGTAGATGGGTGGGAGGGGTCGCACCTGGGCCCTGAATAGGACAGTGCCTTCCCTCCACAATGCTGGCTCCACCTCCTGTGGTGCGTCTGATGTCCCTGGCCTACTCACTGAAAGAAGGGACGGAGACTTGTCAACAAAGTGCTCCAGAACTGGTTTGGACTAGGCAAAGGCCTCTCTGCCTTCAGAGAACAAAGGAATTTGGGATATAAATATTGGGGCCCTGACCCCATGAATTTAGATCTCGCTGGAATCAAGGAACCTGCCAAGACGAAGAGCTGGAAGAGCTGCCAGGAGGAGTACTGCCCCTTTGCTGTGTTGTTGCTTTGTTGGGTTGGCCTGCAGCTGCTGCTTCTGCCTTGGGCAGTGAAAGGACTGGACTGAACTTTCTACAAACTTGTGCTGAGTATCTCCAAGGGCCTGAAACCGAGCTGGCCTCCTGTTAAGAAGTCTCAGGGACTACAAAGACTTCACAAGCCTCTGGGTACCGCTTCTGGAACGCTGTTTCAGTTGCCACGGAGGAAGGGAACTGCAACCGACTCCGTCAACAGAATCCATCCCTGGCCGGTGACCTGTTTGCACCGCAGACTGCATCACCCCGCTTCGCATCGCAACCCTGGTCTCACCGTGGGCGACGTCCGACGCCGCCGACATCGAGCCGCTGCTTGCACCGTGACCTGTGGGCACCGCAGTTCACATCGCATCGCTTCACTGAACCAACCGGACCCGACCGACGCGGTCGCTGCAACTGGCTCAAGAGTTGTGACCGCACCGCATGTGGGGCACCGCTCGCACGTCTGCGACGCACCGCTCCGACTCGCACCGCTGTCCGACGCCAGCTCCCGCACTCCGGCTTGGTCGCCTGCATCGCAACCTGTCAGCACCGCATCGAGCATCGTCTCACCCTGCATCGCACGCCTTGGACTCACCGACTCCGTCTGCACGACGCTCATCTAGCCGCTGCCTGCACCGCATCGAGGGACACCGCACCTTGCACTGCTCCGTCTTGCACCGCAACCGCGACGAACGCCGACCGGCTCGTACACTCTGTACCAGCCACAATGAGAAAGGTACTGTAACCGAGTCTGTTCATGACTCTGCTGGCCCGTATCGACGCGGTCGGCTGGAACTGTTAGACTCTGTGGTTTTCAGCATCACGGTAGGCTCGGACGGAGCTACCGACTCGTACGAACTTTGCTTTTGTGCTATTCCTGCAAAGAAGAAGTTACCGTATCAAGAATTCATTCAGTAAAGTATAGTATTGTGGATTTTTGTCGTAATTGGTCTTGTCTTGAGTATATAAAATATTGGTTATTTTTCTAAACTGGTGTGGTGTCCGTTTGTAGTGCTTACACTGTATTACTGTTGGTTATGTGCAAATGCTTTACACACTGCCTCTGAATTAAGCCTGACTGCTCGTGCCAAGCTACCACGAGGGTGAGCAGGGGTTACTTCACGAGTGTAACACCCTTACCCTGACTAGGAAGAAGGGTCCCTACTTGGACAAAGGTGCAAACCCTTGCCAACTAGAGATCCCATTTCTAACAGGGCGCGTCTGATGTCTGCCGGTAGCTCGTTCCAGGTCTTGGCTGCAATCGCAGAGAAGGATTTTCCGCATGCTCTGGCTCTGTGGATGCGCGGGGTTTCGGCCAACGCGAGGTTGGAAGATCGGAGGTTTCTTTTGGGTACGTGGAAGTTGATTCTGTCGTTGAGGTATTTGGGTCCGTTGTTTTGTAGGCATTTGTAGGCGTGAGTGAGGATTTTGAAAGTGACTCTTTTCTCCACGGGGAGCCAGTGGAGACTCCGTAGGTGTTGGCTGATGCGTTCGTGTTGGGGGATGCAGAGGACGAGTCTGGCGGTGGTGTTCTGTATTGTCTGGAGTTTGCGAAGTAGGGACTTGTTGATGCCGGCGTAGAGTGCGTTTCCATAGTCCAGTCTGCTGGTGATGAGTGCGTGGGTGACTGTCTTCCTTGACTCAGGGGGGATCCACTTGAAGGTCTTGCGGAGGATGCGGAGGGTCTTGAAGCAGCTGGAGGTGTCGGTGTTGACCTGTCGGTTCATGGTGAGTGATGAGTCGAGTACGATGCCGAGGTTCTTGGCATGGTCTGAGGGGGTAGGTGGGCTTCCGAGGGCGGTCGGCCACCAGGTGCTGTCCCATGCAGAAGGGGTGGTACCGAGGATGAGGACTTCTGTCTTCTCGGCGTTGAGCTTCAGGCAGCTGTTGGTCATCCAGACTGCGACGTCTTGCATTCCTTTCTTAATTAGTTGCTCAAACATGACATCATTGAACGCTCCACTGGTCCAACACCATGGGTTTCTCCCATTGTAGTAGTACCTAAAAGAGACAGTGAAGGCGCTGTACGCATATGCGTTGACATGCGTCAGGCTAACAAGGTAGTTAAGCAACAGAGACTTCCGCTTCTGCACATTGCTGATATAATAACTCAATTGAATGGTGTGAAGTTCTTCTTGTGACTCGACATAAATGAAGGATATCACCAGTTGGAACATAAACGTCAAGATAGTGACATGTTAAAGTTAAAATACAGTATTGCTCAGTCGTGGAACTAGCACTCCAGACATCTCATTAAAGACAGCGAGTATTTGAAGTTAAAAAATGTGAGAGATGCACTTCCAGTGACTCAAGAAGGCCTCATTCTGTGAGGTACACAAATTGTTATTCCCAGGAGTCTACGACAACAAGTGATTGACGTCATCCATGAGGGACATCGGGGATTAGTTGCCACCAAGACATCTCTCTGTGGCCAAGTCTGGTTTCCCTACCTCGATGAAAGGGTTGAAAAAGAATTAATGACTTGTCATATATGCAACTGTCTTTCGTCTCAAGTTATTCAGTATTCTTTGAACATGTCAGAATTGCCACATCATGCTTGGGAGAGAATTGCTATTGGCTTTTTTTGGTCCTCTTGAGAATAGACATCATCCTCTAATCATTGTTGATGAATATTCCCGTTTTCAATTGGTATAAGACCTTTCATCCACTATACATAAAGAGGTTATTCAAAAATTAGATGGCATCTTTGAGACATGGGGTGTACCTACAATCTTAAAATCTGACAATGGCCCACCTTTTAATAGTCGAGAATTCAAAGACTCTCTGAATCACCTCAATATAAAGCATCAAAAAGCACTCCTCTTTGGCCCCAGGCCAATTGTCTCTTAGAACGGTTCACGCGCACTCTAAAGAAAGCTGCTCAGCATGCTGCATTGGAGAAGCTCAACCTTAAAGTTGTTTTGAACACTACTCTTAGAGATTACCATTCGACCACTCACTCAACAACAGGGGAAAGCCCTGCAACTCTCATGTTTGGAAGAGCCATGACGACCAACCTCAAATCCAAGAATGAGGAAGACATTCATACTGCGGACTTTGGTTGCAAACAGAAAATGAAATTATATGCTGACAGATGACGTCATGTAAAAGATGTCATCTTTACAAGCGAAGATTGAGTGCTTGTCAAACAGCACAGAAAAAAAAGTCTGATGCTTCTTTTGAGACTGACCTTTTACCATCACTAACACCAAAGGACACATGGTGACTTCCCAGCATCCTGGGAAGTCGCCTAAAGAGATTCCTCTCATTTTTGACATGTGGCCCATCACTCACCAAACATCAGTGTCAATGTAGAAACTGAGTCCAGACAGACAGTTGATGACTCTGACTCTGCTGATGATTCCACCTCACCTGTGCAGATCACTGACACTTCAACTGCCATGTCCCGGTTTCCCCTACCCAATCAGGATGTGTGATTCAGGTGCCATGACGCTTAATTGAAGAATTATAATTGCCTGTTTGTCTATGTATTGATTCATGTATTTATTGGTATATTTATTTTGAAAAGTTTTAACTTTTTATTTAACAAAGCGGGAGATGTGGAGTCTTGTAAATAAAACACTGCTGGAACTCTTTTGGTTCCCACTGTACACCATAGGCCTGTGACTTTAGCGTTGGAGAGATGAGTTGAAGGCAAGCTTAGAATATTGAGTTCTGACTCACACGCAGCAGAATAAAGACGTGTAGAATTACTCTTCGTGTGTGGCATGGTTATTGCTGAGCACCTGGGCTGGCAGGATGCTACAGCTCTTTCATGAAAACAGCCTTTTCAAGCTACAAAAGATATACATGTAATATAAAAATAATTAATGCATAACATATTCATAACATATGTATTTAAATTCAATATTGCATCTCGGAGTTCTGGTATCGTATACAAACAGACAGCTCTGTATAACAGCGGCATTTGCAAAAATCTGAAGATGCTTGAAAATGTCAAGTTGATGTGCACTAACAGCCTAGTCGTTGTTTTCAATGTGAAGAAAGCATCTGGTGTGATATGGTTTCTTGTTGGTAGCAATGCCTCAGAAGCCACTTCCTAATGGTGCTGTAGCAACAGCACAAACAATGAATAAAGACAACATAATTCTCATTGGGCAAAGTATTGACATAAATTCCGGAATGTGTCCTACTGCATCATATAACGTAAATTAGGCCTTGGGGTTGGCCTTCTGAAATCAATACATTGTTAGATTTAGGGATGCAAAGAAAAAAGCTTATGGGGAAAGCAGCCAGAAAAGTCCTCAGTTTGAAAACATGATCTATGGGATGCTTACATATATTTCCAGAACAACACATCTTTTTGGACAGGAACATAAACATTTCTATGTTCAAGCCTTGTAATCCTTTAAGGCAGTGGAATGTAATTTTCTACGTTTACCTATCTCTTCACATTGATATCTACAGCTGGAATATTTTTTTTATTAAATTGTTAGGAAAGGTGTTTTATGGCTGGTAAGAGGTAACTAATATGAGACAAAGTTGCCACAGTTATTAGGCCATGTTGCAGTGTGGCAAGGCTGTACATTTCTCAGTGCTGTCATAATGTTTATTCTGTCTAGGCATATGGAAATGACAGTGTCTTAAAAAGCCCTCTGTGCTTGGGGCTGTAGGCATTCTTAACATTTAAACATCTAGGCCCAAATTCACTGAAAAAACTAAGTCGCACATGTGCTAGCACTACAGTTACTAAGATGAGACAGCATTTTGTGTGAATTCAGGTCCAGATTCACAGATGTGGACTGCGGCCATTTGGACAGTTAGACAGTGAACAGATATGTTGAGCTCACTGTCTATTCTGTATTGGAAAGCAGTTTGCGTGGACCACCGCTATGTTACGCATTGCCACATGGGCATTGTGACAGGTCTGCTGATGTTAGCAGGACCCTTTCCCCATACCCACATCACGAATAGGAGCATCATTGACAAATGAAGGCTGCCCCTATATTGTAAAGTGAGGATGTAAATCAGTACTCCATCGTTCAATTATGAATCAAGCAATGGAGTTTAGGGTTTGCAATCCCTGTCCACGTCTGGTAGTATACCATCCACTGTGTTAGGCCAGCAGTGGCCAGAGCCCGATTGCAGAGTGGGTGCACTGTTCCAGCCCCCCTTTCAAAAGATGCACTGGTGGAGACCTGGACAGTGTGCCCCATTATCATCAAAGTTCCGCTGTCAGGGCAGCAGCAAACTCGTAGCTACCCTGAGGTAGAACCTTCAGTGAAGCTTACAAGCAGCTCTGTGTTTCACAGTGCTGGAGGCATCCACCTGCACTTCAGAGAGGGGACAGAGATCACACCTGCAGAGAGATATCTGGGAGGTCGAGGGACTCCGTTTCATCCCCACGAAGGCTGCCCTCAGTGGCTCACTGTCTCTGGGCCTCATTTTTGAGGTGCAAAATCAATGCACCTCCTGGCGTTTTTTTGCCATTGTGCCCAAATTAATTCCCTCATTTGCATGTAGTCCCATCCCTATTAAAAAGAGGGGATGCTCCTTTAAAATAGTAGCTACATTATATGTGCACAGGCGCTATCTGTATTAAAGAAGAGGGCACACAAGTGTCTACACCATCTTCAGTAATACTACGATACACCGGAAGTGCAAAACATGGGCTCGCATACCCATTGCACACCTGGAGCACTGTATGTAATACAGGCCCAGGCCTGCCATAGTGGAGTGAGAGGTTCATCCGTCATCCAGCACCTATTCTCAAGCATCTTCAAGCGATGGAGGGATCCACTGTTATCTGCGCCGGTTGCAGATTTCTCATCAAATGAGAGATGCACTGGAATCTGTACATGCCACATGCCTGGGATGATGACTGAGCAGACCAAGATGCGTGTGAGCAAAATACCTTGCCTACACACAACACTTTTCATTCACATGCAGATTTCATTTGGGAATTAGTGTGTGCAAAGATCATGACCTTGGCTGATCACTGTCTATGCAGTTTAGGGAGACATTTTTGTTATCCTGCTTCAATATGCCTTTATTTTCCAAACGATTGTGCTATATAAACTAGAACTGAACATCTGGTGAAAAGAATATGTTGAGTCCTACATATTTCACAATGCCTTAGAAACATAGTAAATGATCAGTAATCAGTAGCATGATTCCAGTTTATTCTACACTGTATATATAAATGCTTTCATTTTTTGGTTCTCCCTATTATATTGATTTTCTTATCCGTGTTCCTTTATTGTAAGCCTTTAGCTTTATGTTCAAGGAAGGGATATGTGTTATGTAAACTAGAACATGTCATCGGTACTGGAATAGATGACATGTTAATCATTCCATGCTAGAATCTGTCATCCTGGAATGCTGAGGGATTCCAGGACGACAGCTGAAGCAGGGAGCTGGAGGGGTTGAGAGCTCTCAGTTGGTGTGGATTGAATCCAATAAACTTCTAACAACTTTTACCTGAATGCGCATCAGCATTGTTAGACTTTGTAAGACACATACACAGTTTTGAAGCTTAAATGGCAACAAATACACTGATTTGTATTTCACTACAATCCAAACAATCATTGCCACTTCTTCAAACATGTCCTCATGCTTCAAGCGTCATAACAATCTTACTTAAACTCCTACCACTACCAAACAGTAACAGCTCTCCTGCCATGGAATGCTCCTTAGTACTCATATATTTTCTTGCACTTACAATTGTACAAATATATGCACTTCTCCTAAATTTTAGCTGAATCCACAAGCCTACCTCCAAAAAGCTGCAAACAGTCACAAAGGTTCATGTAATAATAATTTGCTTTGGTCCTCATGCCATAAGCTGTCCTCTTTCTTCACCAAATCAGGCAAATTATCCCTCACCCTACCAAAAGTACAGAACTCCTACTTGTTCAAAACCACATCATTCTATGAATTAAACAACCTCTCAGAGTCTCATGCATTTCCTAGTACATCAAACCCAAAGCAGACAAAACCAGATTGGTTGGGGGGGGATTTGAAACCTGAAAATCATATCTTTTCAAATCTCACAATTATTATTATTATTATTAAGAAAATTATAGTTTGCACAGCTACCCTAAGGGGTTTCCCGGCGCAGGGCGGGAGCTGGGGAAAGTAAAAGATGATCTGCAATGAGTTAGAAAAGCCAGGTTTCTAAACCCCTACGTAATGTCAGAAGGGATGTCGAATCTCTCAAGGAAGCTGGCAAGGAATTCCACAATAGCAGTTCTAAGTAAGAAAAAGATCAATTTTTGATACGTCCCAACTAAGGTTTTGGTACAATAAAAAGCAATCTTGTTTTTGTCTTGTTCTATCCTCTTAACCTCTTGAGTGCTCATGACGGCTCCCGGCCGTTATGAGTCACAGTAGACGTGTGCTCATGACGGCCGGGAGCCGTCCGAACGTTGCCGCTCCGCCCACGCGGTATTAATTCCCCGCCTGTGCGGGGAAATTAATCAGTGGGCGGAGTTCGGACGGCTCCCGGCCGTCATGAGCACACGCCCACTGTGATTTATGATGGCCGGGAGCCGTCATGAGCACCCGAGCGCCACGCCCAACCCCGCCCCCTCTCGCACCGCGGGGGAATTTGCCCCGCAGCTAAGGGGTTAAGAAAAATAAGATTTTAATTGCTCAGTTCATGGATCTCAAAGAAAATATAACACGGTCCTCTAAAATATCTTGTTATTTGGGCACAAAAAGAATGACGTCTTCAAAGACTTGCATAGTCTCCTGGAACAATGATCCAAATCACTTGTTACTTTTTCCTAAGCATAAAGAAGGTTGTGTTAATCATCTCTGAATTTATTGTGATTTTCATTAAAAATCCCATTAAGGTTATTGTGTACTGTAGCTAATAAAATAGCCTTTCTTCTATTCAAAATCCAATTTTCAAGGCAAAGAATCGCCATACTTACTGAAGACTTTTATCAAGTAAGAAGGAGCTCATGAAAGCTGAAATTATCAGGATGCTTCAAAAACTAAATGAGAAGAAAAAATATGAGACATTAATTCAGCAAAATCACAACACCATTAAACTGTATATGACTCTGTTCTTAGTTACATAGCTTACTGGTGATCTCCTGTACAAACACACTATGAACTCATCTCCCTAAAAGTGTAAGGGAGTTGGACTTGGACCTTTCTACCGGGTCATCCCCATACTGATTGCCTTCACACACCTGTTTTCTGACCCCTTTTTTTTGTTGACTTTTAGGACTTTGCGTGCTTTACCACTGCTAATTAGTGCTAACGTGCATGTGTTCTCTCTTTCATACTTGGTAAAATTGGGTAACACTCAATTGGCCTATTTAATTTACATGTAAGTCCCTAATAAAGTGATACTGCATGTACCCAAGTTCTGTAAATTAAATGCTACTAGTGGGCCTGCAACACTGATTGTGTAACCTACATAAGTAGCCCTTTAAACGTGTCTCAGGCCTGCCATTTCAGCCTGTTGCCAGTTTGCAAACTGCCATGTCGACCTGGCAAAATAAACCTTTTGCCAGACCCAAACCTTCCTTTTTAATACACATAAGTTAACCATAGGGTAGGCCCTGAAAAACCAAGAAGGCAGGGTGCAGTGCATTTAAAAGGTAATACATTTACTTTTAAGTTTTACAAGTCTAGGTAGTGAAAAACCCATTTTTCACTACTGCAAGTCCTACCTCTCTTATAGGATAACATTGGGATGACCTTACTACATTTAAGAATGACAGCGTCCAAAGGAGAACAGGTGACAAGTTCAGGTTTGGTGCCTTTGGAATTGCCATGGAAAAAACATCTTTAGTGGTAAAGTTGGATTTTAAAATACAATTTTGAAAATTCCACTTTTTGAAAGCTGTAATTTCCTGCCCTAGGGGCCAATTCACAGAACTAATCTGAGATAAAATCCTAAACTTACTACTTTTGGTATTCACAGAAGGCATTTAGTAGTAGTAAAGTTAGGACTCCTAACTTTACTACTACTAAATGCCTTTTGTGAATACCGAAAGTCATAAAGTTAGGATTTTGTCTCAGTTTAGTAGTAGTAAAGTTAGGAGTCCTAACTTTACTACTACTAAATGCCTTTTGTGAATACCAAAAGTAGTAAGTTTAGGATTTTATCTCAGATTAGTTCTGTGAATCGGCCCCTTAGCCATTCAGCAACTAAAGTCTGTTTCTGGGCCACATGTCTGAGTGTAGTTTGCAATTGGTCTTTGTGTATTCCTCCCAGGGGGCCACAAACAATACAGAGCCTAGTTGTGCCTGGATGGGCCATCATTGGCCCAGAATGAGAGGGGCGGAGCTGGGCACAGACCCACTTACACATGAAAAGGATGTGTCCTGCCTTCACTGACTGTAGTCAGGCTGGTGCCAGTACAGGTGAGGCAGGACAACTGAGCACTTCAAAGGGAATTCTCTAGAAGTTTCTCCCACTTCAAAGAAGGGAACAGGCATAAATATTGGACTTCAGGCACCAACTCTTCAGTATATTTTTAGACCTGAGGGAGACCCTGCCAGGAAGAAAGACTGCTGTGCTGCTGAAAGGACTGCCACTCTGCTGGACTGCTACCCTATTGTGCTGACCTACTGCCCTGCTCACCTCTTGCCTGGGTGATAAGAACTGGACTTGCAACCTGAACCCAGGACCACCAGAGTGATGCCAAGGGATAGTCTCTTGTAACCAGCACCTGGACTCTGCAACTGTGAGTTCTACCCAGCCAAGTGGTTCCACCCTAGTCTTGGAACCTTGGAAGTGGGCCTCTCCTCTGATGCATGGTGCAACCCCAAGCAGAACTTACACATTGCTTCTGCTACATGGACTTACCCAACGCAAAGACTCCACATCACCTACAGCAGCCCACCAGAACTGCCGCTGCATGACACATCTCCACGTAAGGAGTCTGAATCGCCTACAGCAGCCCTCTGAAACTGCTGCTGCATGACACATCTCCACCACAAGGACTCTGCATCACCTACTGCAGCCTGTTGTAACCGCCACTGCACAACGCACCTCCAAGGACCTCACATCGCCCGATGCAGCTCAATGGAACTGCCGCTACACAACGCATTTCCTCATCCAGACTTCACATTGCCTCTGTTATGCGACACATCCTCTACGTGGGACCTTGCATTTCTTTGCAACTTGGACTGAGGTACTGTGTTCTGCGGACCTAAGAGGGTCCCTGTAGCCAGCCTGCACTCCATCATGGTTGGCCTGAACTTGGGACTTTGTCCCGGTCAGTGTGACCAGATATCCACAGTTGGCGCTTTTTGGCTTTTCGTTCTATTTTGACTGAAATCTTTAAACCTGCATATCTTTGGTTCTACTAATTCAAGTTTTGTTGTTTTGGTCTTGATTTATTTATTGAAATCTACTCTATTTGTCTGTCTGCTCTTGTGTGGATCCCTTTAGTCTTGTGTTTTAATTATATTACTGTTAGAAGCAATTTTGCACAAATACTTTACACATTGCCTTTAAGTTATATCTGACTGCTCTGTGCCAAGCTACCAGAGGGTTGAGCACAAGTTAATTTGGGGTTTGCTTTCACTCTTACAAGGATTGTGGTTGCTGCTTGAGTAGGGTTTCACCCTTTTCAACCAGTAGCCGAATTTCTTACAAGGGGCTTACCCATTTTCTTAGCTGTAAAGGTCACTGATGGACTTTAGCTCTTCTGGGCCTGAATTGAAGAACTTGCCATGAGAAATGTGCTCACTGTGTTTCCCCAAGGTAAAGTTGATTCTACAGGAAGTATCATAACCACTGATCCAGCGGGTTACTAGCAACGAGCATTCATACACCAGATACTCACTTGGGCCCATACATTCATACTACGCTAGCAATTTCCGCTGGTGGGTCAGTTGTACTCTTTATCAAAATCCCTGCTACCAATTACTTTTCTGATTGAAGAGTAATGACTTACCAATGGACCCCTTGCTAATTGGGAAGTTTAAAATGAGTGACATTCATTACAATTCATAATCCTGAAATAATCACTGAGTCAGGAAGTTTTAAAATGTTTATCTAAAGATTTAGCAGAGTAAAGTACAGAACCACATGATACTTAATCGTATATCAAGGATGAAGCATAGTAAATCAATTATTGATTTATGACGGTCCCTCAGAAAGGAGAAGATAGAGACAGCAGCGCAACTAAAGGTTGCATGTATATTTACCTAAAGTGCGAGAACCAAACCCCTTGGCCAAGGAGTTGGAAAGATAGGACCCAGGAAGGATGAAGAGCAAAACCCTCCTCCAGATTCAGGACAGGACAGGAGACCTCTCTATCAACGACGCCTGCGTTGTTCCCCTCTCTGATACTTCGCTTCTCCTCGATTCTCCCGTGTCTTCCTTCTAATGGACTCCACCGCCCCCACCTCAGGACCTCTCTGGACAGCGGTTCAATCTTCAATCGATCAGCTTGTATGTCTGGAGCTCGTGCGTCCTAATGCCATCGCCTGTTCTTCTGTGTCTGTCAGCGTCTAGTCTAATCTAATTAGCTAATTCTATATCTATTATACCCTACTATGCCCATGTACCTCCCATTAATGTTGCAAAAATATGGGCCCACTACTTCTGATTGGACAGGGACAGGGGTTGATCCTCACACCATACCATTTTGGTTCAATTTCTTTAAGCCCATTGTCTTTAAACTACCGCCCATCACAATTAATACATTTGCTTTATTTCCCACCCATTTCCCATTGATTCAGCAACAATTTTTATATACAATTGTATCGAGTGAAGGTACATCGAGGGTGAACTTGTGAACCAGGCTTCTCGACCTTGGAGGGCTTCCAAGTTGACTTCATCGTATTCTCTGGTCAGCTTTTCAGGGCGCATGTGCAGAACCATTGACTCTCGAGTTTCAGTTCACCAACCCCAGGCCCAAGTTACAAACTAGTAAAAGTCAAAGAAGAAAATATTAAATTCACAAATAAATTGTTTCACTGTATACCCACTCTTTCTACTCTATTCCCATTTACTTATAAATTCTATCCCGCATTAATAGCGTTAGAATACCACAGTTTAATTGCAACATGTGAGCAAGCTGTAGCACGTGAAAACATTAAGAAACCATTTTAATACACACTGCGCAGAAGCAAGAATTTCCCACCAAGCAAAGAAAGACGTCACACCACGCGATATGGTTGACACATGCGCAATAAAGATTCCCGCGCTTTAGCGGCCATTTTAGAACAGGCAAGCGTTATTTGTTAGTTTAAACACATAAGCAAGCTTCCTTTCTACTTGTGTTTGTGTATGCAATAGTTAGTATGAACAATACAAAGTTTAATAAATTAATACTGTGAGGAGATTGCTTCTGAGCAGGTCTCATTATGAGTTCCTGCTCCATCAATCCCCTCTCTGATGGCGTTTCTGAGCCATCAAAAATTTACCCACAACCAGATGCCAACTTTTAGCATAAATTTGTCTCAGTTTCATTCTTACACTTTCTATTTTTCACATCTCCTTTCAGTTTCTTATATAATTCACTTTTCAGATCTTTTAGTTCAATTTCATCAAATTTTCTTTTCTTTCCCTTTCCTGTTACACTATATGATTCATTCTTTCTACAACATTTGCACCATATTATTATTGACAATACTATTATTGCTATCCCTGCTAAGGGTACTAATATTTGACCTATAAATCCTTTCCCTATATTAGCAAACCAGGTACCATTTGACGTAATACTATTTGTCAATCTTTCCCATACACTATCAACTTCCAATGGTTTTAGTTCCTTCTCAAGTTTTGTTATATTCTGTATATATGTTCCAATTTCTGCACTTTTATCTGGTATGTAAGTGCAACAGTGCTTTGTCTTCAATAATTTACAGACTCCGCCCTCTTTTGCCAATATAATGTCAAGAGCAAGTCGATTTTGCATAACCATAGATCTAATCGCAACCATTTCCGCATTAATCATTAGAAAGCCTCCAGCAGTATCCGTTGATAAACGATCAACCACCGTAGATAATTTACATATTCTTCTTGAGTTCAGAATTACTCCCACTGAAGGTATCAATGCACCAAATATATCACCTACAATTTCAGAAAAACTAGCTCTTTTGCTACGTGTTAATTCACCATTAT
Source organism: Calotriton arnoldi (assembly GCA_963921515.1). NCBI lineage: Eukaryota > Metazoa > Chordata > Amphibia > Caudata > Salamandridae > Calotriton > Calotriton arnoldi. Next base: position 836,883 of record CAWUFW010006203.1, read on the forward strand.
TTTCATTGCTCCCAGTGTTTCTTTTTACGTGGTATATCTTTGGAAATACTATTCCAAAGTAACAACTTCCATACCACCGTGCAGGAAGCCTAAAGTAAGCCTTATTCCCACACACATAATAGATTCCAGGAAAAACTGAATCTGTTCCTCCTTTGAGTCCCCAACCTCCAAGAATTAAGAAATTATGTTCACATTCACTGGTACCGATGAAAACATCGTTATAATCAGTCTTTAACCTATGTAGACAAATTTTCCCTGTTTTTACAAAATCCAGAGCCATAGCAGCTTGAGCCTTGCCAGGTGGGTAACTCCCTTCTTTCTCAGCCCAAGGTGGCAGATGAGCCTTATGCTCAGAAGCTTTCATTTGAAAATCTTGTCTTCTATCTTCTACTAAATTCAAAAATATCTTTTCTTCTTCATGTAATGAACATGTTAGATTGTTTCTATGTGCATGTGTTATATCTATTGATTTCATGGTTAAGAAAAATTCTCCCATAAACTGTGCATCTTGACTACTAAGCACTGGGTTCATATTCTTTCAAATCGGAACCTCAGAAAATATCACATCTATGTTTGAATAATAATACTCAAGTCTCCCTGTTCTATAAAATAAACTGGTCAAAACACTACATGATATGCCATAGGTTAATGGCAAGTGATGATATGTTAACCCTTCTGCTACTGATTCTGGTAACTTCATACAAACATAACAATTACTAACTTCCATGGTATCTACATATTGAAACAATAATTTTGTGAAAACATTCAAACTAGTGTCGTTATCTGTTACTTCATGATGAAATTCTGATTCATCTTCTGCCTCTAATTTTACTCTATCACCTTTTAAGTTATCTATCCTTCCCTTCGTTTCGTTGTTAATCTTTTTATCCGTAATCAGAAGGTAGGGAATTGCTACGATCAGAACTAACCATACTACAAGCACCATTACTAGACTGCATATACATACTGCACAGCATCTTTTACAACATTTCTGTTTTGGTCTCCCAGAAACTCTATCGTCAGACATTTTGACAAGGAAGATTGCTCTTCTTATCTATTTTCAAGTCTTCTTGTGTTATCAAGGTGGTCTTATTTCTTTTTCATAGATCAGTTCCGCACTCGTTCCTTCGTCACCACTTTCACTTGATTCTGAGTTCTCGTAGTCTTCAAGGATGATATAAGTCCAATCAGGACCCTTAAATTTGTTGTTCACAAGTTTCAGTCTTTTGCTTCTTCGTTTTTCAATTCTACTTTCTTGTCCCGTTTGGCTTGTCACTTCGTTTACTTGTTCTGGATCTTCACTTCTGGTTGTTATGTGGTATTTTACTCTTTTTATGACACTAGGCCAATGATCACCTTTTCTTGTTTTCTTTGTTTGCACTGTCTCTTTACTCCTTATCTCTTCTTCAGTAGTTCGTTTATTTTCAGGTTGTGGCACAGTTTGGTTTTCTTCAATTTCAGTTTCTTCTGCTATTTGTTCTTTTTCAGGTCTTATTGGTCTCTCTTCAGCTGCTCCACTGTGAGTCTCTAGCAACTGGTCTTGTTCTTGATTTACGTCTTCATGTTCGAGATTCTCGGGACCTTCTTCTTGAATGTATTTTTCTGGATCTAACTGGTTCTGATCAGGGCTTATTGCACTTTGTACTTCTGCAGCCTGACCGCGTTCTTCTAAACCTGTCTGTTCCTGCTCAAAATTTTTGATTCATTGTTGATTTGAGCCTGTTTTTCTCTCCCTATCTGATCCTGCTCAGGTTCTCTTATTGTTTCTTCTTCTTCTTCCTGAGCTGCTTCTTCTTCACCTATCTGATCTTCTTCAATTTCTTCTAAATTGGCTTGACTTCTTGTTCTGTGGTAAACCTCAGGAATTTCCACCACCGGTATCCAGTCCTGACTTGTGCTCGGTTGTTCTTCTTCAGCTTCCCTCGAATCTTGTTCCTGAGATTCTTCAGCTGGGCAACCTTCAGCTTCCTCAGTGATCGATGCTGCCTGAGGATTTCTTCTTCAGGGTCTGGTACTCTTTTGGTGTGGCTTACATGAATCCAATTAGGAACTCCTGCACACTTTACTGCTGTATTCGTAACCAGTATGACTTGACGAGGTTCGTCCCATCTGGGTGATAGACACGTTTCTCTTGTGTGATTCTTCACAACCACCCAGTCTCCGGGATTCAGATCATGCTCTTGCTCAGGCTGCCTGGAAACTGCGTCTTCCGCAACCTGGTGAGAGACAGAACGCACTAGGTCAGCCAATCCTTTGCAATAATCCAGAACCATATCATCAGTTATATTCAGCAGTTTATTTGTAGGAACATGTGCTTGTCTCATTGCTCTTCCCATGATTATTTCGTGCAGACTCAATCCGGTATTTCTATCAGGAATGCTTCTGATTCCCATCAAGACAAGTGGCAATGCATCCGGCCAATCTAGCGATGTTGATGCACACATCTTTGCCAGTCTGGATTTTATTGTGACATTCCTTTGTTCAACCACTCCAGAAGCCTCTGGACGATATGCACAGTGCAATGTTTGCTCAATTTGGAATGCTTCACAGATTATTCTAATCACATCACTGTTGAAGTGCCTTCCTCTATCTGATTCCAAAGTTACTGGGAAACCAAACCTAGGAATGAGTTCTCGTAGCAACAACTTTGCGACTGTAATACTGTCATTCCTCCTGGTAGGGTAAGCCTCCACCCATTTTGAAAACAGACACACTATGACAAGTACGTATTTCAGTCCCCTACATGGTGGTAACTGAATAAAATCAAGTTGCAATCTCACAAATGGACCCTCTGCCTTTCCTATTTTCCCAAACCCAATTATTGTTTTTCTTCCAGGATTATGCATTTGGCAAGTTAAACATCTCTGACAAAGGCTCTCTGCTACAGCCCTAAACCTTGGATTGTACCAATTTTGTCTGAAGAGCCTAATCATTGCATCTCTCCCTACATGTGTGTCTCCATGATACATTCTGGCCATTTGTGAAATCAGACAGTCGGGCATGACTGGTCTGCCATCGGGAAAAATCCATACATCGTCATCTGCCCTTTGAGAGCATCCGATTTTAATCCATGCATTTCTTTCACACTCATCAGCGTCATCTTGTAATCTCTTTACATCATTCCATGTTTCAGGAGGTGCATACAGCATAAGTTGGCAGCTGATTCCCATTCTTTCAACCCTTTTATTAACTGACAACCTGTTCTTAGCACAGTGTTGAGCCACCAAATCTGCATATCTGTTACTGACTACCACCCAGTCATCTCCTGACTGGTGTGCAGCACATTTCACCACAGCCAATTCTTTTGGTGATTGTATTGCCTCCAGCAGTTCCTTTACGAACTGTCCATTTTTAATGGGGGATCCTGAAGAAGTCATGAAATCCCTCTGCATCCATAGTTGGCCAAAATCATGCACAACCCCGTAACCATATTGGCTATCTGTAAATATAGTTACTTTTTGATTCTTCCCAATTTTGCAGGCTTTTATTAACGAAATCAATTCAGCTACTTGTGCAGATTTTACTCCTGGTAAATAGGATGCTTCGACTATTCCAGTTAATTCACACACTGCATATGCAGCAGTTAGTTTTCCATCTTCATGCCTTTGGCACGAACCATCAACAAACAGCTCCCTGTCTGGCTTCCTATGGGGTAGTTCCTGGATGTCAGGACGTGGTTTTGTGCACAATTCTGTGACTTGTAAAGAATCATGTTCCTCTTCATCGTCTTTAACTTCTTCATGGTATGGGTCTGGTAGTAAGGTAGCAGGATTTACTATTGTGCACCTTACAATGGTCACATTTTCAGCACCTAATATTATTCTTTCATATTTAGTCAGCCGACTAGGAGTAAGATGCTGAGTTTGGGTTCTTGTCAACAGAATCACAACTGAATGCGGGACAAACACTTTGACAGGGTGTCCCATTACAATTGATTCACTTTGTTCAATGCTCAAACATGTAGCCGCTACTGCTTTTAGGCAGCCTGGCAATGCGGCTGCCACTGGGTCCAATGTAGCAGAAAAATATGCTATAGGACGTCTGTCCAAACCATGTCTCTGAGTTAGGACTGAGAGTGCACAATTTTCTCTCTCATGACAGAATAATGCGAATTTTCTTTTATAATCAGGCATGCCTAAGGCAGGTGCTGCACACAAAGCATTTCTCAATTTTACAAAAGCTCCTACACTCTCATCATCCCACTCAACTGGGTCCTTTGCTTTCTTTTTCATCATTTGTATTAATGGCTTTGCTAGCAGAGAGAACCCTAGTATCCATTGTCGACAATAACCCACTATTCCAAGGAACATTCTCACCTCTCGTTGGGAGACAGGCATTTGCATATTCTTGATTAATTTTACTCTTTCAGAGGTTATTCTTCTTTTTCCCCTCTCAATTTGGTGTCCTAGATACTTAACTGCTGTTGTACAAAACTGCAATTTTTCAGGTGAAACATTATGCCCTTCTTCAGCTAAATGATTTAATAGTGCAATGGAGTCAACAACACAGTCCTCTCTGGTGTTAGATGCCACCAGTAAGTCGTCTATATACTGCACTAAGACTGAACTTCCTGGCATCACTAGTTTCTCTAAGCACTTTTTCAATATCTGATTGAAGATGGAAGGACTTTGGCATAAATCAATCACAGTAAACCATCCTGCACTCCAAGGAATCTGGTATAGAATTACTGCAGGATTTGGCACTATAGGGCAACAGGGTTCTACAATCTTATTTATTTTTCGCAGGTCTTGAACAATCCTATACTTTCCACTAGGTTTCTTCAAACCCATTATTGGTGAGTTACAAGGGCTACTCATTACTTCTTTTAGTATGTCTTGTTTTACCATTCGGTTAATTTCTTCAATAACTCCTGCTTTTACTTCTGCACTCATTTTGTACTGTCTGGTATTTGGGAAAATTGCACCTTCCTTTACAGTAATTTTAACTGGGTCTATTTTGGCCATAAGTCCTACTTCCTTTCCCGTGAAATCCCATACCATGGAGTTCACTGTAGTTTGTAGTTCTTCTGGTAACTCGTCTTTTGTTATCAAAGAAAACATCTCATCTACTTCTGTACCTTGCTTTGCAATCATAAATTTATATACATGGTCTTCATCTGGTGTCTGAACTGCCACACCATCCGGCGCGCAGAAAATTGTGCAGTTCATTTTACACAGCAAATCTTGGCCCAATAGATTTACTGGACTGGAATCACACACTACAAATTGATGCATTTCTCTAAAATTTCCAATTTTTACTTCCATTGGTTCGGTAAGAGGTGTTTTAATCTTTCGACTAGCTACACCCACCACTTGGATAGCTTCTCCAGAGAGAGGAAGGTCTGGGATGTCTGCTGTTCTCACAGTAGACCTGGTAGCACCAGTGTCCAAAAGGAAGGTAATATCATTACCCTTCACATTCCCTTCAACATATGGACCTGACTGATCTACCGGTAAGGACGCGCCAAGTACGCACTCCTTCTCCCCCTCTCCTAGGCACCGTCATTGACTGTATGGACAGAAGTCGTCCTGTAAAAAAATTGTGAGGTTACATAATCATTCTTACCACTTCCTCCTTGATATCCGACGTCTGTACCGTGCTTTGCTCTGCTTACATTACCCTGTATAGGTGCAGGTGGCAACTGACTTTGAGGATTTACACCCTGCCGTGAGTCATTCTGCATCTGTGGATTTAAATTTTGATTTGGGCCATTATTATTTCGAATCTTTTTACCTTCATCCTTCCAATGCCCCAATTTTCCGCATCCATGACAAGGAAATTTCTTTTTAGCCTCTTCTCTGCTCATTCGTCCTCTCATTTTTCCACCATTCCCAGTGTCACCATTCGTTCCAGAATCTTTCCCCTGATTATCACTTGGATTATCCAAATTAATTCCCTGTCTCTCTGCCATTTTTACCTGAGCCCACATCACTTTCGCTTGCAATTTCTTGTGCCTATCCTCAATGTCATCTCCACAATATTTCGCATATTTCAAAATCTCGTCAAGTGGTTTCCCCTGCCAGCACAACATGTGCTGCTTAATCATCTGACATATTTCCGGTTTTAATCCATAAACAAATCGGTAAACAAACTGACTCATGTTTTTATCTCCAATATCCTCAAATCCACTATACTGCTTGAATACCTGCAATAAACGTTCGTAGTAGGCATGTACCGATTCACTGGCTTCTTGAGTAGTTCTGTCTATTTTCACCCAATCTGTTTCTTTTGGTGGTATTTTCCCTTTCAGGTAAGTTATTACCTGCTGATACTTTTTCATTACATCACTTGACGGGGCACCTGTCTTTGGATCTCTAGGATACTCTTCACTTGGCCAATCGACTGTGATTTTACAATCTGTCCATAAATCGGCAGGTACCACTATGTCAAACAGACCATCCAAGTCCTTCAACAATACCTTTGACACTTTCACAAACCTCTCAACCTGCTTGTACCATTCAATTGGTTTTTCTCTCAATTTTGGGAAATCATTCGTAAATGACAAAATATCCTGTCTGCTCCATGGGACATGTACATATCCCCCTCCTGGAACTTCTCGCATCGGGTACATTTGATCTGCTTTCCCTGTTTCCTTCATTAAATAATCTGAAGTTGTTCTACTGTATCGTGCCTCTTCCTTTTTCTTTGTCCATCTAGTTTTCTATTTATCTAGGTCTCCCCATTTCTGCAAGACTGTCATTAATTTCTTTATTTGTAATTTTCTTCCAGAGGCATTCATGTTTTCTAAATCTTTGTCTGAAAAATCTGCTCTAAAGGGTTTCTGTAACACTTTTGACTTCCCTATTTCAATTCCCATCTGCAGAGTTAAATCTGATAATTTCTCATGGAATATCTTTACATTTCTTGTGATACTTCTGCACACGAACAATACCTGCTCCATCACCACCAATAATGCCTTAAAAGGCAAGATGTTCACATATCCTTTTTTCCCTTCAAAGATTGTGTCAAAAAACCGCTTTGTGTGAGAACCATTAATACTGTGGCTTGATTGTTGGCCTAATCTAAAATGATGTCCCTCTAGATTAAGGGATGAAAACACCCTCAAATTCATTCAAAATCCATGACCTATACTTCAAATATTTTAAATGGAATATTTTTGTCATCACTAGAAATACTAGGTTTTGTTTTACCAGACACCCATAATGATATGGGTGTCTGGTAAAACAACAACTGGTAATTTTATATGACTTTATGCTTCTGCACTTTTTCACTGAATGTCCAAACTTTTTAGCCTAATGTCTTGAGGTCTAATGAGGTTGTAAGAGGATCAATTGGCAAATGTTGGGTCTGTTGGGCCTGCACTGCTGAGGTTACCAAAACAAAATTGAGTTTGCCACCAATCATGCAGCGAACTCTATGGGTTTGTATGAACTACCATCACAGTGGTTCATACAAAGCCATTTAAAAGTTTGGTGTGCGTTAAAAGTTTTTACTTTCCAAAAATAAGCTCCCAATGTGGGAATTTGGTTTTGAAGAAGTAAAACAAACTATTAGCTCCAAGATCTTGGGAGTTTTCTCCCAGGGTGTGGGGATCATTATTTATATTTTTGCCTTACCTCACTGCCAAGATATTTTTCACAGTGACAAAAAAGTAAACGCCCACTCTAAATAGGGCACATGGTGGGAAGGCTTACCGCCGATGGCTCATACATCCTCGGGCCATCGGAGGACAATTAACACTGATGTGCTAACTTCCACTCCATCAGCGTAAACCTTGTGGTCTAGCTGACTCAAACTTGGTGAGGCGGACTGAGAGTTTGGCAGACAGGGTACTCCGCCGCAACAGAGTACGCTGTCTGACAAACTCTTAATAGGGCCCAAAGTTGTTAGAGCCAAATGGCACACTAAAAACACATCCAAGTCAAACCTTGCAACATGTCCTTTGCAACAAGTAACTATAGCATATCTATCATATCCTACGCATGGCTGTATTCAGAGGAGAAAGATAACTTTTTTGCAAGAAATCCACCTTTTTTTGCCCGATTACTCCAGATTTTTTGCCATTTGATATTGCTGCTTGATGTAGAACTCTACACTTTACCCCTGCTATTCAGTGTTAATGTGTTAGTGCTCCTCCTTGCAACATCCTTTCCTTTCAACATGGTAAAATTGGGATATTCCTAGTTTGTGTTTTTAATTTACTTATCAGTCCCTAGTATATGGTACCAAAGTGTATTCAGGGCCTGCAAGTTAAATGTCACAAGTGGACTGCAGCACCCATTGTGCCATCCACCCACTCCAGTGACAGAGCAAATACGACTGCAGGACTACCCTCTGTACCCTAGCTGTTTACTTTTAAACTTCAAATTTGATCTGTCATAATAACCTCCTTTGAGAAGGCTTATATTAATGAAAAATATTTGTAAGTCACCCTTAAGTAAGTTTTATTGCACATAAGGCGATGTGAATGGTATTTAAAAGTAAAACATGTAAAGGTTTAATGTTACACATGACCTTAAAGTGAAAAGGCCCCACCTTCCTTTTAAATATTTATGTCACCTCTAAGTAGGTCTTATTGCCCAAAAGGCTCGGTGCATGATATTAAAAGTAGGATATGTAAATGTTTAATGTTACACATGTTCAATGCAATACTAAATACTAATACTGTATCTCAGGAATAGAACTAGCTAGAAAACTAATTAAACAACTAGGAATAAGAGTTTCAAAAGTAGTTATGAAAATCCAATTCAATTGTGAAGTCAGATTGTTTCCTAAATATTAAGGAAAGTACCTTTCAGAAAGTTCCTTTCCCTGTCCTAAAGTCCCTGAAGGCTAATCTGCGTTATGGTCTCCAACTTCTACCAGCTAGTAATTAGCATGTTAATGGGTGTGAATGGGTGTGAAATGCCTTGCAGGGGCAAACGATAGACTGACCTGGATGAGCAGAGATGACTTCTATGAACCTGACAGAATATGCAGGGTGGGGCTCTGAGTATCTTTTTTGACATTAAATTATCAAAATATCAAATCCTGCTTGAATGTCAAATCCTACTCGACAGGTCTTGTGGGTTTTTCATGTAACACTTGAGGCTCACTTCAAAGAGACCTTCCCTGTCACAGGCAAATGTTAGCTGAAACTATGTCAGGAACCTTCCTTTGGCCTTCCTGTCAAGCAGGGCCCAATCACAGCTGGCCTCTTTTTGACATTACAGTTTAAAAGCTTTCTTGATAGGTCTGCTGGGCTTACATGTAACACTCAAATGAGAGAAGCATGATGCTAAAACAATTCTTTTGTATCCTCTGTCTGGATGCTGTAAACCCTACTTTTTATTCTACCAGACGTCTGTCTGATGTGAACATCTAATGACTCGGGACAAACATCCCCAAATTACTAGAGGACAAACCTTTAGTCAGTGGTCACACTTCTTCCCCGCCCCCACATCCATTAACGCAAGGGAGCAAGCTGTGTCAAAAGGATATGTCCTAATTAAGGCACTAACATGCAAGTGCACTTTTGCACAAAGAAACGAGAGTAAATAGGCATGTAAAAAACACTACCTCAATTTAAATGAGTAACTTTAAATTTAAAATCTGAATACAATTTGGAAAGCAGCATAAGCAGCAGTGCGGTATCAATGTCAGTGCAAGTATTAGTTCTACTGCAAAAATAATGTTCAATGACCATAGGCCCTACCTTCAACACCTCAAGAACTCCCCTCCATGAGGATTGTAGTCAACCCCCTCTTGGGCATTATTGTGAAGATAAGCTGAATGAGAATGGATAATACCTTTGGGTGGTTAAGGACTTCCGTCCTTTAAAAAGCAATAATCCCTTGATACATACTTTGTTGAGACTCTTACCTTGGAGAATTCTTTGCAGTTTTTTATATCTCTTCCCCCTCATATATTCAAATTGAAGCCACATTTTTGTTTTGTTGAACAGCGTTCCTCAGCTGGCCCTGTTCTGATTAGATATTGTCAACCTGTAGCTGTACCTATCTATCTGAGACTTCATTTTACGAATTCAGTACAACATATGTACATACACATCCATACATGCATACATACATACTTAGGCTTAGGGTTTAGGGTTCTTATAGCACCTTCCTTCGAGAACCCAAACCCGCTCATGCTAAAAGAATGGGCAACCAACAACTTAGAAGCATCCATGAATATGGTATCAATTTTAATAAAATATGCTGAAATTGACAGGGCAGAAATTATTAAAGAAATTGACAAAGTGAATGCTTTATTGGATGCCCATGAACAAAAGGAGTTGGTTAAAAAAGGCCGTGACGAAATTGACAGTCGTCTAAAAAAACACGAGGAAACTATTAAGACCAGAAAAATATTTAAATTTGCCCGTGATAAAAAAGATTATGAGACTGGCAGAGTATTCACCTTCTCTAGAAAGTTTGATACAGCAAAAAGACAGGCCTTAGTTTCAAAAACACCTGATAGCAGTAATGCCATTCAAATGGGCAATGAATTAACAAACACGGATGACAGTTTAGCAAGTAGTGTTTATGACTCGGATGATAGCAGGACCAACAATCAATTAGCGAAATTACCCACGAATTTCACACCCTCTGAGGAACTGGGTTTTTTAATCGAGGATCGCCGCCAAACACTTCGGTCTCACAATCCTACGAAGAAAAGCGGTGACGGCGCAATGAATGTAGAAAACAAAGACGCAAACTCAGGAGGCAGAGGCAGAGGGGGCAGAGGCAAGAAGTGGCCCAAACAATAAATGAGGTCAAACAACCGGATAATACAGTCATTAATTTATCTGAGGTTGAACTATCTATTGCTGAACTCCAACTGCTGTCTTTGAGTTTATCATTTTGCCCTGCAAACAGTTTTAAATACACTCAGTCACGTGTGTATGTATTTAAATTCATCCGAAAACTAAAACTCCTAAAACATTTCAAATTAAACAAAATCAATGAAACCACTACTAAGGGTACATCTTCAATTACACCCAATGAAACTCTACAAGTATCTGACATCAACTTGTTAAGAACGATGCATGCATTGGCCAAGAATGATGACAATGTCACTAGCTCCACTCAAGAGGATCTTGTGGAACTGGGCGTTCAGCGCAACATTCTGACTCCAACATCATTTCGTCTGCCTTCTACTTTTATACCAATGATGCCGAAAGACGCAATCGATATATTCAGCGATTGTGTAGTGGAAGACCTTAAGCGGTTAAATCGAAGTGTGTTGCGCAAGGATAAACAAAGGAAATTTAATGAAAAACAATACTCTATACTCATGCGCAAACTGCAGAGCAATGGAAACATTATCATCAATAAGGCAGATAAAGGCGGAAATATTGTGCTTTGGCCCAGGGAACTTTATATGAGAGAAGCAGAACGACATTTAAGTGACCATGCATGCTATAGAAAAGCCACCTTTAATGACCTCAGGCGTATTAAGGAATCCACCTTTAAAGACCTATCCCAATGGAAAAGAATGGGGCTCTTGAGCAAGAATGAATTTTGGTTTTTTTAAAATGATTACCCTAGCACCCCTGTGTTATACTTCATCCCGAAGGTACATAAGAATGAAATACCTGTACCCGGGAGACCCATCATATCCGCACAAAAAGGTCTACTGGAACCGATGTCCAAGTATGTGGACTATTTTCTACATGAATTCGTGGTAAATTTACCATCGTACATACGAGATACGGGCCATTTTTTGTCTAAATTGGAAGTGGTGGAGTGGAAACAGGACTATGTCTTTATTGTCATGGACATATGTTCTTTGTACACCAGCATTCACCATACTGATGGTTTGGCAGCGGTTGAATATTTTTTATCTAAACGAAGTATTGAATTTTATCAACATAATGAAATGCTCTTGAATATGATTAGGATATGCCTTACCAACAATTATTTCACTTTTAACAAGGAGGTCCATCAACAGTTACGTGGTGTGGCGATGGGGGCGTGTTTTTCTCCCAGCTATGCGTGCTTGCACGTTGGTTGGTGGGAGGAACACGTCCTCAGAACTGCCCACAAAGAACTGTATGATGCACATGTAAAATATTGGTGGCGATTCATAGATGATGTGTGTATAATTTGGAATGGCTCTACTGAATCTGCTTTTAGTTTTGTCAATGACATCAATAAGAATGAATTGAATTTGAATTTTATTGCTCATGTTAGTAAGGAAAGTGTACAATTTCTGGATGTTGAGTTATACATTAGGAATGACACCATTTGCACTAAACTCCACCGAAAGGGCCTGATTCACAGAACTAACTTACGTCAAAAACGTAAAGTTAGTACTTTTGGTATTCACAGAATACACTTACTCATTTTGGTATTCACAGAATGAACTTACTCATTTCGGTATTCACAGAAGTTAGTAGTCCTAACTTTAGGACTCCTAAATGCCTTCTGTGAATACCGAAAATCTTAAAGTTAGGATTTTTCTCAGTTTAGGAGTAGTAAAGTTAGGACTCCTAACTTTAGGACTCCTAAATGCCTTCTGTGAATACCGAAAGTCTTAAAGTTAGGATTTTTCTCAGTTTAGGAGTAGTAAAGTTAGGAGTTAGAGGTGGTAAACTGAGACAATTGGAGTCACATTACATTTTATTGCTTGATACCAAAATGCCTAACGGTCTTAATACGGGAGAGGATCTACACAACTTCTTGTAAACAATTAGGCATGGTGACTCTGATTGAACTTTATATATCACTCTGACAGGCCAATATGACGGATTTTATTCTATTGAGGGGTTCCATTTTTTATACCTGGTTTTAACCTTGTTTTTACCTGGTTTTACCTTTGGGTTTTACTTGGTTGTTACGTGGTTTTGCCCGGTGTTTTAATGGTCCTTTTATAGATTTTATCTTGTATCTTTGAGTCTCTGATATCCTAGTACTGTATTCAAATTATTTGCTAACAGTAGTGTTTTCTGAACAATAAGCTTACCATAACGTATTGGCACTTTTTTTCTTTAGAATGTTTACGGTTATATAAAGCCTTGATTGATTATTGGGTTATTTTAACCAATATGCTTCATCAATATCTGAGCGTTTTTTGCACATCATTGCTAGTTTACGATGCACTTGCACTTTATGTATCTGGCCAAATATAGAAGCATCAATCGGTCAACCCAATGGCTCAGTACTAGTTATGCTTTTTAATAACTGGTTATAGATGACGTAATTTATTTATTTATTTTTGCACTTGCACTTTATCACTTCATGTATGTACTTTTTCTCACCCTCTGAACTAGTTATTAGACATCAAGGGTTATTACCGTTTTGGTGATATGTTTGAACATGGATATTTGTTACTCAAAAATTGATTCTTTGTACACTTTATGACCACTGGGTCTATATTGCATTACTTTATTAATGTGTTTAATTGTGTTGAAGAGTCATTTAATGATATAACTGTTTACATCCATGTTTAACTATTCAGGTATTTATTATTATATTTACCTCCATAGATTAGGTTATTTACTCAACGGCATGGTACCTTTGTTGCCGAGTATGTCTTTTAGTTCTATGACAATTGAGGGGCGGGCTCTTTGCACTTTTTTTTACCATGTCGTCACTATTTATTGCTCTTAGATGCCCACAGCGCGCCATCTGATCAAGACAGTGTCTAAACTGTCGAAACGCGTCATGCTGGGCACTTGCCCTATTCAAGTCAAGCTGATTATTCTGCAATAAACGCACTTTAAAGCAATTAAGCACGTTGTGGTCCGTACCTGACTTTTGCTGAGACGGAGGCATTCCAGGATTGTGAAAACCTCATATATATATATATCCAATTAAAGTTCCGTGTAGTACACTCTCAGGAAGAAACAGACAGAGCACAGGCTAGGTATCCAAGATTTAATCCACACAACGCGTTTCGGCGAGAGCCTTGATCACGTATATATATATATAGAGAGAGAGAGAGTTGTTTTTGGTCAACCCCTTTCAATCATTGGCTGCTGGCATTTTTAATGAGTTGCCTTCTGCTTAGTGATCTGTCGGTAAAGCCGTGACATTTTTTAGATGATCATATGGAGCTTTAAATAGTTCCTTCTTGTAATCCCTGCACTGTTCTGCCCCCAAGCTCCTCCTCCACCCCATCACCCCAGTGCAAGGCTTTTTACCAGCTGTTCCTCATGCCAACTATTTCATGCAAGCCGGTTCATAATTTGCTGCTGCCAATGCTCATTGAATTTTTCTTCACATGCATTGGCAAAGTCAAATGATTCTATCTTGAAATGTAGTTCCCAGTCTTTTTTTGAAACTCCATGGCAAGAGTCTTTTATGTAGTTTGCGGCCCTCACCTTTCCCTGATCTGTCTCCTGTCCCTCTTTCTTTCCTCAGTGTCTCATCATCCTGCTATTCATTACTTCCTAGCAAGGCACTCCTTTATAGAAAACAGCATTAAAATCATATCTCCTCACCTTTTAGCCTTTCATTGGCTATACAATTGAGTGCCATTTTCGATTTCAAAACCTTTTATTGTATTTTAAATTGAGATACAAGAAGTAAGAAATAATAACACAATAATACAATAAAGTACAAAGCATACTTAATGGACAACATAAGGCAAATACTCAAATTATGTATATGTATTTTGGTAAGAGCAGCGAGTGTTTTGTCCCATGAGATTGAGCTATGGACACTGGGGGCTGTAGTCCTCCTGGACCCGGTGAGCGCGAGCTGGCAAGCGCCCCAGGCAACAGCAGCGGAAACCGTGGACACAGGGCGCCACGGGCCGGCGTCGCACTTTAGTACCGCCTCCTCGCGCTATGGACACTGGGGGCTGTAGTCCTCCTGGACCCGGTGAGCGCGAGCTGGCAAGCGCCCCAGGCAACAGCAGCGGAAACCGTGGTTCTTTACATTGTCACTGTAAATCTGAGCTCTACATCATTTATTTTCTGCAAGAGGGTACAGTCCATCCTCCATCACCATTGCTAGAGGGAGGCGATGGCAGAATTGCACACACTGTTTTAAAAAAATGTAAGCCTGCACACTTCTATACTTTTATTTTTTTATTTGTCCTCATATTACCTCAGATAGATAATCATCCTCCTGATCGCTGCTGACCCAATTGCTTATATCTTTGGGGTATAATCTCAGCTGATGGCTACTACAGGTTACCAACTCACTCTATGCATCATGAGATGACCAAGAGGTATAATCATTGGAGTTCATGATCATCCTGTTCGAGGTCCAATAAATTCCAAAATAACCCATGCCCAGGCTTTTCCTTATACCAGTTAATCTTTTGATCAAGATCTCTGAAGAATCTCACCAAATTCCACCACTCTCTCCATGTAGGGGGTGTAGCCTGGCACCCTTTTTGCTAGAAGGATTATGTAAAATATTAACTCATTATGAAGCTTCAGAGAACCCTCCGATCCAAGACTTGGCTGCATGACACCAAACATAATTAAAGAGGGTCTTACCTTCACTTTGCTGCCCAAAATGTTCGTCATCATCTTACCCACTATATCCCAGAAAATTTCCAGAGCTGGACAGCTGACGAACATGTGGATATCGTCCGCCTTTTGAACTCCGCACCTTTTACATTTGGCCTCCCCTCCACCTCTTATTTTAGAATGCTTCAGCAGTGACCAATAAATTCCATCTAGAGTGAAGAAATGATTTCTCCTTAATGCAGCGGACTTAATCATAGAACAAAGCATGTCTAAAGATACTTGCCATAAATTTTCCAGCTCTTCATTTGGCAATCAACCTTCCTAAGCCAGATAAGGGGGTCTCATGCCTTCTTCCGTTGCTGCAGCCAGGTATTCATACCAGTAAGCCACCTCCTTCTTTCTAGGTCTTGGGTCTTGAAGGTCTTTCTCCATTGATTTATGAGTTGAAACTAACCACTGCTGATTTCTACACCACGCCTATATTTGATAACATTTAAACCTCGACAATGTGTAATTCGTCAGGTTTCTCCAGATATCCCAGGGGGGGCATATGTCCCCTTCCACTATCTCCCCCCAGCTTGTTATTCCACAGGTCTTTGAAGGTTTTGTAAGGCCAACCAAAAGACACTCTGGAGTTCCCGGAGAGTACCACACTGGGCCCCATTCACTTTAATAGGAGATACCCAGAAGAGAGCGGCATTCGTACCATACTTTTGCGACGGCTTTCAGAACCTTCAACCAAACTTTCTTGAAAAGGTTTGGGGCCCCAAATTTGTACATGAAGCCCTCCTCCGCAGTATCAACCAACATAGCTTTATACATACTGCCCACAGGTGCACAGTCAGGTCTTAGTAAAAGCATCCTACTGTTTTTCAGTTGGTATGCCCAACAATACAGTTGAAAATCCGGTAGCCCCAGACCGCCATGTGCAAGCTTCCTTCTTAGCTTCTTCCAGAAAAGTCTAATTCCCTTTCCTGCCCAAATAAAAGATGAGATTCTTCTCTGTATCTTCACAAGAAATTTCTTATCAAACTCTAACGGAATGTGATCAAACAGGTAGGATAACTTGGACAAGACAGACATCTTA
This sequence comes from Calotriton arnoldi, assembly GCA_963921515.1. Taxonomy (NCBI): domain Eukaryota; kingdom Metazoa; phylum Chordata; class Amphibia; order Caudata; family Salamandridae; genus Calotriton; species Calotriton arnoldi. The sequence continues at coordinate 853,340 of CAWUFW010006203.1, forward strand.
ACCAAGTTAATCCGCCTGTACAAGGAAAGCGGGAGATTCTGCCATTTCTTTAAGGTCTTGTCAACCTCTTTAAAGACTTTCAGTAAATTCACATTAGGAAGTTCTTCTAACTCTTGCAGTATTGTTACACCTAGATATCTTATTTCCTTTGATAACCTAACATCGTAGACATCTTGGTTCCAAGCCATAACTTCTGTCTTGCTTTTATTGGTCTCATATCCAGACATCTTCCTGAATGCGGATACCTCTGCCAATAGTTCTGGGAGAGCCTGATTGATATCTGAGGTGAACAGAATCAGATTGTCGGCGTATAGAGCCAGCTTCCTAGAGAAGCAGCCCACAGTAAAGGGGGTTATTTCCTTATTCAGCCTTAAGCTTTGTGCCAGGGGCTCAATATATAAGTAAAAAAGAATAAGTGATAGGGGGCACTCTTGCCTGGTCCCCCTTCCTATCTGTACGGGGGCCGTGAGGCTGCCGTTTACTAGTATTTGCACTGAAGGTGCCCTATAGATTTTCCTGAGAACCTCCCTGAATGTCTGGCTGAAATCATATGCTTTTAGAGTCCCAATCAGGTATTTCCAGTTCACCCAGTTGAAGGCCTTAGCCGCATTAAGGGTTATTATCAATAGGGGGGCTCCCTGTGTTGAGGCAAGGTCTATTGAGCCTATCAGGGTGTGTGTGTGAGCTCCTTCATCTGCCTTCCTGGAAGAAAACCCTTCTGGTCCTCATTAATTGAAGACCCAGCTATTTTTCTTAAACGGGCTGTTAGTATACCTGTAAAGATTTTATAATCGCAGTTCAGTAGGGATATTGGTCAGTATGACTGGCACTGCGTAGGGTCTTTACCTGGTTTTAAAATTATGGAAATGACAGCCTCGTTCCAAGACTTCGGTAATGGTGAGATGCCCCTCAGCACATCATTGAATAGCTTAACCAGACCGGGATTATTACTTCAGCCAGCAATGTGTAGATTTCATTCGGAATTGCATCCTGCCCGGCTGCTTTCCCTTTCTTAACTTTTTTTTACGGCAGTCAGAATTTCATTCCCTTTTATTTCCTGATTTAAATATAGTTTATCTTCAATGCTCAGTTTTGATAATTGTTTTTCTGAGAGCCAGTGATCTAACACAGCCTCAGCCACCTCAAGATCATCAAGATATAAGTCCTGGACGAATTTAGTGAAAGCCTGCTCTATCCTTTCCCTATCCTCCACAGCCCTATCACCATCTTCCAGCTTGATTTTCCTAATATAAGTGCGTGACCTATCCATCCTAGTCTTCATTGCCAGTAGTTTTCCACATTTCTCCCCTTGGTCATACTCGTACAACTTATTCACTTCCGATTTCTGCTGCAATTTCTCCTCCATCATCAATCTAAACTTAAGTTGTAGGTCCTCAACAATTCCGACTAAGCTTTCTTTTGTCACCCCTGGAAATGCCCTGACTTCAGGTTAGCTTCTGCTACTGCTAACTGAACTTCGATCAGAGAAACCTGCCTCTTATCTGCTCTTATCCATGCCGCAGAGGCACGCCTCAAGGAGCCCCTTAACCAGGCTTTAAAAGCATCCCATACCATATATGTGGGGGCTGAAGATAGATTCCATTTAAAAAAGTTCAGCTGCATCCCCTTCTACCTTACTCATGATACCTGACTGCAGAAGTAACCTTCTCTTTAAATTCCACCTTCTTAATGTCGGGTTCGAGGGGACTTTAATTTTTAAATATATTGCAGCATGGTCAGATAAATAGATAGACCAGTAATCAACCTCTAACTTTTTCCACTTCTGGTTCTTCTATGAAGAAATAATCAATACTGGAATAATGACCATTCTTTTTGCTATAAAAGGAGTAGATTCTGGAATTACCTTTAACCCTGCGCCACATATTGCATAAATTCAGATTATCTAACATAGATAGGACATAAGCGTTTACTCTGGGTGAACTAATTTGAGTGCGGGGTGAGGATCTATCCAGATTATTATTTAAAAGGACATTGAAATCTCCACTCATTATGAGTGGGGCTTCAAAGTCTAACAAGCACGAACACAGGTTGTTCAGAGGTGTAATATCATTCGGACCAAATAGCTGGCTAGGGTGTACAGGGTCTGACCAGCTTTAACCTACGCTATTATCCAGCACCCACCTTCATCTGGCTGGAATCTCTCAGCTCTACCACTGAATTTACCTTGATTATTAAAGCAACACCTTTGGTGCAGTGTTGCTGATCTGTAACTACAACCTTATCTACCCATATTTGCCTTGTAAACAGTGCTAGACTTTCTGACCGTAATAAGTGAGCCTCTTGTAACAAAAGAACCTTAGCTGGACTATCTTTCAGATATTGAAGAACCAGATGCTGCCTTCTTTTGACCCTTATACCATTCACATTCCTGCTCATAATATCTAACAATTCACCCCCTTTAATCTCACTTTCCCCCCATTGTCCTCTATCGAACACCTCCCAACATCACTTGCCCCCTCCTAGTCTGAGTGAGGACGTTTTTTTTTTCTTTTTTCCCCTATGCTCCCCACCACAAGTGCACCACCCAGGGAACCCTCCCCCACTACCTTTTGGCATGTTGGCCAATTTGAACTTCTACCCATGGAATGCGGTTATTTACAAACTAGGCTTAACTGACACCTCATCTCCTTTAGCCGAAAGTATTTTGCCTATTTACTTCTTGCCTTGTTAAGGGCTATGAAGCTGTATGCCTCTTCTGGGGATAGAAAATTGTGCATCTTATTGGCCCACATCACTTTCAGAATTGCTGGGAACCTTAGCTGCACTTGCGCCCCCATTTTCCTAAGAGGCTCCATTCGCTTACCCAGCTCCCACCGTCGATCTTTTGTCTTGCGGGAAATGTCTGACCTAATTTTGAAAGTGAGATCCTGGACCTACACGGATTTCTGCTTAAGAGCTGCTCCCAGAATGTTTTCCTTGAGTGTATAGGACTGAAAATTTACCAGGATTTTCCTAGGCTTCTTCCGCCCAGGATTCAACTTAAAGGGGTCTCGATTTACTCTCTGAATTTCACTGCAGAGGAAACATGTGGAAAAGCTTTGGTCAGAAGGTCTATTACCAATGACTTAACATCCCCCCTTCTACCCCTTCCTTAATATCTAGAACCCTGATGTTATTCCTCCTGGAGTTGTTCTCCAGCCTCTCTAGCCTTTCTGATAGACCCCTCTCTATTTGCTTTAACCTTATTACCTCCAAGCTATTATCGCTCACATTTAGCCCCAACTTCTGAACTTTACTTTCCAAAGCCTCTTGATGCTGAGTTAGTTCCAGTAGGTTCTCCTCTAGGCTGCTGCACGTGTTCTGGATCCTTCTTTGATTAGAGTCTGAAGTTGAGAATCGCTCTTTAATTTCTATAGAGAGTTGGCTTAACATCCCTTGAACCATGGCCAGACCTGGTGTGTCACAGCCGGCCTCGCCAGCCAGCTGGCTTGATGGAACATTATGCATACAGGCTTCATGTACCTCTGCCGGACTTCCTATCCCTCTACTCCCTGCGTTATTACCTGACAGGGGGCTGAATCGTCCAGGAGTGAAAATCTATTTGCCGTAGATACCTCTGGGTGGATGACAATGCCCTCCTCTTCGTTGGACTTGTTCTTTGACCAACCCGAGGGGCCTCCATATTGGCTGTGGTGTTCAGTTTGAAATATGATCTAACAGAGGGTGTTACTATAGGTCCCCTTAAGGCAGGCTTCTTCTTTCTCTCTTTTAGGGCTATGTCTATTTTTGTGATGACTTATTAAGGGGGCCCTTAGCTTTACCCAGGGGAGGAGCTAATGACTGTATATTCTGCCCTCTGATGGATTCAGACTGTGATTTTAACTCCTTTGAGAGAAAGGTATTTGAGCTAAGCTTATATCTTCTTCCTAAGGCTAGGTCATTTACTGGCAGAACTACTGGACCCGAGTGCCTCCGCTCAACTGTCAGTCTTCCCCCATCTATACACTCCTTACCCCCAAGTCGAGGAAATGTGGGTTCCATAAGAACAGCGCTAGCACCATGCTTCTGCTTTTCTTGATTTTTTGGAGTGATTTTGCAGGCTCCGCTCTCTAAGGAGCTAATTCCCCGGGCAACCACGCGTCCACTTTCTTCCAGCTCCCCATCCTGTGCTGTCTCTGCCTAGCTCCCCCCCCCGTAACTGCTTCTGAGGTGGGCAAGGGCACGTTGAGCCGCTCTGATGTTGGAGAGTGCGCTCCCAGCCTCGAACAAGGACAGAGCCGGGCTCCCGCACATCAGAACCCCCAAGACGACGAGTGAATGCGGGGACCTGTTTCTGCGGCATTAAACCTGCCTGATTTCCATGCCCAGGAAAACGACGCTCCGAGACGGCAGGCAAGTAGTGATTAAAGGTGAAGTCTTGTCATGCTCCAGAGCCCATGGGAGCAGCTCCCGACCGGCAGTCTAGCTGGCCGCCATGTTCCGCCCCTGTACTACCAAGAGTCCTTTACACTACCTGCTTTAGCAGCTCTTGTGCAACCAAACCAGTCAGTCAAGAATGCACACTTCTACCCTGTCACTTAACCAATTGGTACATGTACCCATGACAGAGCAAACTAATTGACAAGTGCAGGTTACCAGCTTTGGGTTTCCTTCATCATTACCTCAGGGGTGCTTCTCCGCACTCTTCTTACCCGCCCTGCTGCTCTGCATTTGAAACTATCAGCTGAAGATTCAGAGCTAGGAGCCAGCGAATAAGGTTGGTGCAAAATTTGGGAGGGAAGCATGAGCGAGCTGATGTGTGCTACACTCATAGAGCACTGATGGAAGTAGCCAGTGAAATGGGTCTCCTCTCACCTGTGGGCCTCGGTGCCAATGCACCATTGATAGGTGTGACCCTCGATAAATTAGAATATCGATAGCAGTCTGTGTCGACATACTGGTTTCACTTGATTTAACAAGCTTTTTTGAAACTATTCCAAACTTTTGCTACTTTTCTAAAGCACACAAAGCAAACAAGCCACATGCAGTTTTTAAAATGCAAACAAGCTCCAAACCAAGGGGCCTATTTATGAGAAGGTTTGCGTCATGTTCCACCATGCAACATGGTACATGCGCAACTCAAACCTTAAGTAAGATTTATGAAGCCATGCAAAGCCACTTTGCGTAACCATGAGTGACTTCATGAATCTGGAGTACTGCAATGCAGCACAAATCACTGCATAACATTACTTTACCCATGGAAGGCATTTGATGGGTATTGCGTGGGTGTTCCATGTAACTTTGATGGCTTTTGACGTATTCCCAGATTTACCAGAACAGGTAAACATGTAAATGTGCCTAAAAGTTATGCCTTCCCAGGGGAAGCGTAACAAGGAGAAATATCTTTATTTCTTCTAGTTTCTTCTTCTTTCTATATGTGCTGCGTTCTGCAGCACACATAAAAAGGGGAATATGCCAACTAGGATTGTTTTGCTGCAGAAAGGTGCCCCTTCCTGCACAAAAATGATCCTGCATGCAACACAGGAGCCTCTACACCACGGTGCAAGGGTGCCTGGGTTGGCGCTAAGCAGCCCATTTTGCGCCAGCGCATGGGAGAGTACATGGATGTGCCATATTGTCTTAAATAAGGCACTTTCCTGGCCTTTCCCTGTCATGCAGTGCAGTGAAGCAAGGTGACTTGCTGTGATACACTTCGTGACTTTTTGGGAAATAGGCCCCAACTGCCATGATAATGTTTTACTAAGTTGAGGTTAAAGGTATATCCATCTCTCGGAGAATTACTGCTACCACTATAGGATTTATTAAAAAAAAAAAGAAAAAGCAGGACCGAAACAAAGAGTTCTCATCCATGACCAGTTCTTCTGAGTACTTGTGTGTCTTAGAGTATTGTTCAGTTAAATGTCTGTTTATTATAAATAGGTAAAAGTAGATTCATTTGTACTTTATTTCTAGATCCTTGTGAAATCTTTGATTGCAAAAAAGAGAATGTAGAAGTCCCCAAATAGAGGTGCTGCATAGGTTCGCTCTTCTCTGTCTGGTGGAGACACTTGAATAGTGTTTGCATCATCTGGTCTGCTAATCTCCTCTTTTTCTTTCATGGTCTCCTCTTTGGCTGTGGGTATGCAGTAACTGAGTCATCTAGCAGTCTAAATGTACAAACCTGTAAGTGCTTCCATTCAGAGCGGAGGTCATAAGAAAAGTAGTGGGGGAACTAATCATTACCCCCTCATATGTCCTCCTCGTCCCAGTCCTTACAGAAGTGAGGCAATCCTGCCTCCCGACAGGCTAGTCCCAGTGCTAGAATTTATTTTATGTTTATTATATAAACCCCTCCTACCCACTGCCATGTCTGATTTTTTTTCCTGTCCGTCGGACGTGCTGTCGGAGTACTGGGTTTTCTTCCTTTGTGTCTGAACTGCGATGTGGTGAGTGTTTGGTATTTTCCCTTGGTTTTTTCATGCTTTTTTGTGTGATTTATAATGCTGACCTTACTGGTGTTCCGGTCGGTCACATTCCTACTCTGTTCCCGTCGCTCTCCTCGAGCATTTGCTTGGCTGGGGCCGGGAGCTTTCTCTGCAGTTGGGGGCAGGCCGTTCCAGTGCTGAGGAGCTTCCAGCAGCATCTGTCTCCCGCGGCCAAGTGTTGTGTGTATGTGGCTGTGGGGGAGGCGCAGGGCTGTCTTTTTGGCAATTCAAGTCTCATGGATTTTGAGACTTGGTTGCTGGAAGACGGTATTCCTTGGGAGTTGATGGGCACTTCCTCTTTGACTGTTGGTTCCTGTTTGGTGCTTGTTCCTTCTACCTTGGCCATGGGGTTATGAGGAGTCGGTCCCAGTGCCTGCCAAGTCTCTTTCCAAATGGAAACATGTGCAGGACCTGCAGGAGGATGACCTGTTGCAGATTTCCAGGTCGAATTGGCAGGATTTGATTAAATCTACTGTTTTAGCCTTCTGCCAAGACCTTTGTTCTTGGTTTGGGGTGCCTTGCATCGACCTTTTTGCTTCTCCGTACAACACCCTCCTCCCTTGGTTCTATTCCAAGCAGCTTTGTCCTCAGGCCTGGGCGGTGGATGCCCTCTCCATTCCTTGGGCCCCGGGCCTTCCGTAGGCCTTCCCCCTGATTCCCCTCGTCCCGAGGGTACTGCAGAAGATTCGGGTGGAGAAGGTGTCTGTTCTCCTGATTGCTCCTTTTTGGCCTCCCAGCCTTTGGTTCCCACTGTTGATGCTATCTGGCTTCCCGTGATCCTGTCTCCGCTTAAGTTTCTCCTTTTGTCATTGCCTCGTCTCCATCAATTAAAGCTGATGGCCTGGCCCTTGAACGTTTGGCGTTGGAGTCTTTGGGTTGTTCTTCCTTGGTGGCCATGGATATCCAGTGTTCCCGTAGGCCTTCTACCCTTAAGAGTTACAGTAAGCATTGGTGTTCTTTTGTCACTTGGTGTGCCCCTCAAGGCATGGATCCTGTGGTTGGTGATCCGGCCTCTATTCTTGAGTTTCTCAGGGATTTTTTTTTAAAGATCTTTCCCCTTCTACTTTGTCTGCTCAGTGGGCTGCTGTGCGGGCATGCAGGGGTTTGGGGGCCTCCTTGGAGGGTATTGCTCCTTTGGTGAGTCGGCTCCTGCTGAGTTTTCGACTTCATTGTCTGGTCACTCCTGTGATTGTGTCTTCTTGGGATTTGCCGACTGTTCTGCGGGGTCTTCAGTTGTCCTCTTTTGAGCCTTTCTTTCAGGCGGATTTGCTGCGGTTGTCTGCTAAATTGGCCTTCCTGTTGGCCCTCACCTCTGCTCGATGGGTGGGTGAATTGGGAGCCTTGCTTGTTTCCTTTCCTTGTTTGCAGTTCTTGCCCAACAGGGTGGTGCTGCGGCTTGACCCGGCTTTACTCCCTAAAGTTTCCTCTAAGTTTCATTTACAGCAGGGGGGGGGTCGTTCTTCCTGGTTTTCCTGGGGATGGGGATGCTCTTGTTCCTTCTACCTTGGATTTTCGCCGGGCTTCAGGTTTACCTCCAGTACACCCAGTGTTTTCATCTTTCTCCTGCCCTGTTTGTATCCTGTGGTTGTGTGGCTAAGGGGAAGAAGGTGTCTACTTCCACCATCAGTTGGTGGGTGCGTTTGGCGGTTTGCCAATCCTATAAGTCCATGGGTCTGCTTCCTCCGTCTCCGGTTCAGGGGCGTTCGTCGTGGTCGGTGTCCACTTCCTGGACTGAGGCGGCTGGTGTTTCTATCCAGGAGATTTGTAGGGCGGCTACCTGGCAGTCCCATCATACGTTTGTCCGGCATTATCGCCTTGATGTCTGGCATGCCTCTGTGGACAATTTTGCTGTTGGCGTTATGAACGCTGCTGTGTCTTAATCTTGTTTTTGATTAAACTTTTGTATATCTGCATGAATCCCTGGTGTCTTGCATTTTCTTGGTGTTTTTTGCTTGGGAGGTCCTCACTTCAGTAAGGACTGGGACGGAGAGGACATATGAGGGGGTAATGTTTGGTTACTTACCAGTAATCTTCATTACCCCGATTAAGGTCCTCCTCGTCCCAGTCCTGTTCCCTCCCTCCCTAACGCTGTGGTTGTGTCTGGTCTTGTTGATAACAGGCATGGCCGTGGGTGGGAGGGGTTTATATAATAAACATAATAGAAATTTGAGCATTGGGACTAGCCTGTCGGAAGGCAGCAATGCCTCACTTCTGTAAGGACTGGGACGAGGAGGACCTTAATCGGGGGTAATGAAGATTACTGGTAAGTAACGAAACATCATATGCAATTCACAATAAGGTCACAAGAAGTGATGTAACCCCTTATTATGCTCTTTACTTAAAAACGTAGGGGACCCATTTTACAAAGAACAACACAACATAATGACGCAAAAATGTGAAATAAACACTTTTGTTATTTTTTTTATTTTTTTACTCTTTTATACATATTATGTATATTTCCCATATATTATGTGCAGTTTAGTTCAGAAACAGATGAAAATGACACTATCTTTAAACAGATTTTTGGAACTTAGTATAACATGTTTCTTGGCCGTGTTCTTGTCTGAGCTTCAAAGGACAAAAGCGATTCACAATTGCAGTTCATTAGGGGATATAAAGGTATGAATAGGCGCGTCGTCTCAGAACAAGAAGTGTTTAAAGAAAAATTAAAAGGCATGTAAATGTGTGATTTCTCAGACTAGAGATACAAAGATACTCAGCCTCACTCACAAATAAATGCAAATCAGTCAGTCGAAAGGGTTTTTAAATGCCCTGAGGCCACATTACACATGCACTTGTAAATGCAAACAGCTGCTCTGCTGGGTGCACAATTTTAAACCTCTCAGCCTCATTTAGCCTCAGGTCCTGGAGAACGGTGTCCTGTCTCTTTAAAAATGGTAGGGGCACTCTCTTCACCCGCGTTCCCCCCTGATTTGTGCCCAGCTCCATCTCACCCCTGAGAGCGTTATTGCAGAGGTGCATCTTCAGGGCTTTGCTTGGGCATTAGGGCAGCACTGGCTGATTCCGGCATATCTGTAGAAGTCAGTGTAATGTTGCCCATTCCACCCTGGCCTCTGGAGCAATATCAGCAACACCACTGTGGTAATGTAAAATGTACTCGGGTGCTGAAGGAGGGATTTGGGTATGCGTGGTGCAGCAGGGCTAGGAAGGTTGACACACAGGGCTTAGGGAAGTAGCAATCCCTTATGAAGGCTATTCAGTTAAGTAAAGCTTGCACTGCTGCTTTCTCCCCTTGTTTATTCTGGCAGGAGAACTTCATTTCTGAGATTTACTACTTAGGCCGACTGAGGCCCTGCGATATCCTGAGTGTTTCCAAAGTAATTGCCTGGAACACTGACTTGGTTGAGGGATCGCTTATTCGATTTCCACACGAAAGGTCACATTGGAGCTAGGCCACATTGCACCTAGTATACCTGTGAAGTGCGGAATTCACAATACATATTTCTTACTTCAAAGGAAAGAAACTTGATTACTGAGCCCTGACGAAGTTCTCATCATGAGAACGAAACGCGTTGGCTGACCGTAAAATCTCCAATTCTGTGAGAACTAACTGATTGAAAATAAAGACTCATTTGTAAAACTAAATATTGACTTCTTGGACTTCATCACCTGCGCACGCCCAACCCCTCTATTGCTTACGATGAGATCTACAGAGGCATCACCCGACGGCTGGTGCTAGGGCTTGTTGCGCAAGGAACCTGATTCAATTGAAACTAGTGTGAGGTGCAGAAACAGCAGTCCGCCGTCTAAGTTTCTTTATTAATTTTGCACTGCTGCTTTCTCGGCTGTACCTGATGTTACTGTGTGTGAGAAGAAACGTGCACTGCTAATGTCCTAAGCATATATCTTTTGATTATGAGTGAAGCTTTCACCAATGATGCCCTCCTGCATTTATTCTGTGAAAAGGGGAAGCTTGCACTACGGCTACCCATTCTGTACCTTTTCTGTGTGTATTTGAAGCACCTACCGCTGCTGCCAGTGCTGCACCAGTTCTGTTTGTGGTGGAAGCTTAGCTTGCACAGCTGCTGACCATAATGTACTGTGCGGTGTCTGATGGAAGCTTAAGCTGCTGCTACCAAGGCCTACCGCTGTCTGTGTGCGCCGGAAGTGATTTGCATTACTGCTACCTCTGCTGGTCCATTTCTGTGTCTAAGCGAAGCTTACTCTGATTATTGGCCTCACCATGTAAGCTAAGCTAATAACTTTCTCTGATGGATGTTGCAAGTCACTCTGTGGTAAAAATAGAAAAAAGTATTGCGGGTGAGTGCCCTGCTAACTAACAGTTGCACTACATCATATGTATGTAATTATGATTCATAATTATATTGATTAAGTCGCCGCAGGCTCACCTGTTGGTAAACTGCTCAGATATGTGGAAATAATCATGAGTATTCTTTATATGTTGCCGCTGCAGATGCCAGGTGTCACTATTACCCGGCCCGAAGGTACTCCATTTAAAGTCCATAGAAGGAGAGCAGTCTGAGCCAGGTCTTCTGTGTTTACATTTCATTTCCAGTTTGTGCGCGGATCACTACAACAAGATTTTCTACCATAGAGAACCATTACAAACCAGCCGCAAGAATTCTCTTCAGTGTAAGTCAGAAAGCTAAATATCTGCCTAATTCAGTATGAAAACATGTTTTCTATTTGTCGGTAGTGTAAATGTTTACGCACATAAATTACTACAGATTATTTTAACAGAGATATTCTCTATTTTTCTTTCTGGGTTTACCACTACTCCCTAGGTATAGCCACTCTTTGTTGTTAGATTCTGAAGTTAATACTTTGTTACAAGCTGTGTTGGTTTCACTTGTCCAATATTCCAAAAGGCATAAACTTAGGCCTCCCCAGGGGAGGCGTAAGGGAGGCATAACAAGGAGAAATATCTTTGTTTCTCCTCGTTTTTCCTCTTTCTTCGTGAGCTGCATTCTGCAGTACACATAGAAAGAGGAAAAAAGCCTCTTGTGATTGTTTTTGTGCAGGAAGGTTTCCCTTCCTGCACAAAAATAGTTATCCCCACAATTCAGGCACCTTTCCATGGTACAAAGGTGCCTGCCTTGGAGCACGGTAGCCCATTGTTTGGTGGTACAGGGGAAAAGTACAGGAATGTGGCGTATCTAATAGATACGGTGCATTTCTGCCCTTTTCTTTTGCCGTAGGACAGTGCAGCAGCAAGGCTACCCTATGGCAAAAAACCCATAAATGAGGCCCTGAGTGATGGCACAATGACTAGTGTGGTAACACTCACCGCAGGCATTTGCTGTGGTCTATATGCGACAGAGTTCAAGAATCAGAGAAGGCATCTAAACCTTTCCTCTTTTGATGTTTGGCACATTAAGGACCTTCACTTTTGGAAAAATAACAGGGCTTGGAAATGACAGACGTGCAGTATGAAGTAAGCTGTAAAAAGGTTACCAATATTATCCTTGTCATAGTCCATCTTTAGACTGAGAAAATTCAATATGAGTTGTATTAACACCATGTACTGCTTCCACTGGCATAATATTGGTAATTGTTAGGTCTTGCCTACAGACAGCTTTACCTGTCTTTTGGTAGACCTATTGTTTCCAATAGATAATATATATTTAAAGTTGGTTTTGAATGTTCCCCTTGCTTATGATTGGATAGCATTGTTGCCTATTTCAGTTGTCTACTCCTGAGTCAATGGCCTTCCTCCATGTTCTTTTTTCTGCCCCCCACCCCTCGATCACTTCAGTTTTACCGTGTTCTGATTGAATGAGTTGTTTCCTTACCTGCATACCTTTTTTATTAAGTATTGAGCACTCAAAGAAAGTGAATGTGCTTCATTGCTCTGTATCCATTTTCTTTATCATCCGCCACACACTCTCTTTTTGCAGCCCACTAGTCAAAACGCACCGCCCCACTCCCTATCCTGCTCCTCATGTTTTTTAATGTTTTTTTACAAGGGCATGGCAGCCGCAAAGTGCTGCTGGGCCACGCCCTTCTTTTTAATCTCTTCATTTTGACTTTTTTTTAAACATTTTAATGTAGATCATAGTAGTAAAATGAGGTTTGGGATGAGCCAAAGGAGGCATACATAGGGAAAAAATTAGAAGGGTTGTTTGGGAGAGCAGAGTAACAAACTGAGATATGGGGTAAGCCAAGCAGAGATAGAGGGGGAAGAATTTAGAGAGGTGTATTTTGGAGAACATAGTAGTAGAATGAGGTTTGGAATGAGTCAAAGAGTGAAGGTAGAGGATATATTGAGAGAGGTATATGGTGAGACACAGTAGCGCATTGGAGAGAGTCAAATTTTTTATTTCTTCCTTTCGTTCTACCGTAGGAGTAAAGTAATATATATATAGATATATAACTACATAGGAAGGGTATACATGTATAAGGAACATAATATATTGATAGACAAACTTTATTTTAGTCACCCCTTTTATTAATCCCAAACCTTATCTTACTACTATGATCTACCTACTAACACCATCTAGACTCTTCCCTCTTCTATCCTTCCATTCTCGTATTCAATACAACTAACAGACTCGGATGCCCACCGCTCAAATTAACTCCTATTTCACTATACTAATCCACCATTAATCCTTTTGGGTTCCGGAGCAGCGTGCTTCTCACCGAAAAGCGCTTCGATGCCTAATCAGGGGTTTTAAGAGCTATATAAATACAATTACAATACTGTTCTAACATGGCCGTACACCATGTAAAACACTAAATAAAAAATGGCTGTCCATGTGTCACAACTCATGTGAATGCTTGCGTCATGATGCCACAGGGATAACAACACATGTGCGCGTGTGAGCATCCATCTTGTAATGTTTTTTTAGTAGAAAACCAATAGCAAGATTGTCAGCAATGCGTACGCTGAGTCTTCATGCATGCACAGATGTGTGTAATTGGCAACAGCCATTGGCAAGTCCAATAGCTCAGGCTTTTAGATCTGAGACCTATTTGCTGTACCAGTGCTTGTCTTTATATATCCATAAATAGTAGGTACTCTTGAAACAGCGTGACCTATTGTCTTTTGTTTAAGTTTATATCAAACCAAATGAGACGGCCAAGCTATATAGCTATCTGACACATAAGTGTCTGGCACTTGAAAGTTTATCTAGAAAACCCTCACACACCAACCTGGTTGGTGTCATGCTTCATCATCGGGTCCCAGCTGAGTAGCCGAATGCTACTCAGCTGTGCTGCAACACCTCATTACAGTGGAGCGGGTTGTACTGTTAGTGCATGTGATGAAGTAAATGTGAAACTAAAAATACCTCTGGGATTCTACCTGTTAATTATTTTATTCCCAGTGATCCAGGGTATGTTAAAAACAAGAGAGTGGATAATTCACTGAGTTTAATGCTTATATCTCAGTATTATCCATTGATGGTCAACATGTTTCAGCCCGCTTAGGAAATTGCTGGGACTTTCTTCAGGACCTCTCATATAAAGTGCTTGGTGAGTGAAGTGAAAAAAAGTGAGTGGTAAAAATGAACCACGTGTTAAAGCATTTTTAGTACTCGCGCTAAGGAGTACCATACATGCTAAGAGGACTAACCGTACTCAGGGTCCTCACAATGGGCTAGTACCTATAAAAGAAGAAGACATAACACAACACAATACGAACATTTAACATGTAAAATCATAAAACTGGAGCTTATGCCTTCACCGTATTGATGGTGCACTATAATTTTGTAACTACAGCACGCAGTGTCAGATATACGTGCAGTCACTTTCAAACACAGATCATGCATCCAATATAACATGTTTGTGTATAATATAGTGATCATACCATCAAGTATCAATCGAAAAAGGCGTTTAGTTTGTGCCTTATTTAATCGGTATTGTTTATAGTGAAATGGTGCCAGTGAGAGAAATGTGTGACTACACGTGGTAGTCACCTTAACGGCGGTTTCTATTAAACCGAGTGGGGCCGGCTAAATTGTGCTGTGTTATTTTAATAGTATTTTATGCAGTGACTCAGGGAAAAGAGTAATTAGCATTTGGATAATTACACTACTAGTATGACTGGCTCACACTTCTGATCATGGGATGGGGGAGCCATTTAAGTCACGTACTCTGACAGAAAAAAGGGGGTAAAAAACGGAGGAGGGGATCAATGTAAACAACTCGATCTGCACCAAAAACAATTAGAGGTGGCAGAGCCAAAGACGATTAAAAAGGAAACAGAATTATACGTAAGGTGTAGCGGCAAAGGTTGTAAGGAGCCGACTAAACTCTGAATAGGGTAGATCTTACTTCGTGTCATGGTCTCTCCCGCTGCACAACCTATTGCGGTATCCTCAGGAACAGGCTGGTAAGAGAATGGAGGAGCCGGAGTTGGTTAAAAAGGGGATTTCGACCAATTGCGGGAGGACATCCGGACAGAGTCTATTCATCATCACGTGTGTGACGTGAGGCGCATAGACAAGACTAGAGTGCTGACTCTCGTTCTGACAACAACTTCCGGGCAGGATGTGCACGTCGTCACGTATATAACGTGAGACGCGTATTAAATGGTTAGAGTGTTAACTATTAGATTGAAGTATCCCGCTAAAGGTGGTTGACTTAGCAACTAAACGATGGACTACATGTGTGAAAAAAACGAAGGAAGGATAACCTTATTCACAAATAGAGCCAGATTAAAGGGCAAATAACCACCGCATGACCTCCCCCATGTGCGAGGATACAGATAAGAAGGTGCATGTAATTATAGGATGATGGTTTCAAATGGATTAACTTAAGTACTGGGCGTTTAAGATCTAATGTAGCACCCCAAAGATAATACCACAGATCTCAATTCTTAACTGTGGATAGTGACTTATTGCAACCGCTAATACTGATCCAGAGTATATAGTCATTTAGCCTAAGGTCAATTAAATAATCTTTCATTATGAAGGAGAATACTAATAAATGTGAAAAATTAACTCCTAATCATAACAATACAGTTCTCAATTTTAGAATATGGGATCAGCGATTTAGACTATTCCAGGGTATGTTGTCATTTAACCCATGGATATTAGTAGACATTCGATACACCCATCTTTGCTCTTTGTCTAACAGTAGTTGCTGGGTGTTCTTGGTGTTGAGGTCCAATTGCTCAATCACAACCCATTGCATGTCATTAGGGGTGTGACCCTGTTCCAGAAAATGATTTGTCATACGAGTTGTGTTGCGCTGACAACGAATATTACTTCGATGTTCGCAGATTCTAGTTTTAACTCTACGACTGGTCATGCCAACATACCTCAGACCACAAGGACAGGTTATGAGGTATATGACATTCATGGAGTTACAGTTCGTGTGTCTGCGTATTTCCCAGGTTTTTCCTGGTTCCAGATTGAGAGTTTTCATTGGTTTTGTGAGGTGGCAGACACTACAGTCACCACAAGGGTAGTGTCCTGTAACTTTTGGTAAGCCCCATGCATTCAAGATTGTATTCTCATGTCGGATTTGGGGCTGAGGTCTTGTGTGTACCAGACTATCTTTCAAGCTTTTTCCTTTTCTGTAGGAAAATAACGGTTTTTCCCATTGGAGGTTGCCGGTATTTAATATAGTCCAATCTTTCTGCACAATTTTAGCCACTTGATTAGATACTAAGTTGTAGGTGGTCACACAAGTCAAGGGTACTGAAGTTTCTGTTAGTGTCTTTGGTTCTAAAAGTCCCTCACAGTTCTGATTTCTAGCACGTTTCTTGGCTTTTTTGATAATGGTGTCTGGGTATCCACGATTTTTTAATTTTGTGGTAAGCATCTGTGCCTGATCTTTGAAATCCCTAAGACTACTACAATTTCTGCGTAAACGCAGATATTGTCCGTAGGGAAGGTTTTCTCTTAGAGACCGTGGGTGGAAACTTGAGAAATGTAAAAGAGAGTTCCTAGCCGTTGGTTTGGAATGTGTTTTGGTCTCAAGTCTTCCATTGTTGTTTATGATATCCAGGTCTAGGAAAGTCATGTTCCTCCTACTTGAGGTGTGAGTAAATTTCAAATTAGGGTCACATCCATTAATCCAGACAAGGAAGGAATTCAGCGAATCTTCTGATCCTTCCCAGATAAGAAAGACATCGTCTATATACCGTTTGTAAAAACATATATTCGCTGTAAGTGAAGAGTTAATATTCAATAGGAACTTTTGTTCAAAATTGTAAACGTACAGACCCGCTACACTAGGGGCGAAGGTACTCCCCATTGAAGTGCCATATGTTTGCAAATACAGTTGGCCTTCAAACTCAAAATAGTTCTCTTTTAGGGCCAGTTCTGCACATTTCAAAATAAATGATTTGGGAGTTTGGTATGTCCAAATGATACTATTTAGTGATGTTTTTAGAACCTCCAAAGTATCATCCTGAGGTAAACTAGTATAGAGGCTTTCTATATCCAAGCTTACTAAAAAACAAGTGTTAGGGTTAAAGATCAAATCTTTGATCTGCCCTAACAGATCTTTGGTGTCTTTTAGATAGGTGATAGTAGCCTGTACCAGGGGCTGCAGAAAAAAATCGCAGAACTTAGAAAGGGGTTCCAAAATAGAGCCTATACCAGATACTATGGGGTGGCCGGGTGGAGGAATTTTATTTTTGTGTACTTTAGGGATAGTGTAAAAGTATGGTATTTTCTCTTCAGAGGTGGTCAAAAATTGGGCTTCCTTTTTACTGATATGTCCAAGGCCTTCTGCCTCTGTTACTAGATCTTGAATTATTGATATAAGTCTTGAAGTAGGATCTTCTTGAAGAGGCTGATAATTATGCCTATCCCCTAAAAGGCGAAGGTATTCGTTTTTATAGGCCACCTTGTCTTGCAACACTATACCTCCTCCTTTATCTGCCGGTTTTATAACCACATTTTTGTTGTCTTTCAGTGTGGTTAGTGCTTCGAACTCCTTTTTGGTAGTATTTTTGAATATTCTCTTTTCAGTTAGTGCTTCAATGTCTCTGAAGACCGCTTGTTCAAACGCCGCGACCTCTACTGGTATAGCGGAAGGTGGAGGCGTGAAATTAGACTTGATTTTAAAATTGGTGTAACTTTTCTCTTGTGTATTCGTTGAGACTGGTTGGTTTGAAAAGAAGGCTTTCAACTTAAGTTTCCTGAAAAACTCTGCCATCTCACAGTGGAGACGGAATTTATCTAGGCGGGCCATTGGTATGAAGCCGAGACCTTTATTGAGTATGTCTTTCTCAGTTTGACCAAGGACATGTTCGGAGTAGTTGGTAACTAACTCTTGCTGGAACTCGGTCCCGCACGTTGATCTTTCGACATGCTCCTGGTGTGAGTTCCTGTCTGGGAGCTGTCTTCCCAGTGTACTTATGGTTGTCTCCACCGTCTTCCTCGCCCTCTGCGACCGTTTCCTAAAAAGGAAACCTCTGATTAGGATTCATATATGGAGCTTGTGGGGCTGTGAACGGTGGATTCCAGCCATACACCGTATGTGGGGGCATCTGCTGGAATGCCTGTGGAAATTGCATAGGATTCCCTGGTGGTCCCTGATACCAGGGCTGTTGCCAATTGTTGAATCTTCCTCTACCTCTTGATTTGTTGCGATTGCTCCCTGTGCTGGAGTTACTGCTAGATGATGACGTTTCATCAGAGCTTCCGGACGTATCTTGATGCTTAGGTGGTTGGTAATCTGGTTCAGAATATGGATAGGTTTTGGAGTAAGAGAATTTTTTTAAGTCTTTCTGAAAATTTTGAATTTTAGACTGTGTGAGATTTTCTTTGTACTCTTGTATTTCTTTATTAACCTCATCCAATTTCTTTTTATATGCCGTCAGTGTGGTTTTGAACTGATTTTCTGTTATTTGAATTTTAATCACGATTGCGTCAGATAGTCTCTTTGCCGTTTGGATTATCAGGACAATCCAATCCCTGGTACAATGCCAGGCAATTTTTACCCAATCCCTCCGAAATGCGGCGTCATCAAGAAATATTCTTGGGGCGTTGGTGACTATCAGACCCCCGTGGTGCAGTGTTGGCCCTTAGATATTCAGTGAGTATGACCCCATGAAGTATTGTCCTGATGTGATTTCGTTTCATTTCAGTTAAAGTTTCCCAGTCAGTACTCTGGGCTATTGTTTTGGCGATGTTGAGGTCTGCCATCAGTGGTGGTGCTGCCAAGATGTCGTTGATTATTTCCTCCGGAAAGGTGAGGCCCAGGTTTTCAGCCATAGTGTATCACCCTTGGTTGAGTGTACACTAAATGGAAAGGGCTCTCGCAGCTGTGCGCTGCCTATTACTTCAAAAACAAAAGAGAGAGCTAGGACTGGTGGATAGCCGTCCTTGTCCCTTAATGATATATCAAACCAAATGAGACGGCCAAGCTATATAGCTATCTGACACATAAGTGTCTGGCACTTGAAAGTTTATCTAGAAAACCCTCACACACCAACCTGGTTGGTGTCATGCTTCATCATCGGGTCCCAGCTGAGTAGCCGAATGCTACTCAGCTGTGCTGCAACACCTGATTACAGTGGAGCGGGTTGTACTGTTAGTGCATGTGATGAAGTAAATGTGAAACTAAAAATACCTCTGGGATTCTACCTGTTAATTATTTTATTCCCAGTGATCCAGGGTATGTTAAAAACAAGAGAGTGGATAATTCACTGAGTTTAATGCTTATATCTCAGTATTATCCATTGATGGTCAACATGTTTCAGCCCGCTTAGGAAATTGCTGGGACTTTCTTCAGGACCTCTCATATAAAGTGCTTGGTGAGTGAAGTGAAAAAAAGTGAGTGGTAAAAATGAACCACGTGTTAAAGCATTTTTAGTACTCGCGCTAAGGAGTACCATACATGCTAAGAGGACTAACCGTACTCAGGGTCCTCACAATGGGCTAGTACCTATAAAAGAAGAAGACATAACACAACACAATACGAACATTTAACATGTAAAATCATAAAACTGGAGCTTATGCCTTCACCGTATTGATGGTGCACTATAATTTTGTAACTACAGCACGCAGTGTCAGATATACGTGCAGTCACTTTCAAACACAGATCATGCATCCAATATAACATGTTTGTGTATAATATAGTGATCATACCATCAAGTATCAATCGAAAAAGGCGTTTAGTTTGTGCCTTATTTAATCGGTATTGCTTATAGTGAAATGGTGCCAGTGAGAGAAATGTGTGACTATACGTGGTAGTCACCTTAACGGCGGTTTCTATTAAACCGAGTGGGGCCGGCTAAATTGTGCCGTGTTATTTTAATAGTATTTTATGCAGTGACTCAGGGAAAAGAGTAATTAGCATTTGGATAATTACACTACTAGTATGACTGGCTCACACTTCTGATCCTGGGATGGGGGAGCCATTTAAGTCACGTACTCTGACAGAAAAAAGGGGATAAAAACGGAGGAGGGGATCAATGTAAACAACTCGATCTGCACCAAAAACAATTAGAGGTGGCAGAGCCAAAGACGATTAAAAGGAAACAGAATTATACGTAAGGTGTAGCGGCAAAGGTTGTAAGGAGCCGACTAAACTCTGAATAGGGTAGATCTTACTTCGTGTCATGGTCTCTCCCGCTGCACAACCTATTGCGGTATCCTCAGGAACAGGCTGGTAAGAGAATGGAGGAGCCGGAGTTGGTTAAAAAGGGGATTTCGACCAATTGCGGGAGGACATCCGGACAGAGTCTATTCATCATCACGTGTGTGACGTGAGGCGCATAGACAAGACTAGAGTGCTGACTCTCGTTCTGACAACAACTTCCGGGCAGGATGTGCACGTCGTCACGTATATAACGTGAGACGCGTATTAAATGGTTAGAGTGTTAACTATTAGATTGAAGTATCCCGCTAAAGGTGGTTGACTTAGCAACTAAACGATGGACTACATGTGTGAAAAAACGAAGGAAGGAAGGAAGGATAACCTTATTCACAAATAGAGCCAGATTAAAGGGCAAATAACCACCGCATGACCTCCCCCATGTGCGAGGATACAGATAAGAAGGTGCATGTAATTATAGGATGATGGTTTCAAATGGATTAACTTAAGTACTGGGCGTTTAAGATCTCATGTAGCACCCCAAAGATAATACCACAGATCTCAATTCTTAACTGTGGATAGTGACTTATTGCAACCGCTAATACTGATCCAGAGTATATAGTCATTTAGCCTAAAGGTCAATTAAATAATCTTTCGTTATGAAGGAGAATACTAATAAATGTGAACAATTAACTCCTAATCATAACAATACAGTTCTCAATTTTAGAATACGGGATCAGCGATTTAGACTATTCCAGGGTATGTTGTCATTTAACCCATGGATATTAGTAGACATTCGATACACCCATCTTTGCTCTTTGTCTAACAGTAGTTGCTGGGTGTTCTTGGTGCTGAGGTCCAATTGCTCAATCACAACCCATTGCATGTCATTAGGGGTGTGACCCTGTTCCAGAAAATGATTTGTCATACGAGTTGTGTTGCGCTGACAACGAATATTACTTCGATGTTCGCAGATTCTAGTTTTAACTCTACGACTGGTCATGCCAACATACCTCAGAAACAAAGGACAGGTTATGAGGTATATGACATTCATGGAGTTACAGTTCGTGTGTCTGCGTATTTCCCAGGTTTTTCCTGGTTCCAGATTGAGAGTTTTCATTGGTTTTGTGAGGTGGCAGACACTACAGTCACCACAAGGGTAGTGTCCTGTAACTTTTGGTAAGCCCCATGCATTCAAGATTGTATTCTCATGTCGGATTTGGGGCTGAGGTCTTGTGTGTACCAGACTATCTTTCAAGCTTTTTCCTTTTCTGTAGGAAAATAACGGTTTTTCCCATTGGAGGTTGCCGGTATTTAATATAGTCCAATCTTTCTGCACAATTTTAGCCACTTGATTAGATACAGAGTTGTAGGTGGTCACACAAGTCAAGGGAACTGAAGTTTCTGTTAGTGTCTTTGGTTCTAAAAGTCCCTCACAGTTCTGATTTCTAGCACGTTTCTTGGCTTTTTTGATAATGGTGTCTGGGTATCCACGATTTTTTAATTTTGTGGTAAGCATCTGTGCCTGATCTTTGAAATCCCTAAGACTACTACAATTTCTGCGTAAACGCAGATATTGTCCGTAGGGAAGGTTTTCTCTTAGAGACCGTGGGTGGAAACTTGAGAAATGTAAAAGAGAGTTCCTAGCCGTTGGTTTGGAATGTGTTTTGGTCTCAAGTCTTCCATTGTTGTTTATGATATCCAGGTCTAGGAAAGTCATGTTCCTCCTACTTGAGGTGTGAGTAAATTTCAAATTAGGGTCACATCCATTAATCCAGACAAGGAAGGAATTCAGCGAATCTTCTGATCCTTCCCAGATAAGAAAGACATCGTCTATATACCGTTTGTAAAAACGTATATTCGCTGTAAGTGAAGAGTTAATATTCAATAGGAACTTTTGTTCAAAATTGTAAACGTACAGACCCGCTACACTAGGGGCGAAGGTACTCCCCATTGAAGTGCCATATGTTTGCAAATACAGTTGGCCTTCAAACTCAAAATAGTTCTCTTTTAGGGCCAGTTCTGCACATTTCAAAATAAATGATTTGGGAGTTTGGTATGTCCAAATGATACTATTTAGTGATGTTTTTAGAACCTCCAAAGTATCATCCTGAGGTAAACTAGTATAGAGGCTTTCTATATCCAAGCTTACTAAAAAACAAGTGTTAGGGTTAAAGATCAAATCTTTGATCTGCCCCAACAGATCTTTGGTGTCTTTTAGATAGGTGATAGTAGCCTGTACCAGGGGCTGCAGAAAAAAATCGCAGAACTTAGAAAGGGGTTCCAAAATAGAGCCTATACCAGATACTATGGGGCGGCCGGGTGGAGGAATTTTATTTTTATGTACTTTAGGGATAGTGTAAAAGTATGGTATTTTCTCTTCAGAGGTGGTCAAAAATTGGGCTTCCTTTTTACTGATATGTCCAAGGCCTTCTGCCTCTGTTACTAGATCTTGAATTATTGATATAAGTCTTGAAGTAGGATCTTCTTGAAGAGGCTGATAATTATGCCTATCCTCTAAAAGGCGAAGGCATTCGTTTTTATAGGCCACCTTGTCTTGCAACACTATACCTCCTCCTTTATCTGCCGGTTTTATAACCACATTTTTGTTGTCTTTCAGTGTGGTTAGTGCTTCGAACTCCTTTTTGGTAGTATTTTTGAATATTCTCTTTTCAGTCAGTGCTTCAATGTCTCTGAAGACCGCTTGTTCAAACGCCGCGACCTCTACTGGTATAGCGGAAGGTGGAGGAGTGAAATTAGACTTGATTTTAAAATTGGTGTCACTTTTCTCTTGTGTATTCGTTGAGACTGGTTGGTTTGAAAAGAAGGCTTTCAACTTAAGTTTCCTGAAAAACTCTGCCATCTCACAGTGGAGACGGAATTTATCTAGGCGGGCCGTTGGTATGAAGCCGAGACCTTTATTGAGTATGTCTTTCTCAGTTTGACCAAGGACATGTTCGGAGTAGTTGGTAACTAACTCTTGCTGGAGCTCGGTCCCGCACGTTGATCTTTCGACATGCTCCTGGTGTGAGTTCCTGTCTGGGAGCTGTCTTCCCAGTGTACTTGTGGTTGTCTCCACCGTCTTCCTCGCCCTCTGCGACCGTTTCCTAAAAAAGGAAACCTCTGATTAGGATTCATATATTGAGCTTGTGGGGCTGTGAACGGTGGATTCCAGCCATACACCGTATGTGGGGGCATCTGCTGGAATGCCTGTGGAAATTGCATAGGATTCCCTGGTGGTCCCTGATACCAGGGCTGTTGCCAATTGTTGAATCTTCCTCTACCTCTTGATTTGTTGCGATTGCTCCCTGTGCTGGAGTTACTGCTAGATGATGACGTTTCATCAGAGCTTCCGGACGTATCTTGATGCTTAGGTGGTTGGTAATCTGGTTCAGAATATGGATAGGTTTTGGAGTAAGAGAATTTTTTAAAGTCTTTCTGAAAATTTTGAATTTTAGACTGTGTGAGATTTTCTTTGTACTCTTGTATTTCTTTATTAACCTCATCCAATTTTTTTTTATATGCCGTCAGTGTGGTTTTGAACTGATTTTCTGTTATTTGAATTTCAATCACGATTGCGTCAGATAGTCTCTTTGCCGTTTGGATTATCAGGACAATCCAATCCCTGGTACAATGCCAGGCGATTTTTGCCCAATCCCTCCGAAATGCGGCGTCATCAAGAAATATTCTTGGGGCGTTGGTGACTATCAGACCCCGTGGTGCAGTGTTGGCCCTTAGATATTCAGTGAGTATGACCCCATGAAGTATTGTCCTGATGTGATTTCGTTTCATTTCAGTTAAAGTTTCCCAGTCAGTACTCTGGGCTATTGTTTTGGCGATGTTGAGGTCTGCCATCAGTGGTGGTGCTGCCAAGATGTCGTTGATTATCTCCTCCGGAAAGGTGAGGCCCAGGTTTTCAGCCATAGTGTATCACCCTTGGTTGAGTGTACACTAAATGGAAAGGGCTCTCGCAGCTGTGCGCTGCCTATTACTTCAAAAACAAAAGAGAGAGCTAGGACTGGTGGATAGCCGTCCTTGTCCCTTAATGATATATCAAACCAAATGAGACGGCCAAGCTATATAGCTATCTGACACATAAGTGTCTGGCACTTGAAAGTTTATCTAGAAAACCCTCACACACCAACCTGGTTGGTGTCATGCTTCATCATCGGGTCCGTTCTGAGTAGCCGAATGCTACTCAGCTGTGCTGCAACACCTGATTACAGTGGAGCGGGTTGTACTGTTAGTGCATGTGATGAAGTAAATGTGAAACTAAAAATACCTCTGGGATTCTACCTGTAAATTATTTTATTCCCAGTGATCCAGGGTATGTTAAAAACAAGAGAGTGGATAATTCACTGAGTTTAATGCTTATATCTCAGTATTATCCATTGATGGTCAACATGTTTCAGCCCGCTTAGGAAATTGCTGGGGCTTTCTTCAGGACCTCTCATATAAAGTGCTTGGTGAGTGAAGTGAAAAAAGTGAGTGGTAAAAATGAACCACGTGTTAAAGCATTTTTAGTACTCGCGCTAAGGAGTACCATACATGCTAAGAGGACTAACCGTACTCAGGGTCCTCACAATGGGCTAGTACCTATAAAAGAAGAAGACATAACACAACACAATACGAACATTTAACATGTAAAATCATAAAACTGGAGCTTATGCCTTCACCGTATTGATGGTGCACTATAATTTTGTAACTACAGCACGCAGTGTCAGATATACGTGCAGTCACTTTCAAACACAGATCATGCATCCAATATAACATGTTTGTGTATAATATAGTGATCATACCATCAAGTATCAATCGAAAAAGGCGTTTAGTTTGTGCCTTATTTAATCGGTATTGCTTATAGTGAAATGGTGCCAGTGAGAGAAATGTGTGACTATACGTGGTAGTCACCTTAACGGCGGTTTGTATTAAACCGAGTGGGGCCGGCTAAATTGTGCCGTGTTATTTTAATAGTATTTTATGCAGTGACTCAGGGAAAAGAGTAATTAGCATTTGGATAATTACACTACTAGTATGACTGGCTCACACTTCTGATCCTGGGATGGGGGAGCCATTTAAGTCACGTACTCTGACAGAAAAAAGGGGATAAAAACGGAGGAGGGGATCAATGTAAACAACTCGATCTGCACCAAAAACAATTAGAGGTGGCAGAGCCAAAGACGATTAAAAGGAAACAGAATTATACGTAAGGTGTAGCGGCGAAGGTTGTAAGGAGCCGACTAAACTCTGAATAGGGTAGATCTTACTTCGTGTCATGGTCTCTCCCGCTGCACAACCTATTGCGGTATCCTCAGGAACAGGCTGGTAAGAGAATGGAGGAGCCGGAGTTGGTTAAAAAGGGATTTCGACCAATTGCGGGAGGACATCCGGACAGAGTCTATTCATCATCACGTGTGTGACGTGAGGCGCATAGACAAGACTAGAGTGCTGACTCTCGTTCTGACAACAACTTCCGGGCAGGATGTGCACGTCGTCACGTATATAACGTGAGACGCGTATTAAATGGTTAGAGTGTTAACTATTAGATTGAAGTATCCCGCTAAAGGTGGTTGACTTAGCAACTAAACGATGGACTACATGTGTGAAAAAACGAAGGAAGGAAGGAAGGATAACCTTATTCACAAATAGAGCCAGATTAAAGGGCAAATAACCACCGCATGACCTCCCCCATGTGCGAGGATACAGATAAGAAGGTATATGTAATTATAGGATGATGGTTTCAAATGAATTAACTTAAGTACTGGGCGTTTAAGATCTAATGTAGCACCCCAAAGATAATACCACAGATCTCAATTCTTAACTGTGGATAGTGACTTATTGCAACCGCTAACACTGATCCAGAGTATATAGTCATTTAGCCTAAAGGTCAATTAAATAATCTTTCGTTATGAAGGAGAATACTAATAAATGTGAAAAATTAACTCCTAATCATAACAATACAGTTCTCAATTTTAGAATATGGGATCAGCGATTTAGACTATTCCAGGGTATGTTGTCATTTAACCCATGGATATTAGTAGACATTCGATACACCCATCTTTGCTCTTTGTCTAACAGTAGTTGCTGGGTGTTCTTGGTGCTGAGGTCCAATTGCTCAATCACAACCCATTGCATGTCATTAGGGGTGTGACCCTGTTCCAGAAAATGATTTGTCATACGAGTTGTGTTGCGCTGACAACGAATATTACTTCGATGTTCGCAGATTCTAGTTTTAACTCTACGACTGGTCATGCCAACATACCTCAGACCACAAGGACAGGTTATGAGGTATATGACATTCATGGAGTTACAGTTCGTGTGTCTGCGTATTTCCCAGGTTTTTCCTGGTTCCAGATTGAGAGTTTTCATTGGTTTTGTGAGGTGGCAGACACTACAGTCACCACAAGGGTAGTGTCCTGTAACTTTTGGTAAGCCCCATGCATTCAAGATTGTATTCTCATGTCGGATTTGGGGCTGAGGTCTTGTGTGTACCAGACTAATTTTCAAGCTTTTTCCTTTTCTGTAGGAAAATAACGGTTTTTCCCATTGGAGGTTGCCGGTATTTAATATAGTCCAATGTTTCTGCACAATTTTAGCCACTTGATTAGATACAGAGTTGTAGGTGGTCACACAAGTCAAGGGAACTGAAGTTTCTGTTAGTGTCTTTGGTTCTAAAAGTCCCTCACGGTTCTGATTTCTAGCACGTTTCTTGGCTTTTTTGATAATGGTGTCTGGGTATCCACGATTTTTTAATTTTGTGGTAAGCATCTGTGCCTGATCTTTGAAATCCCTAAGACTACTACAATTTCTGCGTAAACGCAGATATTGTCCGTAGGGAAGGTTTTCTCTTAGAGACCGTGGGTGGAAACTTGAGAAATGTAAAAGAGAGTTCCTAGCCGTTGGTTTGGAATGTGTTTTGGTCTCAAGTCTTCCATTGTTGTTTATGATATCCAGGTCTAGGAAAGTCATGTTCCTCCTACTTGAGGTGTGAGTAAATTTCAAATTAGGGTCACATCCATTAATCCAGACAAGGAAGGAATTCAGCGAATCTTCTGATCCTTCCCAGATAAGAAAGACATCGTCTATATACCGTTTGTAAAAACGTATATTCGCTGTAAGTGAAGAGTTAATATTCAATAGGAACTTTTGTTCAAAATTGTAAACGTACAGACCCGCTACACTAGGGGCGAAGGTACTCCCCATTGAAGTGCCATATGTTTGCAAATACAGTTGGCCTTCAAACTCAAAATAGTTCTCTTTTAGGGCCAGTTCTGCACATTTCAAAATAAATGATTTGGGAGTTTGGTATGTCCAAATGATACTATTTAGTGATGTTTTTAGAACCTCCAAAGTATCATCCTGAGGTAAACTAGTATAGAGGCTTTCTATATCCAAGCTTACTAAAAAACAAGTGTTAGGGTTAAAGATCAAATCTTTGATCTGCCCCAACAGATCTTTGGTGTCTTTTAGATAGGTGATAGTAGCCTGTACCAGGGGCTGCAGAAAAAAATTGCAGAACTTAGAAAGGGGTTCCAAAATAGAGCCTATACCAGATACTATGGGGCGGCCGGGTGGAGGAATTTTATTTTTATGTACTTTAGGGATAGTGTAAAAGTATGGTATTTTCTCTTCAGAGGTGGTCAAAAATTGGGCTTCCTTTTTACTGATATGTCCAAGGCCTTCTGCCTCTGTTACTAGATCTTGAATTATTGATATAAGTCTTGAAGTAGGATCTTCTTGAAGAGGCTGATAATTATGCCTATCCTCTAAAAGGCGAAGGCATTCGTTTTTATAGGCCACCTTGTCTTGCAACACTATACCTCCTCCTTTATCTGCCGGTTTTATAACCACATTTTTGTTGTCTTTCAGTGTGGTTAGTGCTTCGAACTCCTTTTTGGTAGTATTTTTGAATATTCTCTTTTCAGTTAGTGCTTCAATGTCTCTGAAGACCGCTTGTTCAAACGCCGCGACCTCTACTGGTATAGCGGAAGGTGGAGGCGTGAAATTAGACTTGATTTTAAAATTGGTGTCACTTTTCTCTTGTGTATTCGTTGAGACTGGTTGGTTTGAAAAGAAGGCTTTCAACTTAAGTTTCCTGAAAAACTCTGCCATCTCACAGTGGAGACGGAATTTATCTAGGCGGGCCGTTGGTATGAAGCCGAGACCTTTATTGAGTATGTCTTTCTCAGTTTGACCAAGGACATGTTCGGAGTAGTTGGTAACTAACTCTTGCTGGAGCTCGGTCCCGCACGTTGATCTTTCGACATGCTCCTGGTGTGAGTTCCTGTCTGGGAGCTGTCTTCCCAGTGTACTTGTGGTTGTCTCCACCGTCTTCCTCGCCCTCTGCGACCGTTTCCTAAAAAAGGAAACCTCTGATTAGGATTCATATATGGAGCTTGTGGGGCTGTGAACGGTGGATTCCAGCCATACACCGTATGTGGGGGCATCTGCTGGAATGCCTGTGGAAATTGCATAGGATTCCCTGGTGGTCCCTGATACCAGGGCTGTTGCCAATTGTTGAATCTTCCTCTACCTCTTGATTTGTTGCGATTGCTCCCTGTGCTGGAGTTACTGCTAGATGATGACGTTTCATCAGAGCTTCCGGACGTATCTTGATGCTTAGGTGGTTGGTAATCTGGTTCAGAATATGGATAGGTTTTGGAGTAAGAGAATTTTTTTAAGTCTTTCTGAAAATTTTGAATTTTAGACTGTGTGAGATTTTCTTTGTACTCTTGTATTTCTTTATTAACCTCATCCAATTTTTTTTTATATGCCGTCAGTGTGGTTTTGAACTGATTTTCTGTTATTTGAATTTCAATCACGATTGCGTCAGATAGTCTCTTTGCCGTTTGGATTATCAGGACAATCCAATCCCTGGTACAATGCCAGGCGATTTTTGCCCAATCCGTCCGAAATGCGGCGTCATCAAGAAATATTCTTGGGGCGTTGGTGACTATCAGACCCCGTGGTGCAGTGTTGGCCCTTAGATATTCAGTGAGTATGACCCCATGAAGTATTGTCCTGATGTGATTTCGTTTCATTTCAGTTAAAGTTTCCCAGTCAGTACTCTGGGCTATTGTTTTGGCGATGTTGAGGTCTGCCATCAGTGGTGGTGCTGCCAAGATGTCGTTGATTATCTCCTCCGGAAAGGTGAGGCCCAGGTTTTCAGCCATAGTGTATCACCCTTGGTTGAGTGTACACTAAATGGAAAGGGCTCTCGCAGCTGTGCGCTGCCTATTACTTCAAAAACAAAAGAGAGAGCTAGGACTGGTGGATAGCCGTCCTTGTCCCTTAATGATATATCAAACCAAATGAGACGGCCAAGCTATATAGCTATCTGACACATAAGTGTCTGGCACTTGAAAGTTTATCTAGAAAACCCTCACACACCAACCTGGTTGGTGTCATGCTTCATCATCGGGTCCCAGCTGAGTAGCCGAATGCTACTCAGCTGTGCTGCAACACCTGATTACAGTGGAGCGGGTTGTACTGTTAGTGCATGTGATGAAGTAAATGTGAAACTAAAAATACCTCTGGGATTCTACCTGTTAATTATTTTATTCCCAGTGATCCAGGGTATGTTAAAAACAAGAGAGTGGATAATTCACTGAGTTTAATGCTTATATCTCAGTATTATCCATTGATGGTCAACATGTTTCAGCCCGCTTAGGAAATTGCTGGGGCTTTCTTCAGGACCTCTCATATAAAGTGCTTGGTGAGTGAAGTGAAAAAAAGTGAGTGGTAAAAATGAACCACGTGTTAAAGCATTTTTAGTACTCGCGCTAAGGAGTACCATACATGCTAAGAGGACTAACCGTACTCAGGGTCCTCACAATGGGCTAGTACCTATAAAAGAAGAAGACATAACACAACACAATACGAACATTTAACATGTAAAATCATAAAACTGGAGCTTATGCCTTCACCGTATTGATGGTGCACTATAATTTTGTAACTACAGCACGCAGTGTCAGATATACGTGCAGTCACTTTCAAACACAGATCATGCATCCAATATAACATGTTTGTGTATAATATAGTGATCATACCATCAAGTATCAATCGAAAAAGGCGTTTAGTTTGTGCCTTATTTAATCGGTATTGCTTATAGTGAAATGGTGCCAGTGAGAGAAATGTGTGACTTTACGTGGTAGTCACCTTAACGGCGGTTTGTGTTAAACCGAGTGGGGCCGGCTAAATTGTGCCGTGTTATTTTAATAGTATTTTATGCAGTGACTCAGGGAAAAGAGTAATTAGCATTTGGATAATTACACTACTAGTATGACTGGCTCACACTTCTGATCCTGGGATGGGGGAGCCATTTAAGTCACGTACTCTGACAGAAAAAAGGGGGATAAAAACGGAGGAGGGGATCAATGTAAACAACTCGATCTGCACCAAAAACAATTAGAGGTGGCAGAGCCAAAGACGATTAAAAGGAAACAGAATTATACGTAAGGTGTAGCGGCAAAGGTTGTAAGGAGCCGACTAAACTCTGAATAGGGTAGATCTTACTTCGTGTCATGGTCTCTCCCGCTGCACAACCTATTGCGGTATCCTCAGGAACAGGCTGGTAAGAGAATGGAGGAGCCGGAGTTGGTTAAAAAGGGATTTCGACCAATTGCGGGAGGACATCCGGACAGAGTCTATTCATCATCACGTGTGTGACGTGAGGCGCATAGACAAGACTAGAGTGCTGACTCTCGTTCTGACAACAACTTCCGGGCAGGATGTGCACGTCGTCACGTATATAACGTGAGACGCGTATTAAATGGTTAGAGTATTAACTATTAGATTGAAGTATCCCGCTAAAGGTGGTTGACTTAGCAACTAAACGATGGACTACATGTGTGAAAAAACGAAGGAAGGAAGGAAGGATAACCTTATTCACAAATAGAGCCAGATTAAAGGGCAAATAACCACCGCATGACCTCCCCATGTGCGAGGATACAGATAAGAAGGTGCATGTAATTATAGGATGATGGTTTCAAATGGATTAACTTAAGTACTGGGCGTTTAAGATCTCATGTAGCACCCCAAAGATAATACCACAGATCTCCATTCTTAACTGTGGATAGTGACTTATTGCAACCGCTAATACTGATCCAGAGTATATAGTCATTTAGCCTAAGGTCAATTAAATAATCTTTCGTTATGAAGGAGAATACTAATAAATGTGAAAAATTAACTCCTAATCATAACAATACAGTTCTCAATTTTAGAATATGGGATCAGCGATTTAGACTATTCCAGGGTATGTTGTCATTTAACCCATGGATATTAGTAGACATTCGATACACCCATCTTTGCTCTTTGTCTAACAGTAGTTGCTGGGTGTTCTTGGTGCTGAGGTCCAATTGCTCAATCACAACCCATTGCATGTCATTAGGGGTGTGACCCTGTTCCAGAAAATGATTTGTCATACGAGTTGTGTTGCGCTGACAACGAATATTACTTCGATGTTCGCAGATTCTAGTTTTAACTCTACGACTGGTCATGCCAACATACCTCAGACCACAAGGACAGGTTATGAGGTATATGACATTCATGGAGTTACAGTTCGTGTGTCTGCGTATTTCCCAGGTTTTTCCTGGTTCCAGATTGAGAGTTTTCATTGGTTTTGTGAGGTGGCAGACACTACAGTCACCACAAAGGTAGTGTCCTGTAACTTTTGGTAAGCCCCATGCATTCAAGATTGTATTCTCATGTCGGATTTGGGGCTGAGGTCTTGTGTGTACCAGACTATCTTTCAAGCTTTTTCCTTTTCTTTAGGAAAATAACGGTTTTTCCCATTGGAGGTTGCCGGTATTTAATATAGTCCAATGTTTCTGCACAATTTTAGCCACTTGATTAGATACAGAGTTGTAGGTGGTCACACAAGTCAAGGGAACTGAAGTTTCTGTTAGTGTCTTTGGTTCTAAAAGTCCCTCACGGTTCTGATTTCTAGCACGTTTCTTGGCTTTTTTGATAATGGTGTCTGGGTATCCACGATTTTTTAATTTTGTGGTAAGCATCTGTGCCTGATCTTTGAAATCCCTAAGACTACTACAATTTCTGCGTAAACGCAGATATTGTCCGTAGGGAAGGTTTTCTCTTAGAGACCGTGGGTGGAAACTTGAGAAATGTAAAAGAGAGTTCCTAGCCGTTGGTTTGGAATGTGTTTTGGTCTCAAGTCTTCCATTGTTGTTTATGATATCCAGGTCTAGGAAAGTCATGTTCCTCCTACTTGAGGTGTGAGTAAATTTCAAATTAGGGTCACATCCATTAATCCAGACAAGGAAGGAATTCAGCGAATCTTCTGATCCTTCCCAGATAAGAAAGACATCGTCTATATACCCTTTGTAAAAACGTATATTCGCTGTAAGTGAAGAGTTAATATTCAATAGGAACTTTTGTTCAAAATTGTAAACGTACAGACCCGCTACACTAGGGGCGAAGGTACTCCCCATTGAAGTGCCATATGTTTGCAAATACAGTTGGCCTTCAAACTCAAAATAGTTCTCTTTTAGGGCCAGTTCTGCACATTTCAAAATAAATGATTTGGGAGTTTGGTATGTCCAAATGATACTATTTAGTGATGTTTTTAGAACCTCCAAAGTATCATCCTGAGGTAAACTAGTATAGAGGCTTTCTATATCCAAGCTTACTAAAAACAAGTGTTAGGGTTAAAGATCAAATCTTTGATCTGCCCCAACAGATCTTTGGTGTCTTTTAGATAGGTGATAGTAGCCTGTACCAGGGGCTGCAGAAAAAAATCACAGAACTTAGAAAGGGGTTCCAAAATAGAGCCTATACCAGATACTATGGGGCGGCCGGGTGGAGGAATTTTATTTTTATGTACTTTAGGGATAGTGTAAAAGTATGGTATTTTCTCTTCAGAGGTGGTCAAAAATTGGGCTTCCTTTTTACTGATATGTCCAAGGCCTTCTGCCTCTGTTACTAGATCTTGAATTATTGATATAAGTCTTGAAGTAGGATCTTCTTGAAGAGGCTGATAATTATGCCTATCCCCTAAAAGGCGAAGGCATTCGTTTTTATAGGCCACCTTGTCTTGCAACACTATACCTCCTCCTTTATCTGCCGGTTTTATAACCACATTTTTGTTGTCTTTCAGTGTGGTTAGTGCTTCGAACTCCTTTGTTTAAGTTTGTCCGGACTTCTTACCTTACAACTATGCTAATAGCAGACAGGTCATCCTCAGATTTGTCGGTGACCCAGCTGCTGTCACAAATGATTTTGAGCATGAATGCAGAGCACCACAAAATGGATGTCAGAAACCACATACAAGTGTAATTCTGAAAACAGTGAGTAGGTGATAACTGAGGGTGACCGCATGTTTGAACTTCCAACCTTTTGTCTACTAAATCCATTCCCCCCCACCGCCTACTAATCTCTTGTGTAGCATGGGATTTGCTTTCACTGCCCAATCTTTCTTCGCTCCTCAAAGTGACGCGGTTAGTCGTTGTTTTAGGGAACATATCGCTGTTGTTCCAAACTACTGCAGTGAATACATTGTTTACAGGAATTAATTTTGCCTTGATTTCTTAAATCACTAATACAGCATTTGCAAATTTTAACACTGCATTTCATTTTGGTGGTGAGGAGTCATAATGTTACATCTATCTTTCTCAGAAACCTTCATTGGCTCTTACGGGTCAAGAGATTTCTTCTTTAAGATTCTATGTACAACCTTTCAGTCTCTGTATGATTTTGACTCATGTTTTCACAGTGTTCTACTTTTCCTTTCTGTGCCCCCCTTGCTGCCCCTGATTGTGCTCGTTTTTTCCTTTCTGTGCCCCCCTTGCTGCCCCTGATTGTGCTCGTTTTTCCTTTCTGTGCCCCCTTGCTGCCCCTCATTGTGCTAGTTTTTTCATTTCTGTGCCCCCTTGCTGCCCCTGATTGTGCTCGTTTTTTTTTTTTTCTTTCTGTGCCTCTTGCTGCCCCTGATTGTGCTCGCTTTTCCTTTCTGTGCCCCCTTGCTGCCCCTGATTGTGCTCGTTTTTTCCTTTCTGTGCCCCCTTGCTGCCCCTGATTGTGCTCTGTTTTTCCTTTCTGTGCCCCCTTGCTGCCCCTCATTGTGCTAGTTTTTCCTTTCTGTGCCCCCTTGCTGCCCCTGATTGTGCTCGTTTTTTCCTTTCTGTGCCCCCTTGCTGCCCCTGATTGTGCTCGTTTTTCCTTTCTGTGCCCCCTGGCTGCCCCTCATTGTGCTAGTTTTTTCCTTTCTGTGCCCCCTTGCTGCCCCTGATTGTGCTCGTTTTTTTTTTTCCTTTCTGTGCCCCCTTGCTGCCCCTGATTGTGCTCGTTTTTCCTTTCTGTGCCCCCTTGCTGCCCCTGATTGTGCTCTGCTTTTTCCTTTCTGTGCCCCCCTTGCTGCCCCTGATTGTGCTCGTTTTTCCTTTCTGTGCCCCCTTGCTGCCCCTCATTGTGCTAGTTTTTTCCTTTCTGTGCCCCCTTGCTGCCCCTGATTGTACTCGTTTTTCCTTTCTGTGCCCCCTTGCTGCCCCTCATTGTGCTAGTTTTTTCCTTTCTGTGCCCCCTTGCTGCCCCTGATTGTGCCTCGTTTTCCTTTCTGTGCCCCCTTGCTGCCCCTCATTGTGCTAGTTTTTCCTTTCTGTGCCCCCTTGCTGCCCCTGATTGTGCTCGTTTTCCCTTCTGTGCCTGTTTCCCGCCGCTGCGCCTGCGGCCCCGCCCCTCACTGCCCATTCGCTGCCCCATTCCCTGCTCCTCCCTCCCACCGCCCCATTTATGGCGGCCGCTGTGCGGCCGCGCAGTGGACGTGCGCAGCGGGCGCGCCGCTGGCGCGCCAAAGGCGCGCCTAAGGCAAGCCCGCCTGCGCCCGTCCCGCGCCGTGACCGCGCCCAGCGCCAGACCCCTGGTCCGGTCATCCCCCGCGCCCGCCACATCAACAGACGCCGATCACGACGCCAGCACCCTACACGCACTCAACCCCGGAAAAGATCACGCCTGCTACCAGGCCACCCCGAAGCGCACCCAAGGGCCCTTCACCTGCCGGAACTGCAGCTTCGCCAGCACCCGCCCCGCCAAACCACCGCCCAGGAAAGAAGCCAACTACGTCAGATGCATCCTCCTCAACACCCGCTCCGCCCGCAAACACGCCATCGAACTCTGGGAGCTCTCGACTCAACCTCCCCAGACGTCGCATTCCTGACGGAGACCTGGCTGAATCCCGCTTCAGCCCCCGACATCGCCATTGCCATCCCGGACGGATACAAGATCACCCGCAGGGACCGCACCAATGGAGTCGGAGGAGGCATCGCCATCGTCCACAGGAACACCCTCAGAGTCTCAACCAACACCGACGACACCCTCAGCACCGCCGAACACATGCACTTCCAGATCCACACCGATCCCAACACCACCCTCAGAGGAACCCTCATCTACAGACCCCTGGACCCCGACCACAGTTCAGCGATTCCATCGCTGACTTCGTCAGCACACACGCCATCGCCTCCACGGACTACATCCTCCTCGGGGACCTGAACTTCCACCTCGAGAACAACAAGGACCCAACTCCACCACCCTGATCGACAACCTCGCCACCTCGGACTCAGACAGCTCGTGACTACACCCACCCACGCCGCCGGCCACACGCTCGACTCCATCTTTTCCGCAAGCCCACACGTCTCCTTCAACCACACCTCCGAACCCCACTGGACTGACCACCACTGCATCCACTTCACCTACAGGAAGCCCACCACGCACCACCGCACCGAACAAATGCCTCGCCGCTGCTGGAGCAGAGTCACGGAAGACCAGCTAACCACAACCTCGCCCTGAGCCCACCCGCCAAACCCTCCGACCCCGACACCGCCGCCCGCAACCTCAGACAGTGGATCGACGACTGCGCCAACACCCTCGCCCCGCTCAAGAATCCGCCCAACAGCCACACCAGCAAGAAAGCCACCTGGTTCACCGAAGACCTCCAGGCCTCCAAACGAACATGCCGAAAACTGGAGAAGATCTGGCTCCACGAACGGACAGCGGACAGCTACGCCGCCCACAAGAGCGCCACCCGCAGTCACCATCACCTCATCAGATCCGCCAAAAGGGCCTCACTCAAAGACCGCCTAGACAACAACGCACACAACAGCAAAGAGCTCTTCAACATCGTGAAGGAACTCTCGAACCCCAGCTCCAACACCAACGACATCCAGCCGTCGCGAGACCTGTGCGACTCACTGGCCACCTTCTTCCACCGCAAAATCGCCGACATCCACGACAGCTTCAACACCACGACCGCCCGGCAACCACCGAGACCACTGCCCCCACAACCACCAACCGCCTGCTCTCCTGGACCAACATCAACGACGAGGACACCTGCGAGATCATGGACACCATCCACTCCGGTTCACCGCTAGACCCGTGCCCTCACCACATCTTCAACAAAGCCAGTACAGCCATCGCGCCCCATCTCCGGAAAATAATCAACATCTCCTTCGAGACAGCAACCTTCCCGGAAAGCTGGAAGCACGCCGAGATCACCGCCTTACTCAAGAAACCCAAGGCAGACCCCAAGGACCTCAAGAACTTCCGACCCATCTCTCTGCTCCCGTTCCCGGCGAAGGTCACCGAGAAAATCATCAACAAACAACTGACCCGCTACCTCGAGGAGAACAACATCCTGGACCCTTCCCAGTCCAGCTTCCGCAGCAACCACAGCACCGAAACCGCCCTCATCGCCGCCACCGATGACATCAGGACCCTGCTAGACAACGGAGAAACAGCAGCCCTCATCCTCCTGGACCTATCAGCCGCCTTCGACACGGTCTGCCACCACACACTACGAACACGCCTTCACGACGCCGGGATCCAAGAGAAGGCCCTGGACTGGACCACATCCTTCCTTTCCGGCAGAACACAAAGCGTCCGCCTCGCCCCTTCCGATCCAAGGCCACCAAGATCATCTGCGGCGTACCCCAAGGCTCCTCCCTCAGCCCAACGCTGTTCAACATCTACATGGCACCCCTCGCCCACGTCGCCCGACAGCACAACCTCAACATCATCTCCTATGCCGACGACACCCAGCTGATCCTCTCCCTCACCAAAGACCCTCACACCGCCAAAGCCCACCTCCACGAAGGAATGAAGGCCGTCGCCGAATGGATGAGGACCAGCCGCCTGAAGCTGAACTCGGACAAGACGGAGGTCCTCATCCTTGGTTCCAACCCTTCAGCCTGGGACGACTCCTGGTGGCCAACATCACTGGGAACAGCCCCGCCACCCACCGACCACGTACGCAACCTAGGGGTCATCCTCGACCCCACCCTCTCCATGACTAAGCAGGTCAATGCCGTTTCCTCATCCTGCTTCAACATCCTCCGAATGCTCCGCAGGATCTTCAAGTGGATCCCCACCGAAACAAGAAAAACAGTCACCCAGGCCCTCGTCACCAGCAGGCTGGACTACAGAAACGCCCTCTACGCAGGAACGACGGCTAAGCTCCTGAGACGGCTGCAACGCATCCAGAACGCCTCTGCACGTCTTATCCTCTACATCCCCCGACGCAGCCACATCACACCCCACCTGAGAGACCTGCACTGGCTCCCTGTCAACAAGAGGATAACCTTCAAGCTCCTCACCCACGCACACAAAGCACTCCACAACTCCGGACCAGCCTACCTCAACAGACGACTCAGCTTCTACACCCCCACCCGCCAGCTCCGCCGACCAGCCTCGCCCTCGCCACAGTCCCCCGCATCCGGAAAACGACCGCCGGCGGCAGATCCTTCTCTTACCTCGCCGCCAAGACCTGGAACACCCTCCCCACCAACCTCCGACAGACCCAAGACCTACTGGCCTTCAGAAGACTCCTCAAGACCTGGCTCTTCGATCAGTAGCAGCACCACCCCCCTCTTCCCCCAGCGCCTTGAGACCCTAGCGGGTATGTAGTGCGCTTTATAAGTGACATGATTGATTGATTGATTGATAATCCATCATAGGAAATAAGGCATTTGAGGCCATATGTATGAAGCTGTTTTGCGATCGCAAACACTGCGAATCGTAAAAAAACTGTGTTTGCGATCGCAAAACAGAGTGTTCCTATGTAAGAAGAGCATCCTGTGCGCAAAAACGTTAATTGCAAAATTTGCGATTACCAATTTTGCGAGGCAGGGAATCTGCGAATAAACATGCAAACTTTCAATCTGCGACACGTTATTTGCGATATTTGCTAATAACCTGCTCGCAAATAGCAAATTCCCAAAACGAAATGCAGGTAAAAATAGCAAATTACGAATTTGCGAAATTCGCAATTTTGCACATCGCAATTACCACCAACTCTGAGCAGGTGGTAACCAGGTGCAACCAATATAAACAGGCCCACAATGCTACAGGGGGTTTCACAATGGCTGGGCTATATGTGATAGCCAGGAGGCTTCGAATCAGAGCTGCTGCACAGAGAAGGAGACGCCAGGAAAGGATCTTCAGAGCACGCACAACCCTGTTCCAGCAGACCGAGGAGGAGATCCATGTGAACTACAGGCTGGACGCCGACAGCATCCTGGACTTAATAGAGGAGCTCAAACCCATACTAGAACACCCCACACGCAGAAACACACCATTCCCACCCATATACACAGTGTGTGTGGTGATGAACCCCGGCGGTATGGGCGCGCTAAGGCCCACCCTAACCACATCCAATTCCCCAGCACACAACAGGCACTAGATCAGACCAAGCATGATTTCTACCAGATCGCCCAATTCCCCCAGGTAATTGGCTGCATAGATGGGACCCATGTCGCACTCTCCCCCCCTCACAGAATGAGTATGTGTTCAGGAACCGCAAGTCCTATCATTCCCTGAACATACAGGTAGTGTGCAATGCAAAACATGTCATCACTGATATTGTTGCGAAATACCCTGGCAGCACACACGACTCATTCATTTTTCGCCACAGTGGAATAAACCGCCGACTCACAGATGGCGAGTTTGGGGAGGGCTACCTGCTAGCTAAATGCATGGCTTCCAAACACACATTCAGTAAAGGTTTGAAGTGGCTGGTCAGTGTTTAACCTAATTCTTGTCACCCTGCAGGTGACAGTGCGTATGCTGTACGTGACTACATCCTGACTCCGTACCTGAATCCAGCCACTGCAGGGGAGCAGAGGTATAACAGCGCCCACAGAGCCACACGCTGTGCCATTGAGAGAACCTTTGGAATCCTTAAGAGCCATTTCCGCTGCCTT
Source organism: Calotriton arnoldi (assembly GCA_963921515.1). NCBI lineage: Eukaryota > Metazoa > Chordata > Amphibia > Caudata > Salamandridae > Calotriton > Calotriton arnoldi. The sequence continues at coordinate 892,446 of CAWUFW010006203.1, forward strand.
CATAAGAGTGGAGGAGCACTACAGTACAGCCCCGAGACATGCTGCCAAATCGTGGCCACATGTGCCATGCTACACAACATCGCAACCAAGAAAGGCACCCCAGTGGAGCTCACTGATTCCGAGTCATCAGATGAGGAGGGCCCAGCTCCACGGTTCAGACCAGCAGGTGGTGTCGGTGCGGCTGCAGGGCGCAAGAGACGAGATGAGATCACACAGAACTATTTCTAGGTGAGTAATGAGGACACAATGCTACGGATTGGTGCACAACTGTGTTTTTTATTTCCTATGGGGCAGGAACATATCTGTTACACAGCCTGACTTAATCACAATTGCATGCACATGTTAGAGTCACAGTGCAAGGATGTCCTTCATACATGAGTCAAGAGGCAATGTGTTGCCTCACACATTGCCATGCGCCACTGATCACACTTCATCTCCTGCGGGCACGGCCTGTTGCCCCTCGCTCAGGGTGCCCACTGTCCTCCCTTGAGTCTTCCGCTGTTCTCCCCTGCCGCGCACTCCGCCGTCTGTCCTGGGGAATTGGTGGAGTGATGCTGCTCCTGCTGGACTGATCCTCACTCTCCAATGAGCTCAGGGGTCCTGTGCACCTGTGGCAGCTGCCCGCAGTTGGTCCACGGCATGTGTGACCTGCACCAGGCCCCTAGCAACATCCTGGCAGCAGTGAGCCATTTCATGCTGCATGCTGACTCACCGACGTGCCAGCAGGGACGTGGCAGTCGACAGGCGGTTCACAGCTTTGGTGTGCATGTCCAGCTGGCTGTGGAGACATTGTCTCTCCCTGCGCCTGTCTGCCCGGCCTCTCCTCATCTCTGTACACAGTCCTTCTAGAGCACCTGTCATGCCCATGAAACCATCCCTCATCTTGGTCATGTTGTGATTGTGTGTGGCAAACTGGCACTGGATTGATCTTAATGCTTTAGCTTGCAGGCGCTGGACTCTGACCATGGTGCCTTCAAGCATGGAAAACACTGTGTCTTCACCTACAGCAGCAGCGCTGGTGGACGGCCGTACCCTGCGTCTGGACCCACTCCCTTCACTAGGATGGACAGGGGACTGTGCTGTGTGCTGTCCTGCACGCTGGCTCTGGACTGGCTGGGCTTTGCCGCTTGTGTCCTGCGGTCCTGCCTCCAGCAGTGGGAGAGGTGGCACTATGAGGCGCCGTCTGCATGGCACAGGGATTGCTGGTCTGCCTTCATCCTGCTGCTCTTACCCTGCCTGGTCTTCATTGGTGGATGCATCCTCATCTACGGCAATTAATTCCTGTGTTTCTGGTGGTGCTGTGAATGTAAATGCACACATTAATTTGGTGTCCTGCCTCGCATTGATAATGCAATACAGTTCTCAGTTTTTGAATTACATGAGTACTGTCTGTCTTTTTTTAGCCTTTCCTGATTTACTCATCCTTATTCTACCTTGCTGTGTCTCACTGCTCCACTGTTTGGTGCATGTGCACTACATCTCCCAAAATGCATTGCTGGGTGTGCTTGTTAACATGTACAGGATTTGCATTCATGTTTGGTGTCTGGGTGTTTCCTGAGTGTGTGAGTGAGGTGGTGATGTATCAGGGGAGTAATGGCATGCATCTTACCTTGTCTGGTGTTCGGGGTGTCGGAGCTGTCCAGGTCAACCACGCCACTGACACTCTCGGGCTGAAGGGTGCCCTCCACCAACTCCTCAAGGAGCGTAGACTCAGTTGCTGTGGATGTCCCCCCATCGGTCTTCTTTGCCTCCGCCAACCTTGTCGCAACCTTTTCCTTTGATCTTTGGCGCATGTCGTACCACCTTTTGCGGAGGTCATCAACAGTGTGGTGGGTCACGCCGATGGCATTCACCTTCTCTTGGATTTCAAGCCAAATTCTCCTTTTACGTGCCTCTGGCACACGTAGGGATTTCTTTCCAAACAGTAGCTCATGGCTAACTACCATTTCCTGGATGAGCACCTCCTGCTCCCTCTCACTAAATTTTTGCTTCCTTTTTCTTACATTCTCCTCCTGCTGCTTCTCTTGGGGATCCATTTCTCCTTCTCTCACTTGCAGTGCACAATTCTCTCCCTCTCCTCTCAGCCTCTCACTCAGCTTCTGGCAATCAGGTGCAGCATGGGCAGTCACACTTCCTGGTTGTGATGTCATCAGGCTGCACCTGAATTGCCGATTATCTAAATTGCAATTCCGTATTTGCGATTTCACAATTAAGGATTCGCAAAATAGGTATTCGCATTTTATTCTGCGAATTTCTGGGAATCGCTAATATTTTGCGATCTTTTATTTACATCGGGTTTGCGATTCTCAAAATGCGATTCACTAAGAATCGCATTTTGAGAATCGCAAAAGCTATTTTGATACATATGGCCCTTGGTTACTGGACGAAAATATTGGAATGCTCTTCCTCTCAATCTTCATTTATTATCAAATTGTGGCCAATTTCACAAGTAAGTGAACACATCCAAGAATTTTGGACCTCTCACTCCAATACTGATCTTGCTACCCTACAGCTGTGCCATATTTTGAGGGACTATGGGATTAAAAGCTGCTTCCAGTCACAACATAAACTGGCCACTAACTACCACACACATCTTGGGGATGCTACAGAAGGTCACAACTGCCAAAGAGTAGACTACAAGTGATAGCAGAGTCCATTTTATAGAAAGTGCCCCGGGGTGCAACAGGCTTTTGCACCCACTGTTTATGACCCCAGAGCACTTTGGTATTTCAGAAGGCGCTGCAGATGATTGTGCGACCCCTTCTGCATTATTATTTACCCTCCATCAATGAAGATGGCCGCCGTTGAGTAGGAGCCTCTCGAGGAGCTCCCGGTTTTGGGGATTACCGACTTGGTAGTTATCCCCGTTAAAACCGTCGCAACGGCCTTCCTCTGTACCGGACTACGCTCCCAAACCTCAGCATACCGCTAAATCTGTAATGGACATCCAACTTACCCGCTTGACCTCCGACTACTGATGCTCCGATCTGCTCCTATGCTGTCTGGGTTTCCAGCTCCGTCTCGACCGATTCCTGGCTACCGCCGAAGTCAGCGACCCTCTGCTACAAGCCCTTGGCCCCGACGGTGTTGGCTCCTCCGTCACGATGGTTGCCTGACCCTGGAGGTCTGAGTGCTCCGTGTTCTAGAGGGTTACTGGTCTGCAGGCGCCATTTGCAATGACTGGCCATCTTCTCCCACCGACCCGATGATCCGACGGTCTTAGACGGAGAGTCCTGCGCCGAGTGGGTCACTGTGAAAGGATGGCGATGTCCGACAAGGACCTGTAGCTGGTCGCACCTGGAAGAAAGGTCCCTGGTCACTGCAGTACGTGCCCCCCCCTCTCGGAGTCGCTTTGCGAGAAGCTCGCATCAGTGTGGCAAGGATACTTTTCATGCGGTGAGAGGCCAGGTTGTGATAGCATCGCAGGCTTAGTTCACTGCTCGAGGAGCGGGAGGGGTTCCCGTGGATCGGATGTTTTTCTCGTCCTGCACCGAAGTCTGTGTTCATTACGGCGCCACCCTGCCTGACTCTAAAATGGCTGCCAATGGGGACAAAATGCAGCATTTAGAATGTAATCTCTAAGATTGTAATCTTTTCCCGTCTTCCTTAATTCTTCAGTGGATCAGAAGTCTTCTCTTTCTGCACCGAGTTGAGGTCACCACGGAACCAGCCGGTTTGAGGCATTTCTCTACCTGCACCGGAGTGGAGGTCATTACGGCACCGGCCTGCCTGTCTATAAAATGGCCACCAACGGGGACAAATTGCATCGTTTAAGAGGGTACTCTTTTCTATCTTCCTTAACGTTTCATCCCTAGAACTCTGCTTGACGAACGCGATGGGTTGGGGTTCCTGTGGGACTGTTGATCTTTGCTACGGCGCTGGAGCTGAGGTCTCAATGGCATCTACCTGCCTAAAAAATGGCGGCCAACAGCATTCTCTTGGGCTATCATTCTAACCCCAAGGTCTGCGCCTGGTAGCTCGGCGATGGATTCTTCCCCCTCGCTGCAACATCAAATAGGGAATTGATTTCCATGCCCTTTTATATGTGAGGTGATTTAGCCTCCAGAGTTGTTTTCTGTAGGTACGTCACTACTGAGGACCGGATTGCTCTCCTTTGCAGCATTTTACTGCCTTACATTACCTCAGGCAATTGATTTAGTCTGACTGGGGGCTGGAGGGCACAGTGACTCACTCTTCCATCATGCCTTCACTTTGCGTGAGAGTGTAACTTTAGCTGGGCTCCTGGCCTCTCTAGATATCGTCTCCTAATTCGCTTCCCCTGTCAATGCAGGAAAACAAATGAGGGACTCCCACGATCCATGAATACTAATGCTTCCTTTGTGTTCCGGTGGTTCTTCTTGGAGGGGTCTCTTGGTCTATATATCGCACGCCTGAAGGAGGGTTCCTCCCTATGGTCCGGGTGGCCATCCTGGAGTGATGTCTTGGTCCTTAGACCACACAACTTGATTGTGATCTCTCCTCCTAACGTCTCTTGGTCCGTATACCACACAATTGGTGATTGATCTCTCCCAACACAATATTCACCCTTCAACCGAGGTCATTATCATCGTTTTATCGTCTCACTCCGGAAATGGAGTTAAGCCCTGATCCCTCAGGATCCAACGCATTCATCATCAACTACCCACCCAATCTATCGAAAAATGCAGCAAAAAAGCACAAACATCACATTCTGAGGTCGAAGCCAGAAACCTTAATCTCTGACGTCTATTTTTTCACAAACAATGGCAGTAAAGTTAATGACCTTATTTTCTATACGAGGAAAAGAGCATGCTGGCGAAGAGTCCTCTACTCTTTGCTCCGAATATCTGGTACCAGGAAAACACCTCACAGTCTCAAACTCACTACAGCGCCCTCGTCCTTGCTCAACGCCAGTACCATCTTCACCCTCTATAACAATGAGATCATTCTAATCCAAGCTTCCAATGTCAATCTAATCAAGACAGCCTCCATATTCCCTTTACTCAAAAACGCGGTCTCGGCGAATACTAATGTCACTCTCTCGCACCCATCAATCACCCAGGTCGACACCAGCCCTCCTCCCACCACTCGGGATAGGCCCTCACTCCCCCTGAATCACTTCTCTTCCTCAGATGACCTCAGAGCGGCCTTATCCCCTGTATCATCCCCTATTGAGGTGCACCAACCCTCTAGACTCCGTCCGCAGATTGTGAGAGCAACTCCGGGTTCACCCGTCGATCAACAACTTAAGCAGATTATATCTGCTCCTCACTATGAGAGATCCTCATGTGCCCCACTACCTTCGCCTTCAGTGAATGTTCCCTCTCCCCTCATCCCTCTCCCCACGACTCCTACTAGGGTGGTGAGTGGGCACTTGCCCTCCATAGACCTGGTTATCTCAAGCCCGTCCTCTTCCGTCAGGAATATAGCTGTCCCCCATCTCAAGGAACATGTTACCCCCCTAATGCTCCAACCTTGATACCTAATGGTCAAGGATCTCCGCTACTCCCAAGGGATCAACTCCCCCACCTGCAGCAACCCCCCATTACCTTGAACCCCAAGAGAGTACACCTAGGCCCCCTTTCTCCACCTACTCTCCCAACACTCCATTTACCCCTCTCAGACCTTGCTACGCGCCTGGATGATATATCCCTTCAGCTGCACCTCCTTACTACTGAACTACATGACCTTAAAGCCCTCTCACATGATCTGTTCCCTGCGATCAGCTCCTTCCTTACCTCTGCGATCCTACCCAGAGCCTCCCCTAGTCAGAGTGAACGCATGGACAAGTCTCTAGCCTCCCCTGTCCTGCAAACCATTCCTTTAGCTAACACGCCCTCACGTCCCAGAAGATGTGAGTCCTACCAGGACCCCAATGATCTCAATATCCTGCCCAAATATTACTGTCCTAGCTCCACCCCCACTTTGACTCCGCCGCGCAAAATTCAAACCTTACACTCCAACCCATACAGAGATCCCCCTTACAATCCTAGAGTCATCAATAAGGACAATCTCTTGAGTGTGAAAGTCAAACAGTCTCCCTCCCACTCCAATCCACCACAACTCAAATGTGTTTTACTCAACTGTAGGTCTGCTAATAAACATGCCTCCGACATCTTTGATCTCATCCAGCATAATGATTTAGACATTATCATCCTTACTGAAACCTGGCTAAATCCTTCCTCCACCCCTATTCTTGACCTGCTAGTACCTCCTACTCACGACATAATTAGGCTTGACAGAGCCCGGAATTTGGGGGGTGGCTTAGCGTGTATTCACAGGAACACTCTCTCGATTTCTCACTCAGATTCCTCCTCACTCTCCTCATGTGAATACCTTTGTCTCAGCATCTCTTCAAATAACCTGCCGGTTTGCAAACTCCACACTTTTACCACCCCCGGGAGAAAATCTCCCTTTCATCGAGCATTTAATGGAAGTCATCACTGGCAATGTCGACTCAGCCTTTTCCCAAATTTTCCTTGGTGATTTCAACCTCCACTGGTCCAACCCCAACGACCAAGCTGTTTCTTGCCTCAAAGCATTCCTGAATGATCATGAACTTACTCAGCACTGTGACCAACCAACGCACAATAAAGGAGAAACTTTAGACCTGATCATCGCGAATGCACAGACCATCACATTAGAGAACATTACGCCTTGCGATTGGTCCGATCACCACTCCATCTTATTCTACATTAACAAGGAGGTATCGCTGAGGAAGGCACATCCAACGAAATCAAAGATCTGGAAAAGAGACCTCAGATCAATAAACTCAGATGATCTAGCAATCCATTTTAATTCAGCCCTCTCATCCCAAGCAGACTTGGTTGACGGCCAGTCACTCACGGATTCCTACAACTCGACCATCTCCAACATCTTGGATGACATCGCTCCGCTCCAACAAAGAAACTCCTCAACAAAAATATCTAAACCTTGGTTCAATGTCAATCTAAACACGGAGCACCGCAATCTTAGAGCAGCTGAACGCGCCTGGAGATCCAATCCATCCCTGGATCATTTGAAACTTCTTAGAGACGTTAGAAGCACGTACAACAAACAAATCAAGAGTGCCAAAGTTGATTACTTCAAACTCCAACTTTCACAAGCTGCTAACCGGCCCAAGAAACTATTTGAGCTGATCAAACAGCAGTCAGCGGTAGGCCCGATTAACCCTGTTTCGGAAAGCTGCCCACCTTCTTGCGATGATCTTGCTGCTTTCTTTACTGAGAAATCAAGGCTCATCAACTTTGAACTCGCCACTAAGAAGGCGCTATTACCATCTCCAGGGTCTGATCCACCCTTTGATCCCTCAGAAAAGCACAAATTGATCACCAAGAACAATGCGACTTGGGACACTTTTTCACCATTCAGTGAAAGCGACATCAACAAGATTCTCCAGAACATCAATCCTTCTAACCACTTCAGTGACCCGCTGCCACCGGCCATCTTCAAAGAAATCAAGAATGTACTCATTCCCACTTCGACAAGGATTGTAAATGCTTCCCTATCACAAGGCATGATCCCAGAATGCCTAAAAGCAGCGCAAGTGTCTCCTATCCTAAAAAAACCTAATGCAGATAAATCTGATCTCAATAATTTCCGCCCTATCTCCAACATCCCCACCTTAGCCAAACTACTTGAAAAATGCGTACTGTCCCAACTCTGTTCACATAGAGAATTTCCAACTCCTAGACCAGCATCAATCCGGCTTTCGGAAGGGGCACAGTACTGAATCGGCTCTTTCGCACGTTATGGACGACATTCTAAAAATGCTGGACCAAAATGATGCCTGCCTCCTAATACTCCTGGATCTCTCTTCCGCCTTCGACACGGTCAATCACGACAACCTTCTTTCCATTCTGAAGAACAGGATGGGATTCTCGGGCCTGGTGTTCCAATGGTTCTCATCCTTCCTTCACCACAGATCACAAAGAATCAAGGCTAATCACTCCCTCTCCCAGCCCTCCCCAGTTCTCATGGGTGTACCCCAAGGGTCCGCCCTATCTCCTATCCTCTTTAACCTTTTCTTGGAACCATTAGCTAATCTTCTAAACGCTACGAACACTCTCTTCCATATGTACGCGGACGACACACAACTTTATGTGAAAATCTCAACCCCGGACAACCTAATCTCACTCAACACTACCCTAAATATTACACAAAACTGGTTAACAGAGAACCATCTACTATTAAACACTTCTAAAACGGAATTTCTTCTCATCTCTCCCCCGAACCATGTCACCAAGCTAGACCCTTGGTTGAATCTCCTCACTGCCTTCAACTGCTCCCCTCTTATCATTGATTCAGCCAAATCTCTCGGAATCACCCTTGACAATCACTTGAACATGAAAAATCATATCAGCAATGTCTGTAAGGGAGCTAATCACCTAATGAGGACACTCAGAAACATAAAGCCATTTCTCCCACAAAAAGACTTTAAACATGTGGTACAGGCTCTGGTCCTACCGAGACTGGACTATGGTAGCGCCACGCTCTGTGGCCTTCCCAAATACATGCTGGCTCCCCTAAGGGCGTCACTGAACACAGCGGCCAGACTGGTTACAGATACCAAACGTAGAGAGCACATATCTCCTATTTTAAAATCTCTTAATTGGTTGCCCTTTGAAGCTCGAATTCAGCTAAAGATTGCCGTTTTGGCGCACAAAGCCCTGCATCTCAAAACTCCAAAGTACCTAACTCAAAATCTGGAACTATCTTGCGGTGGTAGAGCCTCAAGAAGTGCTATCACCCTCCTCCTGAAACCTCCCATTTTTCGAAAAAAGAAAACTGGTGTCCGAGCCTTTTCTGGAGCAGCCCCTAGGATTTGGAACTCTCTTCCACCCGAAGTACGCACAATCTCTTCAACGATTACTTTCAAACTGGAAGCCAAAAGATTCCTAATGAACACATTTTTACCTTAAATGTAGACAATGATCACGTGCTCGTCCACATTTTGACTGCAACCATTGCTCACTCTTTTGTTATTATGCTTCCTCACCGCATTTAGAAGCCTGTCTTATCTTTGCATAGCGTATTACTCCCCGTGATTCATTGGTCCGCTGTGTGCGAGTATTATGTCTGTTTATCCCTACCTATTACCGATACTGGAATTAGGCCCTTCCTCACCGCAGGTTATATCTCCTCTCTAAGCCTGCTTCATACCTGGTTATTGTACTACTATCCGTGTCTCTTTTGTCTGTGAAATACTCGGTTAGGTGGTTAGAATGAAGGCGATAACCTCCGGGTGTGCTTCCATATTTGTTGTCATTATTTGAATGTTTACTTACTTTCCGTCCTTTGTAAAGCGCTCTGATATCCCTCGGGATCTTGCTCGCGCTATATAAAACTTTATAAATAAATAAATAAATAAATAAATAATGCAAAATATGTGCCAGGGGGATCACATAGGGGTGTTCTCTCATTTTCATGGGTGTGCCGGGCCGCATGCAAATGAGAGAATCCATTGCCTACGTGCCTGTGCATTATTACATATATGGGCACAATGGCAGAGAATATGTCAGGAGACACACTGCTCGTGCATCATACAAATAGGGCACACATTCAGTTCACACCTCGATGGTGCCCTTTGGAAGGGGCAAAAGGGTTGCAGAGACCCTTCCGCGCCCGTTTGTAAGCACCAGCCTTCAGAGGATCCCAGACTCCCTTTTAAACTGAGGCTGGGGCTGTGGCTCTACACATGAAAGGCAGACCTGCGCTTAAGACAGCTGGTCTGCCTATACACTGTTTACAGTGCACGCACGTCGGCATTTGCACTCTGAGCAGTGCATTGACCTCAATAGGGTGCATTGATCTAGTCTGGGATTGACACAACCAGTTAAGGATGTTCTTGCATCTATGGTGACAATGTGCCCCATATATTGTACCAACGCAATTCAATAAGGATTTACCACAAGTGAATGCAACCAAAAAGCCATGAGTACCAGATATCTGGCAGCTGGCAAGAACTGTGATTTCATTAAATTTGAAATCTTCATCCTGGATAAGATTGTTTTCCTTGTCTTTGTTTTTCGCATGTCCTGGCTGACATCAGAAAATTGAAGATTATCTGCTTATGAGGAAGCAGTTTAAAGGAACTGTGCCCATTTAGGCCCAAATTTACTAAGGGTTTGCACCATAATAGATAACGGTCTGCTCTGTGTTTCCCCCCTTACAAAAACCCAGGGCAGCAAAGCTGGTTGATGCACATTGTTGTAAAAAATTAGCAAACTTTACTCCTTGATATTTTTCTTCCTGACACAAAATCCGTCCAAAACACACTTTTCCTTTCATTTATCCTTTGATTAATTGGCTGGAGTGCAGATTTATTGTTGTAATTTATCTTTTTAAAATGAAGTTTTCTCGCCATTTCCGAATCTTCTATAATGACACATTTATAAAGTAGACTATTACATATGTACAACTGCAAAAGCAAAATCCACATGATTGCACCACATTACTGTCACAATGCACACAGAAACAATCACACCTGGTAACAAAATGTGACTTATTAATCCCTATTTCTCCCCATGTCACCATGTATATTTCTTTCCATCTTCCTTCTATAGCATGCATTCCACGAAATATCCGAAATGGTCACCCTCACTACCCACTTCAATATGTCTTCATACTACCTGAACAATGACCAACTACACCTCATTTCTTCCTAAAGTGTCAATTCCTCAAAAGTGTGTGTATATACTTAGATGCAACATTCAACACACTACAGAGATTGCACATCATTTCTGTGAGAAATTGGGTTTTCCGTTGATGGGGTGGGGTGTAAAACCTTCTCAAGCAACAACCACAATCTCTGTCAGGATGAACCATAAAAGTCAAAGACTTAACCTGTGCTCAACTCTCTGGCAGCTTGGCATAAAAGCAGTTAAGGCTTAACTTAGAGGCAAGTTGTAAAGTATGTATGCATCACTCAAACAGCAATAGTGTGAAAACACAACACAAGAAAAATCCCCCACTGTTAGACCTGGCATCATTGGCATGGTTTTCCCCCTAACATTTGCTTTAAACCCTCCTGTTTGCAGACATCCTTTTTGCTGGCTTTAGGACCCTGTGCAAGTTACCACTGCTAACCAGTGCTAAAGTGCTCTCTCCCTAAAACATGGTATATTTAATTTACTTGTAAGTCCCTTGTAAAGTGGCACTGCCTGTGTCCAGGGCCTGTAAATTAAATGTAACTAGTGGGCCTGCAGCACTGATTGTGCCACCCACTTAAGTATCACCTTCATACATGCCTCAGGTCTGCCATTGCAGCCTGTGTGTGCAGTTTTAAACTGCCATATTGACCTGACAAAGTAAACCTTTTACAACTGATGTTCAAGTATGCATGTACCTGAATAACTGTGTGCACAGCTGTGTGTATCAAACAGTGTTTTTCACAATCTTTACCTAATAATTACACAAATTATAACAACATAGTCAAACAATTCTTTTGGTTTTCATTATTATTCATTCACATATATGATTGTGGTAAATCATTCATGATAATTTCATCGAATTCACTTCAATATATACAAAAGCAACCAAAAATGCAAAATAAAAATCATATGAATTATGAATACATTCTTCTTCTTTGATGTGACTCCGTCTTATTCACGTGATGCCCTATGCATTTTGTGGACACGTGGTCCCTTCTTCAGGGGGCCTCTGAAACATAATTAAAATAAAACCAAATAATATATCAGTACCCATGTTCAAACCATCACTGACAACCAACAACTTTCTGCAATCCCTTAGGTAATTGCAGAGCTCTTACACTTCCTGAGCCGTGTTAAAAAATGACTCACACTGGTGGTGCTCACACTTCCTGCCATTGTACTGTAAACCATGCCACCATAAACCAACAATCTGTTTGCCAGTGACCCAGAGTAGTCCCAACACCTTTGTGATTTCTCTAGATATAGCCAAAACATGCTTCGTCTGTAAACGAATTCAACACTTTACAAATACTCACTGCCAAAAAAAGGAATGAATACAAGTGCGATCCTCAAGGGAACAGACTCACTCGGTTGTAATCTAAAAGATACAGATATCAAAAAATATCGTAAGCCTCATTATTAGTACGCCTGCTCGTCCACCATCTGTATACACAACAGTATCACGACCTTAAAAAGTCTGATATGTTTTCCACGTTTAGATCACCAATACCGGACCTGCATAATGACAGACCAACGAATGTTCAAAACTCTAATTCTTAACCCCGTAGTGTCACGCAGCATAATCAACCGTAAACAGCAAAAACTGTTTTATACCGGCTCGAGATATCGAGCCTTACATACCGGGTTGTTTAAAAAAAAAACTCGGTCACCGGTGATACGACCCTTCGTCTGTCGATACGCTCCCAGCAAAAGATGCAATGGTGGATAGTTTCTGTTACCGCAAAACGCGGTGTTAAAGACGAACTGGCTCCGCCCTGGGTAACACCATGCTGTAATTCCAATACTACATGGCGGCCATCTTAACGCTATGTTTTATCCTCTTGCGCTCCTGCACATCTATATGTTCTCAATATTCTACTGGCTTATATGCATCAACACCCACCATAATGGCATACGAAAGAAACCATGCATAATGCCTACACTTCAATTTGCCATGATATATTTACGAGTGGACTTAATACATATTTTTTAAGATGGCCATCTTCAAAAAGTGAAAACTCCTGACCAACAAAACCTCTATCTTATTATTAACACCTACCAACAGCGTTATTCCAATATACAACACATCTCATATACATCAGTGTCAATTCCTCACAGATATGAGTGAAATAAATGTTACTGCAATGATCTTAGATGTGAGAAACAGTCAAAAACAGTACAAAAACAGGCTTAGTGTATGGTGATAATCAACATGTTGAGCCCTTCAAACATTAGGCGAATACACAATGATGAATTGCAAATCCATGGTTACACCTTATATGCAAACTACTGTGTGTGAGCTAGCAAGCTGACCACTGCATAATAAAAGAATATGGACTTCTAAAGATGTAGAACCAGTGTGCTTCATTAAAAGCTATTATGTTCTTCAAAGGATAAGGAATCCTATTAGTTGTTACTTATAAAAAGCAACTCATATCTAGTTTGTCATTTAATCCAAACGGCATCATGATGTTAAGTTTCTTAATACACTGAACTTCTTTTTGTAGTAGTATCTTACTGGGGTCTAGGCCCTCCTTATGTTTCACATTTTGTAAAATTCGAAATCGTAATTGCGCAATGTTGTGGCAATGTTCCAACCAGTGCACTACCAAGTTAGAATTTGTGTTCTTGGTCCGGATCATAGTCTTGCGTTCTCCAATTCTGATTTTTACTTTTCTTTGAGTTTTTTCAATGTAGAGAAGTCCACACGGATATTTAATACAATAAAACACGTTCATGGTATTACATACCGATGTGTGTTTAAGTGTTATATTTTCACCAGTTCGTGGATGTGTGATATTGTTACTCTCAATCACATTGTTGCAATGTATGCAGTTCCTGCATTTCCTCATGCCCTGATGGTTTACTGTGGATTTCTCATAACTTGCAGACAGCAACTCTTTCAAATTTTTGCTCCTTGTACAGGCAAAAAAAGGTTGAACCAGAAAAGAAGTTTTAAAATCATGTTCAGTTTGTAACAATTCCCAACGTTTGTAGATTGCTTTTTTGATGCTTCGAGATTTTGTTGAGAATTTAGTTATAACACAATGCGATTTGTTTCTGGTTTTAGTCGTTTAAGGAGTAGATCTTTACGTTTAATTCGTTGTAGGCGTGTTTTAGCTTTTTCAACTGTGGTAAGTGGATAACCTCTTTGTAGGTATCTTTGTTTGAATTTGGTTACACCTACATTACATGTATCATCCTCAGAAGAAATGCGTTTGATTCTCATCATTTGTGAGTATGGTAAATTTTCCAAAAGGTGTGGAGGGTGGACGCTCTGAAAATGTAAGGCGTTGTTTCTGTTGGTGGGTTTGGTGTATACACTGGTATTAAGACAGGTGCTGCTTTTTTCTATCAGAACATCCAGAAATGGTAATTGAACATTACTAATCATGTAGGTAACTTTAATCCAGTTGTTTCTTGTGTTTAGGATTTCAATGTTATGCTTTAGTGATTCTTCTGAGTTTAACCATATCAAAAAAATATAATCGATATAACGACAATAAATGGCCAGATAGTCCCTCCATGTAGTGTTTTCAAAGATGTGTTCCTGTTCGAATAGGGCCATAAAGATATTCACATATGTAGGGGCTCCCCCAAAGCCCATGGAGATCCAGCTGATTTGTAAAAAGAAATCATCCTTCCAGCGAAAATAGCTATGCTGCAAACAAAATTGCAGTAATTCCAATAAAAAGACTTTGTGGGCTCTTATGTGTGGTTGGTTCAATAAAGCCCATTCAACTGATCTAATCCATCTTTGAGAGGAATGGAAGTATATAACGATGTCACGTCAATGGTACATAGTGGACAATTGTCCATGTTCTCCACGTTCAAGTTGTCCAGGCATGATAGGAAGCCAGTAGTATCCTGTATGTAAGATTTCCATGTGCACGCAATTGGTTGCAAAAAATGGTCAATGTATTTGCCCAGTGGTTCAAACAAGGACCCACATCCTGAGACAATGGGTCTAAACTGGGGATCCACAAGATCTTTGTGTATCGTAGGCCCCAGTAAGATACCACTACAAAAAGAAGTTCAGTGGATTAAGAAACTTAACACCATGATGCCGTTTGAATTAAATGACAAACTAGATATGAGTTGCTTTTTATAAGTAACCACTAATAGGATTCATTATCTTTTGAAGAACATAATAGCTTTTAATGAAGCACACTGTTTCTACATCTTTAGAAGTCCATATTCTTTTATTATGCAGTGGTCAGCTAGCTAGATCACACACAGTAGTTTGCATATAAGGTGTAACCATGGATTTGCAATTTATCATTGTGTACTGACCTAATGCTTGAAGGGCTCAACATGTTGATTATCCCCATACACTAAGCCTGTTTTGTACTGTTTTTGACTGTTTCTCACATCTAAGATCATTGCAGTAACATTTACTTCACTCATATCTGTGAGGAACTGACACAGATATATGAGATGTGCTGTATATTGAAATTGTTGCATAAAATGAACGCTTGTTTTAGGTGTTAATAATAAGATAGAGGTTTTGTTGGTCAGGAGTTTTCCCTTTTTTAGGATGACCGTCTTAAAAAATATGTATTAAGTCCACTCGTAGATATACCATGGCAAGTTGAAGTGTAGGCATTATGCATGGTTTCTTTCGTTTGCCATTATGGTGGCGTATTGATGCATATAAGCCGGTAGAATATTGAGAACATATAGATATGCATGAGCGCAAGAGGATAAAAAATAGCGTTAAGATGGCCGCCATGTAGTATTGGAATTACAGCATGGAGTTACCGGTGGTGGAGCCAGTTCGTCTTTAATACCTCGTTTCGCGGTAATAGATACTGACCACAATTGCATCTTTTGCTGGGTGCATATCGACAGAAGAAGGGTCGTATCACCTGTGACCGAGGTTTTTTAAACAACAACCCGGTATGTAAGGCTCGATATCTCGAGCCGGTATAAAACAGTTTTTGCTGTTTACGGTTGATTATGCTGCGTGACACTACGGAGTTAAGAATTAGAGTATTGAACATTTGTTGGTCAGTCATTATGCAGGTCCGGTATTGGTGATCTAAACGTGGAAAACATAGCAGCCGTTTTAAGGTAGGATGGTGTTGTGTATACAGATGGTGGACGAGCAGGCGTACTAATAATGAGGCTTACGATATTTTTTGATATCTGTATCTTTTTTGATTACAACCGAGTGAGTCTGTTCCCTTGAGGATCGCACTTGTATTCACTCCGTTTTTTGGCAGTGAGTATTTGTAAAGTGTTGAATTCGATTACAGACGAAGCATGTTTTGGCTATATCTAGAGAAATCACAAAGGTGTTGGGACTACTCTGGGTCACTGGCAAACAGATTGTTGGTTTATGGTGGCATGGTTTACAGTACAATGGCAGGAAGTGTGAGCACCACCAGTGTGAGTCATTTTTTAACACGGCTCAGGATGTGTAAGAGCTCTGCAATTACCTAAGGGATTGTAGAAAGTTGTTGGTTGTCAGTGATGGTTTGAACATGGGTACTGATATATTATTTGGTTTTATTTTAATTATGTTTCAGAGGCCCCCTGAAGAAGGGACCACGTGTCCACAAAATGCATAGGGCATCACATGAATAAGACGGAGTCACATCAAAGAAGAAGAATGTATTCATAATTCATATGATTTTATATTTTGCATTTTTGGTTGCTTTTTGTATATATTGAAGTGAATTCGATGAAATTATCATGAATGATTTACCACAATCATATATGTGAATGAATAATAATGAAAACCAAAAGAATTGTTTGACTATGTTGTTATAATTTGTGTAATTATTAGGTAAAGATTGTGAAAAACACTGTTTGATACACACAGCTGTGCACACAGTTATTCAGGTACATGCATATTTGAACATCAGTTGTAAATTCAATAATGGGGGATTGGCAGCCTCCAAATACTGTGTAGCACACAAAATAATTTTCAGAGAGTTTGGTCAAGAGGTTATACATAGAGGATTAAGACTAACTACGGAGTGTGCCATTGAAACCAATTGTCATTTATTTTTTAAAGTAAACCTTTTGCCAGGCCCAAACCTTCCTTTTTGATTCATATAAGTAACCCCTACGGTAGGCACTGAACAGGCCAGAGGGCAGAAGGGCAGTGTATTTAAAGCATGGAGCATGTACTTTTTTGTTTTGCATGTCTTGGTAGTGAAAAACTGCAAGGCCTATCTCTCCCATAGGCTAACACTGGAGTTACCTTATTACATTTAATAAGCTGTCCTTTCCAAATGGAAAGAGATAACTAGTTCATGTTTTGTGTCTTTGGGATCAGAATTCGAAATACTAACTTATTGTGAAGTCAGATTTTAAACTGCTATTCTGAAAATGCCACTTTTAGAAAGTTGGGATTTTCTTGCCTTAACTCGTTTGGTGCCTGCAGCCTATCTCTGGGTCACATGACAGACTGTAGTTGGCAGTTGGGCGTTGTGCCTCCTAGACAGCCCCATAGAGTGCTTAGGTGTGTCTGGATAGGCTATCGCTGGCAGGATGGGAGGGTGGAACTGGGCCCAGCCCTACTTACACTTGAAGAGGCTGTGCCCTGCCTCCACACAAAGGGCTGCATACCCCTTGTACTTAGTCTGGAACCAGGACAGAGAAGGCAGGAAGCCTGGAGACTTCAAAGGGAAACCTCTAGAGGTTTCTCTCACCTTCCAGAGGGAGGGCACCACATATAAATATTGGACCTCAGACACCACCTCTTCAGTATACTAATGGACCTGTGGATACTCTGCCAACAAGAAGGACTGATGTGCTGCTGAAACGACTGCCACTCTGCTGGATAGCTGCTCTGAAGGACTTCTGACCTGCTATGCTGACTTGCTGCCTGCTGCCATCTTGTCTGGGTGAGAAGGACTTTACCTGCATCAGTTGAACCCAGGACATAAAGTGACTCAAAGGGCTAGTTGGCTGTCCTCCTGACTTGTACCTCAGGGACAGAAGGCTCCAACAACCTCGACCCCAGAACCTGAGTCTGAAATCTGTGAGTCTACCCTGCCAAATGTGATCAGTTCTGGGCCCTTGGAAGTGGGCCTAAGGTCATCTACCAGTCTCTGTGGACCCAGCGGATCTGATGCTACTGCTTTGCTATGCGACAAAACCCCAAGCAGAATTGCTGTATCACCGCTGCTGCGTAGATCGGAGCCGTCACAAAGACCTGCATAGCCCTCGCAGCCTGCAGCCTTTTCATAACTGCTGCAGCACGACCCATCCTCGGCACTGGCCCTCGAATCCCTCATCAACGGTAGCCTCGATAACGAAGTTGGACTCCACATCGCAGCCTCGCAGCTTCTCGGAACTGATGCTTCATCCCCACTGCATGACACATCCTCAACACGGGACTTCGCATCACAAGCCCTCATAGATGGGATCCTTGATGATGATGCAAGACCTCTCATTGCATCCTCACCGCATCTCAGAACCAACACATTAATTTGACGGCGCAACGCTTCTTCGAAGCTGATCCTCGCAATGCTCTGTCAACCAGAAAATAAGCTACTCTGTTCAGTGGGCCTAACTTGGTCCTTGTCGCCGGCCAGCGCTCAGTTGCAGTCGAACTGAACTTCTGACTTTGTCCCGGTCCAGCTTGACCAAATACCCACAGTTGGCGCTTTGTGCTTTTTGCCGCTATTTTAACTGAAATATTTACATTTGCATATCTCCGGTTTTAATCATTAAAAATAACTCCATTTTTCTAACATGGTGTGGGATCCTTTTTTGTGGTGTTTTTCACTCTCAGTTATCTGGTCATGTAAGACTGGGGGAAAGTTCAGGCTGGCCGATGATGAAGCGTGGTCTGGATACAGGGACCAGGTTAGTCCCGCTGAAAAAGAGACCGTCTCAAAAACCTGCGTGAAGAGTACAATTCGTGGTGGAGGATGCTGCAGAGAGACCATTGGACTGGTTGTCACTGTAGCACAAAGAGCAGGACTGGTATTGCCTACTGTCATCGTTGTAGCAAGAACATCCTGTCTGGATGGTCATTGCTGGAGCTTCATGTTGCCGCTCACTGTGGGCTGTCATCTCTGTAGTACAAAATGCAGATTTTGTATTGTCATCCATTGCTGGTGGTTGCTGTAGTGCAAAGAGTCTGGTTCACTGGAGCTTTGCATTGGCAGTCACTGCAGTCAGCAAGATCTCAGGACGAATGGGTCTATTTGTGAAGAGCCCAAATCTTCAGAATTTCCCCTTTTCCTTCAGAAGAGTCCAATCTGATGCCAACCAAGGGTCCAGGACCTGAGCTGGTGCCTCTTGGGGATCAGTAACTCACTCTAGCAGAGGCCAGCAGAGCTGAAAGCAGGTCCAGTTGAAGGTCCAGGCAGGTTCAGTTTCAGCATGTCCACTGGGCAGTTGCTGGGAGGCCTCTGGAGCTTGCTGTGTACGTGTACCTCAGAACAGACAGTGAGATGGCTGACCCTTGGATTCACTATGCCTGGAATGAACGGAGCAGGTCCAATCTTTCTTCTCAGAGAGCAGGGCAGACCTCAAGCATCAGGGTGGTCCTTTTGCAGCAGGGCAGTCCTTCTTCTGTAGTATCCACAGGTCCAGGAGTGTACTGAAGAGTGGTCCTGAGGGTCCTATCATTATACCTGGTGCCATATTTAAAGTGAAACAAACTTCTGGAGTTTTCACCCCACAGACAGTTCTAGAATCTCCTTCCTCCCTGCCCTGGTCCCAAGATGTCTGGGTGGCAAAGGCTAATGTGAAGTCCTTTGTGTATGTGCTGAGGCAAAAATTCAAAATGCAAAAATTTAAAATTCAAACTTTTATTTGATTCAGACCTCGTCTGAGGTCAACAAATGCAAGTACATAATATTAAGGAGTTATATTTGTACTTTTAAAACTTTCTTTAAAACACCTTATGGACATAGTAAATTAAAATTGATGAATACAGATACATGGTTTATGGTTATTAGATTTATACCATTTTTAAAACAACTTTAAAAAACTCTTTAAGGCCTTAAACAAATTATAGCAAATAAATTAATTTGGCGGGGACGTGCACAATGTAATTAAATCTTGTGTTAAAATAGCATTATATCTAAGGCGGATGGGTTTTATAAAAAGTTGTTGAGCTTCTACCAGAGTCAAATTTGGGCAAATTAAAAGTACAGGGCGAAGGTCTTGTATTCCACCATTACACAAGTCACAGATACCTGAAGTATATTCAGGGGAATTCCATCTGGAAGAGTAAACTTTTAAAGGGAGAATTCCTAGTCGCAAGAGAAGAATACAATCTCTTACTCTGTGTTCAAGCTGAAAATGTAAATAGTGCTCTGGAGTTTTATATACTATATTATCCGCAAATTTCTTGTAATGCTTTAGTTGAGGACAATACTTCTTGTCTGAAACAAAGCTTATTCTCGGTGTCATATGTTTTAAAAAGAGCTTCAGATGGGCTGGAGACCAAGCCTGCAAAAGTGCTATAGTACATTGTGATGCCTCGAGGGCTACTTTAAGATTCCTATTAAAAGTGTACGATCCCGATTCTTCTCTGAATGTCTCTGATTTTAATATTTGTCTTAGGGAACTGGGGGCCGCATGTAAGAGGTTAAAAGCCCACCGTATAATATTAGAAATGGCTCGAGCGAATGTGCTTGTTAAGAAAAGCTCGAGGCGTAAGGCTTGTACGGGGACTGATTGGGAGACTTCCAGCAGTTTCCTTAAAATAATCCCTTCTTTCACTATTATTGGTTGCCAAGTTTTAATCTGTATATATTCCAAAGCATAGGATAGAATAGGTGGAATTTTCAAGCTGTAAACCTCTAGCAGGGATTTAAAATGTCTCTTCCCGGTTGAAGAATAAAATCTCTGTAATGCCCCAACATGTGAGTCAGCCTTTTGCCCCAGATGCTGAAAATGAGAAACATTTTTAAGGTATATGTGAATATTTGGCCCAAGTAAACGTACTCTTTCACTATCTCAATTGGTTTACCTCCCAGTAACCAAGTAAAAGGCGGAATTTTCCTTCTCCCTCTAAAGAGTAATATTTAGCTTTGGAGATATTAGGGACCAGGAAGTTTTCTTTTGCATATGTGTAGTTCAATTACGTTTCTTTGTGGGCCAATTGGGGTGCGATCGAATATGATAATGTCATCTGCATACATTAGGCTATGGATATCACTTTGCGCAAGTTTTGGGGGAAAATTGTTTATTTGGGAAAAGTACCCAGGTAGATCGCTTATATAAATGGAGAATAACAAGGGGGCAAGAAGGCACCCTTGTTTCAAACCATTCATTGTGGGGATTGGACTGGTTAAGCCCCTGTCTCCCCCCATTTTTACTCTACACCATGTTCCTGAATGCAGGGATATGATTATCGTGAGTAGATCGCGGGGGATCCCTAAACTCTCTAGCTTTTCTCATAGCCTGGGCCTATCCCCGCTATCAAAAGTGGTTGAAAAATCAATAAAAGCACAGTAGACGATTTGTGACTTTTGCACTACGTACTTATCGAGAACAGTCTGTAGCATCACAATGTTGTCCGTAACTGAATGTTTTGGACAGAACCCAGCCTGTGTCATAGGAATCACGTTGTTAGAAAATGCCCAGTCTTTTAGGTGGTCCAATATGCATGCTGCACATATTTTTCCAGTGGCGTCTAAAAGGGCAATTTGACTATAGTTAGTTGGGTTTGATCTAGAGCCTTTTTTAAAAAGGGGGACCACAATGATCCCTTGCCAGGATTTTGGTATATGCCCAGTGTCGAAGCAATGCTGAAAAAGAGGAATTAAGAATTTGCTCCAGTCTTCTGAGTATGATTGAAGAACGTTGATCGGAATGTTATCTGGGCCCATTGCTGCAGATGATCTGGCAGATTTAATAAAAGCAGCGATCTGTGTAGCTGAAAGGGTTAACATGCCCTGGTCAGATGGACCCTTTCGATTGTTGCACTGGCTAGGAAAGGCTTGTGTTTGACTGTTAGATTTATATAGTTTTAGGATATGTTTCTCCCATTCAGATAGTGGAACTGGTGACGCTTGAATTGACTTTCTTATCCCCATTTGTGTAGATACTATGTTCCAGAATGCCTTATTGTTTCCACTTTTTACTGTGATATGGATATCTGCCCAGTTTTTATCCTTTTGGGCTTGCTTTTCCTTTGCTTTAGTTCGTTGACTGAGTTTTTTCAACTTTCTTATTTCTTTTTGTCTTATGGTGCAGAAAGATAGGAATTGCATTCTGGTTAGTTTATTGAAGTGTACTGACTGGCTGTCTGTTCGCTTTCCATTGTGGGCTGTTTTACCATTATTTTTGCTAGTTGTATTTGCCTGAAGGGTGGCCTTAATTGATTGCACTGTATTTTCGTATCTGGCTATGGGGTCGTCTTTGCACTTATAAAGTTTGGCATAAAGGAAGAGATTGCAATGTTCATTTTGTTAATTGCTTTCGAATTCCAGTGAATCCTGCCTGATTTTTGGTTTACGCCTGCCTTACCATTTAGAAATTTTAGAGATCATGGAGACGAAGATTAGAATTTCAATTCCCAGAGTCAGATGTGCATGCTCACTTACATACGTATGCTGAATAGTTAATGACCGAACTTTCGTAAACAGATCTATACTGAAGATTACATAATTTACATTATATTAGATTACATTACATTACATTAGATTACATTACTTTCATAAACAGATCTATACTGAAGATTACATAATTTAAATAGAAGGACTACGATTACCCATTCTAGTAAATGCCGCTCGGATATCTCCTTCTAATCTTCCGTTGAGGATGATGCCATTAAGTCCTGCGATGTGGGATAGTAGCTGTTTCCCCTGTTTATCTGGTCTTATCTTAGCTGGGAATATAGGCACTGGAATTGAATATACTTCCTCTTGTGCTGATATCCCCCCGTTGTTCAATAATGCATTCAACATTTTTCCATTGAAGTCCCCGGAAATAATCGTAGGAGGGAACCCCCTGGACTCCAAAATTTGGTCGTCTTTTGCGAGAGATTTTTCCAATTGGTGGTCATTTGAAGGGCCGGGTGGGATGTATATGTTGAAGAGTAATACATCTGAGGCAGACTCTACTTTCGTTTCGATACTTTATGTTAACGCATTGCACGCTCGGCGAAGAAAGCTCTATTTCTTCATGGTCCCAATCAAATTCTTCATTTAGCAGGATCGCAAGTCCGCCTCTTGCATGGCCCGTTCTTGAGGCCTCTGCTGCGTTGACAAGCACAAAATAATCTTTTTGGAAGAAAGGAGCGAAGGACCATGTTTCTTGCAGCAGCACTATAGGTGGAGTACTTTCCAGGATAAGAGATAACTTGTAGTTTTTCCGGATATGTTCCATGATACTATTTTTAAGTTACTGCTAAAAGGGGAGTTTCGCATCTTTGCCTGGTTTGTTGCTGTTTAAGGCACCTGCAATCCACGCCCAATTGTTTTCGTCAGGTTGAGGGGTCTTTTTAGCATCGGAACAATTCCAGATTCGGAGCACTCCATCTTTAAGTGAGATCGTTAGGGGGCCGTCCTTTGCATTCCTAGGAGTTTCGTTGCCCTTGATTTGCTGGTTATAGTTATGTGGGAGAGCCTCGTTCCCTTCGGACCCTTTTGGGTATTTGTGGAAATCCTCGGTTTTTTTAATTGCAGAAATGTCAAAGTTGTTTTTGTGAAGAGTGTCACTTTCTTTTATTATTATAGAGGGGATTACGTTGGACCAGAACTCTACTGTTGCCACTGAGGTATGGAATTTATTTGGAAAGGAGACTAGTTTTATTTCTGCGGTGCTAAGTGAATGAAGAGATTGGATTTTGTGTAACAGTTCGACTATTCTCCCACTGTTTAGAGGGACGTTGTCACAAGGAATTAAGTCTGTTAATTCCAGAACAGTTGATACTGATTGTTTCCCACTGTCTTGTGGTTTCCGATAAGCTAAGTGTTTTACAGTGTCCGGATAAACATGTTTTACTGGATTTGTTGTAAAACCTGGTGCGAGAGGGTTCAACGCTTTGTAGTCTTCTTGGGTTTCAGAAGGAAGCTATGAGTTGGGTTGCATTTGAGGCTTTCGAGTCACAGCTGTTGTTTTCTTCTTCCTGCTCTTTAAAGCAAGATTGTGGAAACGCTACTTTTCTCAAAGATCTTCTCGTTATTTTTCACTTAACCCTTCTCTTCTTGTTGTTGTTATTATTGTTAATTTTTGTATGCGCTTTTTTAAATTTTTTCGTTTGCAGTATTGTAGATTCTATGTGGTTTGTTTGAGGTAAAGAAGATGAAACTCCCTCTAGGATCTTTTCGTCTTTTTGTGGATGGGGGTTGAGGCCTCCTTTTTGGGCCTTTTGTGCGAGTGCTGATTCTGTTTGATTTGTTTGGATTAAAGTAGATACTCCCTCTGGGACCTTTTCAACTTTTTGAGGGGGGGGTTGAAGCCTCCTTTTTGGGTCTTTTGTGCGAGGATTGGGAACATCCGGGTAGTGATGTGTGAAGTATTCTGCGGAGTGATCTCTGACAGGGGTTCCTCGAATAGTTTACGGAGAGAATAGATTTTTTCGTCGCTAGATTTAATAGTTTTCTGTTTGATGGGGAAATTCTCAGTTTGAGTTGCTTTCTGCTTTTTTTGAGTAGAAGAAGTACTGAGCGCTGGGAAACTATAGTGAAATTTATCTTCTCTTCCCTTAAAGTTCTCAGAGATTGTAGGTAGGATTTGAGCATCTTGAAGAAGTTGTTTTTTCATTTTTTTTATCCACAAGGTGTTGTAGTATTCCTGTTTGTGTTTCTAATATCTGGTCCGTATTTTCCATGTTTTTTTGTAGAGTAGTAATATAGATTCCATGATTCTCTACAGAGATAGGATGGTACTTGAGATAAGATCTTGCCTGTTCGGTGATTGTCGCATTATAAATGACGGGAATTCAGAAGATTGTGAGAGGCTTTGTGCTGCGTCAATAAGATTACTTGGTGTACTAGAGAGCAAGTGCAATGGGTTTTGTTCGAGATTCGCTAGGAGCAGAGTAATGGGGCGGCAAATGGTCAATGTCTGGAAGAGTAAAGTTGGTGGCTAAGATTTGTGGGGCCAATATTTGTAGAGGTTCATCCGGTTGTTCTATTGCGATAGTCTGAGAGGTATGCTCTCGGGTCGCCATAGGAACCATGGTCTCCGCTGGGACCATGGGCTCTATGCCTTTTCGATGTTCTATAGTCTGCATACTTTTAGGCGCTATTTCCTTTCCTAAGTCGATGTAGGCCTTCGATATCTCCATGTCAACGGCTGACTAATCTGTAATTTTAAATAACTCTCGGTGGCCTCCCTGCACAATTGAGGCTAATGTATCCCCTGCTTTCGGCGTTATTGTAAAAAAGCTTGTAATTGGAGATTCCCCTACTGTAGCTCCTGTGAGTGTTGCCCTACGGATGCTTTTTGTTGATACTTGCATTGTGCCCCGTTTTTTCATATGTACTGTTCGAGACCGTAGCTTTTTGTAAACGATACCGTTTTGGCGCTTAACTGGCACTTAACTGGGTAAGAAAATGCCTAATTATGTTCTATTTTTGACTCTCTTTTTGTGAGCTCTCCTTCTGTAGCTTGGTGTAGGATTTTATGTCGTATGGCCGTAAGACCGCATAGATAACAGCATGTATTGGTTTATCGAGGAGAAGGCGTAAAATGGCTTAATAAGTCAGAGCACTGGTTGCCTTACGCTTTTAACAAGAAAGAAGGAGAGAATCGTTCTGATCCTGCTGATCCTGCTGTAGTTGATGTTAAGAACGACAATGGGAAATGATTGATTGCTTCAGCTCTGGAAGCTCTATGGTTGTTGACCCTTCTTTTTTTTCGTTTCGTGTTGTTGATGTCGCCGATTTCACAGTAATGCGAGTGGGATCCCCGAGCAGACCACAGGCCGCACCTGGACCTAGCCAGACAGCCTCTGCGGGCGCCCTGGTGGTCTCTCTTAGCAGCAGCTGAGTACCACGCCCGCACTCATGGGCCTTTAGAAGTAGTCCTGGTGCATCCTAAAGAAGATCTGGCGCAGATAGGCCTCAAAGGGATGGGCCAATAGGTGGGCCTTCTGATGGAACTGCCAAACTGTCGACTGACGGGACTCTGGAGTCGTGGGGGTAATCTAAGGAGAATGGTTGCGGGTTGGGTAGTGAGATTCCGTGGAAAAAGGCTCAATGCTCAAGAGGAAGAGATGCAAGCTCACCCCCCCCAGTATTGGCTTTAGGAAAAAGGTGTCCCATGCCCGATTTCCCGCTCCCTTTGATGCCCACTCTTTACCACCGCTGCCTCTGCCACCACCCCTGGACAGCTCTAAACGCCCCCCCCCGCTCCGTAGCGAAGCCACTACAGCTAGAACCAGCTAGGGGGCAAAAACGGGGGCGGAGAGACGAGGGGGCAATGATAAAAGTTAAAAAGTGGACCGTTATAAATATCAAGATCCTACCAGTCTGAGCTTCGATGCTGATCAAGCGCCACTGGAGTCCACCACAAGCTGAGTTGCAAGACCACTGGAGACCTCCACGAGCTTTGCAAGACCCCCTGCCCCCCTGGCTGGATGAGGAGAGGGGGGCTCTCCAGGCACGGGGGAGGATGGACAAACTGCAGTGAGCTTGTGGACCTGAGCAATGCCCAACCTCGCAGGCTGCACCGGCCTAACGCCGGCCGCCTCCACGAATTCGGGCGGGATGAATAGCTGACTCCGCTAGCTGGTTTTCCGCTTGGGGGGTGGTGAGAGGTGTGAGGCTTTGCTGAGCCAATTTAACCGGCGAGGGGTTTTCACCACTGTGCTCGCTCTGTGTCTCGCTCGCTCAGCGTTTCGCTCTCTCACTCGGCTCTCCTCAGTCCCCGCTCGGCTCGGCTCTGTGCTGAAGCAGTTCCTTTGAAATGCAAGTTTGGCGGTGCACAGCTCTGCCCCTCCCATCCTGTCAGGAAGGCCCACCCTGCCAATATCTAGTCCCCCTTTGTGTTACTGTCTGGGAGGAATACACAAAGGCTAAGTGCCACCTACACCCAGTCATGTGAACCAGGATATAGACTGCAGGCATGAAATGTTTAGGACAAGAAAATGACAACTTTCTAATAGTGATATTTTCAGAATTGTGACTTAAATTCCGACTTTACCATTAACAAAGGATTTTTAATTACAAACCTCTAGACACTAATCATGACATTTCTACTTGTTCCCACCTATTAAAAGTGATAAGGTCTCCGAATGTTGACCTATGGGAGAGGTTGGCCTCAAAGTAGTGAAAAGCGAATTTGTGTGTTTTTCACTATCAGTACACGCAAAACTTAAAAATACATGTCGTACTTTTTAAATACAATGTACCCTGCCATATGGGCTGTTTGGGGGCTACCTGAGGAGTGACTTATGTATTAAAAAACGGTCAGATACACAAAGTGGATTGGGCCCAGTCTCTGCTTCCCCTCAGACTTAGAAAAACTTTAAAAGAAAAATGTCTGAGAAGGTAAAGTTCAGCTGGGAAAGGCAGCCGACGGTGTCCAAGGAGGAGGCGTCATTGTTGGGGATCCACTGGATGAAGTCCCTGTAAAGATTTAGTCGTTTGGACTTAGTCTCTTTGGTGGACATCAAAAATCTCCAGTGGGCAGTACGTACAGGCAGTAGCTGATGAGGGCTCCATGAGGCCAGGTACCACTTCTGTGAGGAGCCATTGAACAGGATTTGCTACTGCAGAAAATAACGTAATTCCAACTGGCAATGCACCTTGGAGGGATTGACGAACAGGTAGGTCCCGGTCACCACTCGGTTCCCAGAGAACGTTTTGGCAGACTTTTTTTTAAGTCCCAAGTTTTGGATTTGGGCTATCTGGGCACCTTCAGCATCACTTCCAATGGTCCAGGACTCGAGGGGCATCACTTGGAGGTTCACGACTCACTCAGGATGGTGCAGGTTCAAGAATGTTGGAGCCTTTCTATACCTGAGGCTCCAAGCAGGGGGCCAGCCAACTAGCCAGATCAAACAGGAAAGCCAGACTCAGGTAGCAGGGCAGTCCTCTGAGTGCACAGTGCAGCCTCCAGGCAGCACAGCAGTCCTCTTGGTGCAGCAGGGCAGTGGTCTAAAGTACACAGTCCAGACTGACTTGCCAGGCATGTCTGTGTAACTAGTACAAAACTGGTCCTGGGTTGCTTGTGTTCCGGTTCAGGGAGGACCTGGTTTGCAGTTCGGGCTGGACTGTGATTTGCATATGGTTGGGTCCAAACTGAGGGGGATTGGTGTGCAAATAGCAATGGATTGTGTTGCAGGCCGAGTGATTACCCATGACTGAGATTACTTTAAGCATTCCATCCATCACTTTTTGTATACTTTTAAAAATTTGACATTTCTGTGCCTAATCCAAATGTGCCTTTCTGCTAGTGTCCAGGCTCACATGACTGTCAATGGCCCTCCTGTTGTGTGATATGTATTCTTTCCATAAAGGGGACAAAAGGGCCTTGGGTTTGGTGATCGTTGTTCCTCTCATGAGCACAATGGCCTGGGCGGTTGTACTCAGCCCTTCCTTGGCTTTAAAGTGTAGCCTGGAGGTCTGAACCCAGCCCCTTCCTAACTTCTGAAAATGCCTGCCCTGTCACTGGCACAAGCAGCCCACATCTAGACCTGCCTGCCCTTTGTTTCCCTAGGCAGATTAAAGCCAAACCCAAACCCAGAGGAAGGAGAAACATTTCAGGTTAGACAAAGAGGGTGTCCCCCAACACACGGGCTGGCACTGAGTATAATCGTGGCACCCATAGAAACTCTCATCAAAATACTCCTGGACCTGAGAAGATTCAGAAGAAGGACTGCCCTGCTGTCTGAAGAAGGGAGACTGGACATGCTTGCCTTGAACCCAGGACCCCAGCTGTGTCTCCATGGGTCAGTTGACTGGCCTCCTGTTTCAGCTACAGGGTCACAACAAGCTTCCAGAGGCCTATCCTGCTTCCCAGCTGACCAGAACCCAATTGAACATAACCTGGTCTCCTCTGCTGGTGTCCGAAGCCCTAGCCACAGCTCGTCCACATATTATGCACCTTGCATGAGACCAGGTATATGCCTATGGTCCCCCTCCAAAAACACCCAAGGGCATTCCTTGGATTCATGAAGTGTTGACCCTCCTCCCGTTTTATCTATACCACTGGCTATTCAAGACTCAAGCTGTCTGTTACATACACACACACACACAATGATGGAATCTCTAACCAGTTTTCCTTTAATTAACAATTTTTTGCCTGGTGGTAGTGATAGGCATTTCAACATTAATAGGTATTGTTTATGACCTTTTCCCTGGTGGTAGTGATAGGCATTTCACATACATTAATAGGCATTAAAACCCAATGTTGCTACTGCTGGTTGAACTGGTTGCCTCTCAGGCATATGGCAACCGGATACTAAAACAAGTGCCGCACACGCGTTTCTGGTGGCCATCTTTGGTGTGCAGTGATAAATACCACGTCCCAAGCATGAGGCTTTGCTTGGCCTCAACTTCCTTGCAGCGCGCACCCAACCTCCTGCCTTACCAGCGAAGGATCTTTGCCATTTTCCTGAGGCTGCTTCTGACAAGTCGACTCCTGGGTCGCCAAGCAGCATTTCCTGAAAACCGGATCCTTGACTCCAAGGAACTGGAAAAGAAAGAGAAAACAGAGACAGAATTACTGTAAGGTGCCTTGTTGAATTATACGCATTTTGTGCCATTGCTCTGCATCTAAAGTCAGATGTTGATTAGCGATAAAGATATTGTTTAAAAAGAGAGCGACTTGAAGAGAGCCTATTTGCTGGACATTTTTGTTTGATGGTTTTGGGACTTTTCAACTAAGCATGAGAGACTGAAGTGAACTATTGAGAACTATATTTTGTGCTACAGAGAGTCAAGAATGTTTAGATTTAAGTTTAAAAGAATGTGAAAGTTCTCTGCTAATTTGCTATTGCTGACTCTTGAGATGAATATCAAGAAGGACATTGACTCATGAATATGCACTAAGGTATATCTAATGTGTTATACTCAATGGAGGTTTGTGTGAGGCTATGTACTAATTGTCTCTCTCATCAACAGATAGTGCAGCCAAATCACAAGGCAACATTCCCAGTAAGGAATCTTGCAAGTCACGTGGAGAAGAATCCAGAATCACAGGCTGTCTTCTCTCTATCTTTCTCCTCCCAACCCCTCTTCCCTTTGTGTAGAATCACCAGTGTATTTGCTAACTACTGCTACTGAGGGTTGTTCCCTGAAGGAGCGGAGGTCCAACATCGTCCCATCAGAATCACCTGGAGTTCAGGTGAGTGGCTTTACTAACAGCTGTTTACAGTTGGTCTCTGTGGGAATGAGTCCTGACCCCAGGGCATTGTCATCAAGGTCCTAGACCCTTGGCTACTGTCAGAGTGCTACTTGTCCCAGCCTAACTGAAGGCTTCATGAGACTCGATACCAAGCTGTGTCGAGCAATTCTGAGCAGCATGCGATCGATGGCTTCACCGACATCAAGCGGCACCCAATCGCCGGCTTCACTGGATTCAACACCAAGAAATACTGAGCAACACGCGTGGCACCAAATCAACACCCGATCAAAAGCCCTACTGACTCAGTCACGGGCACCCAATCGATGACTTCACTGACTCAGACACTGAGTGGCACCCGATCACCAGCTTCTCCGACTTCAATGCTGAACACTGCTGGGAAGCCCCGGAGTGACTCTGAGATCTGGTGCAGCAGCGCTCTGTCGTCGCCAAGCCCCTCTTTGGACCCATCCTGCTGGCTGGCTTTGCTGGAGATCTTTGACCACCACACTGATGCCAAAGTCAGAAGGTAGACCTTCCACTGGGACAAGCCTGCTCCTTTGAGGTTGGCCTGAATTTTTGAGATTTTTCTTGTATTATGTTTTCACTTTATTACTGTTTGAGTGCTGCATAAATACTTTACACATTGCCTCTAAGTTAAACCTGACTGCATTTGTGCCACTGCTGAACTGGACAACCCTCACTGCTGACCACACCCTAAGGATCATGAAAACCATCCACTCTGGGGCCCCCTCAGACCCCTGCCCTCACCACATTTTCAACTGAGCAGGTGCCACCATCGCCCCTGAACTCTGCCACACCATCAACCGCTCCATCGAATCTGCCACCTTCCCTGAAGACTGGAAACATGCAGAGATCAACCCCATGTTGAAGAAACCCCCTGCCGACCCGTTGGACCTCAAGAACTAGAGACCCATCTCTCTGCTCCCCTTCCCAGCCAAAGTCATCGAGAAGTCCATCAACACCCAACTCACTGAACTCATTGAAACCAACCACACCCTGGACCCCTCCCAATCTGGATTCATGAGCAACCACAGCACCAATAATGAACTCCTTGCCGCATCTGACAACATCCACTCTCCTGGACCTCTGCACTCTCCATGACCAAGGCAAAACCTCAGTCCTCATCCTCCTGGGCCTCTCTGCTGCCTTCAACACCATCTCCCACCAGAGTGGGTCCACTCCTTCCTCACCAGCTGAACCCAGAAAGTCAGACTCCCACCGTTCTCCTCAAATCCTACAGAGATCAGCTGCGGAGTCCACCAGGGCCCCTACCTGAGCCGACCCTCTTCAACATCTGCATGGCCCCACTTGCAGCCATCGTCAGAAACCACAGACTCAACATTGTCTCCTATGCCGACAACACACTGTTGATTCTCTCCCTCACCGATGAACCTACAGCCGTTAAGAGCAACTTCCATGGCGGGATGAAGGCAGTAGCTGCCTGGATGAAGGAAAGCGGCCTCAAACTCAACTCCGACAAAACCAAAGTCCTCATCCTGGAATCCACTCCCTCTGCTTGGGGTGACTCCCGGTAGCCAGCAGCACTTGGAACCCCCCTACACCCACCAACCATGCTCGCAACCTCAGCATCATCCTTGACATCATCCTTGACACCACGCTCTCTATGAACAACCAAATCAACACTGTATCATCCTCCTGCTTCCACACACTCCGTGTGCACAGAGAGATCTTCAAATGGATCCCCACTGAGTCCAGGAGAATGGTCACCCAGGTGCTCGTCAG
This sequence comes from Calotriton arnoldi, assembly GCA_963921515.1. NCBI lineage: Eukaryota > Metazoa > Chordata > Amphibia > Caudata > Salamandridae > Calotriton > Calotriton arnoldi. The sequence continues at coordinate 924,062 of CAWUFW010006203.1, forward strand.
CATTAAGCTCGACTACGGCACCACACTCTAAGCCGTCACAGCCCTAAAACTACAAAAGAAATTGCAGCGCATCCAGAACGCCTCTGCCAGACTTATCCTGGACATCCCCCACTGAAGCCACATCTCCGGTCATCTGAGAGACCTCCACTGGCTCCCGATCAACAAAAGAATCACCTTCAAGCTCCTCATGCATGCCTACAAAGCTGCCCACAACATTGGACACAAATACCTCAACCACCGCCTCTCCTTCTACACACTGACCAGACATCTATGTTCAGTCCATCTGGCCCTGGCCACTATCCCGTGGATCTGCGAGATGTCGGCTGGAGGAAGTTCCTTCTCCTGCCTAGCTGCGAAGACCTGGAACTGCCTACCTCTAAACCTCAGGCAATCTGTCACTTCCTAAATTCAGGAAGAACCTCAAGGATTTACTACAGGGTTAAGCACAGGTTTATTTAGTGGTCTTTGCGGTTCACGGTGACAAGTTTTGTGTTTATTACTTGAGTGGGGCTCTCACTCCTCTCAACTAATAGCCCTATTTCATATAGGTATGTGTTGAAATTTTTATCCTTTTCTTCATTATTTCTGTTTAGCTGGCCCTTGTTAAACAATGTGCCTGACATACAAACTGCTATCTGTTCTTTAATTCACTTTAGCCCCCTTATATTGTAAATGACACCCTGTAAAAAATTTGATTTCTATGGATGACTGTGTGTGCATGCGTCACTGTCTTATTGGTATATGTGCATAAAATATGGAAATGCACGCTGTTTGGATGTCACAGACCTATTCACTAACGACTCTCGACCGTTCATTTGTTTTACTTTGCTGTCATAACACTATATTGTTGGATTTACTGCTTTTTATTGTTCACAAGTAAAGACGTGTGCATGCTTCTGAGAGATGCAAAAAAATACTGCCCGTTTTTCAAAAATATCTACTATTCAGTATTTTGCTGTGTATGCCTTTTGAGTTCACCACTTACAATGCAAACTTCATCCTCTGCCTCCTTTTCAGAACATTCGTTTGAGAGTAGAGCTGGACTCTGAAAATGCAGTGTATTCAGCAAATTGGCTGTGTTCCCTACTTCAATACTGCATACATGCCAACATTTTGAAATTAGAAAGAGGGTGATTTTAAAATAAATTGGGGAATTGTATTTTCCCCATTGATTTTTTATTAAAGCAAAGGTAACTTTAGCTGCATTGGGCACTCCACCTACCCCCAAAAAGTCGGTTAAAAGTCTGGGGATTAAAATCGATGCCAAGCTATCCATGCATGAACAGATCAACCTGGTTACCTCCTCCTGCGTTTACCATCTGAGGACCTTTAAGAAAATCAGGAAATTCTTTACCAGGGAAGCAAGCATGGTTATCATGCTTTCCCTGATCATGTCCAGGCTGGATTATGCCAACGCCATCTATTTAGGGCTCCCTGCTAATCAGACCCATAGGCTGCAGTTGATTCAAAATCAAGCCGCCAGGCTGGTCTTTCAGCAACCGAGACACTGTCACATCCAACCACTTCTGAAGCAATTACACTGGCTTCCGGTGACTCAGCAGTCCATGTTTAAGACAGGCTGTATGGTCTTTAATGCACTTTACGAGAAGGGCCCCAAATTCATATCTGCTAAGATATCAAGGTATTTACCCAAACGGAATCTCAGATCGGCCACAATGTTTATGCTGACTATTCCAAGATTCAAGCGCAAGAGAACGGGTGGCTCCCGTTTTTCTGTCCTTGGCCCTACACTTTGGAATTCCTTGCCAATAGACATTAGACTAACATCTGAGTACACCAATTTTAGGAAAAAACTGAAAACATGGTTGTTTACTCTAGCCTATTGTTAGTAGTCCTTAGGAAGGTTCTCCCTCCTCTTATAGCGCCAAGAGACCTTTTGGTATATGTGCGCTTAATAAATTCCCTAAACATAAACATAAACATGGAGACTGCTAAACTAAAGCCATTTTTGACTTTAAAAAGAACAGGAGTCTCCTGTTTGAATTGTGTCTGTTGGCATGTATGATATTGTTGTAGTCCAAGGTGTGGATTCGTTTCTGCCCAGGATATCTAGGGCAAAGCACTCTACTATTATCAAACATTTCCTCTAACAAAAAGACAAACCTATTAGCTCTGTTATGCTTGGTTGAGAGCGTTATCGTCTGCAGCTCTCTTTCCCTGCTGCTATTGTTGATGCTGTTCACTAGGAAGCCCTCTTCAGCAAGCCTTTGCGAAATTTAAGATACAAAAAAGATTTTTCACATTCAGCCTACCTTTCCTCGAGTTGTAGAATGGAGATTGTTAAATATTTACCTAAACTTTTCTTGCGAAACAAAGCAAGCAAATTCTTATTTTTTCCGAATTAAACGTGGTTCAGCTCACAGAGGCCCTAAATTTACAAAAGCTCCAGAAAGCACTTAAGTGGGTCAACGCGTCTCTTTGATGCTCAATTTTATTACATCATTAGTCTGAAAGCCAGGCTTGAAGCATCTTTGAGGTCTATTGAGAGAGGGTGCATCACTCAGGAAGCTTTCAGCTCATCCTCTTAAAGGTCTGAGCTTGCCCTGACAATGCACTGTGTCAGCAAGGACTAGAGATCTAGGAGCGGATGAACGTTGAAATGACATTTACAGTGTCAGGCATTCACAAGCTGGTAGTTCCTAAAAGAAATATCTGACTTGCTTTCAAAACACATCCCGAGTTGCATCTTGTTGCTGAATTTAAACATGGCGGTCTACGTAAACTGTCATGGTTGCGCCAGGCTCTATTTATTTATTTATTTATATAGCGCGACATTCATCCCGGTGGGATATCACGGCTGCGTAATGACTGGGTAAGGGTTATTGCATGTAAGAAGGTACTTTTGTTTCATTTCTATTTGCGGCAATCATTGTGGTTTTGAGACAGCCAAAGTCAATATTGCTATTTTATCTATAAAGTGAAAATGGTAACCATTATGCTTACTCTGGCAAAAAAAAAGGCTGACTGCAGGGAAACAAAAACAAATTGAACAAGCTCGCACACTCATGCCATATGCGACATGGTGCTAATTACTTCCTCAGAGCACATTAAAACTGGAAGTTTATGGTATCCTGCACTTACATTTTAAATACAAATTAAGACTTATGGCAAAACAATGGAACAGATGGAGTCATATGAATCAGTAAGAACGGAAGAAGAGAATATTGGGACCCATAATTGAATGTTTAGATGAACAACATTTTGATGAAGTGGTTCTGCAGTTTGCGATTTATTTACAAATAAATATTCGGAGCGTTTAAATCGAATTAAGAACCAACATACAAAACTAGCGACATTTTCCCAATTTGCCCTAATGAATTCTTCCTCTTAACTTTTCTGTTACAATGTATAAGCCCTCATTAAGAAAAAATTACTCAGCCCCCCGCCGCAAACCATTTTGCTGCGCCTAGCTTTTTAATTTTAAAAGCGCAGGGATACGTCGTATTAAAAACAATACAACACATCCGTGGGCTTTCTCCTGCCCTGGCACACAATTGGCTGCCATTCGCCTGCGCAGGCACCCTTGTGTCATGTTGCAAGGATGCCTGGATTCCAGGGATGATTGTTTTTGTGCAGGAAGGGACACCTTACCGCACAAAAACAATAATTGATGGCATTTTCCTCTTTCTATGCATGCTGAACCATGCAGCACGCATAGAAAGAGGAAACAAATTTGGAGAAATAAAAATATTTCTCCTCATTGCGCCACTCTTGTGCCTTCCTTGGGGAGGCATAGGATCCTGACACATTCCCAGGTTTACAACACTTTGAGCCTCATTTACGAAAAAATGAAGCAGCGTGGTGCCGCAAGTCATTTTGCTGCTCCGAACTGCGTCATTTTGAAAGCACAGGGATGCATCATATTAACAATAATACAATGCATCCATGTGCTTTCCCCTGTGCTGGTGCACAATTGGCTTCCATACGCCAGCGCAAGCACCCTTGCGTCATGTTTAAAGGGTGCCTGCATTGCGGGGAGGATTGTTTTTGTGCAGGAAGAATGCAGCACGCAGAGTAACAGATAAAAACAAGGACAAATAAAAGTATTTATCCTCGTTGCGCCACCACTACGCCTCCCTTGCAGAGGCGTAGGATTCTGATGCATTCCCAGGTGTACAATACTTTGTAAATCAGGGAATGTGTCTGGTTCCATGGATGTTGTGTGGGAACACCCACATAAAACACCCACGGAACGCCCGTTTCATGCAGAGTAATGCGTGAAAGGGGCCCAAATTTACAAGGCCATGAAAAGTCATGCAGGGTGACTTTACCTGGCCTTGTAAATATAGGCAGGCACACTGCACCGCTGGTGCGTCAAAAAAAGTGACGCACCGGCGGCACAATGGCCTTGTAAATGAGGCCCATAGGCCTTAATTCTGAATGCAAGCATCTGTGCTAGCAGCTTTAAGGGACTGGCAAGTTTAGGTAGCTATGCAGTTTTCTTTTAATAATGCGAAAGCACTTCTTTTATTAGGGAATGAATATTGTAATTGGCCACCTTAATTTTTAATTACAACACACTGAAAGAGGAGCTAACATCAAGGAGAAACATAACTTTAGTAAACTGGTGAATGTGCACTATTCATGGTTATGAACTCCACACAGAATGTAGTACTCTTCTTCTTATTCTTTAATAGAAAAGAAAGCTTCCTGCACTGAGTATATTGCATTTTCACAAGTGTAGCTTACATAAATGATTGTAAGAGTGAACTATTGTGCTACTAGAGAAGAAGACAGAAGGCTCTTTCTTTCCAAAGCCAGCCTTGCCTGTTCTGCTTGGCACTGTGATGTCAAAGTCCATATTTTCAAAATGGTGGCTGTGATTTGCAGAGTCCACACTGAGGATCCTTGAAAGTCGGAAAGAGATTTGCACATATTTTTTTATATGCCCTTAAGCTGTGTGTTAAATGAGAAAAAACAATGTGCATGTAATTGCCAGACTTCCAAAGCTTACTTACCAACAGGGTCCGACTGGCACAGAAATTAGGCCCAGGCACCAAAATAAAAGTGGCCCCGGTTTGTGAATTAGATAACTAAAAAAGTGGCATATGTTTGAAAATTGGGGCAGTTTTAAACTTGTAAAGGGACTCTGCATTAGAGTTTTGCAAGGTATGAAAGACTGCATTTGAGCTTGCTGAATGAAATGTTTGTTTTAATATCTGGGAAATCAACAGTAAAATCCGTCCCAGCAAACCCTAAAACAGGCCCACAAACAGCCAGAAAGCGGCCCACACACAACCTTTCAGACCAGTCTATCAGGCACTGCCTGATTGCCCTATGGGCGAGTCCAACCCTGCTTACAAAACTTTCTGACTGGGGCATGGAAAAATGGAGGGACTAGATGTTAAGTGGCGAGGCTACAAGCTCCTAAAGGGTATGTTTAAGGGGCAAGACAAATCATGGAATTGTAACATTTCTGAAGAGTGAATGCCTATTTCTACCTACTGTGCACCTGGCACTGTCTATTTGGTCTTGCATGAGCGAAACGACTAATTTAATACGCTTTTACTTCCCTTCCTAAGCACATTGGCTCCCATGCCCAGAACCCCCAGGTTTTTGCATGCTTGGTTGGTCAGCCCCTTACAGCATTCCTGTTTTCTTTTGTCTGCTGTACATACATAATGCTCAATTCTCACACAGTTGCTTTTAATGCCCCATACCAGACAAAAAACTGATTCACACCCCATCACTTTTTGTGTTCTGGTACTCTTTGTTGTGCAAAAAATAAAACTACAAGTGCCAGAATCTCAACTGTCAGTAATTCTCTCTGTCACCTCCTCCCTATCCGTGGAATAGGGGTTTTGCTGCCCTATTAAAATTCCCCATGGCAGGGCTGTTGAAAAACTCATCCCAAACTATTTTGCCATTCTCGTACCTATAGTGTTGTATTATGGATAAATCAGACTTGCAGTACTAGCATATAAAGGGGAATCCATGACTGCATAGAATACGCAACCTCCCTTCCTCCCACCCATACTTGTCCTGAAACATCTATAAAGTTCTTAAAACACCTAATCCTCTAATGCACCCCTTTCCCAGGCATCCAAACCTTTTACAAAGGCATTTTTTCCTGGCCCCAAGTATGCACTTTCATTCATCTGGGGAGGCCTTACTGTGCATCTTTATTCTTTTTGCCAGTGCATCCGGGCATCAGAGTACTGAGATATCCATAAAAAGCTACCACTGCATCAGGTCCTGATACACATCTGTACTGGTGCAAATTCAGCGCTCTCAAGCACCAACTGTGCTCTGACTTGTTGCCTGTACTAGGATCTCAGTACTGAGACTCTCTGAGTACTCTTAAAAATGTAGTTGGTGCAACACAATCCAGTAGGGATTTGCATCACTTCCCTTTTTCTGGTAAAACAGTGCATTACTCAGTGCAAACAGTGCCTGCTGCAGAGAATTCCTAAACTCACAGAGTTGCAGTATTTAATCCCAAAGAGGCTAATTCAGCTTTATCTTCCTTCCAAGGTCAATACAATTAGTATGTCTCTGTTTATTATAGACTTAATAACCATAACATGCATCACAAACCAGAATTCAATCTCAGAAAATTTGAACTCATTCAAATACCCAGTTCGAATCAATTTGCAGCAGTTTGCTGCTTATTTTTGGGAAATGAAGCTGGCTTTATTCGCACCAAGGCATATATTGTACAAACAAAAGCAGTGCAGAAACAGTTCTGTTGCAGGGATTCTGCACAAAGGCAGAACTATGCGCAGGATTATGGGACCTTGGTGTACAGGGACTGGGTCTTTCTACCACCTTAGTACCCACGAGCCCAGGACCGACTAGCTATAGTGTCTCACTTGCTCTCCTACTCACTCACAGAGAAACAAATGATTAGACACCCCAGAACACAACACTCTCAGAACTCTCAGGAATCGCGGTAACAAGACACACCCTTTCGCTCTCACTCTTGTACTTGTCCACAATAAGATCTGACAGAGACGCGGAAAAGTTTAAAATATTTATTTTAACTAACGTGCCCTAACATGCAATATACGTGCCACGACAAGCAGGAAAATGACTAATACAAATACAGTCAGCATAGCAGCTAGTCCATATATCATGAGGGGAGATGTCATCATAAAAAGGCAATGGAGAAAAGACTATAGTGCCTAACCTCCCTCCCCTTGCTAAGAAGAAGTATTATTATATAATAGAAGATCTCTGGACTTTGTCAGCAGACCCCATACCTTAGCCTATAGAGAGTAGATCTACATCATAGGTGCTGTCTCGCTCTTCTCCCTGGAAATGTCCCTCTCCAAGTGTGTGCTACCTATTCGTGCATTCTAATAAGACCAGAGTGCGTTTGTCCAAACAACAGCTGCATCGCTATGCTTTGTCTAAGGGCTAAGGCCGGGCCAGAACAAAATAACAAGGGGCATTGTTGTTAGAACTTGCACCTAATGTTCAGTCAAAATCCCAGAATCATGCAGAGAGTGAACACAGCGATGAGTTCTCATGTGGAAGCAGTCATTAAAATTATTGCAAAAATAAAGACGTGTAGTAACGTGCGCAAAAGCAGCAGGCAAGCTGCAACGCGCTCATGCTAAATTAGTGAAAAATGACAATGCCCTTATGGGCCACGTGACAGTTCCTTCTATTTGTTCATTAAATGATTGTTCCTGGTTTACAGATTATTTGATAGAATTTCTATGGCACATATTAAATCATTTACAAGCAGAAAATGCTTCATAAATGTGCCGTGGCATATAACCCATTCTGGGACAGTTGCCGCTTTAATCAGCGGTAAATAGTGAAACACAGGTTTGCCCCGTTTTTGACAGCAGTGCAAAGTTTCAGTGATAAGGCACCTGCTATTAACTGTTTTGAAGCAATTCACATGCAAAGTACTGCACAAAAGTTGGCTCTTTTTTCCATGTACTCCTAGTGCTTCTTCAAGCCACTGGTTAGACTGTGCTTAAAATAGTGCTCGCTTCCTGACTCTTCAATTTAACTGGCCACATATCAGTAAACTGAGTCCATGACACACAAACTGGGGAACTGCATGTCTTAATGTTCAACGTCAAGTATGTAGATTAAGGCATTGAATCTCTGATATAAAAAACCTATGTAAACACTGCAGATCGCATTTGCCAAATTCAGCTATATTGCTTGGTTGGTTAACGCACCCACTGCAGAGACTTGTAAAGTTACATGTTCTAATTACAGCAAGACAGCATGACATTGTAATACACCACCTGCAGATATATGTGTGTGTCTGTGTGGGTCTACTACATAGAATCTTTGTGTAACCTTTCAGAGGCGAGTATCAATACCAATAAGATTTCTCTAGATTTCTCGAGGGGTTCATTTTCCAGCTGTAAAGAGGAGAAGGTCACATTTCCCCACCACAGTAAATCTGCTCTGATTGTTAATGTGCCTAATGAACGGTCCGGTTCACCTCGCAAGACATAAGTTCCAGTCCTTGATGGTCAACATACCTTCATAAACCATGTGTTTAAAGAGTCCACATCACCTTTTGAGGGATTTCTTCATGATATATATAACAGATGTTTATTTTTCCTAACTCAGTGGAACTCATGTGTTCATGAGACATCGACGGACAAATCAGTGACCTTTACTACATCTTGTGCTTGAACTATCATTCAAAGTATATCATACTCCATTTTTCTCCACATGATCTTTAATGAATACTTTTTTGCTGTCTGGCTAAAGGCAGCTCCAGCTGTCTCTCGGACACAGCTTTGTGTATGATGTTCCACAGAGCCAATTCTTGCTCCAGATTGGATAAATCTCATGTTGGTCTCAGTTGGCTTTCTTTTATTTGTTTTTCTCCTCCCTTTTTGTATTTGACCCGACCACAGGAGCTTTGTGGTTTCGCGTCAGTAGATTTATCATTCATCCTGCTCCGAACGCCTCATTGACTCCAAGAAAACAGTGGTCACTAGAAAAACTGCAGCAGAAATGTGGAAGATACAACATCGATCTTTACAGTCATTGACGACCATTATAAACAAGCAATGGCAAATCCTATCGGTCTTGCTTATGAGTAAATGTAAGTGAAATCGATTGGCATTGCCAATGCTTGTTCTATGCATGTCTTCCAAAAAGACTGCTATGGTTAGTCTTTAACCACAGCTTCCAACATATAGCCATAGCCAAGGATATCTTATACAGCCTATCTTCGCGTAACATTTCCTCCATTATCCACATAGATATTTAATAATATGGGTTAAACATATCCCAGTTTCTGCAGAGAATTAATGTATTCTCACCTAAACAATAAAATATAGGAGGCCTCTCTTCTGCTTTATTTCAGACATCATGTTCCAGGCTCTATGAACTCGACATAGCAAGAGCTAAAGTTCTTAGGGTACAAGCTACACCACACAAACATTTTAAACTAAAGAGAATCGGATATTTCTTGAATTTCTGACTAGAACCGAAGCAAAATGGATACCAAGTAGTTAAATACTGATCTTAAATTCAGTGTCTTCTTAAAAAGGTATGACGAAGGCATAACACATACATGGAGGGCTCAGAGCACATTCCCGATTTACCTCAAATAAATTTCTTTCATTCCCCAAACAAAGCAAATGAGGAGTGTGTGTGTTTGTGAGAGAGAGAGAGAAACGAGCGAGCGAGGGCGAGAGAAACGGAGAGCAAGAGAAGGGGCTGGAGTGAGCGAGAGAGGGGACAGAGAGAAAGAGTTAGAAAAGGGCAAGAGAGAAAAAGAAAGAAAAATACATTTTAGCAGGACACGTCAGCGGTGAGCTTGATAGCGCGTGACACAGCGGAAAAAGGGGCTTTGGCTAACTAAAGCAGAGTGTGTAATTTTACACCACCCGCTGAATCAGTCTAATAATCTCATTTACACAAGACTGAATTTTGGCCCATATCAACATTAGGTCCTCTGACAGATCGGGAGAGTTGACAGGGATTTGGCAAAAGATCTAGATGAATATTCCCCTCATGAGGACCTAGAACAAAGGGAATACTATTCAAACCACACTATATACAACTATATATAGATCTCATTATTTACATTAATCAATAACGACAGACTCAGTTTTTCTATTTACTTTGCTTTATCTATTTTTCTTTTTGTAAAGTATATGGAAATGGTCAAACAAAGACACAATATTGAATCTGAATCATCATACAAGAGAACATACAATCAGTAATTCATAATAACATCTCATTTAAGGAGCATGAGTTGAGTGGATAGAGTAAGAGAGGAAGTGCATTATAATAAGATACATGCAAATACAGAATCTCATATGAACCTAGGAAAACTACAGCACCGCGTGCTAATAGTTGAAAAGCTAACCCTCCGGCCGGAAGGGAAAGCTGGAGCAAACCTCACAAGGTATGAGGAGCAAAGTTAAAGGTGTCACCTTACAGACAGCGTCAGCTGAAGGATCTCAATAAGGAACAGCTCGCACGAACGCCTCGTCTCTCTCCTCTCCTAACCAAGCCTAAAAACATGGATTTTATCACTAATAGTTATACCCTAAAATGTATGAGTCCAGCCCTATTCTTGTTTCAAAATCAGAAAAAGTCTCTCTCTAATTAGCCACGAAGCATAGGGTGTCAATTCACACCACTTCCGTTGTTCTTCGCTCTCAAAAGTTCATTGTTTTGTTTCATGCCGTCATCATCATCCTTCAGAAGAGGAAATCAAATTCTTCTTCTTCCTCGTCAGGCGCACTTTCAAACACAGGTCGATACATTTCTAGCACAGTTACCCACAAACTAAAACTTTGCTTCAGACATTAGACAGCTTCCACAGATACTCGAAACACGTAGCAGCCATTTGACAAAAAAAACACAATAGTAATCTATAATGAATAGACCACATTTTTCTGCATTTCTACATTTTAAAGCAAAATTATCCCTAAGCCAGCTAGAAGATTTCTTTCCAAAGCGTGCAGTTTTTCTCTAGGCGAAATAAACTAGATCGGTTATTGGTTCAAAATAAAAGCTTCAGTTTCATAATTCATTTCAATCTTCATTAATCAATTAATAAACGCAATTCATTTTAAACTCAGTGGCGGCTCGCATATGGCGTGCTGCGGGGGAGGGGCAGAGTGGGGGGGTAGTAAACTCGGACATATGACAGAACGGAGGAAAGTAATTATTACGTTCCTCTGTTCCGTCGAATGTCCGAGTTTTGCAAAAGAAACAATTGATGGACGGAATGCTGGACAATGCAAACATTCACCCCCAGTCACAAGGATCTGTGTTAAATCCATCATTCTTTTGCTCACCACACCACCCCAGTTTGGACCCAACCTTATGCAAATCAGTCTTGACCCTGTTCCTTGTGGGAACAGTCCAGCCCGAACTGCCAAGCCAGGTCCTCCCTGGACCGAAAACAAGCATCCTGGGACCGGTTTCAGGGTATCACCCTTCATCAGCCAGGCTAGCTTGAATCCAGTGGTGTGGTGAGCACGGGACCCACATCTGGGCATACCCTTCCCACTTAGGGCGACATATGCAAAAGAAACAATTGATGGATGGAATGCTAGACAATGCAAACTTTCACCCCCAGTCACAAGGATCTGGGTTAAATCCATCATTCTTTTGCTCACCACACCACCCCAGTTTGGACCCAGCCTTATGCAAATCAGTCTTGACCCTGTTCCTAGTGGGAACAGTCCAGCCCGAACTGCCAAGCCAGGTCCTCCCTGGACCGGAAACAAGCATTCTGGGACCAGTTTCAGGGCATCGCCCTTCATCAGCCAGGCTAGCTTGAATCCAGTGGTGTGGTGAGCACGGGACCTACGTCTGGGCATACCCTTCCCACTTAGGGCGACATATGCAAAAGAAACAATTGATGGACGGAATGCTGGACAATGCAAACATTCACCAACAGTCACAAGGATCTGGGTTAAATCCATCATTCTTTTGCTCATCACACCACCCCAGTTTGGACCCAGCCTTATGCAAATCAGTCTTGACCCTGTTCCTTTGTGGGAACAGTCCAGCCCGAACTGCCAAGCCAGGTCCTCCCTGGACCGGAAACAAGCATCATGGGACCAGTTTCAGGGCATCACCCTTCATCAGCCAGGCTAGCTTGAATCCAGTGGTGTGGTGAGCACAGGACCTACGTCTGGGCATACCCTTCCCACTTAGGGCGACATATGCAAAAGAAACAATTGATGGACGGAATGCTGGACAATGCAAACATTCACCACCAGTCACAAGGATCTGGGTTAAATCCATCATTCTTTCGCTCACCACACCACCCCAGTCCATCAATTGTTTCTTTTCCATATGTCGCCCTAAGTGGGAAGGGTATGCCCAGACGTGGGTCCCGTGCTCACTGTTCCATCCATCAATTGTTTCTTTAGGGATATATGTACAGCACTGTTGAATTTTCAACATTCTACAGACTCCGCCCTCTTTTGCCAATAACACATCTAGGGCAGGTCTATTTTGTAAAACCATTGATCTCATGGCCACCATTTCAGTGTCTATCATCAAAAATCCACCAGCAGTATCTGTTGATAAATGATCAACCACTGTGGACAATTTTCTAATTTTGTGCGAATTCAAAATTACTCCAACTGAAGGTATCAATGCTCCAAAAATATCACCCACGATTTCTACAGCACTAATTCCCCTTTTGTTACGTATTAGTCCATTTTTACTCCTTTCATTGGTTCCATGATCTTTATCTATGTGATAAAACTTTGGAAAGACAATTCCCACATAACAATACCCATACCAACGTGCTGGTAACTTATAATAGGCATTTTTACCTCACACATAATAAATTCCAGGGAAAACAGGATCTGTACCTCCCTTCACACCCCAACCTCTTGTAATCAGGAAGGTTTGATCATATTCACTAGAACCAATGAAATAATTGTTATAATCTGTCTTCTTTCTTAATAAGCAAAGCTTCCCCCTATGATGCCAATCCAGGGTCATTGCAGCATATGTCTCACCTTTCTTATAATCTCCTTCTCTATGAGCCCAAGGAGGAATATGACTCTTTTGCTCACCAGCTTTCTTTTGAAAATTTCCTCTTCTATCTTCTACAACATTAATGAATTACATTTCTTCACTCTGTAAACTACAAGTTAGATTATTTCTATGGGCATATACAGTATCTATTGCCTTGGTAGTGTGAAAAGAATCTCCCATGTACTCGGCATTCTTTGCACTACTTACTACATTCATATTCTTTTGAATAGGAAGTTCAGAAAAAACTAAATATAGGTTAGAATAATAATACTGCAGCAGCCCTTTTTCATGGAATAAACTTGTTAGTACACTACACAAAATTCCATATGTTAGAGGTAGGTGATGATAAGTCACACCTTCAGACACAGAAGACAGTAATTGCATGCATATATAACAATCTCTAGCATCCATAGTATTCACATATTCATGAAGAAGCTTAGTAAAAACATTTAACGAGAAATCATTAATAGAATTATCTTGATGAAAGTCATTCCCAATTAATCTTTTAATATTAGTGTGTGGGTCTTCTTTAAGAGTTCCTCCCACATTCATTTCTATATTCACTAAATCATTAATAGTATTACTCTTAGTAGGAAACATAAAATAAGGCACAACAACTATTAATATTAACCAAACAATCATTATTAGTACTCATAGACAACAAACATTAATACATTTACGCCTAGTTGATCCCTGATTCTGATAACCAGTCTCCTGAATCCTAGCCACTTTTAGCTAAAGAAAAACTAAAAAAAACTTTTTTTAAAAACTATAAAATTCTAAAATTCTAGACTTGCAAAGAAAAATATGTGTATCCAAACACTTTCAGGCCTCAAGTCTCCACTCTTCCAAGACCTTCTTCAGTCCTTCTTCAAAACCTTCTTTTTTATTTTTTTTATTTGAGTCTTCTTAACACAGTTCACAGTTTCAACTTTAAACTCAGTTTCTTTTCTGTATTTCCAGAATATTTTCAATCTTCTGCACCCAAGTTTTTAACACAGTTCATTTAGGGTGGCTCATAGCAATTTCTGTGATTTGGCTCAATTTCTTTTCCACTGTTGTTTTCTCGATCAACTGTTTCAGCAACCAAATACGTCTATTCAGGTGCTGTGTATTTCTTGTTTGGTACTCTTGCTCTTTTGTTCTTCGGACTATATCTTCTTCTGAATCTCTTTGTTCAGATATTTCAACAATAGTATTTGGAACACACTCATTCAAATGTGTATTTTAGTCTTTTCACTCCTCTTGGCCATACATCTCCTTTTCTCGCTTTCTTCTTTTGAACTTCTTCAGTTTCGTTTTGTTCAGAACTTGTCTCAATATTTCTTTTAATTGATTCCTTTTTCTCTTCTTCACCTTTTCATACTGGAATCAATTTTTTCACTATATCGACATTAGCAGTCTCACAAGACCCAGTAGCTGGTTCCCACGTTACTTGATTCTCAGTCTGTTTATGTTCTCTCTGCTCCTTTTCTTTATTTCTTTCAACTGATTCTTCACTTTCAAGTGGACTTGGGACTCTTTGTGTGTGACTGGCATGTATCCAATTCGGCAAGCCACCACACTTTACTGCTGTTATTGTCACCAGTATCACTTGATATGGCCGATGCCATCGAGGTTCCAAACACGTCTTTCTCACGTGCTTCTTGACAAGAACCCACTATACTGGATTCAGGTTGTGTGCCTGTACTTGCTTTGTTGTGGTTGCAACTTTTCCAACCTGATGAGACACAGAACGGACCACATCAGCCAAACCTTTGCAATAATCGAGTACCAAATCATCAGTTATATTCATTAGTCGCCACACTGGTACTACAGGTTGTCTCACGGCTCTGCCCATGATGATCTTGTGTGGAGACAAACCAGTTTTTCTATCTGGAATACTTTTCAGACTCATCAGAACTAAGGGTAATGCATCTGGGCATTTCAGTGCTGTAGACGCACATACCTTTGCAAGTCTTGATTTTATTGTTCCATTGACCTGTTCAACCATGCCTGATGCTTCTGGTTTTTTAGGCACAATGCAATTTCTGTTCCATTTGTAATGCTGAACAAATCATCCAAATTATTTTATTGTTAAAATGTGTTCCCCTATCAGATTCCAAGGATACTGGGAAACCAAATCTGGGTATAATCTCTCTAAGAAGCAATTTGACAACTGTTAGACTGTCATTACGTCTTGTTGGGTAGGCTTCCACCCATCGAGAAAACAGACAGACAATCACAAGGACGTACTTTAGTCCAATACATCTTGGCAATTCTATGAAATCAGCTTGTAACCTAGTAAAAGGACCTGCTGCTTTCCCAATTCGTCTCCAACTAACAACTGTCTTTCTCCCTGTATTTTGCTGCTGACAAGTCACACACCTCTGACAAAGACTTTCTGCAATGACCCTGAATTTCGGGTTAAACCAGGATTCTTTAAACATTCTGATCATAGCATCTCTGCCTATGTGTGTAGGACCATTATAAAACCTCACCATTTGGGATAACAGACTATCTGGCATTATTGGTCTTCCAGCAGGATAAATCACACCTCATCTTCTTCCCTACGTGAACAACCTGCCTTGATCCAAATTTCTTTTTCTTCTGCACTTGCTTCCTCTTGAAGCTGCCTAATCTCTTCCTGTGTTTCGATTGATGAGAACATCAGATTGCATTTCTTTTCATCAGATTTCTGTACTCTTTTATTTATTGAAACTGAATTTAGCGCACAAAATCATGCAAATTCGTCAGCGTATTTATTTCCGACTGTGATATAATCACTGCCAGGTCTGTGTGCCGAACATTTCACAACCCCAACTTCTTTGGGCAATTGTAGTGCCAATAGTAGTTCTTCTACATATTCTCCATTTCGAATTGGTGAACCTGATGAGGTCAAAAATCCATGTTGAGACCACAATTGTCCAAAATCATGGACAACCCCGAAGCCATACTGGCTATCAGTGCATATTGTTACTCTCCAATTCTTTCCAAAATAGCATGCTCTCGTGAGAGTCACTAGCTCTGAAATTTGGGCGGATTTTATTCCTTTCAAGCATGAATCTTCAATGACATTAGCCACTGTACAAACTGCATAGGAAGCTCGCAAAGTTCCCATTTCATCTCTTAGACATGATCCATCCACAAACATCACACAATATGATTCAGATAATGGAGTATCTTTTATATCAGGTCTTGGCTTTGTACACAATTCAGTCACATCTAAACAATCATGGTCTGCTTCATCCACCACCATTTCACATTCTGGATTTGGCAACAAAGTAGCTGGATTCAGATTTGGACATCTTGTCACTGTAACATTCTCAGCTCCCAGTATCACTCTCTCATATTTTGTCAACAGACTACTCGTAAGGTGCTGTGTTCGAGTTCTTGTCAACAAAATCTCAACAGAATGCGGTACATCCACTTTCAATGGATGTCCCATCACAAGTGATTCACTTTGTTCCAAAGTCACACAAGTAGCAGCAACTGCTTTCAAACAACCTGGAAAGCTGCAGCTACACAATCAAGTGTTGCTGAAAAATATGCCATATAGGACGACGTGCTGTACCATGCATTTGCATCAGAACTGAAAGTGCACAACCGTCTCTCTCGTAACAGAATAGTGCAAAATCCTTGTTGAAGTCTGGCATTCCTAATGCTGGTGCACGACAAAGGCTGTCTCGCAACTCAACAAATGCCCTCATACTTTCCTCATCCAATTGAATTGAATCTGACACATCTTTATTAGTTAGTTTCTGTAATGGTTTAGCTGTCAGTGAGAATCTACTGATCCACTGTCTGCAATATCTAACCATACCCAAAAACATTTGCATCTCTTTCTGCGTCTTGGGATGTTTCATTTGCAAAATCGCATTTATTCGATCTTATGACACCTTTCTGACTCCTTTTTCAATTTTGTGCCCCAAATAAAGAACTTCTTTTTGACAAAATTGCAATTTTGCTGGTGACACTTTATGCCCACCTACTGCCGAGTGGTTCAATAGAGCAATAGTATCTGTCACACAAGCCTCTCTCGTCTTCAATGCAACAAGCAAATCATTGATATACTGCACTAACACTGAGTTATTTGACATTACCAATGACTCTAAGCACCTCTTAAAGATTTGGTTGAAGATTGAGGGGCTTTCGGTAGACCCTTGAGGAACTCGGCCCATGCCAAGACACGGTCTCCGAACCAGAACGCAAATAAAAATTGGCTATCTGGATGGAAGGGTATCGAGAAAAATGCTTGACACAAGTTGATCACTGTGAACCATTCTGCATCACATGGAATTTGATAAAGAATTACTGCTGGGTTTGGCACTTTTGGACAACAAGGAACTACTATCTGATTTATTTTCCTCAAATCCTGCACAATCCTATATTTTCCGCTCGGTTTCTTAATTACGAAAATAGGCGAATTACAAGGACTGCTTAGTATTTATTTTAAAATACCTTGTTCAATCATTATCTCAATCACAGGCATTACTCCTGCAATTCTTTCAGAATTCATTTTGTAAGGTGGTGTTTTGGGGAAATCTGCACCTTGTTTGACCAAATTTTGAAAAGGATCAACTCCTTCATCAATCCAATGTCTTACCCTGTGAAATCCACACATCAGTCAACACAGTTTCTCTCAATACAACAGGCAGATCTTTTGCTGTAAATAAAGGGTACAAAGCATTCACTCCTGTCCCTTACCTTGCCATCTTAAAAACAACATTCTCATCCTTGGTATGAAATGCTATTCCATCTGACGTACCGTAGATTGTGCAATTCATCTTGCATAACAAGTCTCTACCCAAAAGGTTAACTGGACTTGTATCACATACCACAAAATGATGTAAGTCTCTAAAGTCTCCAATCTGTACTCTCATTGGTTTTGTTACTGGAGTGTTGATCAATTGATTTGAAACATCTACAACTTGGATATTTTCTCCCGAGAGGGAGTAGGTTAGGAATTTCCACAGTTCTCATAGTGGAACGGGTAGCACCAGTATCTATAAGGAATGTAATCACATTACCTTCTACTTCTCCATCCACAAAAGGACCACACTGATCTACCTCTAGGGATGCACCAAGCACACACTCCTCCTCCCCCCTCAGGCACCGTCATTGAGATGTATCTGAATCATCCCCTTGGGACTGCAACCAATATTGTGAAACCACTTGTACATTTTGTTTTGCTGATTCATCCATATGAAAACCCATATTCGCACTGTACCTTTGTATTTGACCATTTATATTCTGAATTGGCATATGAGCTAGAGGTATTTGATGTAGAGGAATTTCTGAATCTTGTCCTCTTCCATCTAATATCAAATTCTGATTTTGCATTTGGTTTTGCATCTGATTTTACTGATTCTGATTCATATCAATAGTACCTGTACTACCACCTGTATTCGTCAACAGACTCCTACACTCGCGTTTCCAATGTCTGAATTTACCGAAAGCCTGACACAGATATTTCTTCTTCATATTCTCTTTATTATTCCTACCTCTCACACCACCACCCTTTGTAGCAATAACATTCTGAGTATCCTGAACAACCTGATCTTTGCCTTGAAATCCTGTTTGAGAAAAATCCTCAAAAACACCTTTCTGTGCTGCTTTCATCCGAGCCCACATTAATTTCTCTTTCAACTTCTTATGTCTCGTTTCAATATCATCACTACAATATTTGGCATAGCGCAATATCTTATCAATAGACTTACTTTGACAACAAATTAAATGCTGTTGGATCATCATGCTAATCTCTGGTCTCAATCCAAACACAAACCTATGTACAAAATGACCTATGTCCTTGTCAGTAATATTCTCAATGCCACTATAGGGTTTAAACACTTGGAGAAGCCTTTCGTAGTAAGCATGCACTGTCTCTTGTTTCTTGTGTAGTTCTGTCTATTCTAACCCAATCTGTCTTTTTTGGCGAAATCTTTCCCTTCAAATAGGTAATGACCTGATTATATTTTTTCATCACTTCATCAGATGGTGCTCCAGTTTTTGCATGTCTTGGGTATTCATCTTTTGGCCAATCTATTGCAATTTTACACTCAATCCACAAATCGGCTGGAACCACAATATCAAACAAACCATCTAAGTCTTTCCAGAAAACTTTTGAAACTTTCACAAACATCTCTACTTGTTTGTACCATTCTACCGGTTTTTCCTCTCAATCTGGGAAATTCAATTGTAAAAGATAATATATCCTGCCTTGACCACGGGACATGTACATATCCACCTCCAGGTACCTCTCTCATGGGATATATCATTTCAGTCACTTCTGTACCTGTCTCTCTTACTGGAAACATTAGTAAAACACCTGTATTTACAGCTGTTTCTTCCTTCTTTTTAGTCCATCTTCCTTTCCAACGATCTAATTCACCCCATCGTCTTAATGTGTTAATCAACTCCTTAATCTGCAATCGCTTTCCTGAAGCATTCAAACTCTTCAGATCTTTGTCACTGAAATCCAATCTGTATGTTTTCTGTAAACCCTTTGATTTCTCTATATCTACTCCATATGTCTGTGCA
The DNA here is from genome assembly GCA_963921515.1 of Calotriton arnoldi. Lineage (NCBI taxonomy): Eukaryota > Metazoa > Chordata > Amphibia > Caudata > Salamandridae > Calotriton > Calotriton arnoldi. Next base: position 943,550 of record CAWUFW010006203.1, read on the forward strand.
ACTTCAGCAAATTTTCATGAAGATTTCTCGCTCTTGTGATATTTTTACACAAAAATAACAACTCTTCTTCCTGATACCTACCCAACCTCTCTGGGTTAATCATACCTAATATCATTTCTTCCAAATCTACTTTTAATTTACCTACATCCATACTCACTTTATTAGATGTCATTCCTCTGATACACTCATCCAATTCCTCCGGTGAAGGCCCTAAAGACCCTCCAGATGTAGGTGTAGGTGTCACCTTAGTATTCTGTAATAAGCTCCTTGGATCAATCTGTATACCTCGTTTTGGAGTTTCTGCTGATCTTTCAGAAATATCAATCAATGATTCTGATCCACTCGCTCCATCACTAATTCTGTCACTTAGTCCTGGAGATAGAATCTGTTCTAAAACTGCAGGAACCGTTAGAGCATGCACTTGTGAAATATTCTGTTCCTTATTATATAATGGAACTACAGGACCAATAGTCACCGGAAATGACAAAGTGTATGCATTTAAACTCAACTGATTTATTCTTTTGGTCAAATCTCCTTTTACCTGATTCACTACGCTATTATTTTCCCTTTGGGAATCTTCTATCTGAACCAGTGGAGCACTTGGTGATGGTCTCTCTTGTTCTTCCTGATACGGTGGAGGTCTATTCATTAATAATTCCTCCAACAATTCATCATCTACCTCATTAAGATCTGATTCTGTTTCTGGAATGTTCTTTTTCTTTTCTTTGCATTTCCCTCTTTCATTATTTTCCACTAATACAACTGGATACATTCCTTCACCCATTGCCACTACATCTCTCCTCCACTTTTTCATCTGTGCATCCCATTTTGCCTCTGAATATCTACTCACAGTGTTTCTGTAGCTATTCTCAGTTCTATCCTTGCCTCTTTTGTATGCCTCATGTTCCCACTCTTCAAGTGCTTCATACTGCAAAGGTCTCGGACTTGGTCTCAATTCATTCATCAGATATCTCAAATTTTCTAAAATCCTAGTGTTAAAAGTACCATGCTCTGGAAATACCATATTACCATCTCTCTCTGTATATTTCACCCAATTTTCCAACCATGTATACGTATGACAACCCCTTTCTAATGACATAAAAGAAGCAGGCGTTCCCTCAGGAGCTACCGGAATTCCCTCTCTAATGGGTATAAGTTCATCCTTTCTAAACAATGTTTTCAACAGCTTTAGTAACTTCATGTTTGTTTTGATCGATCGCTAAACTCCTATCCAAGAAATGTTTCTTCAGTACTTCTAAAAAAATCAATTGGTTCTCGCTGTGCAATACCAGCGCGATTCACACCAAACAACCAATAACGGCGTATTTCTCTTTATGACAACTCACACTAGTTACTAACCAATTGCAGCGTGGCTTTCTGTGATGTCAGTATAACTCCTACAACTGACCCTCCCTTTACAAAAAGTATCGTCAACTATTTACAAAATCTTTTTAGACAAACATTGTTAGAACACATAGACATTCCAGCTTGTCTCCTCCACTATAAGAAGATAGATACAAACTCTCCAAGAATTCTTTTGCTACTTAGTAAAATCTCCGACCAGCGTGATTCTACTCTCATTCAAGTGAAGACTTTCAGGACTTCTCTAGATGCGCTTTCTAAAGGTACCCAAATAAATCTCTACTATACTAACTCCAAAGTTCCCTGTGGAATATTGATAATACGGCTATTAGTCAATACTTGCATCAACAGCAGACAACGCAATACTACTTAGTGTATGCCACACTAAGACAAGCCCTTGAGCTTATCCCGGGATCTTAGGCCTCTTCAGACCTGCTAACAAATTTCCTTTAAGGTCAAACCAGTACGACCACTACATGTAACAAAAAGTACAAAAGATTAATAACAGAACAATAAATCCATCTTAATCAATTGCCAATATAATCATCCTACTCTAACCATCCTCTGCTAGAGGGGCGGAGCTTGCCCGGCTGGAAAATGGCCGCTCTGATTTACAGCTCCGCCACACACCGCAGTAATCCGGCAGCCATCCGTTTACTCCTCACCTCTATTTGTTGCAGCTGCGACGGCTTTGCCCTCCTGAGCCCTCGATCCATCCGGGGCTGTGCTTGCGTGCCCGAAATCCCTGCTAGGAGCCACTGAACTGCGGCTTCGCGGGTGCGGCGCGGCCTACTGCCCGCGTGCTCGCAGGAGGAGCCGGCGGGTTTCCTGCTTCCCGGGCCGATTCTGCGGCGTCGGAGCCGGCAGCTGCTTGGGCCTGGCCCGGGACTGCTGGTGACTCCCTCTGACCCGCTGCCGCTCCGTGCTGGGCCCCCCGGAGGTTTGAGGACCGCGGCGCTCCTGCTTTCTGGAGGCGGTCTGGGACGGCCTGGTTGCCGGCCGTGGCGGAGCCTGGGGAGCGACGCGGCCACTCCTGGTCGGTTGAGACTTGGGGAGTGCCGGATCTTGGCTGCGCTCCTCTGCGGCTGCTGCGCCTGGGATCACCGCTGGTGGAGTCTCCTGGGAAGGTGAGGCATCCTCGCGCTGAGCTGCAGGGGGCCGACTGGGTGCCTGCTCCCCTGAACGCCGAGTGTCCCCTCGGGCGGCTTGTCTTCGCTCCTGCACCTCGTTCTGAGCCTGGCGCGGAGGTCTGCCTGAGGCGCCAGCTATTACAACTGTGAGTACAGCCCTGCCCTGCGTCTGAAACTCCCTTGTGCCTGTGGCATATGCCATTCTACTCCATTGGCGCTTTCCTGCTTGGCACTGAGACTGGTGGAGAGTGCTGCATCTTCTGGTTTTGTGTTTGCTGCTCTGTGGTGCTGCTGCCCATATAACAATACCTACCTCTACCCTTTCTCAGACGCACGCTTTGCACTGCCTTCTCATCTTGGCTGAACTCTTGGATAGTTGGTTGCTGGCTGTCATCTCCTAATTGTGGTGCCCGCATTGCCCCTACTGGCCTGGGTCTGCAGACTCGGTCTTCATCCGCTCCTGGTCTCCGCTTCGCTGCTGCATCCGGGGTGTGTTCTTCTGGGTTGCCATTGTGTGCTGATTTGGCGATGGGGAAGCCTGACAAGTCCCAACCCAACCTCAATTTTGAGCATCGCAAGTCCCGGCGCTGCGAGGAGGCGTCAGACAATGCGCTTTCCGAGTCGGAGGCCCCTGCGGAAGACCCAGTTGGTGACATCAAGCCGATCATTGCGGCTATGCAGCAGGGGCTCACTGCCATTGACTCCAAGATAAATACGTTGGCCTACAGGATGGACAGGATGTCCGAGAGGGTCGATAAACATTCAGAGCGCATAGACATGGCAGAGCACCGCATAACTGAACTTGAAGAGGCACAAACTGACGCTGGTAGCACACAGAAGCGGGTCGAGCGTACATTACCTGCACTGCAGGATCGGGCTGAGGACCTACGGGCCTGGCGGAATCTACAGCGACCGGAAATATGGAGACATTTGTAGAAAAGCTTTTGACCTCTCTTCTAGGTGCGGATACTTTTTCCCAATTATTTGTTGTTGAGAGAGCACATCGCTCGCTTGGACCTCGCCCCCAGCCTGGTGCCCCGCCTCGGCCTATAATAGCGAAACTCCTTAACTACAGAGATGCTGCGCTGCGCAAGGCACGGGAACTGGGAACTTTGCAATATGAAGGCTCTTCCATCTCTCTGTTCCCGGATTTCACTCTCAAGGTACAGGAGGCCAGGCGACAATTTATTCCCTTGAAACGGAAACTGCGTGACCAACATATCGAGTACGCTATGTTATATCCAGCGCGTCTGAAAGTTCTCTTTGATGGTAAACCCAGGATATATTCAGACATGCAGTCCCTGCAGAAAGCATTTCGTGAATGGGATAAAGTTGGCAGACGTGCGAAGGATCAGAACGATGCTCCTGTACCAACTGTTGCACCCGGCAGTCTAGACGACAATGACTGAGATAATGGTGACATTCCATAAATGCAATGATGCTTTGCTTGTATTTTTTGAAGTAGCTTTGCACGATCATAGCGTTATATATGCATCGCCGACCTGTCTTGTGGGTGGGCCAATATGTTTCATTAGCTACGATGTTGTGGGCTTGCCCTGGGTCAGTTTTCTTCCTCACAATATCATCTCCCGCCTCCGGTCCGGTCCCTGGATAGGGAGGTCAGGGCATTATATTATCTCTCAAGGAGGTGTATATTTAGTACGCTAATGGTACCAACATGGCACATCTTCATTTGCTATTTGTTATTGGTCTCTTGCTCTGTGTCATGCAATTTTGGAGAATTGGGTATTTTGCATGCGGTGTTGTGGCGGTGGGTTGGTTCAGTTTGTGTTGCTGGGTAACATCTGCCCCACTGCGTTAGCCGCTGTATCACTTCTTGTTTTTGGTTATTTTTATGTTATTTTGGGTGTGACTGTATCATGGTCGCCTTTTTTTGGGGTATATGGGTGGGTGTATGCTCGCCTCTGCAAAGTTGGGGAGTGCAAGGCGTGGGTGGAGGGAGGTATGTTTAGTCGGATTGTTCCCTTTTTTCCATTTTTCTTTCATGGATCACATGCTCAATTTCTGTATGCATGGTGGGGGGGTGGGTGGTGGGGCTGTGGGTGGAGATCACACTTTGTGCAATTGTTGTTACTATGACTGAACCTCATGCTAGGGCCAGCTTGCCCAAACGAATGACCTTTATGACATGGAACATCCGTGGTTTAAATGACCATCGCAAGGTGCAGAAAATTATTGCATATCTGAAACGTAAAGAGATTGACGTGGCGTTGCTTCAGGAGACTCATCTGCCTCCGGGATCTGCGCTCCTCACTGGAAGCAGATTGGCAGGGATTTCACATGCAGCTTGTTTCACTTCCCATTCTAGGGGGGTATTGACATGGCTTAACCCTAAGGCAGGTTTCAAGTTAGAACCATTGCTGACAGACTCGGCAGGCAGATATGTAATGTCCCGATGCTATAGCCCAGAGTGGGACTTCCTAGTTGTCAACTCATATGGTCCAAACTATGACGATCCAGGGTTTTATCGCTCACTGCTTGCCTTACTCCAAGATCGCTGTTCCATTCCGATATTCTGGGGGGGAGATTTTAATTGTATAATGGACACGAATCTTGATCGCTCTAGGGGCCCTACTCGTCCGTCCTCTTTCTGCCTCGGCGAAGGCAGTGGAGGACATTGCTTTACAACTTCAGGAGCCCGTGGGGGGTACACACATTACTCTGCGCAATATGACATTCACACGCGCATTGACTATTGGTTTATTTCACAATCCCTGTTGCCCAGGGTGCTGGATTGCTCTGTCCTGGCCCGTTCTTTTTCAGATCACTCTCCGGTCACGGTCACTGTGGCGGTGCCCCCTCGTTCCCCTCCTCCATTTTTGTGGCGCTTTCCACCATATTCGCTGTTAGATTCTGTTTTCCACTCAGAGTTGAGTGGTGCGATCTCGGAATACTTCGAGATCAATGTGGGATCGGTCGACTCCTTTACCACAGTGTGGGAGGCGTTTAAGGTCTTCATCAGAGGCGTAGCCATTAGTAAACATGCAGGTGTTCCTCGTGCTATTCGCGATCGCCTTGCTTTGCTGGAGACCCGATTATCGGACCTAGAAGCACGCCGATTACTCACTAACGACCCTGAGTTGCGTGAACAACTTAAGGCCACACTGGCTGAATTCCATGAGGAGGCTGACAGTGAGGTCAAGCATATGGGCAAGTATGCTTCCGCTAGAGCTTACGGAGAGTCTGATCGGCCTGGCTCAGTGCTGGCGGCAATGGCCCACCGCCGACTTGATGCTGGAGGTATCGTCGAATTGGAGGGGGTGGATGGGTCGCTCCTGACGCAGCCCACTGATACTAATGCGCAGTTCCGCTCTTACTATCAGGAGTTGTATAGCTCTAAACAAGCCCCCAGTGATGATGATATCTCTAACTACCTAGAATACATACAGCTTCCCTGGTTACAAAATTGGCAGCAAGAGTTTTTGATGCGCCCTGTTGAGGCTGCGGAGGTTCGCCTCGCTTTGGGTTCGATGCGTGAGGGAAGCGCCCCAGGGCTTGATGGCCTTACGGTCGCATTCTATAAGGGCTTTAGTGAGCTTCTAATTCCACATCTAATATCTCTATTTCATGAGATGGCTGCAGATGGTATAATGCCCCCATCCATGCGAGAGGCGTTGATTATTACTCTGTTAAAGCCCAATAAAGACCCCCATGAATGCCCCTCTTATCGTCCGCTCTCCTTAATTAACGTGGACACTAAGTTGTTTGCGAAAATCTTGGCGAATCGTTTATCGCCGCTTCTTCCTCAGCTTATAGGTCCTGAACAAGCTGGGTTCATCCCGGGTTGCACGCTCTCACATAACCTCCGCACGGTTTTTGGGGCTCTGCAGCATGTCCACCCGGAGGTTAAGGCCGCCGCGGTTTTTTTAGATGCCGAGAAGGCTTTTGATTCAATCGAATGGAAATTCATGTATGCTGTGTTGCGTCGAATGGGGGTCGGTGAGGTGTATCTGCAACTGGTTTCGGTATTATACAATTCTCCAGTGGCTCGGGTGCGCATGGGGGATGTGGTCTCTGTCCCGTTTCCAATCATGTGGGGCACCAGGCAGGGGTGCCCGCTGTCCCCGTTGTTGTATGCTGTAGCTGCTGAGCCTCTGCTGCAGGCATTGCATGAATATCACGGGCATAGAGGACTTCGTTTTCCTCATTACAATCTCATTACCTCTGCTTACGCGGATGATACCCTTTTATATATTAGAGATCCTGAGCTCCATCTATCACCAGTGATACGCGAGGTGCTGCGCTTTGGTGGTCTTTCAGGCCTAAGGATAAATTGGGATAAATCCATATTGTTTCCGCTGACACCTGCTACAGAGCAGTTTCCGCTTGATTTCCCACTACAATGGACCACTGAACCGGTGCGTTATCTGGGCATTCAGGTCCACTCTGCCGCTGACGAGGTAATTAAAGCTAATTATGGTAAAGTGATCGATAAGCTTGGGGACGATATAGATAGATGGATACGACTCCCATTGTCCTTGGCCGGTAGAGTCTCTTTGATGAAAAAGGTTGTACTCCCTCGCCTGCTCTTTCTCTTTACTAATATTCCCATAGTGGTACCTCAACGTCTGTTTCGTGAACTCCGATCCCTGATGATCAAATTAGCATGGGCTGGTAGGTCCCCTAGAGTCGCCTTGGACACCCTCATGCTTCCGTACACTGCCGGCGGATTGAATGGCCCGAATTTTGAACTATATTACAGGGCCGCACAGGCCTTTCATGCATACAGCTGGGTGCATGGGTCCCATGATTTGCCCCATCTTCATATCGAGAGAGTTGCTGCTGCCCCGCACTCCCTGCCTCGCTTTTTAACGCAGACCCCAACGAGGCGCTGCAGCATACTGGACTCGATCAACTCCATTGTTCACGCGTGGAATGCGTTGCTCAGAATGTACGATGGGGCGCAATTATACTCACCCCGAATGCATGTTGAATGGTGCCAATGGTTCGCCCTTAGTTCGGAGAAAGGGACTCTGGATTCCGTTAAAAAATTATGCATACAGAATATGAGCGACCTCTTCAGACATGGGCGGGTGGGCACGTGGGAGGAGGTGGCGGGTGCAGACAGTGCGCATTCGGCTCTGACTTCTTCAGAACCTGGCATGCTCTGCAGGCGATTCTGGGGGAAGACTTACAGGAGCCCTTGATCATTGCTCCTGTGTCGGTTCTGTTGAGTGCTCAGTCCCCGTGTAAGCTCATTTCCAAGTTATACGCCTCAGCTCTGGACACGAAGACTTCCTCCCTTAGCAAGGTTAGGCAAGCCTGGCAATTAGATATAGGCGTTCCCATTACCGATGACATATGGCTCTACTGCTGCGAGGTTACCCGTAAGATTTGTATTAATGGCCGTCATCGTCTCGCCCATTTTACATTTTTAAATAGAGTTTATTATTCCCCTTTACGTCTATTTGGGTATGGATTGAGGGACACTGATAATTGTGAGCGGTGTTATGCGCCGCAGGCTGGCTTTTTTCATCAGGCATGGCAGTGCCCACAGGTACAACATTATTGGGGATCAATATTTCAGAAGCTGAATGACATACTTGAGCTATCCCTTGCTCCAGATCCCCTACTGGCGCTCCTGGGTTATACTAAACCCCTTAAGAAAAATGTGCGTAAACTGGTTGCAATCGGCCTTCTCCTCGCCAAGCGTCGGCTGGCGATGCGTTGGATGAGAGGCCCTGTCCCCACGGTGGCAGAGTGGGAACACGATATGGTCTACTGCAATACGCAGTCCGATGTTTATAATGAAATGCTCCCTCCTTGTAACCGCCCAAAGAGTTTCTGGGGTATGTTTGCTCAATATCAAGTTGCACAACTAGCTGTGGTAGACACTCCTGAAGATTAGGAAATAACTGTTTGCAATTTTTTTTTCTTGTACAATCAATGTCTTAGAATATTTCTGCAGATTAATTTATTACCCTGTAAGGTTCTTCTGCCCATCAGCAATCTTTATAACAGAATTGTCCCCGCCTGAGTATCTCACTGCTGGTTTATTATTTCTTCACTCGTCATGTCACCTGTTCCTCACCTGCCCTCCCTCTAATTGTTGCCATGCTCTGTTTCGATACTGTTATGTACACAATTGCTTTTGACTTCAGTGATCCATATTGGTGTTATTTTGTTTTTCTTTTTGCTTATTGTATGTATGTTGAGTTTCACTGTTTTTCCAAAAAGCAATAAAATACAATAATAAAAAAAAAAAAAACATCCTCTGCTACCAAAAACTGATAGCACGTGACACAGCAGAAAAAGGAATTTTGGGTATCTAAAGCAGAGTGTGTAATTTTACACCACGTGCTGAATCAGTCTAATAATCTCATTTACCCAAGACTGAATTTTGGCCCATATCAACATTAGGCCCTCCGACAGATTGGAGAATTGACAGGGATTTGGCAAAAGATCTAGAAAACATTATTTCTGTGCTCTATGTCATACTATTCATTTTTGTAGAGCAAACAAATAAAATGATAATCACTTCTTGGCATTGAGGGATGTGTGGACTGAGTCATTAGGTTGCTTGGATGGCATGGAATGTTGTGGATGCCATAGGTTGTAGTTTTATGGCAATACTGTTCACCAAGGTTGCGTACCAATGACAAGTTGAACAGTGGGTGTTAGATGTATTACACAGTAGACGCAGGAGCAGCTGAATGAGGCTGGACTTGGTGGGGTGGTAGAGATTGCCTTGAATTCATTATTTTGACAACACAAGAGTGCCCATGTATCCATGGTTCATGGGATAAATGTAAAGAGCAAATAGTGGTATATAATCTGGGGGAAGGAACTGTAGGCATCTGCAAATAGAGGAATCAAAATTGTGCAAAATAATTGATTTTGGATAACTGGGTGATGCTGGCAGCTTTGTTTTTTAAGGGTGTTGGGTTGAGGGAAAGAGGGATTTGCTGTGGCATTTGAGAATAGTAGAGAGATCCAAAACGATCATGATTTAAGCCTTTTCCATGATGAACTTTAATTGTTTTAAATCATAAAGTGTTCAGTTGAAAGGAGATAGCTGGTGAGTAAGATGAATTTCTCGCCAGATTTCCTCTTCATAAATATGACTTGCTGCAGAAAGGAGCCCAAACAACTGAACCAGGGTAACACAGGCAGCAGGATAAAGGAAGGGGCATGAATACTGAGTGTGTGCCTTAAGGATGTTTTATTGAACTTGGAACCCTGGATACCCTGGAGGTTGGGACAGAGCTTCACCAACCTCCCAAGGCTGATTTGCATTTTCATTGCAATGCCGATTGCGCGTATGGAGCGTTGACGTCATTGCAATGAAAATGAGACTGAAACTTAGTTTCAGTTTCATTGTTTCGGTGCTTGTGGGGCTATCTCAGCCCCCCAAGCACCGAAACACTTGGGAGAGGTATCATTAGAAAGAGGAGACTCTCCCCTTTCCAATAGTACCCTTCCCTAGTGGATCCCTGCTTAGAGATTGCCCCAGGAGGGCGATCCCCAAGCAGGGATCCACCCACTAGCCACAAGGGAAGGGGGAGCGGCTCCTTGGGCAAGGGCCTTTGTCCCCCCATATAATTTGGGTAAAACAGTCTTTCTGTCCCCCTGGGCAGTAGCCCCCAATCTGCTAGGGTTCAAAATCTACAGCTAGGCACTTTGCAAAAAAAGGGTCAGTTTTCACTGTAAAAATGTGGTGTGTCCACGTTGTGTTTTGGGCCGTTTCCTGTTCTGGGCACTAGGCCTACCCACACAAGTGAGTTACCATTTTTATCGGAAGACTTTGGGGAATGCGGGGTGGGTGGAATTTTGTGGATCCACGCAGATTCCAGAACTGTCTATCACACAAATATGAGGAAAATGTGCTTTTTTGACAAGGTTTGAGGTTTGCAAGGGATTCTGGGTAACAGAACCTGGTGAAAGCCAGACAATTCACCCCATCCTGGATTCCCCTGGGTGCCTATATTTAGAAAATGTATAGGTTTGCTAGGTTTCCCTAGGTGCTGGCAGAGCTAGGGTTCAAAATCTACAGCTAGGCACTTTGCAAAAAAAGGGTCAGTTTTCACAGTGAAAATGTTATGTGTCCATGTTGTGTATTGGGCCGTTTCCTGTCCCGGGCACTAGGCCTACCCACACAAGTGAGGTACCATTTGTATTTGAAGACTTTGGGGAATGCGGGGAGGGTGGAATTTTGTGGATCCACTCAGATTCCAGAACTTTCCATCACAGAAATTTGAGGAAAATGTGTTTTTTTTACAAAGTTTGAGGTTTGAAAGGGATTCTGGGTAACAGAACCTGGTTAGAGCCACACAAGTCACCCCATCCTGGATTTCCCTGGGTGTCTAGTTTTTAAAAATGTATAGGTTTGCTAGGTTTCCCTAGGTGATGGCAGAGCTAGGGTTCAAAATCTACAGCTAGGCACTTTGCAAAAAAAGGGTCAGTTTTCACTGTAAAAATGTGGTGTGTCCACGTTGTGTTTTGGGCCGTTTCCTGTTATGGGCACTAGGGCTTCCCACACAAGTGAGTTACCATTTTTATCGGAAGACTTTGGGGAATGCGGGGTGGGTGGAATTTTGTGGATCCACGCAGATTCCAGAACTGTCTATCACAGAAATATGAGGAAAATGTGCTTTTTTGACAAAGTTTGAGGTTTGCAAGGGATTCTGGGTAACAGAAGCTGGTGAAAGCCAGACAATTCACCCTATCCTGGATTCCCCTGGGTGCCTAGATTTAAAAAAAATGTATAGGTTTGCTGGGTTTCCCTAGGTGCTGGCAGAGCTAGGGTTCAAAATCTACAGCTAGGCACTTTGCAAAAAAAGGGTCGGTTCACAGTGAAAATGTGGTGTGTCCACGTTGTGTTTTGGGCCGTTTCCTGTTGCGGGCACTAGGCCTACCCCACAAGTGAGGTACCATTTTTATTTGAAGACTTTGGGGAATGCGGGGTGGGTGGAATTTTGTGGATCCACACAGATTCCAGAACTTTCCATCACAGAAATTTGAGGAAAATGTGTTTTTTTACAAAGTTTGAGGTTTGAAAGGGATTCTGGGTAACAGAACCAGGTTAGAGCCACACAAGTCACCCCATCCTGGATTTCCCTGGGTGTCTAGTTTTTAAAAATGTATAGGTTTGCTAGGTTTCCCTATGTGACGGCAGAGCTAGGGTTCAAAATCTACAGCTAGGCACTTTGCAAAAAAAAGGGTCAGTTTTCACTGTAAAAATGTGGTGTGTCCACGTAGCGTTTTGGGCCGTTTCCTGTCGTGGGCACTAGGTTTACCCACACAAGTGAGTTACCATTTTTATCGGAAGACTTTGGGGAATGCGGGGTGGGTGGAAGTTTGTGGTTCCACGCAGATTCCAGAACTGTCTATCACAGAAATGTGAGGAAAATGTGCTTTTTTGACAAAGTTTGAGGTTTGCAAGGTATTCTGGGTAACAGAACCTGGTGAGAGCCAGACGAGTCACCCCATCCTGGATTTCCCTGGGTGTCTAGTTTTCAAAAATGTATAGGTTTGCTAGGTTTCCCCAAGTGCCGGCAGAGCTAGGGTTCAAAATCTACAGCTAGGCACTTTGCAAAAAAAGGGTCAGTTTTCACTGTAAAAATGTGGTATGTCCACGTTGCGTTTTGGGCCGTTTCCTTTCACGGGCACTAGACCTACCCACACAAGTGAGGTACCATTTTTATCGGGAGACTTAGGGGAACACAGAATTGCAGGGCAACTGTTATTACCTATTGACTTCTGGTGCAATTCTGCATTCCAAATGTAAGACAATGTGTAAAAAAGAAGTAACTTTTAAAAATGTCCTATAATTCACATGCTAGTACGGGTACCCACAATTTCGGATATGTGCAAATAGCTACCGTTGCTAAACTCTATATTTTGTTTCCATTTCAGAAATACATAGGTGTCTTTCATACCGATTTTTCACTATTTATATTTTCCCAAATAAAAAGCTATATACCCGGTACACAATAAAAAACCATTGCAAGACGCTGCTCAGTTATTGGCTCTGGGTTCCTCGGGTTCTTGGTGAACCTACAAGTCCTATATATCCCCACAACTAGAGGTGTCCAGCGGATGTAACGGTATATTGCTTTAAAACATCTGTCATACTTAGAAGAAGTTACAGCTGAAAACGTTTGCAAAATTTGCTGTTTTTTTTTTAACTCATTTTCAATTTTTCCCATTTTCAACTGTTAGTTTCTATAAGAAAACCTTGAAGGATCTACAAAAGTGACCCCTTGCTGTCTGAATTTTGTCTACTTTTCAGAAATGTACAGCTTCCCAGGATCCATTATTGCTTTTATATCCATTTTTACCATTAACTGGAAGGAGGTTGAAAGCACAGAAAATAGCAAAAATAGGCTATGTGGGGCGTGGCCAAGCTGCGTAGCGTAATGGCCGCCTAAACCACAGGCTCCGTCCTAGCTGTCTTCCCCACGACTATCCGGCACACTTATCCGCAACCCGAACTTGAATCCACGAACCGGAGGGGCGCGGAGTCTCACCCGGGCACTCCCGTGTTCTTCAGGGGTCCGCTGCCGGAGCTACGAGTCCCGACAGATTGGGGCCTTTACATCCGCCCGAGCCGGGGCCTGAGGTGCTGGTGGGTGCGGGGATTGGAGCGAGTGAAGGCGGCCACATCTCAACGCAAGGCCAGGGTCCCACTCGGCCTACCCAGCGGAGACACTCTCCTCGCCTGAAACACTCGGCGGACCTCCACCGTCTCCCGGGTGGTGCGGCGATCAACTTTGCGGGAGCCCCCCGCCGATGCCAAATTGCGGGGTGGCCCTAAAACGGAATACCCATGGACCAATGCGGCGGTGATTAATCCTCCAACAACAGCACAGGAGGATCCGGGGGTCAACAGCGGAGACTGGGGAGTGGCGCTCTTTTCTTCCCCCCCGCCTCCCCCCCTTAATTTGTCAAGATTTCGCTGCCCCTCCCCGCATATCACAGTAGGCGAGTGTATGACTGTGGATCTTCCCCCCTGGTGCGGCGGCATCAGCAGAGAATGCATATAAACCCCCTGGCCAGAAGACCCCAGGGAGGGTTGGACTTGTCCAAATCCCATCGGGCCCCTCCACGTGTTACCCCCCGTGGGTTTGAGACTGCGCATCCTCGGGGTTCCCGACGTAATGCTGTGAGTGATTGTATCAGCCGGTTCTGCGGGATCCCACCGATAGCCGGAATCGATCCGCCAGCCCTGGGGGCCCACGTATGTGAGGCGACGAATCGTACCCTTCGACCTACGCCGCACATCGAGGAGGGGGGGATCTGCCCTGCCGTGGCCTGAAACCCACCAAATGGCAAGCTCGGAGAAATCCAAGATAGCAGGCGCAAAGGGCCCCAAGACGGTCCAATCAAATAAACTGGACCGTTACACGGTCCTCGAAGACGCACCGCATTACTCACAGCCGAGAAACAAATCCCTGGGTAAACTCGGAGGGGAGAGCCAAGAACTTACACTAAAGGATGTCATTGAGGTGATCGCAGGAATTAGAACCTCCTTGGAACATAAAATGGACGCTCTCTCAATTGAAATGAATCTAATCCGGGCTGACCTCACCAAAGCCACTGAGAAGGTCAAACAAGTGGAAATCACCATGAAGAGTCTCGTGGAGGACGTTGCACATCTTCAAGGTAACATCCAAGATCTGCAAACATTCCGTAAATTTACTGAGCACAAACTGGACGATTATGAAGGGCGTCTCAGGAGAAGCAACATACGTATACTGGGGGTCCCTGAAAGGGCGGAGGGACAGGCCCCTGACCTCTTCGTAGAAGAACTCATCCTGAAATACCTGCAACCAAAAGGCCTCAGTAAATTCTTTGTAGTAGAAAGGGCGCACAGAGTCCCGGGAGGTCGTCCGAAACCGGGGGCCCCTCCACGTCCGATGCTGGCAAGAGTGCTAAATTTCAGAGACAGAGATGTGATCCTCCAAAATGCCAGAAAGACCTCCCCCCTGCGCTATGAAAATGCTGAAATAACCTTCTTTCCGGACTTCACGCAGATGGTACAGAGGCAGAGAAGGTCATTCCTGATGGTCAAGAAGAAACTCAGGGACCGAGGATTCAAATATGCGATGCTCTTTCTGGCAAAACTGAGAGTGGAAGCAGGGGAAGGACCTGGTTCTTTGAGCAGCCAGACTCAGCCTCAGAGTGGCTGGACAACCAGATAGACCGCGATTCTGGACACCATAGCCGGGGAGACCGTCCAGACATTTGGCAAGGAGACTGAAGGGGTCATAAGCGTCTAATGGACACACCTGCGCCAATGCTGAGTCCCCGCCTGTGTTGTGTACTCCTATGGGATCAGTAGCGGCTTGACTTGAGTTGGGGTCCTCTCCTGTTTATTGATCACCTTGCTAGTAGGAAGGGATTCGCTTGGGTTCTACATAATAGAAATCGGGGTGGGGAGGGCAGGGGGGCGGGGTGATGCACCCCACTTTTTTCTTCCTTTAGTTCTCCAGTTAGGGCGACAGGCACTCTGCAAGTTTAAATGGGCAGTTCTATGCCCAGAGTGCAGGGAAGCAGGGTGAGGGGTAGTTGGGTTGGGGGCTCACATCGGGTTATGGGTTATTGTTTGATTAATGTTGTGGTTTTTAAATCGACAGTACATACAGACCTTGTTGTAGAAGACACAGAAATCTATTTTAGAATCAATGTGTGCGCAGTGGGACAAGAATGCTAAAATATTAAGTTGGAATGTTAACGGGCTTGGGGACAAGATTAAACGTAGTGTTGTTCTCCAACACATTAGACGACTTGCACCTGATATTGTTATGCTCCAAGAAACGCACTTGGTTGGGAATTCGTGTAAGGCGATGCACAGATGGGGCTACACCATGATCGCACACGCTGGCTTCACATCTAATTCGCGTGGTGTGGGTATCATGATAAAGAAATCATTTCCCCTAATGGTAAATTCCACTTGGACTGATGATCGGGGCAGGTACGTTGGGGTCACGGGTACATGGGAGGGGCAGTCCATTACTCTTATGTCAATCTACATTCCACCGGGCCTACAGGCCACCACATTTAAAGATCTCAGCGCTATTTTACTAGCACTACCGGATGGTTTGCTAGTACTTGGGGGGGATTTCAACTCCGTAATCTCAGGAAACTAGATCGTCACCCCCCGTGTAATTGGGCAGTCATCACGCTGGCTGTCTGACTTTCTGGAGGCCATGGGACTTGTTGATGGGTGGAGAACATACAACCCAGATAAAGTACAACATACGTTCCATTCCGGTGCACATAATAGTCTATCCCGCCTCGACTACATTATAGTCCCTGCACCTCAAATCACTTACATCCATGAAATTAGACATTTAGCTAGGGGCATCTCTGATCATTCCCCGCTATGGGTACACATAGTCCTCAGTCGAGCACAGGTTGAGAGAATTGCCCCCATCAACCCGTGGTATCTACGGGACCCGAAAATTCGTAAAGACCTGATCAAATCCATTGACGACGTTTTCCGAGAGAACGAAGGGACAGTGGAATCTCCCCAAACATTATGGGAAGCCTTTAAAACTGTGATCCATGGTCAAGTCCTATCTTTAATATCAGGGAAAAAAAAGGATAGACACAAAGAAATCTCAGATGCTGAGGCGGAGATTTACCAACTAGAACAAGAACTAGAGACAGATATCACACCTGAGGCACTCCACACACTTCGACTTAAACAGGATAGTTATAGGGCGCTAGTGACCGACAAAGCCAAAACGTTAGGGAGGGACAAGTTGGGCAGAATCTATGACCTGGGTGACAAAGCGGGGAAACTAATAGCTTGGCTTGACAAAAAGGAGTGGGCCAGCAGACTGGTCCCTGAGCTTAGAGATGCAGGGATGTCTCCCATAACGGACCCGCAGGACATTGTTAACCACTTTGCAGTCCCTTTTCACACCATATACACGTCCATAGCACCATACAATGAAGAAAACTCTACCGAACTCCTGAGGAATATGTCTCTCCCCACACTTCCGGTTGAAGACCGTGACTTTCTTGACAGCTCCTTGACTGCAGACGAAATAGCACTTGCAATACGATCATTACGCTCCGGCAAGGCATTGGGTCCCAATGGCATTCCTATTGAACTTTACAAACTAAGACCTGACAAGCTGGCTCCATACTTAAAGGCCATGTACGAAGATAGCAGGGAGCGGGGATTGTTGCCAATAGACCAGAGGGTAGCCACTATTGTTACCATCCACAAAGAAGGAAAACCCAAAGCTGACTGTGCATCATACCGCCCTATCTCGCTCCTCAACGCAGAACCTAAAATCCTGGCCAAATTACTAGCTATTCGTTTAGTAAAAGTCATAGGGGGCCTAATACACCCGGATCAATCTGCCTTCATGCCGCACAGAAACACAGCACTGAATCTACGCAGGGTCCACGGTGTCCTGGGTAGAGCAGCCACTATTCAAGAACAGGCGGTAATTGTCTCCCTGGATGCCACCATGGCGTTCGACACTGTCGAATGGCCCTATCTCTTCGCAGCACTCGCGAAGATGGGTTTTGGACCGGGTTTTATACAATGGATATGCCTCATATATCAGGAACCTATGGCGCAAGTCGTAGTCAATAACAAAAAATCAGACACCTTTCAGCTCAGTCGGGGGACCCGTCAGGGGTGCCCTTTCTCTCCCCTACTATTTGCTTTGGCCCTAGAACCCCTTGCGGCATGGATCCGTAGAAGTCCAGTTATACGCGGATTGTGTTGGTCCCCTGTTTGGGAAGATCGTATTTCCCTCTACGCAGATGATATATTGCTGTACCTTGCCTCCCCCAGAAAATCCCTGATTGCTGTCCTTGACATCCTGGCTATATTTGGCAGGTACTCCGGATTCAGAGTCAACTGGCGGAAATCCCTCCTTTATGCCCTCAAGGGAGACCCGCCCCCACCACCGCGAGAATGCCCAATACAAATTGCTACAGAAGGTTTTAAATATTTGGGGATATACATCTCCCTAGATCGGACGCTCCGTTATGCCCGTAACCTCGCCCCACCACTGCAAAGACTTAAACGAGACATAACTAGCTGGAAAACGCTTCCTCTCTCGATGTTGGGCAAAGCAGCTCTTTTTAAAATGATGTTGCAACCCCGGTTTTTATATGCTTTGCAGAACTCATCTGATCCCGTCCCTAACTCGTACTTTAGAGAAATTGAAGGGCTCCAGCGAGATCTCCTGTGGAACAGGAAACCGCGCATTGCACTACATAAACTCACACTCAACTGGTATGATGGGGGCATCAGCCTACCAGACATCAAGAAATATTATTGGGCAGCACATCTTGCGGCTATTAACCACGGTGTATATGGCCGACCTGATGACCCCGGCTATAACATGGATAAGTGGCTCCTCCCCGGAGGGTCATACAATCGGGTGCTCTATTCCAAACCAGGTAGATATCCACTCACGGGCCCTACTAAACATTCGGCCAACGTCTGGCACGCAGCCAACAGATCACTTGGATGGGGGCAGAAACCCACTCTAACAGCTCTGTTGTGGGACTCCCAAATGCTGGGTGACCTATGGAAATCAAAGGGATTTGACAAGTAGGAGCTTATTGGGATCTCGCGTATCAGGGACCTCTGGGACAAGGGCGAGGTGAAGTCATTTACCACACTTCAACACCAGCATGAGTTAGAGGATTCGGAACGATTTCGCTACGCACAGGCCCGCCATGCACTCCGATCACTTTTTCCGAAGGGGTCCTCCCCTCCTGACGCTTCTCCCCTGGAGGACAGGATACTTGACGGTCACTTACTCGAGAAAACCATATCCTTAATATATAAAAAATTGATAAACAACATGGAAAACCCCCTCCGCGCTCTACGGGAAAAGTGGGTGAGGGACGGCTTTGAAATGGACGGCAAGGAGTGGCAGGAAGCGGTGTCCTCCCCGAGGACAGTCGCGATCCCAGCCGCCTTAGATTGATACAGCTCAAAATCCTCCACAGAGTTTACATCATGGGGCCTCAACTGCTACATATGGGAGTATCCGAGGGAGGGGACTGTAGAAGGGGATGCACTCAGCTAGGCACATTTATCCATATAATTTGGGACTGCACGCATATCCAATCCTACTGGCGCGAGGTACACGATGTAATCAGTGAAGTACTAACAGTCACTCTCCGTCCGGAGGCTCGTATATGCCTCCTAAACATCTGGGAGCCCAAAGACCTAAATAATCATCAAACGCAATGGGTCACTCTTGGGCTTATAGTAGCCAAAAGAAATATAGCGCAGCTCTGGGGAGCAGCACATGCACCCAAGATTGTAGACTGGAAAAAAGACCTCGATTGGTGCATGTACAGGGAAAAGACAGTCTACATAGCTCGAGGATGCCCCCGAAAATGGTCCAAAATTTGGGACCTATGGAATTCTTATTAGGGGAACATATGTAGCCCACCCCATAGCATCGACTACGATGATGCCCCTACTCCGTACATCCAATGGAAAGTAATGTTTTATTTGTGATCACTGTCTGTCTCCATTGTATACACAAATGCCAAATCCTTTGTACTGTATGTTTATGTCAATGACTGTTAATAAAAAGAATTATTAAAAAAAAAAAATAGGCTATGTCCCAGTAAAATGCCAAAACTGTGTAAAACATGTTGGTTTTCTCACAAAAGTCTGTCAGTCCCTGAAAGCTGGGAAGGTGGTGATTTCAGCACCACAAACCCTTTGTTACTACCATTTGCAGGGAAAAACAGACGCTTTCATCTGCAGCACTATTTTCCCATTTAAAAAAAAAACATTTATCTGTATTTTGGCTAATTTCTGGTTCCCCTCCAGGGAAATCAACAAACCCTGGGTACCTTTAAAATCCTCATGATGTTGGAAGAAAAGGACGCAAATTTGGCGTGGATACCTTATGTGGTCAAAAAGTTACAGGGGCCTAAGCGCAAACTACCCCAAATAGCCAAAAAAAGGCTTAGCACAGGGGGGAGGGGGAGGCCTAGCAGCGAAGGGGTTAAGCGAGAAACTGGTTCAAAAAGAAGGAGTGGAAGTGTGTTGATTTTTTAAATCTTGCTAATTAATTTGATAGTTTTAGGATATTTTCTTTATTTAAGTAATACTTGTGGAATTTCAGTTGAAATTAAAGCCTTGCATGATTAAAGTAATACTTTTGGAGTGAGGAAACTGAGTGATAAATATGTTGCCACTACATTAAAGGACATAAATGTTAGACTGCTGGTATTCCACATAACATAAATATTTAAGAGGAATGCACAGAGCAGAACATGAAAGAAGAAGGCGACATCTGGGTTTACCAAACAAAAAGTAGCAAGCGCATGATAGAAAACAAGTACAACATTGCGTGCTGCAATGTAGGTATAGTCTATGACATCTTCAGATGAAGTAGAGCACAAGCATTCTGAATTGCTGTTGGTTGAAAAACTGAATGATTGACATTTGCATTATATATAGGGACAACTATATTGGACGTTTGAGCTTGGAATTTATTGCCAATGTGCAAAGAAGGTATGTTATTGAATTGGCCTAGATATTAATCCAAATCGTGTTTGGTGATGCAATTAATATTAATGCATCTTTCTTATTTTCCTGTATAGTTATGACCAAGTTCGTTATTTATGTATTGTATTGTATTGTAATTGCATAAATATAGCGCTTACTACCCCTGACGAAGCGTCAAAGTGCTTTTTCGGCGAGTAGCACTCTACTCCGGAACCCATAAAAGACTAGTGTTGAGTTAGTATAGTGAAATATGAAAGTAATTTGAGTGGTGGATAGGTTAGTCAGTTATTTGGATTCAGACGGATAGCGGAGGGATAGAAGAGGGAAAAAGGTTTGCATTTATATAGCGCTTGTTACCCCTGATGGGGTGTTAAAGCGCTTTTTTCGGCGAGTAGCGCGCTACTCCGGAACCCATAAAGGATTAGTGGTGAATTAGTATAGTGAAATATGAAAGTAGTTTGAGTGGTGGATATTAGTCAGTTATTTGGATTGAGAAGGATAGCAAAGGGATAGAAAAGGGAAAAAAGTTTAGCATTTATATAGCGCTTGTTACCCCTAATGGGGTGTTGAAACACTTTCTTGGCGAGTAGCACTCTACTCCGGAGCCCATAAGGATTAGTGGTGAATTAGTATAGTGAAATATGTAAGTAATTTGAGTGGTGGATATTAGTCAGTTATTTGGATTGAGAAGGATAGTGGAGAGATAGAAGAGGGAAAAAAGGTTTGCATTTATGTAGCGCTTGTTACCCCTAATGGGGTGTTGAAGCACTTTCTTGGCAAGTAGCACGGTACTCCGGAACCCATAACGATTAGTGGTGAATTAGTATAGTGAATAATGAAAGTAATTTGAGTGGTGGATATTATTCAGTTATTTGGATTGAGAAGGATAGCCGAGGGATAGAAGAGGGAAAAGGTTTGCATTTATATAGCGCTTGCTACCCCTGATGGGGTGTTGAAGCGCTTTTTCGGCGAGTCACACGCTAATCCGGAACCCATAAAGGATTAGTGGTGAATTAGTATAGTGAAATATGAAATTTGAGAAGTGGACAAGTTAGACTGGTATTTTTATTGAAAAAGATAGTGGAGGGATAGAAGAGTGAAGGCTTTAAACTTTTCTTTTGGAGGTCATAGCAGTAGTGGGAGGGTTGGGATGAGTAAAAAGGGATGTGGAGGGGAAGAGTCAGAGGGAAGAGTTTAGAAATTCTTGTTTTGGGGGATCACTATAGTGAAAGAGGTGTCAGGTGGTGCAAGGAGGGGTAGAGTAGGGGAGAGTCTAAAAAGGGCTATTTTGGGGATCATAGTAGTAGTATGGGGTTTGGGATGAATGAGAGAGTGGAGGTGGTGGATATATTGATAGAAGTATAGGGTGAGAAATAGTCTAGTGCATTGGAAAGAGTAGTAAAAAGAGGTTTGTGATGAGTCAGAGAGTTGAGGTAGAAGATATATTGGAAGAGGTATAGGGTGAAAATAGGGTAGTGCATTGGATATGTTGAAGGTAATAAATATATAGATCCATAAGTACATGGAAGGTTTATAGATGCATAAAAGAAGTACGTATATGTAGATTAAAGATATTGATAGAGGTATAGGGTGAGAAATAGGGTAGTGCATATAATATTATTATTATTTTTTTGGAAGGAAAGTAATAAATGTATAGATCCAAGTACATGGAAGGTATATAGATGCATAAAGGAAGTAAGTATAAGTAGATTAAAGATGCATTCGATAAACTCTGGTTTTGAAGTGTTGTACTTAAAAATGTATTTATTTATTTATTATTATTATTTTTTTAAACATAATTATTCTACACGTTAATACAAAGCAATACACATATATAGGTACGTATCTACAGTAAAAATAAATGCTTATTTACAGAGGGATATGCTGTATATTTCTGTTTGCGTATGGTGCTTATGTGGAGAAGAGCCAATTCTTTTTTTCTTTTTTTTTTTGATTTTCAAAAAACCTTTATTGTAAGTAAGAATCTTTGATCACAGCGTGATGCCTACATCCCTAGGCGGGCCGGCAAAGCAAAGTTCTGATATGCATAGCAGTGAAGGTGATAGGAAGGTACACAGCAAGCCGCCTACAACCACATCGGGCAGGCCACGTCAGGTGGGACAAACTTATTAACTTTTTTATGTTTCATAACCGGTGTTACATCAAGATGATATATAAAGGTATAGATAATATGAATCGTAGACACAGTTGCTGCACATGAATTACATTTACTTGCAAAAACCAAAACTAAATCCCCCCCCCCTATTTTGCATACCTGCATAAGTCTAATTGACCGTACTCCAAGCTACCTAACCCGCTGGTACAATAAATGACTTATATACTGCAGACCATGAACATCAGTCGGGGACTGGAGCGCCATGTGGGCCATCAGCCTGAGAGCACTGAAGGGGTATCAGGAGAGCCTATCCTCTCGAGGGGCTCGTGTTACGGTCTATCTACGTGAGGTGTGGTGGCAGCTAAACCCCTCGCCCCGGAGCAAGCGAGGGTGGTAGTGTCTCCCCATCCATCCCACCAGGGGGGGCAGCCGAGTCCACCGGGCCAACTGATATGTCTGAGGGAGCAGTGGTATCGTCCGTCGTTGAGAGGAGATATGATTTGAGGGGACCCCATATGTCCCGCGGCCTAGAAGAGCGTGGGAGCAGTTCAACATAAGTGAGCGAGTGTTCCTGCCATGTTGTAAGGTCATGTATCCATTCCTTAAACTTTGGGGCCATGCCCCTACCCCACCCACATGCCAACTTACGTTTTGCTATTAGGAGGCTTAGGGCTAAGTATTTTTTGCATCTAGTGTCTATATGCTGCGTGTAGCCTAGCAATGCCACTTCTGGCAAGGCCTGAAGAGTCATATCTAACATGGAGGACAAGCCCGCGAACACTTGTTGCCAGTATTGATGTATAGCTGGACGCAACCAGGCAAGATGGAGGAAGTCCGCTCCCTCGCCTCCACACCTGGCTCATCGGTCATCCTCCCGAAGCTTGTATTTGTGCAACTTAGTCGGGGTGTAATAGAGCCTGTGTAGGAATTTGTAGTGTATTACTCTCAAACGACTGCTAGATGTCATGGCCGCGGTCTGCTTACAGCAAAACTCCTATTGATCATCTGTTATAGGGTTCTCTAGGTCTGCTTCCCATTCCTGCCTAGCCCTTGAGGTCGGGGAGATAGGCACGTTCTGTGCATGGCGATATAGGAGCGATGTGACATGTCGGGGGGCACCGACTGTAACAGAGCGTGAAGGGGTGGCAGTGTAGGTGGTTCTAGAGGGAACGTAGGCGTGGCAGCTTTGACGCTCTGCCGAAGTCTAATAAACATGAATACATCCATGGTCGTGGGTACGTGTGCGCCAAAGAATTGATCCCTGGAGCGGAATGTGCCATTGATGTCCATGTCTCCCCATGTGGTGTAGCGTAGTTTCTCAAGCATCGTGCGACACTTTGTCATATGTGACCTGCAGGGAAGGATGATACACAAGGGGCATTTGGGGAGAGTAAAGCATGGGTGCGTCCAGTCTGGCAGCAATTTTCTTCCAGGCTACTACGGTGCAATTGACAGTGGTGGGATCACGTTCCCGCTCCCGGCATGAGGTGTATAGGAAACCCGAAAGGGGAGTAGGGGTCATATAACCCTCCTCCACCGCTAGGTGGGCATAAAGGGTGGGGGATGGAGCCAATATATAGCGAAGTGGGCCTGGGCACAGTAATAATACAGTTCAAAATTTGGGACTTTGTATCCTCCGAGTGTGTCCAGCGCGAGGCGGGCATGTTTGCCACCCCAGATGAGGCGTATGATTTGGGTTTTGAGCGCTGTGAAAAAGTGCTTGCCAGGGTGATATGGTATATTAGTGAATAAATAAAGAAATTTAGGCAGTAGTACCATTTTAACCAACGACACCCTCCCAGCCATGGAAAGGGGCATTGATAACCATCTTGTGATGGAGTCTGTCGCTTTGTCTAGGGCTACACCGTAATTTGCTCGTATTAGTTCGTCTCTATTTCTGGTAACTTTAATTCCTAGGTATTTGATTTCCTCTGCTTGCCACTTGAGGGGATAGTCCAAGGGATACTCCAGTGTGGAGGGGGTAAGAGGGAACACTGCTGATTTAGCCCAATTAATACTAATACCCGAAATGGTCCCAAACTTCGTGACCTCTCTCAATACAGGGTTGAGGTTTTCCTGTGGGTTTTTAATATATAGGGTAACATCATCAGCATAGAGAGATATTATGAGCTGTCTGGAGGGGAAGATCAGTGCTCTTTCCTTGTGGTGTTGCCGGATTTTTGCCGCCAAGGGCTCTATCGCCAGGGCAAAAAGGATAGGGGATAAGGGGCACCCCTGTCTAGTACCTCTAGTGATACCAAAGCTAGGGGATCGTGTACCATTTAGAAGGACTGTGGCAGTAGGATGTTGGTACAGCTGCTCTATCCACCCAAGGAACGCCGGGGGCATACCTATATAGCGCAAGGTGCCTATGAGGTAGTCCCATTCTACAGAATCAAACGCCTTCGTGGCGTCCAGGAACACCGCGATCGCTGGGCTGTCAGGGTCAATATTCTGCAGAACCGAGAGGAGGGTCCTGAGATTATGGGACGTCGCTCTGTTGGGGACAAATCCGGACTGATCCGGTAGGACCAGCCGCTCCATTAACAAGGCCAGTCGGTTAGCGAGGACTTTTGCTAAAATTTTAGTGTCACAGTTCATGAGGGAAAGGGGGCGGTAGGAGTCACATTGGGTAGGAGGCTTGTCGGGTTTAAGGAGTGATATGATCAAAGCTTCCCGCATGGTGGGGGGAAGGCGGCCTTCCTCGAGGGCTTCATAAAAAACTGCCTTAAGAACAGGAGCTAATTGCACCTGGAAGGTCTTATAAAATTCTATGGGGAGTCCGTCCGAACCTGGAGCGCGCCCTGATGTCATTTGCATAATTGCTGTGGTAATTTCGTCTAGCTCCAGTTCGGCGCTGAGAAATTCATGTTGATTATCCCCCAGCCATGCGAGAGCAGTGTCCTCAAAGTACGAGGGAAGGTCTAGTGGTGCTCCTCTATGCGTAGTGTACAGGGATTTATAGTGTGTCAGGAATGTGTGTAGTTGCCCCGGCATATGATAGTGTACCTCACCCTCAGAATCATGAATTTCCGTGACATGTGTTGAGAACCGGGGATGCCTGGTCAAGTTCGCGAGCATCTTTCCCGGGCGATCACCCTCCCCGTATGCCCTAGCAATGTGATACTTACTGCGAAATTTACATTCCCGTTCAGCAGTGCTAGTATACTCTGTAATTTTATCCCACAGTTGAGTCCTGACTGCGCCCCCCCCAGTGCTGTCATTTATGTGTCACTCCAGTGCTTTAATGTCTTTCTCCAACCTGTTGAGTTCCCTCCGGATATCTTTAAGGATGCCCCCTCCTTTAGTCATGCAATAGCCCCGAATCGTCACTTTAAAGGCCTCCCAGACCGTGGACATGCTCGGGACAGAGTCCACATCGCGCTCAAAATAGTCGCCAATTTCTTGCTCAAGTTCAGTCTGGAAGACCGTGTCTAAGAGGTGCAGTGGGTTAAGTCGCCAGTTAATGTAGGGGGATGGATCTGTGGGGAAGTTCAGCACCAATACCACCGGGGAGTGATCAGAATATGTCCTGGCCATATGGGTGACCTCAACTATCCAACTCGACATACCCAGTGACACAAACCAATAGTCCAACCGAGACCAGGAGGAGTGGGCAGCTGAATAGTGTGTGCCTTCCCTGAGTGAGGGGTGCATATGTCGCCATGCATCGAGGAGACCATGGTCCGCCACAACGTCTGCGAGCTGTTTTTGCATGGCCGTGTAATGTATTGCAGCAGGGTTAGAGCGAACCATCGCTGGGGATATAACTGTGTTAAAGTCTCCGCCCCAGAGGAGATAAGTGTATCCTATGGAAAGAATTTTGCCCCAAAGGGACGTAAGAAAAGCTGGGTCATCAACATTAGGCCCATAGCAATTTACCATGGTGAAATCACGGGAGGCCAGTCGTCCCCACATAATGCAGTACCGACCATGATGGTCCGAGAAGGTGCCACCTAAGACAAAGGGGGTGGAGCATTTGACCAGGATCAAGACCCAGCGTGAATAAGTGGAATAAGATGAGAAACAGCGGTAGGAGGCCCACCGAGCAGCGAAGGTGGGGGCCGCTGATGGGTCGAGGTGGGTCTCCTGGAGGAGAGCTATCTGGACGTGGTGTCTCTCCAAATATCCTAAAACATTACGTTTTTTGCGCTGGTCATTTAGTCCCCGAACATTCCAGGTCACACTGCGTATAGTAGTCTGCATATTAGTGGGTATTGGCATTGCATAGCAGATTGGATTCTAAAGCCGGGTCTGACCCAGGGGTTCGTGGTGTACGGACTAGTGTGTGCATAGCAGAACAGTGTGCAATTCTAACAACCCTCCCCCCCACCCACTCCGACTTCCCCAACTTGTCGGGCATTAGTTCCCCCCCAATAATAACTATGGAAAATAAACCAAGAAGAAAAAGGAAATGTAAATATTCCAGCTAACCCAGGGTATTCCCTCGTGGGTGCAGCTAGGGGCCCGGGACCCGCCTATGTCCTCCCGTGGTCTCACCCGTCAGACACCAGTCCCAGCCGGGCTGGCTCTATTTTCGGGGGGAGGACGAGGGCCAGGCGATGCGATACAATAAGTCAGCGTCCAAAAACCTTAGCTGTAGATAAAACATGAGCGGCAGGAATCATTTAAAGGCATAGCAAATGGCGCGCAACAGTAGGCGTACTATATCAAACTATGAGGAGCGAAATCAATCCTGTGTTGACAGTGGAGACACGGATCTAGAGCGGTGGCCGTCGGACGTCGGTGCCGGAGATGTCTTTCGACTAGTTTTTAGGTAGTCTTCAGCCTGCTGCGGGTTTTGGAAGACATGGTGCTGGCCCTGGTGCGCGATGCGGAGACGCGCCAGGTAAAGCATGGCGTAGGGAATGTTCAGAGAGAGTAGTTTCTTTTTAACATTGAGGAATTTACGTCTAGCATCTTGCACATTTTGTGTAAAGTCCGGGTAGAATGACAGGATTGTATTTTCATATTCCACTTTTTTTTTCTCCCGTGCAAGGCGGAGCACTGCGTCCCTGTCCCTATAGTTAAGAAAGCGGATAATAACCGGGCGTAGGGGTGCTCCTGGAGGGGGACGGGCACCCAGGGACCTGTGGGCTCTTTCCACTACGAGGTGCCTGGAGAAGGCCTCAGCTCTGAATAGTTTAGGGAGCAGTGTCTCTATAAAGTCCTCCATACGCCCAGTGTTGGTCGATTCAGCAAGGCCCACAAGGCGGACATTGTTCCTCCTCGAACGGGCCTCCAAATCTTCATTCTTCTCCGCTATGACTTTAAGCAGTCTGTCCATCTGTGTTATTTGTTTCCGGTCACTCGTGGAGTTATCCTCAAGTTCAGAGATTCTGTTTTCCGCCTCCTCGAGGCGATGATCATGTTGCTCGAGTCTATGCACCACAGAGTCCAGGCGCACATTCATGGCGTCTATTTTGGCATCAATGGATGTGAGACTGTGTTTCATAGTCACCAGCAAGGCTTTCACGTCGTCTTCCGAGCCTGTTGTTGGTGCAGTCGCAGAATGTTCCTCTGATTGTGGACGGGAGGGCCTGCGAGCCTCAAAGGGAATTTTTGTTTGCTTTCCCTCTGTTCTACCCATCGTGAAAGGTCCAGGAGGTGGCGGTGTCCCAGGCCAGACACTCCGGTGGTGAGGAGGTCAGCAGGTGGGATGTTCCACCACCTATTCCCGGGGCAGTAATGCAGAGACCCGCTTCAACGAGCTGTGGTCCAGGCGACAATGGAGTGCTTCTGGGCAGAAGCACCGCCTCTGAGAAGGGGCCGACAGAAGAGAACCACCAGATCTGCCTCGGCCCCCCGTCTCACGAAGAACCGCTAGTACAATGTACGGTGTGTCCTGTATGCCTCCGCTTGTATGTCGAGGCAGTGATTATGCAGGCCCAGTGGGCATGCCAAGCCCCACATAGTCCTGCGCTGCTGACAGAGGCCTGGTCTCTAATGCGCAAACCTGCCGCAGCGAACAGGGGCCTTCCGCGGTTCAGTGACTCCAATTGGGCACCCTATGGGGTTTCCTGCTCAATAATGTCACCTCCGGTATGGGCAGGGGCGCCACGTGCAGAAAGTGGAGCCGCAGTGTCCGTGGGGGAGTGCAGCCGTTAATGTCCGGGAGAGGGCTGCACAACGACGGATAGGTCCGGCAGGCTATTTCAGGCTTCCCCGCCCTCTGACCCCCTCCGTCTCCTCACCTCTCTATGTCTGGGCTCCGCAGGAGGCAGGCAGTCCGCCGTATGAGAATCTCTCCCCCGCAGCTTTCAGACGGCAGAGCAGGCAGGGCCCCGCGACAAGGCCACCGCACACAGGGGTGACCCGCAATGCCCAATCCGCCGCTCCGTATCTACAAAATGGCGGCGCCTCGGCCTGTCTGACCCCGCGGAGCCGCGGGCTCCAGTGCAGCGTGCCCCCGCTCCACGCACCAGCCGCAGCAGCAGAGCCCGCCGGTCAGAGCTTCATCCCGTCGCGCTCCGCTCCACGTCATCGCTGAGTCACGGAGAAGAGTTGCGGCAAACCTCCGGATCGATCAAAGAGCGATTCCACCCCTTGCAGTCAGGTTTGCAGGACTTAGGATGGTATTATTGAATATTGTATCGCCCGGCTGGCGAGAGCCTCACTAGCGCGCGGCCATCTTAGTCCTGCGCCACCTAGCGCCCCCCGGAAGAGCCAATTCTTGAGTAGGTTTCTGAAGATAAGGTGGTTGTCGGTGGATCTTATGTTGGGGGTAAAGAGTTCAATATTTTGGCTGCTTGAACAGAGAAGGATGTGCCACCCAACGATTTTTTCTTGTATCTTGGGATTTTGAGGCAAGGTGCCACTCTAGAGAGGAGGTTCCTATGATGAATGTGTTTGGTGATTTTATTCCTGATGAAGAGCGGTCCCATTCCTTGTATGGCTTTGTGGGTGATACAAAGCAGCTTGAGCGTGAATCTTCTGGCAACCGGTAACCAATGCAGGGCTTTCAAGGCAGGGGAGATGTGGTCTTGTAGTTTGATATGCAAGAGTACTCTGGCATCCGAGTTCTGAATCCGTTGTAGTCTTTTCATAGTCGTTTAAGGTGATCTGTGGTAGAGACTATTGGCGTAATCGAGTTTGGACAGAACAAGGGAGATGGTAGATTGGACCTTGTGTGGGAATCCCAAATGGGGTAAGATTCGTCGCAGAGTTTTTATAGTAACAAAGCTTGATCTTGCTATTTTGTCCACTTGGGCATTCATCGATAGCTTGGAGTCCATGGTCATTCCGAGGTTTCTTACTTCCTTCGATACTTTAGGCGGTGATCCCAGTTCATCAGGCCAGGCGGCAAGCGGGTCATAATGTTTCCAATAGCCACATGTGAGTATTTCCGTTTTGGAAGCATTCAATTTGAGATGGCTTCAAGTCATCCATTGATCCATGGCTCTGAGACAACTGAAAATTGGCGAGTTTCCAATGTCTTTGGGGCATTCCAGTTGAAGGAGTATTTGCGTGTCATCTGTATAGTTATAGCACATGAGTTGAAATTGATTGATCAGTACTGGTAATGACTTCATGTAGATGTTGAAAAGCATGGGCGAGATGATAGAGCCTTGAGGGACCCCAGCTTTTGTGGAGTACGGTTTGGATGAGAAAGGTGGGGTATGGATGACATTAGTTCTGTTTCGAAGGTAGGACGTGATCTAGTCTAAAGCAGTCCCCTCTATGCCGGCTTCGTAGAGTCTTTGTATTAGAGTGTCATGGTCAACCGTGTCAAAGGCAGCTGAGAGGTCCAAAAGGAGTAGTGCAGCAACCCCGTTGCGCTCAACTGTGTTCTTCATGTCATCCCAGATGACAAGGAGGGCAGATTCTGTGCCTCTTCCCGGACGAAATCCTGCTTGGAAGTCTGAAAGTATGGCATTCTCTTCAATGAATTGTGACATCTGGGGGAACACTGCTCTTTCTATCAGTTTGCCAGGAAAGGTCCATTAGTAATAGGTCTGTAGTTGTCAGGGTTCAGCGGGTCCAAGTTTGTTTTCTTCAGTAAAGGGCGTATGTATGACTTTTTGAGTTCTTCTGGAAATATTCCGGTAGTTAAGAAATCGTTGATGATTTTTCTTCCTGGAGTGGCAGCAGAGGTTGTTAGAAGAATACTCTTGAAGGTTTGTGGTGGACATGGGTCAGAAGGGCTGCCGGCAGGCCTGCCTGCTTTGACCAGGTCCATAAATTCATCATGTGAAATGTGTTAGAAGGAATGGAGAGGCTGAGTTAGAGTATTCTTGGATTGTTGTTTTGTAAAAGGGTTAGTGCTTGTGCTTTGTCTCTGTTTTAAGTACGAGTTCAATGTGTCTGCTTTGTCCTTGTAATGATTTGCCAGTTTGTCAGTGAAATCTTGAGTAACGGGATGAGTTCCTTCTAGGCAATTTGTTTTTCGAAATTCATTGAGTATTTTATAGAATTCTTTATTTTCACATTTAGCATTTTTAATTCTAAATGTCTGAATAGTACTTTTTCTTTGCTTTTTTGATAGCTGACTTGTATAATCTGTTAATTTTCTGTAGGTGAAGTTTGTCTTGTTTGTTTTTTGTTTTGAGCCAGGCACGTTGCAGCTTTTTAATTTGTAGTTTTAAGTCTTTTATCTCTGTATTTCTCCAAGGTGCTTGTTTTCTTTTGTTCTGTTGTGTGGTTTTGAGTGGTGTCAGGATATCCAAAGCTTCCTGTAGCCACTCATATAGTTTTTTAACAGAATTTATTGTTTCCAGATCTGTACTGGATGTTAGTTGTGTTTTATTTATTGAAATTGAATTTAGCGCACAAAATCATGCAAATTCCTCAGCGTATTTATTTCCGACTGTGATATAATCACTGCCAGGTCTGTGTGCCGAACATTTCACAACCCCAACTTCTTTGGGCAATTGTAGTGCCAATAGTTCTTCTACTTATTCTCCATTTCGAATTGGTGAACTTGATGAGGTCAAAAATCCATGTTGAGACCACAATTGTCCAAAATCATGGACAACCCCAAAGCCATACTGGCTATCAGTGCATATTGTTATTCTCCAATTCTTTCCAAAATGGCATGCTCTCGTGAGAGTCACTAGCTCTGAAATTTGGGCGGATTTTATTCCTTTCAAGCATGAATCTTCAATGACATTAGCCACTGTACAAACTGCATAGGAAGCTCGCAAAGTTCCCATTTCATCTCTTAGACATGATCCATCCACAAACATCACACAATCTGATTCAGATAATGGAGTATCTTTTATATCAGGTCTTGGCTTTGTACACAATTCAGTCACATCTAAACAATCATGATCTGCTTCATCCACCACCATTTCACATTCTGGATTTGGCAACAAAGTAGCT
The DNA here is from genome assembly GCA_963921515.1 of Calotriton arnoldi. Lineage (NCBI taxonomy): Eukaryota > Metazoa > Chordata > Amphibia > Caudata > Salamandridae > Calotriton > Calotriton arnoldi. The sequence continues at coordinate 974,958 of CAWUFW010006203.1, forward strand.
GGATTCAGATTTGTACATCTTGTCACTGTAACATTCTCAGCTCCCAGTATCACTCTCTCATATTTTGTCAACCGACTACTCGTAAGGTGCTGTGTTCGAGTTCTTGTCAACAAAATCTCAACAGAATGCGGTACATCCACTTTCAATGGATGTCCCATCACAAGTGATTCACTTTGTTCCAAAGTCACACAAGTAGCAGCAACTGCTTTCAAACAACCTGGTAAAGCTGCAGCTACACAATCAAGGGTTGCTGAAAAATGTGCCATATAGGACGACGTGCTGTTCCATGCATTTGCATCAGAACTGAAAGTGCACAACCGTCTCTCTCGTAACAGAATAGTGCAAAATCCTTGTTGAAGTCTGGCATTCCTAATGCTGGCGATACAAAAGGGGATGATGGACGGAACGTTTGAGCCAATCAAACACTCACCCCCAGTCAACTGATCTGGGTTTAATCCATCATCATTCTTTAGCTCACTCCACCACCCCAGTTCAGACATGGCCATATGCAAATCAGTCTGACCCTGTGCCTCATGGGAACAGTCCAGCCCGAACTGCCAAGCCATGTCTTCCCTGGACCGGAAACAAGCATCCTAGGACCGGTTTCTGGCATTTCAGCCGTCATCAGCCAGGCTTGCTTGAATCCAGTGGCAAAGTGAGCAAGGGACCCACGTCTGGGCATACCCCCGCCAACTTAGGGCGACCAAAGCGATACAAAGGGGATGATGGACGGAACGTTTGAGCCAATCAAACACTCACCCCCAGTCAACTGATCTGGGTTTAATCCATCATCATTCTTTAGCTCACTCCACCACCCCAGTTCAGACATGGCCATATGCAAATCAGTCTGACCCTGTGCCTCATGGGAACAGTCCAGCCCGAACTGCCAAGCCATGTCTTCCCTGGACCGGAAACAAGCATCCTAGGACCGGTTTCTGGCATTTCAGCCGTCATCAGCCAGGCTTGCTTGAATCCAGTGGCAAAGTGAGCAAGGGACCCACGTCTGGGCATACCCCCGCCAACTTAGGGCGACCAAAGCGATACAAAAGGGGATGATGGACGGAACGTTTGAGCCAATCAAACACTCACCCCCAGTCAACTGATCTGGGTTTAATCCATCATCATTCTTTAGCTCACTCCACCACCCCAGTTCAGACATGGCCATATGCAAATCAGTCTGACCCTGTGCCTCATGGGAACAGTCCAGCCCGAACTGCCAAGCCATGTCTTCCCTGGACCGGAAACAAGCATCCTAGGACCGGTTTCTGGCATTTCAGCCGTCATCAGCCAGGCTTGCTTGAATCCAGTGGCAAAGTGAGCAAGGGACCCACGTCTGGGCATACCCCCGCCAACTTAGGGCGACCAAAGCGATACAAAAGGGGATGATGGACGGAACGTTTGAGCCAATCAAACACTCACCCCCAGTCAACTGATCTGGGTTTAATCCATCATCATTCTTTAGCTCACTCCACCACCCCAGTTCAGACATGGCCATATGCAAATCAGTCTGACCCTGTGCCTCATGGGAACAGTCCAGCCCGAACTGCCAAGCCATGTCTTCCCTGGACCGGAAACAAGCATCCTAGGACCGGTTTCTGGCATTTCAGCCGTCATCAGCCAGGCTTGCTTGAATCCAGTGGCAAAGTGAGCAAGGGACCCACGTCTGGGCATACCCCCGCCAACTTAGGGCGACCAAAGCGATACAAAAGGGGATGATGGACGGAACGTTTGAGCCAATCAAACACTCACCCCCAGTCAACTGATCTGGGTTTAATCCATCATCATTCTTTAGCTCACTCCACCACCCCAGTTCAGACATGGCCATATGCAAATCAGTCTGACCCTGTGCCTCATGGGAACAGTCCAGCCCGAACTGCCAAGCCATGTCTTCCCTGGACCGGAAACAAGCATCCTAGGACCGGTTTCTGGCATTTCAGCCGTCATCAGCCAGGCTTGCTTGAATCCAGTGGCAAAGTGAGCAAGGGACCCACGTCTGGGCATACCCCCGCCAACTTAGGGCGACCAAAGCGATACAAAAGGGGATGATGGACGGAACGTTTGAGCCAATCAAACACTCACCCCCAGTCAACTGATCTGGGTTTAATCCATCATCATTCTTTAGCTCACTCCACCACCCCAGTTCAGACATGGCCATATGCAAATCAGTCTGACCCTGTGCCTCATGGGAACAGTCCAGCCCGAACTGCCAAGCCATGTCTTCCCTGGACCGGAAACAAGCATCCTAGGACCGGTTTCTGGCATTTCAGCCGTCATCAGCCAGGCTTGCTTGAATCCAGTGGCAAAGTGAGCAAGGGACCCACGTCTGGGCATACCCCCGCCAACTTAGGGCGACCAAAGCGATACAAAGGGGATGATGGACGGAACGTTTGAGCCAATCAAACACTCACCCCCAGTCAACTGATCTGGGTTTAATCCATCATCATTCTTTAGCTCACTCCACCACCCCAGTTCAGACATGGCCATATGCAAATCAGTCTGACCCTGTGCCTCATGGGAACAGTCCAGCCCGAACTGCCAAGCCATGTCTTCCCTGGACCGGAAACAAGCATCCTAGGACCGGTTTCTGGCATTTCAGCCGTCATCAGCCAGGCTTGCTTGAATCCAGTGGCAAAGTGAGCAAGGGACCCACGTCTGGGCATACCCCCGCCAACTTAGGGCGACCAAAGCGATACAAAAGGGGATGATGGACGGAACGTTTGAGCCAATCAAACACTCACCCCCAGTCAACTGATCTGGGTTTAATCCATCATCATTCTTTAGCTCACTCCACCACCCCAGTTCAGACATGGCCATATGCAAATCAGTCTGACCCTGTGCCTCATGGGAACAGTCCAGCCCGAACTGCCAAGCCATGTCTTCCCTGGACCGGAAGCAAGCATCCTAGGACCGGTTTCTGGCATTTCAGCCGTCATCAGCCAGGCTTGCTTGAATCCAGTGGCAAAGTGAGCAAGGGACCCACGTCTGGGCATACCCCCGCCAACTTAGGGCGACCAAAGCGATACAAAGGGGATGATGGACGGAACGTTTGAGCCAATCAAACACTCACCCCCAGTCAACTGATCTGAGTTTAATCCATCATCATTCTTTAGCTCACTCCACCACCCCAGTTCAGACATGGCCATATGCAAATCAGTCTGACCCTGTGCCTCATGGGAACAGTCCAGCCCGAACTGCCAAGCCATGTCTTCCCTGGACCGGAAACAAGCATCCTAGGACCGGTTTCTGGCATTTCAGCCGTCATCAGCCAGGCTTGCTTGAATCCAGTGGCAAAGTGAGCAAGGGACCCACGTCTGGGCATACCCCCGCCAACTTAGGGCGACCAAAGCGATACAAAAGGGGATGATGGACGGAACGTTTGAGCCAATCAAACACTCACCCCCAGTCAACTGATCTGGGTTTAATCCATCATCATTCTTTAGCTCACTCCACCACCCCAGTTCAGACATGGCCATATGCAAATCAGTCTGACCCTGTGCCTCATGGGAACAGTCCAGCCCGAACTGCCAAGCCATGTCTTCCCTGGACCGGAAACAAGCATCCTAGGACCGGTTTCTGGCATTTCAGCCGTCATCAGCCAGGCTTGCTTGAATCCAGTGGCAAAGTGAGCAAGGGACCCACGTCTGGGCATACCCCCGCCAACTTAGGGCGACCAAAGCGATACAAAAGGGGATGATGGACGGAACGCTTGAGCCAATCAAACACTCACCCCCAGTCAACTGATCTGGGTTTAATCCATCATCATTCTTTAGCTCACTCCACCACCCCAGTTCAGACATGGCCATATGCAAATCAGTCTGACCCTGTGCCTCATGGGAACAGTCCAGCCCGAACTGCCAAGCCATGTCTTCCCTGAACCGGAAACAAGCATCCTAGGACCGGTTTCTGGCATTTCAGCCGTCATCAGCCAGGCTTGCTTGAATCCAGTGGCAAAGTGAGCAAGGGACCCACGTCTGGGCATACCCCCGCCAACTTAGGGCGACCAAAGCGATACAAAAGGGGATGATGGACGGAACGTTTGAGCCAATCAAACACTCACCCCCAGTCAACTGATCTGGGTTTAATCCATCATCATTCTTTAGCTCACTCCACCACCCCAGTTCAGACATGGCCATATGCAAATCAGTCTGACCCTGTGCCTCATGGGAACAGTCCAGCCCGAACTGCCAAGCCATGTCTTCCCTGGACCGGAAACAAGCATCCTAGGACCGGTTTCTGGCATTTCAGCCGTCATCAGCCAGGCTTGCTTGAATCCAGTGGCAAAGTGAGCAAGGGACCCACGTCTGGGCATACCCCCGCCAACTTAGGGCGACCAAAGCGATACAAAAGGGGATGATGGACGGAACGTTTGAGCCAATCAAACACTCACCCCCAGTCAACTGATCTGGGTTTAATCCATCATCATTCTTTAGCTCACTCCACCACCCCAGTTCAGACATGGCCATATGCAAATCAGTCTGACCCTGTGCCTCATGGGAACAGTCCAGCCCGAACTGCCAAGCCATGTCTTCCCTGGACCGGAAACAAGCATCCTAGGACCGGTTTCTGGCATTTCAGCCGTCATCAGCCAGGCTTGCTTGAATCCAGTGGCAAAGTGAGCAAGGGACCCACGTCTGGGCATACCCCCGCCAACTTAGGGCGACCAAAGCGATACAAAAGGGGATGATGGACGGAACGTTTGAGCCAATCAAACACTCACCCCCAGTCAACTGATCTGGGTTTAATCCATCATCATTCTTTAGCTCACTCCACCACCCCAGTTCAGACATGGCCATATGCAAATCAGTCTGACCCTGTGCCTCATGGGAACAGTCCAGCCCGAACTGCCAAGCCATGTCTTCCCTGGACCGGAAACAAGCATCCTAGGACCGGTTTCTGGCATTTCAGCCGTCATCAGCCAGGCTTGCTTGAATCCAGTGGCAAAGTGAGCAAGGGACCCACGTCTGGGCATACCCCCGCCAACTTAGGGCGACCAAAGCGATACAAAAGGGGATGATGGACGGAACGTTTGAGCCAATCAAACACTCACCCCCAGTCAACTGATCTGGGTTTAATCCATCATCATTCTTTAGCTCACTCCACCACCCCAGTTCAGACATGGCCATATGCAAATCAGTCTGACCCTGTGCCTCATGGGAACAGTCCAGCCCGAACTGCCAAGCCATGTCTTCCCTGGACCGGAAACAAGCATCCTAGGACCGGTTTCTGGCATTTCAGCCGTCATCAGCCAGGCTTGCTTGAATCCAGTGGCAAAGTGAGCAAGGGACCCACGTCTGGGCATACCCCCGCCAACTTAGGGCGACCAAAGCGATACAAAGGGGATGATGGACGGAGCGTTTGAGCCAATCAAACACTCACCCCCAGTCAACTGATCTGGGTTTAATCCATCATCATTCTTTAGCTCACTCCACCACCCCAGTTCAGACATGGCCATATGCAAATCAGTCTGACCCTGTGCCTCATGGGAACAGTCCAGCCCGAACTGCCAAGCCATGTCTTCCCTGGACCGGAAACAAGCATCCTAGGACCGGTTTCTGGCATTTCAGCCGTCATCAGCCAGGCTTGCTTGAATCCAGTGGCAAAGTGAGCAAGGGACCCACGTCTGGGCATACCCCCGCCAACTTTGGGCGACCAAAGCGATACAAAAGGGATGATGGACGGAACGTTTGAGCCAATCAAACACTCACCCCCAGTCAACTGATCTGGGTTTAATCCATCATCATTCTTTAGCTCACTCCACCACCCCAGTTCAGACATGGCCATATGCAAACCAGTCTGACCCTGTGCCTCATGGGAACAGTCCAGCCCGAACTGCCAAGCCATGTATTCCCTGGACCGGAAACAAGCATCCTAGGACCGGTTTCTGGCATTTCAGCCGTCATCAGCCAGGCTTGCTTGAATCCAGTGGCAAAGTGAGCAAGGGACCCACGTCTGGGCATACCCCCGCCAACTTAGGGCGACCAAAGCGATACAAAAGGGGATGATGGACGGAACGTTTGAGCCAATCAAACACTCACCCCCAGTCAACTGATCTGGGTTTAATCCATCATCATTCTTTAGCTCACTCCACCACCCCAGTTCAGACATGGCCATATGCAAATCAGTCTGACCCTGTGCCTCATGGGAACAGTCCTGCCCGAACTGCCAAGCCATGTCTTCCCTGGACCGGAAACAAGCATCCTAGGACCGGTTTCTGGCATTTCAGCCGTCATCAGCCAGGCTTGCTTGAATCCAGTGGCAAAGTGAGCAAGGGACCCACGTCTGGGCATACCCCCAAACAACCTGGTAAAGCTGCAGCTACACAATCAAGGGTTGCTGAAAAATATGCCATATAGGACGACGTGCTGTTCCATGCATTTGCATCAGAACTGAAAGTGCACAACCGTCTCTCTCGTAACAGAATAGTGCAAAATCCTTGTTGAAGTCTGGCATTCCTAATGCTGGTGCACGACAAAGGCTGTCTCGCAACTCAACAAATGCCCTCATACTTTCCTCATCCAATTGAATTGAATCTGACACATCTTTATGAGTCAGTTTCTGTAATGGTTTAGCTGTCAGTGAGAGTCCACTGATCCACTGTCTGCAATATCTAACCATACCCAAAAACATTTGCATCTCTTTCTGCGTCTTGGGATGTTTCATTTGCAAAATCACATTTATTCGATCTTATGACACCTTTCTGACTCCTTTTTCAATTTTGTGCCCCAAATAAAGAACTTCTTTTTGACAAAATTGCAATTTTGCTGGTGACACTTTATGCCCATCTACTGCCGAGTGGTTCAATAGAGCAATAGTATCTGTCACACAAGCTTCTCTCGTCTTCAATGCAACAAGCAAATGAATTGATATAGTGCACTAACACTGAGTTATTTGACATTACCAATAACTCTAAGCACCTCTTCAAGATTTGGTTGAAGATTGAGGGGCTTTCGGTAGACCCTTGAAGAACTCGGCCCATGCCAAGACACGGTCTCCGAACCGGAACGCAAATAAAAATTGGCTATCTGGATGGAAGAGTATTGAGAAAAATGCTTGACACAAGTTGATCACTGTGAACCATTCTGCGTCACATGGAATATGATAAAGAATTACTGCTGGGTTTGGCACTTTTGGACAACAAGGTACTACTATCTGATTTATTTTCCTCAAATCCTGCACAATCCTATATTTTCCGCTCGGTTTCTTAATTACCAAAATAGGCGAATTACAAGGACTGCTTAGTATTTCTTTTAAAATACCTTGTTCAATCATCATCTCAATCACAGGTGTTACTCCTGCAATTGTTTCAGAATTCATTTTGTAAGGTGGTGTTTTGGGGAATTCTGCACCTTGTTTGACCAAAATTTGAATAGGATCAACTCCCTTCATCAATCCAATGTCTTACCCTGTGAAATCCACACATCAGTCAACACAGTTTCTCTCAATACAACAGGCAGATCTTTTGCTGTAAATAAAGGGTACAAAGCATTCACTCCTGTCCCTTACCTTGCCATCTTAAAAACAACATTCTCATCCTTGGTATGAAATGCTATTCCATCTGGCGTACCGTAGATTGTGCAATTCATCTTGCATAACAAGTCTCTACCCAAAAAGTTAACTGGACTTGTATCACATACCACAAAATGATGTAAGTCTCTAAAGTCTCCAATCTGTACTCTCATTGGTTTTGTTACTGGAGTGTTGATCAATTGATTTGAAACATCTACAACTTGGATATTTTCTCCCGAGAGGGGTAGGTTATGAATTTCCACAGTTCTCATAGTGGAACGGGTAGCACCAGTATCTACAAGGAATGTAATCACATTACCTTCTACTTCTCCATCCACAAAAGGACCACACTGATCTACCTCTAGGGATGCACCAAGCACACACTCCTCCTCCCCCCTCAGGCACCGTCATTGAGATGTATCTGAATCATCCCCTTGGGACTGCAACCAAAATTGTGAAACCACTTATACATTTTGTTTTGCTGATTCATCCATATGAAAACTTATATTCGCACTGTACCTTTGTATTTGACCATTCATATTCTGATTTGGCACATGAGCTTGAGGTATTTGATGTAGAGGAATTTCTGAATCTTGTCCTCTTCAATCTAATATCAAATTCTGATTTTGCATTTGGTTTTGCATCTGATTTAACTGATTCTGACTCATATCGTTAGTACCTGTACTACCACCCGTATTCGTCAACAGACTCCTGCACTTGCGTTTCCAATGTCCGAATTTACCGCAAGCATGACACGGATATTTCTTCTTCATATCCTCTTTATTATTCCTACCTCTCACACCACCACCCTTTGTAGCAATAACATTCTGAGTATCCTGAACAACCTGATCTTTGCCTTGAAATCCTGTTTGAGAAAAATCCACAAAACCACCTTTCTGTGCTGCTTTCATCTGAACTTCCAGCTCCACTGTTAACAGTTATCCAGTCCAAAGGATTCTCTTTCCTATACTACTGCTTTCATCTGAGCCCACATTAATTTCTCTTTCAACTTCTTATGTCTCGTTTCAATATCATCACTACAATATTTGAATAGCGCAATATCTTATCAATAGATCTACTTTGCCAACAAATTAAATGCTGTTGGATCATCATGCTAATCTCTGGTCTCAATCCAAACACAAACCTATGTGCAAAATGACCCATGTCCTTGTCAGTAATATTCTCAATGCCACTATATGGTTTAAACACTTGGAGAAGCACGAAGGGGGACACTCATGGCGTCTCAACAGTGGTGGGCCTAAATCACGTAAAAACTCAACAAGCCATTGTGAACAACTCTATACAACTCGCAGAGTGGGGCATCGACGTCCAGAAGGTCCCGCACCCAAAATACCCTCATGTTCTGGCTCCAGACAACAGGTGAAAGGCCCCATGGTCGATCCTGCATGGGACAAACAGCTCGGGCTCTCCGGGCACAACCCGGATTGCCCCTAGGGCCCCAATGGACATCAGGATCTCATGCCAAAACAACCACCGGGATATCTGTGCAGGCCCCTTTTCTCCAAATCCATCCAGAATTTCCAGCGGGGGGCACCAGCATCTCTAACTGCAGAGAAATCCAGGTAGCCAGGGGAGTGGACAGGCGAAGAGCAGTCCACAAACCACAACTAACCTTAATTTCCTGGAACATAGCAGGGATTAGTAAAATCAGTAGAAATGAAAATCTGAAGCAGTTTTTGGAATCTGGCGATATACTCTGCCTCCAAGAGACCTGGGCCCTATCCAGCACTCCACTGGCAGGGTACTACGAACACTTCATTCCAGCCACAAAAAAGAATCTATTTGGCCGTCCGGCCGGTGGTCTATCAGTCTTCATAAAGCACGAAAGTGCCCTCGAAGTTACAGCAATCAACTTAAACTCACCCGGATTGCCAGCTCTCCATATCAGAGGCTTGAAACTTAATACATATCCCATGTCCCTCTTAATAATCAACTGTTACATCAATCCGGTGCAGTACACCATGAAAGAGAAGTTGGAGGAAATGCTGGAGAAACTTGATGATCTCCTGTGTAAATATAAAACTCACCAGGTCATCCTAGCAGGGGATTTCAATCAGAAGGACCTGGATACAATCAAACCGACCACCCCGGGTTGCGGCAGGGCAGCACCCTTGTTCAACCTTATCAACAACCACAAGCTGATCTCAACTCATGCACTGAAAAAAGCTAACTTGAACACATGGGACCCTCCCCCTACCTACAAAGACATCTCAAGAATTGACTACATCATGGCCAGCGAAGCGCTGGCGGCTAGATTGGATGACTGATGTCGAAGACAGGTCGGAAAGCGATCACAGACCGTTGAGAGCGGTCTTCCTGTTGACAGTTCCGTCAGCTCTCAACCACCAAACCATTGGTGTGTCAAGAGGGGATGAAAAATACAGTATCTTGAGGAGGATCAAATGGTCAGACAAGACAGACAACACGCTACAAAAATGGCTGGAAGAGAAACTTGAAGGCAATCTACCCTCGTCGCTTTCACCCATAAAGGTCTGGGAAGACATAGTGGAGGACCTACAAGCAAAGCTCGGGAACTCCCAGTCACAACCCCGCAGGCCCAAAGGGCAAATCAGAGGTGGCAGCACCGGGCAAAACAAACACATACAAGACTGTAAAAGGCTCTTGCGCATGGCCCGTGTAAAAAAGAAAAGAGGGGGCGGCCAATCGGAGGGACCATCGGTAGCTTCGCTGAGGGCAGCACTAAGGAAGAAAATATGGGAACAGAAAAATGCCACCACGGAAAGGGAATGGCTCAAAGTCTTCTCCCTGATAAAGCGGAAGAATCCAGCGCATCTGTGGAGACATATCAACCAACTGAGCAGCAGAGGAATCTCACGGGAGAACGGAGTAGCAGAAAAGGTCTGGCTGACTTATGTCAAACAGCTCTATGCAATCGCCCCCCCATGCAAAGGCAGTCCAGGAGAGGCCAGCGGTTGGGTTGGCCGGGACTGGCCATCAAACATCAAGCCACGAGACACGATCGCCAGCCAATGCAATTGGGCAGTGGGAAATAGAACGCCGGTGGAAACACACGGTACATCACCCGCCCAGATAAATCCCCATATGGTCATCAAGACCATCAAGAACATGAAGAACGATGGGGCCCCCGGGCCTAATGGGATTCCAGCACCAGTTTTTAAAAAGGCCCCAGACTTCTGGGCAGCAATGCTAACACCGTTATACAATCACTCTTTCCAGACAGCTATAACTCCCGACTCCTGGAGGGGCTCCATCCTGGTACCCATTTTCAAAAAAGGTGACCGGTCAAAGCCATCAAATTATAGGCTTATCGCCCTACTTGACCTTGAAGCCAAGGTCTACGCCCGCCTACTATTAAAGGACTTGGAGAAGTGGGCAGATGAGAATAGTATCATACCTCTTTTCCAGACTGGCTTCAGGTCACAGGCATTGACCATGGACAATGTATTGGCACTGGCACACTTATCAGCCCAGGCAACACAGAAGAACCACCCCCCACTTTTTTGTTGCTTCGTGGATTACAGCACCGCCTTTGATAAGGTTGTCCGCAGAAGACTATGGTGGAAGCAAGAAAACTGGGGCATTCTACTGACGGCAATCAGATCGCTGTATGAAGCCACCTGGGTATGGGTTAAAACCAGCGCCAGCACAATGTCCTCGAAAATAATCACGGAGAGCGGGTTGAAGCAAGGCTGCGTGCTGGCACCCATGCTTTCTAACCTATACACGGTGGATTTGCGGGACGCCCTAAAAGGAGCTGGCCTAGTAGCACCAAAACTGGGAAACATAAGGCTGCCGGTGCTCCAATACGCCGACGACACAGCCATAATGGACCACACAAAGGTGGGCCTACAAAGAGCCCTAACTGCATTAAATCGCTTCAATAACATCAATAACCTGACAGTAAACCAAGGAAAGACCAAGGTCGTCATTTTCGGGTCTTACCACCAGAAAAAGAAAGCACAATGGCAAATGGGCACCTTGAAAATCAAGACGGCGGAGTCATATAACTATCTGGGGGTGTGGCTGACGGAACGGGCTAAGGCGAACGCCCACTTGAAGCACCAGAGCATCAAGGCCAATAAGGTCATACATTTACTCAAGCAACTAAGTCTCCACCTGATCAGTCCAACCGCCGGTCCAATACTGAAAGTTTTAAAAGCAAAACTTCTACCAGCAATCAGCTATGGCCACCTGGCCTTCCCCGGGTTACAGCACGCCTCCTTAAACTCGGCACAATCCAAAGCATACAAAATAGTGCTTCAAATCCCAAGGACAGCAAGGAAGTCAAGGCTAAGGCTGGAACTAGGCGTGGCTAGGCCAGATTTGATGTGCCAGGGGGAATTCATAAAACTTTATCTCAGGATTTTAAGGGCCCCAGCCAACACACTAAAACACCAACTGAGAGCTATTTTTGAAGAGCCACGTACGACCTTGCACACCACCCTTAACAAAGCAATCAAAACATTGAATATAGTGGATGAGAGCTTACCGCGGCCAGAAATTCCGATGAACGCCTGGAAAAGAGACATAAATAAACAAGTGTGCGACATCTCATTTGATCGTAACTCTCTTCGTTCAAGTTCACACTTAGACCCGTTGAACAGCACATACACGGCTGGCAAAGCCCAGGCATACTTAAGTGACGCTCTCACTCCATTGGCCCGAAGGAAAATCCTGTCCATGAGATTAACCACTTTAGGTATTGCAGACTTCAACCCTGCATGGGCCCGAAGGGGGGATGACACAAACTGTAAACTCTGCCCCTATAGGAGGGAATCGTGGCTGCACCTCCTATGCTGTTGCCCCAATCTCATCGATGAACGCCGGCGTCTACTGCGCCCGATTTGCACCATCAACGGAATAAAAACTTGCAGCGAAGTGTCAGCCATGTGCTTTTCAAATTCCAGCACGACGACCTTGGCCAGACTGGGGAAATTTATACATTACATCAGGACCGCACTAAAAATGGCAAATGAACGAAATAATACAGTGGGGAAGAGCTCAAAAAATCCAGCGGAAGGCAGTTGAGGTGGTCCCGATTGTGAACTGTCGCCTTCTTGCACTCCCAGCACCCCCCCAAGGATAGTGCCTCAAAGGACAACTGACCAGTGGTCAAGGGGAATGAGTTACAGCTTTATAATGATACCTATTTTCACAGAACATCGTGGGATTTCTGATTGCAACTCCGTAGCTACAATTCCTTGGGGAAGGTAGAACATGGCGGGACAGGGGAGGGGCGGCAAATCCCCCCATCAAAAACTTTTAAATTTTACTCACAAACTGAAGTTTTATCATTGTTTTAGTAGTGATAGGTTGACTGCTTTTACTGTAATGATTTTAATTAATTGCACAGTTAATAAAATACTCCAATCAGGAGTTCATCACTTGGAGAAGCCTTTCGTAGTAAGCATGCACTGTCTCTTTTGTTTCTTGTGTAGTTCTGTCTATTTTAACCCAATCTGTCTTTTTTGGCGAAATCTTTCCCTTCAAATAGGTAATGACCTGATTATATTTTTTCATCACTTCATCAGATGGTGCTCCTGTTTTTGAATAACTTGGGTATTTATCTTTTGGCCAATCTATTGCAATTTTACACTCAATCCACAAATCGGCTGGAGCCACAATATCAAACAAACCATCTAAGTCTTTCCAGAAAACTTTTGAAACTTTCACAAACCTCTCTACTTGTTTGTACCATTCTACCGGTTTTTCCTCTCAATCTGGGAAATTCAATTGTAAAAGATAATATATCCTGCCTTGACCACAGGACATGTACATATCCAGCTCCAGGTACCTCTCTCATGGGATATATAATTTCAGTCACTTCTGTACCTGTCTCTCTTACTGGAAACATTAGTAAAACACCTGTATTTACAGCTGTTTCTTCCTTCTTTTTAGTCCATCTTCCTTTCCAACGATCTAATTCATCCCATCGTCTTAATGTGTTAATCAACTCCTTAATCTGCAATCGCTTTCCTGAAGCATTCAAACTCTCCAGATCTTTGTCACTGAAATCCAATCTGTATGTTTTCTGAAAACCCTTTGATTTTTCTATATCTACCCCGTATGTCTGTGCAACTTCAGCAAATTTTCATGAAGATTTCTCGCTCTCGTGATATTTTTACACAAAAATAACAACTCTTCTTCCTGATACCTACCCAACCTCTCTGGGTTAATCATACCTAATATCATTTCTTCCAAATCTACTTTTAATTTACCTACATCCATACTCACTTTATTAGATGTCATTCCTCTGATACACTCATCCAATTTTTCCGGTGAAGGCCCTAAAGACCCTCCAGATGTAGGTGTAGGTGTCACCTTAGTATTCTGTAATAAGCTCCTTGGATCAATCTGTATACCTCGTTTTGGAGTTTCTGCTGATCTTTCAGCAATATCAATCAATGATTCTGATCCACTCGCTCCATCACTAATTCTGTCACTTAGTCCTGGAGATAGAGTCTGTTCTAAAATTGCAGGCACTTGTGAAATATTCTGTTCCTTATTATATAATGGAACTATAGGACCAATAGTCACCGGAAATGACAAAGTGTATGCATTTAAACTCAAGTGATTTATTCTTTTGGTCAAATCTCCTTTTACCTGATTCACTACGCTATTATTTTCCCTTTGGGAATCTTCTATCTGAACCAGTGGAGCACTTGGTGATGGTCTATCTTGTTCTTCCTGATACGGTGGAGGTCTATTCATTAATAATTTGTCCAACAATTCATCATCTACCTCATTAAGATCTGATTCTGTTTCTGGAATGTTCTTTTTCTTGTCTTTGCATTTCCCTCTTTCATTATTTTCCACTAATACACCTGGATACATTCCTTCACCCATTGCCACTACATCTCTCCTCCACTTTTTCATCTGTGCATCCCATTTTGCCTCTGAATATCTACTCACAGTGTTTCTGTATCTATTCTCAGTTCTATCCTTGTCTCTTTTGTATGCCTCATGTTCCCACTCTTCAAGTGCTTCATACTGCAAAGGTCTCGGACTTGGTCTCAATTCATTCATCAGATATCTCAAATTTTCTAAAATCCTAGTGTTAAAAGTACCATGCTCTGGAAATACCATATTACCATCTCTCTCTGTATATTTCACCCAATTTTCCAACCATGTATACGTATAACAATCCCTTTCTAATGACATAAAAGAAGCAGGCGTTCCCTCAGGAGCTACCGGAATTCCCTCTCTAATGGGTATAAGTTCATCCTTTCTAAACAATGTTTTCAACAGCTTTAGTAACTTCATGTTTGTTTTGATCGATCGCTAAACTCCTATCCAAGAAATGTTTCTTCAGTACTTCTAAAAAAATCAATTGGTTCTCGCTGTGCAATACCAGCGCGATTCACACCAAACAACCAATAACAGCGTATTTCTCTTTATGACAATTCACACTAGTTAACTAATAGTAGTGTGGTCCTCTGTGATGACTCACACCAACTAACCAATTGCAGTGTGGCTTTCTGTGACGTCAGTATAACTCCTACAACTGACCCTCCCTTTACAAAAATTATCGTCAACTATTTACAAAATCTTTTTAGACAAACATTGTTAGAACACATAGACATTCCAGCTTGTCTGCTCCACTAAAAGAAGATAGATACAAACTCTCCAAGAATTCTTTTGCTACTTAGTAAAATCTCCGACCAGCGTGATTCTACTCTCATTCAAGTGAAGACTTTCAGGACTTCTCTAGATGCGCTTTCTAAAGGTACCCAAATAAATCTCTACTATACTAACTCCAAAGTTCCCTGTGGAATATTGATAATACGGCTATTAGTCAATACTTGCATCAACAGCAGACAACGCAATACTACTTAGTGTACGCCACACTAAGACAAGCCCTTGAGCTTATCCCGGGATCTTAGGCCTCTTCAGACCTGCTAACAAATTTCCTTTAAGGTCAAACCAGTACGACCACTACATGTAACAAAAAGTACAAAAGATTAATAACAGAACAATAAATCTCATCTTAATCAATTGCCAATATAATCAATCTACTCTAACCATCCTCTGCTACCAAAAACTGATAGCGCGTGACACAGCAGAAAAAGGAATTTTGGCTATCTAAAGCAGAGTGTGTAATTTTACACCACGTGCTGAATCAGTCTAATAATCTCATTTACCCAAGACTGAATTTTGGCCCATATCAACATTAGGTCCTCCGACACATCGGAGAATTGACAGGGATTTGGCAAAAGATCTAGAAAACATTATTTCTGTGCTCTATGTCATACTATTAATTTTTGTAGAGCAAACAAATAAAATGCTAATCACTTCTTGGTATTGAGGGATGTGTGGACTGAGTCATTAGGTTGCTGGGATGGCATGGAATGTTGTGGATGCCATGGGTTGTAGTTTTACAGCAATACTGTTCACCAAGGTTGAGTACCAATGACAAGTTGAACAGTGGGTGTTAGATGTATTACACAGAAGACGCAGGAGCAGCTGAATGAGGCTGGACTTGGTGGGGTGGTAGAGATTGCCTTAAATTCATTATTTTGACAACACAAGAGTGCCCGTGTATCCATGGTTCATGAGATAAATGTAAAGAGCAAATAGTGGTATATAATCCGGGGGAAGGAACTGTAGGTATCTGCAAATAGAGGAACCAAAATTGTGCAAAATAATTGATTTTGGATAACTGGGTGATGCTGTCAGCTTTGTTTTTTAAGGGTGTTGGGTTGAGAGAAAGAGGGATTTGCCGTGGCATTTGATAATAGTAGAGAGATCCAAAACGATCATGATTTAAGCCTTTTCCATGATGAACTTTAATTGTTTTAAATCATAAATTGTTCAGTTGAAAGGAGATAGCTGGTGAGTAAGATGAATTTCTCTCCAGATTTCCTCTTCATAAATATGACTTGATGCAGAAAGGAGCGCAAACAGCTGTACCAGGGTAACAGAGGCAGCAGGATAAAGGAAGGGTCATGAATACTGAGTGTGTGCCTTAAGGATGTTTTATTGAACTTGGAACCCTGAATACCCTGGAGGTTGGGAAAGAGCTTCCCCAACCTCCCGAGGCCGATTTGCATTTTCATTGCAATGCCGATTGCGCGTATGGCGCGCTGACGTCATTGCAATGAAAATGAAACTGAAGCTTAGTTTCAGTTTCATTGTTTCGGTGCTTGTGGGGCTATCTTAGCCCCCGAGCACCGAAACACTTGGGAGAGGTATCATTAGAAAGGGGAGAATCTCCCCTTTCCAATAGTACCCTTCCCTAGTGGATCCCTGCTTGGGGAGTGCCCCAGGAGGGCGATCCCCAAGCAGGGATCCACCCACTAGCCACAAGGGAGGGGGGAGCGGCTCCTTGGGCAAGGGCCTTTGCTCCCCCCATATAATTTGGATACAAACAGTCTTTCTGCCTCCCAATCTGCTCCCCCCCAGGGGGGGCAGAAAGCACCCTAGACACCAGGGATTTTTTTTATAGGCAAGGGGTGGGTGCTGCCCAGAAGGGGCATGCAAATGCCCCCACCCTACCCCCAAAGAAAACAAAAGACTTTTTGCCCCCCCAGAAGGCATATGGGGGCAATAGTCCCTGATCTGCCCCCCAGGGGGGGCAGAAAGACCACTAAGCACCAGGGATTTTTTTTATGTATAGGTTTGCTAGGTTTCCCTAGGTGCCGGCAGAGCTAGGGTTCAAACTCTACAGCTAGGCACTTTGCAAAAAGGGGTCAGTTTTCACTGTAAAAATGTGGTGTGTCCACGTTGCGTTTTGGGCCGTTTCCTGTCGTGGGCACTAGGCCTTCCCACACAAGTGAGGCACCATTTTTATCGGACGACTTTGGGAAATGTGGGGTGGGTGGAATATTGTGGATCTATGCAGATTCCAGAGCTTTCCATCACAGAAATGTGAGGAAAATGTGTTTTGTTTTACAAAGCTTGAGGTTTGAAAGGGATTCTGGGTAACAGAACCTGGTGAGAGCCAGACAAGTCACGCCATCCTGGATTTCCCTAGGTGTCTAGTTTTAAAAAATGTATAGGTTTACTAGGTTTCCCTAGGTGTCGGCAGAGCTAGGGTTCAAAATCTACAGCTAGGCTCTTTGCCAAGAAAGGGTCAGTTTTCACTGTAAAAATGTGAAGTGTCCATGTTGCATTATGGGCCGTTTCCTGTCGTGGGCACTAGGCCTACCCACACAAGTGAGGCATCATTTTTATCGGAACACTTTGGTGAACGTGGGGTGGGTGGAATTTTGTGGATCCACACAGATTCCAGAACTTTCCATCACAGAAATTTGAGGAAAATTTGTTTTTTTTTACAAAGTTTGAGGTTTGAAAGGGATTCTGGGTAACAGAACCTGGTTAGAGCCACACAAGTCACCCCATCCTGGATTTCCCTGGGTGTATAGTTTTTAAAAATGTATAGGTTTGCTAGGTTTCCCTAGGTGACGGCAGAGCTAGGGTTCATAAGCTACAGCTAGGCACTTTGCAAAAAAAGGGCCAGTTTTCACTGTACAAATGTGGTGTGTCCACATTGCGTTTTGGGCCGTTTCCTGTCGAGGGCACTAGGCCTACCCACACAAGTGAGTTACCATTTTTATCGGAAGACTTTGGGGAATGCGGGGTGGGTGGAATTTTGTGGATCCACGCAGATTCCAGAATAGTCTATCACTGAAATGTGAGGAAAATGTGCTTTTTGGACAAAGTTTGAGGTTTGCAAGGGATTCTAGGTAACAGAACCTGGTGAGAGCCAGACGAGTCACCCCATCCTGGATTTCCCTGGGTGTCTAGTTTTCAAAAATGTATAGGTTTGCTAGGTTTCCCTAGGTGCCAGCAGAGTTAGGGTTCAAAATCTACAGCTAGGCACTTTGCAAAAAAAGGGTCAGTTTTCACTGTAAAAATGTGGTATGTCCACGTTGTGTTTTGGGCCGTTTCCTTTCACGGGCACTAGACCTACCCACACAAGTGAGGTACCATTTTTATCGGGAGACTTAGGGGAACACAGAATTGCAGGGCAACTGTTATTACCTATTGACTTCTGGTGCATTTCTGCATTCCAAATATAAGACAATGTGTAAAAAAGAAGTAACTTTTAAAAATGTCCTATAATTCACATGCTAGTACGGGTACCCACAATTTTGGATATGAGCAAATAGCTACTGTTGCTAAACTCTATATTTTGTTCCCATTTCAGTAATACATAGGTGTCTTTCATACCGATTTTTCACTATTTAAATTTTCCCAAATAAAAAGCTATATACCCGGTACACAATAAAAAACCATTGCAAGACACTGCTCAGTTATTGTTTCTGGGATCCTCGGGTTCTTGGTGAACCTACAAGTCCTATATATCCTCACAACCAGAGGTGTCCAGCGGATGTAACAGTATATTGCTTTAAAACATCTGTCATACTTAGAAGAAGTTACAGGTGAAAATTTTTGCAAAATTTGCTGTTTTTTTCAACTCATTTTCAATTTTTCCATTTTCAACTGTTAGTTTCTATAGGAAAACCTTGAAGGATCTACAAAAGTGACCCCTTGCTGTCTGAATTTTGTCTACTTTTCAGAAATGTATAGCTTACCAGGATCCATTATTGCTTTTATATCCATTTTTACCATTAACTGGAAGGAGGTTGAAAGCACAAAAAATAGCATAAATAGGCTATGTCCCAGTAAAATGCCAAAACTGTGTAAAACATGTTGGTTTTCTGACAAAAGTCTGTCAGTCCCTGAAAGCTGGGAAGGTGGTGATTTCAGCACCACAAACCCTTTGTTACTACCATTTGCAGGAAAAAAAAAGACGCTTTCATCTGCAGCACTTTTTTCCCATTTAAAAAAAAACAAACATTTATCTGTATTTTGGCTAATTTCTGGTTCCCCTCCAGGGAAATCAACAAACCCTGGGTACCTTTAAAATCCCCATGATGTTGGAAGAAAAGGACGCAAATTTGGCGTGGATACCATATGTGGTCAAAAAGTTACAGGGGCCTAAGCGCAAACTACCCCAAATAGCCAAAAAAAGGCTTAGCACAGGGGGAGGGAGGGAAGGGGGGCTGGGGGGAGGCCTAGCAGCGAAGGGGTTAAGCGAGACACTGGTTCAAAAACAAGGAGTGGAAGTGTGTTGATTTTTTAAATCTTGCTAATTAATTTAATAGTTTTAGGATATTTTCTTTATTTAAGTAATACTTGTGGAATTTCAGTTGAAATTAAAGCCTTGCATGATTAAAGTAATACTTTTGGAGTGAGGAAACTGAGTGATAAATATGTTGCCACTACATTAAAGGACATAAATGTTAGACTGCTGGTATTCCACATAACATAAATATTTAAGAGAAATGCACAGAGCAGAACATGAAAGAAGAAGGCGACATCTGGGTTTACCAAACAAAAAGTAGCAAGCGCATGATAGAAAACAAGTGCAACATTGTGTGCTGCAATTTAGGTATAGTCTATGACATCTTCAGATGAAGTAGAGCACAAGCATTCTGAATTGCTGTTGGTTGAAAAACTGAATGATTGACATTTGCATTATATATAGGGACAACTATATTGGACTTTTGAGCTTGGAATTTATTGCCAATGTGCAAAGAAGGTATGTTATTGAATTGGCCTAGATATTAATCCAAATCGTGTTTGGTGATGCAATTACTAATATTAATGTATCTTTCTTATTTTCCTGTATAGTTATGACCAAGTTCGTTATTTATGTATTGTATTGTATTGTAATTGCATTAATATAGCGCTTACAACCCCTGACGAGGCGTCAAAGCGCTTTTTCGGCGAGTAGCACGCTACTCCGGATCCCATAAAAGACTAGTGTTGAGTTAGTATAGTGAAATATGAAAGTAATTTGAGTGGTGGATAGGTTAGTCAGTTATTTGGATTCAGACGGATAGCAGAGGGATAGAAGAGGGAAAAAGGTTTGCATTTATATAGCGCTTGTTACCCCTCATGGGGTGTTAAAGCGCTTTTTTCGGCGAGTAGCGCACTACTCCGGAACCCATAAAGGATTAGTGGTGAATTAGTATAGTGAAATATGAAAGTAGTTTGAGTGGTGGATATTGGTCAGTTATTTGGATTGAGAAGGATAGCGGAGAGATAGAAGAGGGAAAAAAGGTTTGCATTTATGTAGCGCTTGTTACCCCTAATGGGGTGTTGAAGCATTTTATTGGCGAGTAGAACGCTACTCTGGAACCCATAACGATTAGTGGTGAATTAGTATAGTGAAATATGAAAGTAATTTGAGTGGCGGATATTATTCAGTTATTTGGATTGAGAAGGATAGCCGAGGGATAGAAGAGGGAAAAGGTTTGCATTTATATAGCGCTTGCTACCCCTGATGGGGTGTTGAAGCACTTTTTTGGCGAGTCGCACGCTAATCCGGAACCCATAAAGGATTAAAGGTGAATTAGTATAGTGAAATATGAAATTTGAGAAGTGGACATGTTAGACTGGTATTTTTATTGAAAAGGATAGTGGAGGGATAGAACAGTGAAGGCTTTAAACTTTTTTTTGGGAGGTCATAGCAGTAGTGGGAGGGTTGGGATGAGTAAAAAGGGATGTGGAGGGAAAGAGTCAGAGGGAAGAGTTTAGAAATTCTTGTTTTGGGGGATCAGTATAGTAAAAGAGGTGTCAAGTGGTGCAAGGAGGGGTAGAGTAGGGGAGAGTCTAAAAGGGCTATTTTGGGGATCATAGTAGTAGTATGGGGTTTGGGATGAATGAGAGAGTGGAGGTGGTGGATATATTGATAGAAGTATAGGGTGAGAAATAGTCTAGTGCATTGGAAAGAGTAGTAAAAAGAGGTTTGTGATGAGTCAGAGAGTTGAGGTAGAAGATATATTGAGAGGGGTATAGGGTGAAAATAGGGTAGTGCATTGGATATGTTGAATGTAATAAATATATAGATCCATAAGTACATGGAAGGTTTATAGATGCATAAAAGAAGTAAGTATATGTAGATTAAAGATATTGATAGAGGTATAGAGTGAGAAATAGGGTAGTGCATATAATATTATTATTTTTTTGGGGGGGAGGAAAGTAATAAATGTATAGATCCAAGTACATGGAAGGTATATAGATGCATAAAGGAAGTAAGTATAAGTAGATTAAAGATGCATTCGATAAACTCTGGTTTTGAAGTGTTGTACTTAAAAATGTATTTATTTATTTATTATTATTATTATTTTTTTTAAACATAATTATTCTACACGTTAATACAAAGCAATACACATATATAGGTACATATCTACAGTAAAAATAAATGCTTATTTACAGAGGGATATGCTGTATATTTCTGTTTGCGTATGGTGCTTATGTGGGGAAGAGCCAATCCTTGAGTAGTTTTCTGAAGATAAGGTGGTTGTCGGTGGATCTTATGTTGGGGGGGTAAAGAATTCCATATTTTGGTTGCTTGAACAGAGAAGGATGTGCTACCCATGGATTTTTTCTTGTATCTTGGGATTTTGAGGCAAGGTGCCACTCTAGAGCGGAGGTTCCTATGATGAATGTGTTTGGTGATTTTATTCCTGATGAAGAGCGGTCCCATTCCTTGTATGGCTTTGTGGGTGATACAAAGCAGCTTGAGCGTGGATCTTCTGGCAACCGGTAACCAATGCAGGGCTTTCAAGGCAGGGGAGATGTGGTCTCGTAGTTTGATATGCAAGAGTAGTCTGGCATCCGAGTTCTGAATCCGTTGTAGTCTTTTCATAGTCGTTAAAGGTGATCCGTGGTAGAGACTATTGGCGTAATCGAGTTTGGACAGAACAAGGGAGATGGTCGATTGGACCTTGTGTGGGAATCCCAAATGGGGGAAGATTCGTCGCAGAGTTTTTATAGTAACAAAGCTTGATCTTGCTAGTTTGTCCACTTGGGCATTCATCGATAGCTTGGAGTCCATGGTCATTCCGAGGTTTCTTACTTCCTTCGATACTTTAGGCGGTGATCCCAGTTCATCAGGCCAGGCGGCAAGCGGGTCATAATGTTTCCAATAGCCACACGTGAGTATTTCCGTTTTGAAAGCATTAAATTTGAGATGGCTCCAAGTCATCCATTGATCCATGGCTCTGAGACAACTGAAAATTGACGAATTTCCAATGTCTTTGGGGCATTCCAGTTGAAGGAGTATTTGCGTGTCATCTGCATAGTTATAGCATGTGAGTTGAAATTGATTGATCAGTACTGGTAATGACTTCATGTAGATGTTGAAAAGCATGGGCGAGATGATAGAGCCTTGAGGGACCCCAGCTTTTGTGGAGTTCGGTTTGGATGAGAAAGGTGGGGTATGGATGACATTAGTTCTGTTTCGAAGGTAGGACGTGATCTAGTCTAAAGCAGTCCCCTCTATGCCGTCTTCGTAGAGTCTTTGTATTAGAGTGTCATGGTCAACCGTGTCAAAGGC
Organism: Calotriton arnoldi; assembly: GCA_963921515.1. Taxonomy (NCBI): domain Eukaryota; kingdom Metazoa; phylum Chordata; class Amphibia; order Caudata; family Salamandridae; genus Calotriton; species Calotriton arnoldi. The sequence goes on from CAWUFW010006203.1 coordinate 997,819, forward strand.
AGCTGAGAGGTCCAAAAGGAGTAGTGCAGCAACCCCGTTGCGCTCAACTGTGTTCTTCATGTCATCCCAGATGGCAAGGAGGGCAGATTCTGTGCCTCTTCCCGGACGAAATCCTGCTTGGAAGTCTGAAAGTATGGCATTCTCTTCAATGAATTGTGACATCTGGGGGAACGCTGCTCTTTCTATCAGTTTGCCCAGGAAAGGTCCATTAGTAATAGGTCTGTAGTTGTCGGGGTTCAGCGGGTCCAAGTTTGTTTTCTTCAGTAAAGGGCGTATGTATGACTTTTTGAGTTCTTCTGGAAATATTCCTGTAGTTAAGAAATTGTTGATGATTTTTCTTACTGGAGTGGCAGCAGAGGTTGTTAGAAGAATACTCTTGAAGGTTTGTGGTGGACATGGGTCAGAGGGCTGCCGGCAGGCCTGCCTGCTTTGACCAGGTCCATAAATTCATAGTGTGAAATGTGTTAGAAGGAATGGAGAGGCTGAGTTAGAGTATTCTTGGATTGTTGTTTTGTAAAAGGGTCAGTGCTTGTGCTTTGTCTCTGTTTTAAGTACGAGTTCAACGTGTCTGCTTTGTCCTTGTAATGATTTGCCAGTTTGTCAGTGAAATCTTGAGTAACGGGATGAGTTCCTTCTAGCCAATTGGTTTTTCGAAATTCATTGAGTATTTTATACAATTCTTTATTTGCACATTTAGCATTTTGAATTCTGTCTGAATAGTACTTTTTCTTTGCTTTTTGATAGCTGACTTGTATAATCTGTTAATTTTCTGTAGGTGAAGTTTGTCTTGTTTGTTTTTTGTTTTGAGCCAGGCACATTGCAGCTTTCTAATTTGTAGTTTTAAGTCTTTTATCTCTGTATTTCTCCAAGGTGCTTGTTTTCTTTTGTTCTGATGTGTGGTTTTGAGTGGTGTCAGGATATCGAAAGCTTCCTGTAGCCACTCATATAGTTTTTAACAGAATTTATTGTTTCCAGATCTGTACTGGATGTTAGTTGTGTTTTATTTATTGAAACTGAATTTAGCGCACAAAATCATGCAAATTCCTCAGCGTATTTATTTCCGACTGTGATATAATCACTGCCAGGTCTGTGTGCCGAACATTTCACAACCCCAACTTCTTTGGGCAATTGTAGTGCCAATAGTAGTTCTTCTACATATTCTCCATTTCGAATTGGTGAACCTGATGAGGTCAAAAATCCATGTTGAGACCACAATTGTCCAAAATCATGGACAACCCCAAAGCCATACTGGCTATCAGTGCATATTGTTATTCTCCAATTCTTTCCAAAATGGCATGCTCTCGTGAGAGTCACTAGCTCTGAAATTTGGGCAGATTTTATTCCTTTCAAGCATGAATCTTCAATGACATTAGCCACTGTACAAACTGCATAGGAAGCTTGCAAAGTTCCCATTTCATCTCTTAGACATGATCCATCCACAAACATCACACAATCTGATTCAGATAATGGAGTATCTTTTATAGCAGGTCTTGGCTTTGTACACAATTCAGTCACATCTAAACAATCATGATCTGCTTCATCCACCACCACTTCACATTCTGGATTTAGCAACAAAGTAGCTGGATTCAGATTTGTACATCTTGTCACTGTAACATTCTCAGCTCCCAGTATCACTCTCTCATATTTTGTCAACCGACTACTCGTAAGGTGCTGTGTTCGAGTTCTTGTCAACAAAATCTCAACAGAATGCGGTACATCCACTTTCAATGGATGTCCCATCACAAGTGATTCACTTTGTTCCAAAGTCACACAAGTAGCAGCAACTGCTTTCAAACAACCTGGTAAAGCTACAGCTACACAATCAAGTGTTGCAGAAAAATATGCCATATAGGACGACGTGCTGTTCCATGCATTTGCATCAGAACTGAAAGTGCACAACCGTCTCTCTCGTAACAGAATAGTGCAAAATCCTTGTTGAAGTCTGGCATTCCTAATTCTGGTGCACGACAAAGGCTGTCTCGCAACTCAACAAATGCCCTCATACTTTCCTCATCCAATTGAATTGAATCTGACACATCTTTATGAGTCAGTTTCTGTAATGGTTTAGCTGTCAGTGAGAATCCACTGTCTGCAATATCTGATTTATTTTCCTCAAATCCTGCACAATCCTATATTTTCCGCTCGGTTTCTTAATTACCAAAATAGGCGAATTACAAGGACTGCTTAGTATTTCTTTTAAAATACCTTGTTCAATCATCATCTCAATCACAGGCGTTACTCCTGCAATTGTTTCAGAATTCATTTTGTAAGGTGGTGTTTTGGGAATTCTGCACCTTGTTTGACCAAAATTTGAATAGGATCAACTCCCTTCATCAATCCAATGTCTTACCCTGTGAAATCCACACATCAGTCAACACAGTTTCTCTCAATACAACAGGCAGATCTTTTGCTGTAAATAAAGGGTACAAAGCATTTACTCCTGTCCCTTACCTTGCCATCTTAAAAACAACATTCTCATCCTTGGTATGAAATGCTATTCCATCTGGCGTACGGTAGATTGTGCAATTCATCTTGCATAACAAGTCTCTACCCAAAGGTTAACTGGACTTGTATCACATACCACAAAATGATGTAAGTCTCTAAAGTCTCCAATATGTACTCTCATTGGTTTTGTTACTGGAGTGTTGATCAATTGATTTGAAACATCTACAACTTGGATATTTTCTCCCGAGAGGGGTAGGTTAGGAATTTCCACAGTTCTCATAGTGGAATGGGTAGCACCAGTATCTACAAGGAATGTAATCACATTACCTTCTACTTCTCCATCCACAAAAGGACCACACTGATCTACCTCTAGGGATGCACCAAGCACACACTCCTCCTCCCCCCTCAGGCACCGTCATTGAGATGTATCTGAATCATCCCCTTGGGACTGCAACCAAAATTGTGAAACCACTTGTACATTTTGTTTTGCTGATTCATCCATATGAAAACCCATATTCGCACTGTACCTTTATATTTGACCATTCATATTCTGATTTGGCATATGAGCTTGAGGTATTTGATGTAGAGGAATTTCTGAATCTTGTCCTCTTCCATCTAATATCAAATTCTGATTTTGCATTTGGTTTTGCATCTGATTTAACTGATTCTGATTCATATCATTAGTACCTGTACTACCACCCGTATTCGTCAACAGACTCCTACACTCGCGTTTCCAATGTCTGAATTTACCGCAAGCATGACATGGATATTTCTTCTTCATATCCTCTTTATTATTCCTACCTCTCACACCACCACCCTGTGTAGCAATAACATCCTGAGTATCCTGAACAACCCGATCTTTGCCTTGAAATCCTGTTTGAGAAAAATCCACAAAACCACCTTTCTGTGCTGCTTTCATCTGAGCCCACATTAATTTCTCTTTCAACTTCTTATGTCTCGTTTCAATATCATCACTACAATATTTGCATAGCGCAATATCTTATCAATAGACCTACTTTGCCAACAAATTAAATGCTGTTGGATCATCATGCTAATCTCTGGTCTCAATCCAAACACAAACCTATGTGCAAAATGACCCATGTCCTTGTCAGTAATATTCTCAATGCCACTATATGGCTTAAACACTTGGAGAAGCACGAAGGGGGGCACTCATGGCGTCTCAACAGTGGTGGGCCTAAATCACGTAAAAACTCAACAAGCCATTGTGAACAACTCTATACAACTCGCAGAGTGGGGCATCGACGTCCAGAAGGTCCCGCACCCAAAATACCCTCATGTTCTGGCACCAGACAACAGGGGAAAGGCCCCATGGTCGATCCTGCATGGGACAAACAGCTCGGGCTCTCCGGGCACAACCCGGATTGCTCCTAGGGCCCCAATGGACATCAGGATCTCATGCCAAAACAACCACCGGGATATCTGTGCAGGCCCCTTTTCTCCAAATCCATCCAGAATTTCCAGCGGGGGGCACCAGCATCCCTAACTGCAGAGAACTCCAGGTAGCCAGGGGAGTGGACAGGCGAAGAGCAGTCCACAAACCACAACTAACCTTAATTTCCTGGAACATAGCAGAGATTAGTAAAATCAGTAGAAATGAAAATCTGAAGCAGTTTTTGGAATCCGGCGATATACTCTGCCTCCAAGAGACCTGGGCCCTATCCAGCACTCCACTGGCAGGGTACTACGAACACTTCATTCCAGCCACAAAAAAGAATCTATTTGGCCGACCGGCCGGCGGTCTATGGGAACAGAAAAATGCCACCACGGAAAGGGAATGGCTCAAAGTCTTCTCCCTGATAAAGCGGAAGAATCCAGCGCATCTGTGGGGACATCAACCAGCTGAGCAGCAGAGGAATCTCACGGGAGAACGGAGTAGCAGAAAAGGTCTGGCTGACTTATGTCAAACAGCTCTATGCAATCGCCCCCCCATGCAAAGGCAGTCCAGGAGAGGCCAGCGGTTGGGTTGGCCGGGACTGGCCATCAAACATCAAGCCACAAGACACGATTGCCAGCCAATGCAATTGGGCAGTGGGAAATAGAACGCCGGTGGAAACACACGGTACATCACCCGCCCAGATAAATCCCCATATGGTCATCAAGACCATCAAGAACATGAAGAACGATGGGGACCCCGGGCCTAATGGGATTCCAGCGCCAGTTTTTAAAAAGGCCCCAGACTTCTGGGCAGCAATGCTAACACCTTTATACAATCACTCTTTCCCGACAGCTATAACTCCCGACTCCTGGAGGGGCTCCATCCTGGTACCCATTTTCAAAAAAGGTGACCGGTCAAAGCCATCAAATTATAGGCTTATCGCCCTACTTGACCTTGAAGCCAAGGCCTATGCCCGCCTACTATTAAAGGACTTGGAGAAGTGGGCAGATGAGAATAGCATCATACCTCTTTTCCAGACTGGCTTCAGGTCACAGGCATCGACCATGGACAACGTATTGGCACTGGCACACTTATCAGCCCAGGCAACACAGAAGAACCACCCCCCACTTTTCTGTTGCTTCGTGGATTACTGCACCGCCTTTGATAAGGTTGTCCGCAGAAGACTATGGTGGAAGCAAGAAAACTGGGGCATTCCCCCAAATCTACTGACGGCAATCAGATCGCTGTATGAAGCCACCTGGGTATGGGTTAAAACTAGCGCCAGCACAGTGTCCTCGAAAATAATCACAGAGAGCGGGTTGAAGCAAGGCTGCGTGCTGGCACCCATGCTTTTTAACCTATACGCGGCGGATTTGGGGGATGCCCTAAAAGAAGCTGGCCTAGTAGCACCAAAACTGGGAAACATGAGGCTGCCGGTGCTCCAATACGCCGACGACACATCCATAATGGACCACACAAAGGTGGGCCTACAAAGAGCCCTAACTGCATTAAATCGCTTCAATAACATCAATAACCTGACAGTAAACCAAGGAAAGACCAAGGTCGTCATTTTCGGGTCTTACCACCAGAAAAAGAAAGCACAATGGCAAATGGGCAACTTGAAAATCAAGACGGCGGAGTCATATAACTATCTGGGGGTGTGGCTGACGGAACGGGCTAAGGCGAACGCCCACTTGAAGCACCAGAGCATCAAGGCCAATAAGGTCATACATTTACTCAAGCAACTAAGTCTCCACCTGATCAGTCCAACCGCCTGTCCAATACTGAAAGTTTTAAAAGCAAAACTTCTACCAGCTATCAGCTATGGCCACCTGGCCTTCCCCGGGTTACAGCATGCCTCCTTAAACTCGGCACAATCCAAAGCATACAAAATAGTGCTTCAAATCCCAAGTACAGGAAGGAAGTCAAGGCTAAGGCTGGAACTAGGCGTGGCTAGGCCGGATTTGATGTGCCAGGGGGAATTTATAAAACTTTATCTCAGGATTTTAAGGGCCCCAGCCAACACACTAAAACACCAACGGAGAGCTATTTTTGAAGAGCCACGTACGACCTGGCACACCAACCTTAACAAAGCAATCAAAACATTGAATATAGTGGATGAGAGCTTGCCACGCCCAGAAATTCTGATGAACGCCTGGAAAAGAGCCATAAATAAACAAGTGTGCGACATCTTGCGACATCTCATTTGATCTTGATCGTAACTCTCTTCGTTCAAGTTCACACTTAGACCCGTTGAACAGCTCATACACGGCTGGCAAAGCCCAGGCATACTTAAGTGACGCTCTCACTCCATTGGCCCGAAGGAAAATCCTGTCCATGAGATTAACCACTTTAGGTATTGCAGACTTCAACCCTGCATGGGCCCGAAGGGGGGATGCCACAAACTGTAGACTCTGCCCCTATAGGAGGGAATCGTGGCTGCACCTCCTATGCTGTTGCCCCAATCTCATCGATGAACGCCGGCGTCTACTGCGCCCGATTTGCACCATCATCGGAATAAAAACTTGCAGCGAAGTGTCAGCCATGTGCTTTTCAAATTCCAGCACGACGACCTTGGCCAGACTGGGAAATTTATACATTACATCAGGACCGCCCTAAAAATGGCAAATGAACGAAATAATACAGTGGGGAAGAGCTCAAAAAATCCAGCGGAAGGCAGTTGAGGTGGTCTCGATTGTGAACTGTCGCCTTCTTGCACTCCCAGCCCCCCCCAAGGATAGTGCCTCAAAGGACAACTGACCAGTGGTCAAGGGGAATGAGTTACAGCTTTATAATGATACCTATTTTCACAGAACATCGTGGGATTTCTGATTGCAACTCCGTAGCTACAATTCCTTGGGGAAGGTAGATCATGGCGGAATAGGGGAGGGGCAGCAAATCTCCCCATCAAAAACTTTTAAATTTTACTCACAAACTGAAGTTTTATCATTGTTTTAGTAGTGATAGGTTGATTGCTTTTACTGTCATGATTTTAATTAATTGCACAGTTAATAAAATACTCCACGCAGGAGTTCAGCACTTGGAGAAGCCTTTCGTAGTAAGCATGCACTGTCTCTTTTGTTTCTTGTGTAGTTCTGTCTATTTTAACCCAATCTGTCTTTTTGGGCCAAATCTTTCCCTTCAAATAGGTAATGACCTGATTATATTTTTTCGTCACTTCATCAGATGGTGCTCCAGTTTTTGAATGTCTTGGGTATTCATCTTTTGGCCAATCTATTGCAATTTTACACTCAATCCACAAATCGGCTGGAGCCACAATATCAAACAAACCATCTAAGTCTTTCCAGAAAACTTTTGAAACTTTCACAAACCTCTCTACTTGTTTGTACCATTCTACCGGTTTTCCTCTCAATCTGGGAAATTCAATTGTAAAAGATAATATATCCTGCCTTGACCACGGGACATGTACATATCCACCTCCAGGTACCTCTCTCATGGGATATATCATTTCAGTCACTTCTGTACCTGTCTCTCTTACTGGAAACATTAGTAAAACACCTGTATTTACAGCTGTTTCTTCCTTCTTTTTAGTCCATCATCCTTTCCAACGATCTAATTCACCCCATCGTCTTAATGTGTTAATCAACTCCTTAATCTGCAATCGCTTTCCTGAAGCATTCAAACTCTCCAGATCTTTGTCACTGAAATCCAATCTGTATGTTTTCTGTAAACCCTTTGATTTCTCTATATCTACTCCATATGTCTGTGCAACTTCAGCAAATTTTCATGAAGATTTCTCGTTCTCGTGATATTTTTACACAAAAATAACAACTCTTCTTCCTGATACCTACCCAACCTCTCTGGGTTAATCATACCTAATATCATTTCTTCCAAATCAACTTTTAATTTACCTACATCCATACTCACTTTATTAGATGTCATTCCTCTGATACACTCATCCAATTCCTCCGGTGAAGGCCCTAAAGACCCTCCAGATGTAGGTGTAGGTGTCACCTTAGTATTCTGTAATAAGCTCCTTGGATCAATCTGTATACCTCGTTTTGGAGTTTCTGCTAATCTTTCAGAAATATCAATCAATGATTCTGATCCACTCGCTCCATCACTAATTCTGTCACTTAGTCCTGGAGATAGAGTCTGTTCTAAAACTGCAGGAACCGTTAGAGCATGCACTTGTGAAATATTATTTTCCTTATTATATAATGGAACTACAGGACCAATAGTCACCGGAAATGACAAAGTGTATGCATTTAAACTCAACAGATTTATTCTTTTGGTCAAATCTCCTTTTACCTGATTCACTACGCTATTATTTTCCCTTTGGGAATCTTCTATCTGAACCAGTGGAGCACTTGGTGATGGTCTATCTTGTTCTTCCTGATACGGTGGAGGTCTATTCATTAATAATTCGGTCCAACAATTCATCATCTACCTCATTAAGATCTGATTCTGTTTCTGGAATGTTCTTTTTCTTTTCTTTGCATTTCCCTCTTTCATTATTTTCCACTAATACAACTGGATACATTCCTTCACCCATTGCCACTACATCTCTCCTCCACGTTTTCATTTGTGCATCCCATTTTGCCTCTGAATATCTACTCACAGTGTTTCTGTATCTATTCTCAGTTCTATCCTTGTCTCTTTTGTATGCCTCATGTTCCCACTTTTCAAGTGCTTCATACTGCAAAGGTCTCGGACTTGGTCTCAATTCATTTCTCATATACCCCAAATTTTCTAAAATCCTAGTGTTAAAAGTACCATGCTCTGGAAATACCATATTACCATCTCTCTCTGTATATTTCACCCAATTTTCCAACCATGTATACGTATGACAATCCCTTTCTAATGACATAAAAGAAGCAGGCATTCCCTCAGGAGCGACCGGAATTCCCTCTCTAATGGGTATAAGTTCATCCTTTCTAAACAATGTTTTCAACAGCTTTAGTAACTTCATGTTTGTTTTGATCGATCGCTAAACTCCTATCCAAGAAATGTTTCTTCAGTACTTCTAAAAAAATCAATTGGTTCTCGCTGTGCAATACCAGCGCGATTCACACCAAACAACCAATAACAGCGTATTTCTCTTTATGACAACTCACACTAGTTAACTAATAGTAGTGTGGTCCTCTGTGATGACTCACACCAACTAACCAATTGCAGCGTGGCTTTCTGTGACGTCAGTATAACTCCTACAACTGACCCTCCCTTTACAAAAATTATCGTCAACTATTTACAAAATCTTTTTAGACAAACATTGTTAGAACACATAGACATTCCAGCTTGTCTGCTCCACTAAAAGAAGATAGATACAAACTCTCCAAGAATTCTATTGCTACTTAGTAAAATCTCCGACCAGCGTGATTCTACTCTCATTCAAGTGAAGACTTTTAGGACTTCTCTAGATGCGCTTTCTAAAGGTACCCAAATAAATCTCTACTATACTAACTCCAAAGTTCCCTGTGGAATATTGATAATACGGCTATTAGTCAATACTTGCATCAACAGCAGACAACGCAATACTACTTAGTGTATGCCACACTAAGACAAGCCCTTGAGCTTATCCCGGGATCTTAGGCCTCTTCAGACCTGCTAACAAATTTCCTCTAAGGTCAAACCAGTACGACCACTACATGTAACAAAAAGTACAAAAGATTAATAACAGAACAATAAATCTCCTCTTAATCAATTGCCAATATAATCAATCTACTCTAACCATCCTCTGCTACCAAAAACTGATAGCGCGTGACAAAGCAGAAAAAGGAATTTTGGCTATCTAAAGCAGAGTGTGTAATTTTACACCACGTGCTGAATCAGTCTAATAATCTCATTTACCCAAGACTGAATTTTGGCCCATATCAACATTAGGTCCTCCGACACATCGGAGAATTGACAGGGATTTGGCAAAGATCTAGAAAACATTATTTCTGTGCTCTATCATACTATTAATTTTTGTAGAGCAAACAAATAAAAGGCTAATCACTTCTTGGCATTGAGGGATGTGTTGACTGAGTCATTAAGTTGCTGGGATGGCATGGAATGTTGTGGATGCCATGGGTTGTAGTTTTACAGCAATACTGTTCACCAAGGTTGCGTACCAATGACAAGTTGAACAGTGGGTGTTAGATGTATTACACAGAAGACGCAGGAGCAGCTCAATGAGGCTGGTCTTGGTGGGGTGGTAGAGATTGCCTTAAATTCATTATTTTGATAACACAAGAGTGCCCGTGTATCCATGGTTCATGAGATAAATGTAAAGAGCAAATAGTGGTATATAATCCCGGGGGAAGGAACTGCAGGTATCTGCAAATAGAGGAACCAAAATTGTGCAAAATAATTGATTTTGGATAACTGGGTGATGCTGTCAGCTTTGTTTTTTAAGGGTGTTGGGTTGAGGGAAAGAGGGATTTGCCGTGGCATTTGAGAATAGTAGAGAGATTCAAAACGATCATGATTTAAGCCTTTTCTATGATGAACTTTAATTGTTTTAAATCATAAATTGTTCAGTTGAAAGGAGATAGCTGGTGAGTAAGATGAATTTCTCTCCAGATTTCCTCTTCATAAATATGACTTGATGCAGAAAGGAGCCCAAACAACTGTACCAGGGTAACACAGGCAGCAGGATAAAGGAAGGGGCATGAATACTGAGTGTGTGCCTTAAGGATGTTTTATTGAACTTGGAACCCTGAATACCCTGGCGGTTGGGAAAGAGCTTCCCCAACCTCCTGAGGCCGATTTGCATTTTCATTGCAATGCCGATTGCGCGTATGGTGCGCTAACGTCATTGCAATGAAACTGAAACTTAGTTTCAGTTTCATTGTTTCAGTGCTTGTGGGGCTATCTCAGCCCCCCGAGCACCGAAACACTTGGGAGAGGTATCATTAGAAAGGGGAGAATCTCCCCTTTCCAATAGTACCCTTCCCTAGTGGATCCCTGCTTGGGGAGTGCCCCAGGAGGGCGATCCCCAAGCAGGGATCCACCCACTAGCCACAAGGGAGGGGGGAGCGGCTCCTTGGGCAAGGGCCTTTGCTCCCCCCATATAATTTGGGTACAAACAGTCTTTCTGCCCCCCAATCTGCTCCCCCCCAGGGGGGGCAGAAAGCACCCTAGACACCAGGGTTTTTTTTTTATAGGCAAGGGGTGGGTGCTGTCCAGAATGGGCATGCAAATGCCCCCACCCTACCCCCAAAGAAAACAAAAGACATTTTGCCCGCCCAGGAGGCATATGGGGGCAATAGTCCCTGATCTGCCCCCCGGGGGGGCAGAAAGACCACTAAGCACCAGGGATTTTTTTTATGTATAGGTTTGCTAGGTTTCCCTTGGTGCCGTCAGAGCTATTGTTCAAACTCTACAGCTAGGCACTTTGCAAAAAGGGGTCAGTTTTCACTGTAAAAATGTGGTGTGTCCATGTTGCGTTTTGGGCCGTTTCCTGTCGTGGGCACTAGGCCTACCCACACAAGTGAGGCACCATTTTTATCGGACGACTTTGGGAAATGTGGGGTGGGTGAAATTTTGTGGATCTATGCAGATTCCAGAACTGTCTATCACTGAAATGTGAGGAAAATGTGCTTTTTTGACAAAGTTTGAGGTTTGCAAGGGATTCTGGGTAACAGAACCTGGTGAGAGCCAGACGAGTCACCCCATCCTGGATTTCCCTGGGTGTCTAGTTTTCAAAAATGTATAGGTTTGCTAGGTTTCCCCAGGTGCCGGCAGAGCTAGGGTTCAAAATCTACAGCTAGGCACTTTGCAAAAAAAGGGTCAGTTTTCACTGTAAAAATGTGGTATGTCCACGTTGCGTTTTGGGCCGTTTCCTTTCACGGGCACTAGACCTACCCACACAAGTGAGGTGCCATTTTTATCGGGAGATTTAGGGGAACACAGAATTGCAGGGCAACTGTTATTACCTATTGACTTCTGGTGCATTTCTGCATTCCAAATATAAGACAATGTGTAAAAAAGAAGTAACTTTTAAAAATGTCCTATAATTCACATGCTAGTACGGATACCCACAATTTCGGATATGTGCAAATAGCTACTGTTGCTAAACTCTATATTTTGTTCCCATTTCAGAAATACATAGGTGTCTTTCATACCGATTTTTCACTATTTAAATTTTCGCAAATAAAAAGCTATATACCCGGTACACATTAAAAAACCATTGCAAGACGCTGCTCAGTTATTGGTTCTGGGTTCCTCTGGTTCTTGGTGAACCTACAAGTCCTATATATCCCCACAACCAGAGGTGTCCAGCTGATGTAACGGTATATTGCTTTAAAACATCTGTCATACTTAGAAGAATTTACAGGTGAAAACGTTTGCAAAATTTGCTGTTTTTTTCAACTCATTTTCAATTTTTCCCATTTTCAACTGTTAGTTTCTATAGGAAAACCTTGAAGGATCTACAAAAGTGACCCCTTGCTGTCCGAATTTTGTCTACTTTTCCGAAATGTATAGCTTCCCAGGATCCATTATTGCTTTTATATCCATTTTTACCATTAACTGGAAGGAGGTTGAAAGCACAAAAAATAGCAAAAATAGGCTATGTCCCAGTAAAATGCCAAAACTGTGTAAAACATGTTGGTTTTCTGACAAAAGTCTGTCAGTCCCTGAAAGCTGGGAAGGTGGTGATTTCAGCACCACAAACCCTTTGTTACTACCATTTGCAGGGAAAAAAACAGACGCTTTCATCTGCAGCACTTTTTTCCCATTTAAAAAAAACCAAACATTTATCTGTATTTTGGTTAATTTCTGGTTCCCCTCCAGGGAAATCAACAAACCCTGGGTACCTTTAAAACCCCCATGATGTTGGAAGAAAAGGACGCAAATGTGGCGTCGATACCATATGTGGTCAAAAAGTTACAGGGGCCTAAGCGCGAACTACCCCAAATAGCCAAAAAAAGGCTTAGCACAGGGGGAGGGAGGGAAGGGGGGCTGGGGGGAGGCCTAGCAGCGAAGGGGTTAAGCGAGACACTGGTTCGAAAACAAGGAGTGGAAGTGTGTTGATTTTTTAAATCTTGCTAATTAATTTAATAGTTTTAGGATATTTTCTTTATTTAAGTAATACTTGTGGAATTTCAGTTGAAATTAAAGCCTTGCATGATTAAAGTAATACTTTTGGAGTGAGGAAACTGAGTGATAAATATGTTGCCACTACATTAAAGGACATAAATGTTAGACTGCTGGTATTCCACATAACATAAATATTTAAGAGGAATGCACAGAGCAGAACATGAAAGAAGAAGGCGACATCTGGGTTTACCAAACAAAAAGTAGCAAGCGCATGATAGAAAACAAGTGCAACATTGTGTGCTGCAATGTAGGTATAGTCTATGACATCTTCAGATGAAGTAGAGCACAAGCATTCTGAATTGCTGTTGGTTGAAAAACTGAATGATTGACATTTGCATTATATATAGGGACAACTATATTGGACTTTTGAGCTTGGAATTTATTGCCAATGTGCAAAGAAGGTATGTTATTGAATTTGCCTAGATATTAATCCAAATCGTGTTTGGTGATGCAATTACTAATATTAATGTATCTTTCTTATTTTCCTGTATAGTTAAGACCAAGTTCGTTATTTATGTATTGTATTGTATTGTAATTGCATAAATATAGCGCTTACTACCCCTGACGAGGCGTCAAAGCGCTTTTTCGGCGAGTAGCACGCTACTCCGGAACCCATAAAAGACTAGTGTTGAGTTAGTATAGTGAAATATGAAAGTAATTTGAGTGGTGGATAGGTTAGTCAGTTATTTGAATTCAGACGGATAGCGGAGGGATAGAAGAGGGAAAAAGGTTTGCATTTATATACCGCTTGTTACCCCTCATGGGGTGTTAAAGTGCTTTTTTCGGCGAGTAGCGCGCTACTCCGGAACCCATAAAGGATTAGTGGTGAATTAGTATAGTGAAATATGAAAGTAGTTTGAGTGGTGGATATTGGTCAGTTATTTGGATTGAGAAGGATAGCGGAGAGATAGAAGAGGGAAAAAGGTTTGCATTTATGTAGCGCTTGTTACCCCTAATGGGGTGTTGAAGCATTTTATTGGCGAGTAGCACGCTACCCCGGAACCCATAACGATTAGTGGTGAATTAGTATAGTGAAATATGAAAGTAATTTGAATGGTGGATATTATTCAGTTATTTTGATTGAGAAGGATAGCTGAGGGATAGAAGAGGGAAAAGGTTTGCATTTATATAGCGCTTGCTACCCCTGATGGGGTGTTGAAGCGCTTTTTCGGCGAGTCGCACGCTAATCCGGAACCCATAAAGGATTAAAGGTGAATTAGTATAGTGAAATATGAAATTTGAGAAGTGGACTTGTTAGACTGGTATTTTTATTGAAAAGGATAGTGGAGGGATAGAAGAGTGAAGGCTTTAAACTTTTTTTTTGGAGGTCATAGCAGTAGTGGGAGGGTTGGGATGAGTGAAAAGGGATGTGGAGGGGAAGAGTCAGAGGGAAGAGTTTAGAAATTCTTGTTTTGGGGGATCAGTATAGTAAAAGAGGTGTCAAGTGGTGCAAGGAGGGGTAGAGTAGGGGAGAGTCTAAAAAGGGCTATTTTGGGGATCATAGTAGTAGTATAGGGTTTGGGATGAATGAGAGAGTGGAGTGGTGGATATATTGATAGACGTATAGGGTGAGAAATAGTCTAGTGCATTGGAAAGAGTAGTAAAAAGAGGTTTGTGATGAGTCAGAGAGTTGAGGTAGAAGATATATTGAGAGGGGTATAGGGTGAAAATAGGGTAGTGCATTGGATATGTTGAATGTAATAAATATATAGATCCATAAGTACATGGAAGGTTTATAGATGCATAAAAGAAGTAAGTATATGTAGATTAAAGATATTGATAGAGTTATAGGGTGAGAAATAGGGTAGTGCATATAATATTATTATTATTTTTTTTGGGGAGGAAAGTAATAAATGTATAGAACCAAGTACATGGAAGGTATATAGATGCATAAAGGAAGGAAGTATAAGTAGATTAAAGATGCATTCGATAAACTCTGGTTTTGAAGTGTTGTACTTAAAAATAGGGGGGCATATTAGCAAGACCCACGTAAAAATTATCGCCGTTTTAGCGGCAGGAAATTGCCGCTAAAACGGCGATAATGGGCTTGCTAATATGCGTTATGGAATTCCAATAGAAGCCCAGGTTAGATGTGCAGGACATCTAACCTGGGCTTCTATTGGAATTCTATAACTCATATTATCAAGCCCATTATCGCCGTTTTAGCGGCAGTTTCCTGCCGCTAAAACGGCGATAATTTTAACGTGGGTCTTGCTAATATGCCCCGTATTTATTTATTTATTATTATTATTTTTTTAAACATAATTATTCTACACGTTAATACAAAGCAATACACATATATAGGTACATATCTACAGTACAAATAAATGCTTATTTACAGAGGGATATGCTGTATATTTCTGTTTGCGTATGGTGCTTATGTGGGGAAGAGCCAATTCTTGAGTAGTTTTCTGAAGATAAGGTGGTTGTCGGTGGATCTTATGTTGGGGATAAAGAGTTCCATATTTTGGCTGCTTGAACAGAGAAGGATGTGCTACCCATGGATTTTTTCTTGTATCTTGGGTTTTTGAGGCAAGGTGCCACTCTAGAGCGGAGGTTCCTATGATGAATGTGTTTGGTGATTTTATTCCTGATGAAGAGCGGTCACATTCCATGTATGGCTTTGTGGGTGATACAAAGCAGCTTGAGCGTGGATCTTCTGGCAACCGGTAACCAATGCAGGGCTTTCAAGGCAGGGGAGATGTGGTCTCGTAGTTTGATATGCAAGAGTAGTCTGGCATCCGAGTTCTGAATCCGTTGTAGTCTTTTCATAGTCGTTAAAGGTGATCCGTGGTAGAGACTATTGGCGTAATCGAGTTTGGACAGAACAAGGGAGATGGTAGATTGGACCTTGTGTGGGAATCCCAAATGGGGGAAGATTCGTCGCAGAGTTTTTATAGTAACAAAGCTTGATCTTGCTAGTTTGTCCACTTGGGCATTCATCGATAGCTTGGAGTCCATGGTCATTCCGAGGTTTCTTACTTCCTTCGATACTTTAGGCGGGGATCCCAGTTCATCAGGCCAGGCGGCAAGCGGGTCATAATGTTTCCAATAGCCACACGTGAGTATTTCCGTTTTGGAAGCATTCAATTTGAGATGGCTCCAAGTCATCCATTGATCCATGGCTCTGAGACAACTGAAAATTGGCGAGTTTCCAATGTCTGTGGGGCATTCCAGTTGAAGGAGTATTTGCGTGTCATCTGCATAGTTATAGCACGTGAGTTGAAATTGATTGATCAGTACTGGTAATGACTTCATGTAGATGTTGAGAAGCATGGGCAAGATGATAGAGCCTTGAGGGACCCCAGCTTTTGTGGAGTACGGTTTGGACGAGAAAGGTGGGGTATGGATGACATTAGTTCTGTTTCGAAGGTAGGACGTGATCTAGTCTAAAGCAGTCCCCTCTATGCCGGCTTCGTAGAGTCTTTGTATTAGAGTGTCATGGTCAACCGTGTCAAAGGCAGCTGAGAGGTCCAAAAGGAGTAGTGCAGCAACCCCGTTGCGCTCAACTGTGTTCTTCATGTCATCCCAGATGGCAAGGAGAGCAGATTCTGTGCCTCTTCCCGGACGAAATCCTGCTTGGAAGTCTGAAAGTATGGCATTCTCTTCAATGAATTGTGACATCTGGGTGAACGCTGCTCTTTCTATCAGTTTGCCCAGGAAAGGTCCATTAGTAATAGGTCTGTAGTTGCAGGGTTCAGTGGGTCCAAGTTTGTTTTCTACAGTAAAGGGCTTATGTAGGACTTTTGAGTTCTTCTGGAAATTTTCCGGTAGTTAAGAAATCGCTGATGATTTTTCTTACTGGAGTGGCAGCAGAGGTTGTTAGAAGAATACTCTTGAAGGTTTGTGGTGGACATGGGTCAGAAGGGCTGCCGGCAGGCCTGCCTGTTTTGACCAGGTCCATAAATTCATTGTGTGAAATGTGTTAGAAGGAATGGAGAGGCTGAGTTAGAGTATTCTTGGATTGTTGTTTTGTAAAAGGGTTAGTGCTTGTGCTTTGTCTCTGTTTTAAGTACGAGTTCAACGTGTCTGCTTTGTCCTTGTAATGATTTGCCAGTTTGACAGTGAAATCTTGAGTAACAGGATGAGTTCCTTCTAGGCAATTTGTTTTACGAAATTCATTGGGTATTTTATAGAATTCTTTATTTGCAGATTTAGCATTTTGAATTCTGTCTGAATAGTACTTTTTCTTTGCTTTTTTGATAGCTGACTTGTATAATCTGTTAATTTTCTGTAGGTGAAGTTTGTCTTGTTTGTTTTTTCTTTTGAGCCAGGCACGTTGCAGCTTTCTAATTTGTAGTTTTAAGACTTTTATCTCTGTATTTCTCCAAGGTGCTTGTTTTCTTTTGTTCTGTTGTGTGCTTTTGAGTGGTATCAGGATATCCAAAGCTTCCTGTAGCCACTCATATAGTTTTTTAACAGAATTTATTTTTTCCAGATCTGTACTGGATGTTAGTTGTGTTTTTAAGTGTTCCAAATTGAGTTTGTTCCACGGTCAGTAGGTGGATGCACGTAAGGTGGTTTTAGGTGAGTCGCTTAGTGTTGTTTAATGTTTGAAAGCAAGCAAATGGTGGTCTGACCATGTGACTGGAGTTATGGTTTGAAAGATAACTAGTTCGGTATTAGCAAAAATGACATCTAGGATATGTCCAGCGATGTGTGTGGGTTTGTAGACAATCTGATGCAGGTTCAGTGCGTCTAGGCCAGTGATTATTGTTTTTGGATGGGTCATATTGGGTTTGTCAAACCAAATGTTGAGGTCACCCAGAACGAATAGGTTGGAGTGTATTGTTATCAGCTTTGAAACTGTGTCTAGAAGTGCGTCTGGGAATGTCGCCTTGCTAGGTGGAGGTCTGTAAAGGAGCAGGAAGTTACAGGAGGAAGACAGTGTAGGATTGCATCTTGTTAGAAGAGCCTTACAATTCTTTATGGAGATGTCGTCAACTTTAGTGATATGTAATGTTTGCTTGAACACAACAGCTAGACCACCTCCTTTTTTGCCTATACGATTTTGGGTGATCGTTTGATAGCCTAGTGGAATGGCTTCATGCAGGACTGGAGCCATATCATCACCCAACCATGATTCAGTTATGAATAGTATGTCTGGTTTTGCATCGATGAGAAGGTCGTAGATGTGATGTTTGTTTTTAGAGAGCGATCGAGCATTTATTAGTAGACAGTTTAGAGAATGTGTTTTGCTGACAGTGAGACTTTGTTTTGTAGAAGAGGGATCAGCATTGTGTGGGTTAGTAGCAGGTGTGTTTTTAGTGCTGGTATTAGCTGTATGAAGATAGCAATCGTGTAGCTGTTCTGTAATGTGTTCCTCATCCAGCAGGCTAAGAAGGCATTTTGATGGGTCTGCGCGTGTAGGTGGGGGGGACGGTGTTTGAGAGTGAGTTGGTGTGCTGTGTTATTTTTGTGGTGTAACCTTGTTGTGCAGTAGACATCAAGAAGCGAAGTTGTGATGTGTGGCACGTTGTTTATATTGTTTGTGTCTGTTTAGGGCGGAAGGTGTATGAGTCAGTGGTGGTGGTTCAGCATGTGGGTCATGTAGTAATGTTCTAAATTGTCCAATGGATGAGAGGCGGTTGGAAGAGAGTTGCTGTGTTGTTGTATGTGTGTTAGGTGTGGTGGAAGAGAGAAAGCTTGGCATTGGAGTTTGTTCATTTGTGTAGTTTGAAAGGTGGGTGTATGATTGTAATTTGTGACTGTAAGTATTATGAGGTGTTGTGTTTGCGATATTTTGTTGTGCTGATGTGCTTTATAGGTTTCTTTTTGAGGAGTAGTGAAGAGAAGTGCTGATGTATTTGTTTTATCAGATTGATTTGTTTGTATAGTATTGTTTATGAGTGGAAGTTGTAAGGTAAAGGGGGCGGTGATGTGTTTGTGAGTAGAGTGTATGTTGTGTGTAGGAGGGGATGATGTAGATGTAAGACTGTTTGTTTTAGACCTGTTTGCTGCAAGCGTTAAAATATGTGGCGCTGTGGCATGTAAGTGTTGTGTTGTTGTGTTATTGTGGTAGAAAGAAGAGGAGGGTGTTGGTCGGACGAATGATGAAGATGTTTATATTCTGAAATGCACAGGAAGCATGTTATGCCTTTCATTTTGCAAGCTAGCAAAAAAATCAGTTTGGAATAATTCTTCTTTAGTATTGAAACACATACACTAGATTAAATTCCAAATTGTTTCACTTGTTTGCATGTAACTATAAAAGACATTACTAGCCTCTGGGAGGGTGAACACAATATCTTCGGTGGGAAAAAAGATATATTTTTTTGCCAAACTAAGAAAGGGAAAGAAACCTCCTACCTCTTGAGTAGTGTCATTAAGGGAGGTCCAAACGATTGGTGGTGCAAAACAATTGCCATGGCTTGAACATATTGCCAATTGGTGTAGGTTTCTGGAAATGCCGAGCCTGTGGGATAGTCCAGAGAGGGCTAGCAAAGATGAATTGATTAAAGTGAAAGCCAGACCAATGGAGAGCGACCAATGGGAGTCTAACAACTCAGTTTCTATTTTTTAAGTTGTGTCCTAAGTTTGACATTTTTCTGGAAGTGATCTCCCAACTGTTAGCAAAAAGCTTGTTTGTCAGGTTTCGGTTGGGCTGCTTATTTATAAGGATTTCTAGCCCCCAGGTCACCTATTTAGCATCAGTAATATGTCCTGCGTGTGGCTCAGTACAAGAATCGGAGGAACATATTTTGTTCTTTTGTACTGAATATCACCTAATTCGCAGAAGATAGATAAGGCCAATATGTTTGAATTTAGGAATCAGACAAAATCTGGTCGCTTATAGAATTGTGAAGACCGATACGTCTGAGCCAATAGTCTTTTCTATAAGTCGTTTTTTATTATACTTCTGGATCGGGCGCCAGAAATTTGTGACTCAGGCTGACTAGGAACTCTACACGTTTTGGTGCACCAGCAAGTGACTGCTAACATGACCTGAGAACTAGTACATATGATGGGAAGGTTGTGTTTATGAAAAATTATTGATTTTATTGCACCTTAAATTCTATTTATTTTTTCTTATTTGGCTGCGAAGTTACCTAACAAACTGTATATATATTGTTTTAATCTCTATTTCGAAGCTGTTATATAATTATGATGTTATTAATATGGATTTTTTTCATGAATATTTTAATCAGGAAAGAGATTGTTTAAATGTATGGACTTTGCACACCATCCATGATTTATCATTCCCACAGGGGACACATTGCCATTCTTCCTTATTGGCTGAAATCCAACTTGAACTTGAACTTTTTCAGAAGTATTCCATCCAATCATACTTGCAAATGCTCACCGACAAAGGAAACATGCAGCCAATACAAATGCTGCCTTTTGCTTTCTGAAATTCACAAGCATTAAAACATATAATTAACCAATGCATGTGTAATGAGCACTCACAATTTTGGTAACAAATTCAAAATCAATGACCAAACAAAACTGCACCATATTTGCATAAGCTCCAAGAGATAGTTCACTCTACTTTCCTGGGCACTTTGGGGGTATTCACTGAGATATTCTTTTTTTTGCACAGAAGCTTTCTTATTGGAATGCCAATGTTAAATGGAAATACCACCTTTTTAGTAACCCCATCAATAAAATCTGCGCTGCTAAGGCCAACAAACAACACATTTTGATTCAGCTAAGTCTGAGTTCTGAAAAGTTATTTTCCACGTTTTGGGCAAATTGGTGCAGGGGTCCCAATTTTCATAGTTCAAAGTATGTTATCATATTATCATATAGGATGTTAAGCCTACTTTAACTACCACGAGACAAATTATATCTATTGCTTTTTTTATCAGCTATATTTGTTTAAAGTAACGGTATATGAGAATTCCAGTGACAATGTATTGTTTTAAACTCACAAAAACACTGAAATTCAATGGTTATCTCAAGTATCCATAACTTGTGCCCTAAGGTAACTATAACTCACCCCCACAATGCACATTTTTGTCATCAATAATTTCAGTTCAAATGTTGCAGTGATATTATCAATAATGTCATAGAAGATGTCATGTGTGATGTAATATGTGGAGTAATTTACACATCTCTATCTTCCAAAGCTTTGGCATCTGATTACACTTGTACTCCTACAGCACCGATTACTTACCTCAAGCATTACCTTCACTCCACGTTGCCTATTTTGATCTCCTGTGAGAATGAAGTATATGATATAACCTCACACTAATAACATGTTTATTAGCTTCCAACATTTTTGGATTCATAACTTGCAATTCCAATTTATTTATGTATGTATCTATTTATTTTGCCATGAATTTGCAGACCCCAACACTCGGCCTAGGGGGTCAGAGCATGTCTACACTGCCCCCTTATGTCTTTTATTTACCTTTTTGTAGGATTCAGGACTGAGTCCCGAGTCCTAAGATGGCTTCTGCCACATCCTGATTGATGAGGTGGCAACCTATCAGATCTCACTTTAAGCACTGTCGGCCCGCAGATCCTTAGTGGCCTGAAATATATATTGTTTTTGAGCATTAAATGCTCAAAAGCTACTGAATGGATTTACACCAAATCACAAAACACACTCTTTCTGAACCAAGATCTAGCTTTCTATCAAACTTGTTGTAAATGTGTTCTTCCATTTGGGAGGTAGCTGTGTCTAGCATTCTTAGGAAGAAATGAATGGGGAAAACACATTTTGGGACCCCTGCATCCATTTTCTCAGCTTCTGTTTGTTGGATCACCTGAAACATGCCAGGAAGGAGCTAAGGTGGATGAACATTTTTTAGGCAGTTTCATTAAGATTCACCAATGGCACCACAGTAATTGGCAAAACAAAATACGCTCTTCCTATGGGAACTCAGATCTAACTATAATGACACAGTGGTGACCGCCACTGCATAATTTATATACATATAACTATGCAATACTTCAGCAAACCAGCAAATCCTCCTTCCACCAACCACATCCTATTTGCATTTAATAGGTAATTAGGCCAGATGTAGGAACATGTAAACTGGAATCTCACTTACTCATCCTTAGAGCATTTGTTAAACAATATACTCCTTAATTACCCAATTTGGATCACAGTTACAAAACTCTACTAATCGCTTATCATAGAGTACCACTAATTAATTAAAAGCAATACAATACAATACAGCGGCCGTGGTACCCAAAGTTAAAGTGAGTACAACACAGAATAAGGAGCTTTCACAAATTCCATTCTTAACAACATTTCTGAGTCCTGAAAATCATCTAGGTACCCTGCTACTGTGCTACTGTGAAAGCTCCAATTAAATATATTGTAGTATTAATTTGTGTAGAGTTGAAAATATTAGGATTATGAAGATCCTAATGAATACAAGATTTAGGAGTCTATAGCTCATAGGCAACATTCTCTGCATAGCTACGTTGACAGAGAAGCTGCCATCATTTCAGCCATAAACTGCATGATTTTGGCAACACTCAAACATTTCTAGAAGATGAAAACACAAAACATTAACTGTGATTGATTAAGAATGTTGAGGAGGCTGCAGTTCCTAATGGGACCTTTATTTATTTCCTGTATTGCAATTATAATCACTTTTCATATGACACATCTCTATCTTCTGAAGCTTTGGAATCTGATTTCACTTGTATTCCTATAGCACAGATTACTTACCCCAAGCATTATCTCCACTCCACTTTGGTCACTTTGATTTTGAGTCCCTGGGAGAATGAAATATATGATATGATGGAGCATGATTTTGCTTGATCAAATCCTGCTCATTATTGTGTGAAATTACTGACGTACTTAAAAGAAAACAATGACTAACATTGTGTCTCGTTGAATACTGGGAGTTCTAAAACCGCATCGTAAAAGCATGCAGAAGGGTCGCAAACTGGTGAAGCTGAGAGATTTACGAGAGAGAAAGAAAAACTACACGTGTTATTGAAAATTAATTTGAAAAATAAATAATGTGGTTATTAATTTTTAATAGAATACAATTTGAAAAAATTTCTATATTGAAATGAGTCTTGGTATGTTTTTTCAAATGCAAATTTATAACTGCAGAGAAAATGTTAGATAATTAGACTATGCTTATTAAAATAATAAAATGATAGTTATATTAGATTTCTTATGTATTCATGTTATCTTTGAGTGTTTTAACATTAACACTCTTCTGATTTTCCAGGTAAGCCTCAAAAATTTATTATGTCTTTCCATTGCAGGTCTTATAGAAATGTATTTTGTCCTTCATTATTTCCTTCGAAATAATAATAACCTGCTGACTTAGTTTGCTTTAGTTACAAATATAATAACTGAAGTTCCTTTCTTATAGTTGGAATATCCTTTATCTATGAATATTTGTGTCAACTTTGTTGCAAGCTAGTTCGGAAGTGAAAGCACAGACATGTTGTGTTACAGTTGTATTTCCTACTTCCGAGGTGAAATAAATATTGTACTTTCTTAGATAATGAAAAGACAATGAACAAGAGTATTACGTGTAAGTTCCGGTTGATATGGATTGGAGAATAATCATTCCACGATGACACCATGGATGCCAACTAATAGAAAGTATGAAAACTGTGCATGAAGTTACATTTGTGGGCTGGAGTTGTGCACATTCTGAGGTATAAAAACCTTGTGGGAAAAAGTACGTGGGGTGGCTATTTCCTTGAAATTCTTGGGCGAGACATGCAGTCGGTCCAAACTCTGACTATCCTGAGCTGAACTCTTCTGATTTCCCCTGCACTTCCTTGGTTGGTGAAGTTGAGCAGGTTATACCTTTCGGCTGAAGGGTAAAATTATTCCAGAATACTGCACGCTGTGCATTAGCTTATCTTGCGTCTCAGTTCTGATCATCTACATCTGAACTTTGGTTTGTATTATTTCTGAAATTGCATACTGAATTGCATTGAATGTTTATTTCTTTTTCTCTCCTCACTGCAGTTATTTGATTTGATGTTTTGCATTGAACTGTTATTATATTGTGTATTTGCATGCTTTTTTTAATGAAACCTATGTACTAAAGTTGCAAGGTATTCTTGTGTTTAGACCATTCATATTTTGAAGTTTAGATAAAGGTGCCTTGATAAATCTACTGAGTTTGTTTGCTTATTGATGAATATTATTGACAAGTACTGATTATTGATTTATTGTTGTTAGATAGACATTTTTTCCTTACAGGTCCTCATAAAGGAATGGCTTCCATCTCTTGTTATCTGAGTCCCTATTAGCTCTTAAAAAGATCTATCGGAGGACCTCATGATCTGTAAGTGGTTGTAGAGTTTCCATGGGCTCGAACTCTATGTTATTGGGAATTATATACTGGGAATTATATACTGGAGTTGGTGTTTATAGTGTGGTGGGTAATCTGATGACTGTGCCCACAAACAAAAATGTATAATGCTTCTGCTGGATCAGATGTAACCCGACACTTATGTGTGTTTATTAGCGCCCAACATTTTTGGATTCATGACTTGCCATTCCTATTTATTTATGTATGTATCTATTGATATGTTTTGTGCTTTTAAATAGTATGAACCAGACCTCATGTCCATTAGTGTGCTGTACTCTGTAAATGAGATGTAAGATGTTATTCAAGACAGATTTTTTAAAACTATGTTAGAAACTCTAAATACATTTGGAGGGATACAGCACAGAGCAGAAAAACATTAAAATCAATCCTTCAGACTGCAATGTCAAGAAAATGAAACAAATCACAGAACCAAAATGAGTAAGAGGCAGAGTAGCATCAAAAAGAGCAAAGAACAATAAAAGAGGTCTATGCTTTTTTAAGTTTGGTACAATGAGGACATGAAGGTTGAGCTAGATAGTGGCACTAAGAGGTATCCTTAAATCTGAGTTAACAATTGTGTGGTATATTTAGGTAAGTGGTGTTGGAACACAATTATTTAAGACCATTCAAAAAAGGTTTGATGGAAGTGCATTAGTGGAGGCCTGTGCGGAGGAAGTACCAGATATCGAGGCCAAAACTCTAGAACTGTGATAAGGGTTCTTGATGATGTCTTAATTTAGTATCATGAGTCTGTTTAAGTTTTATTTAATTGTCATTTAGTTTTATTTTTACATCAGTTTTTTTAATAATGTTATGGTAAGGAGCCTACAAAAAAGTGGCACCAGAGAAGTGGCGACACAACATTTTCTTGAAGGTATTTCTTCCACCTAACTGGTGGAAGCTTTTGAAGCACTGCATCAAATGCCTGTCTCAGGAACAGATATGAGGGGAACTGGTGATGTTGAGGTGTCCTTGCCACGTGCTCCTGTCGATGCTGCTGGGGTGGAGTTGAAGCATCTAGTGTCATTGACAAAAAAGTAAGTTGTAGTCACTGTCACAGATCCACAGTTGCCATGCCAAGAAGGAGCAACATAGCTTGTCAGCTACACTGCTGACCTACATTATGGATACACTGCACTGTCACACTCTACACTGTGTGCTGTTCACAAGGCAGGCACTTTCAGTGTGCAGGTGGTAAATGGCCTGCATTTCAAAGTGGGGTACATACCCCCTTACAGGCGAGTGCACTGAGTGACTACATCCTCCTGCATGGAGATGTCTGGGGGTCCCTGGGACACTCTTTCCTCTCTTCATGGGAATAATCTCACGGCGCGCAATGTTTGGGTGCCATTTCTCTGTGGCTCACAGACAGTGAGTCTCCCAACAGTCTCTTTGCCTCTTCACCTAAGTCTGTAATACAGCAGAAGCACAGAGGTAATGGGTTCTCTTATTTTCATGGGGTCACATCTCCATATAAATGAGGACATGACCCTTAGGTTCAGTTCAGTGTGATCCGTATTGCAAAAGGGTCTGTGCAAGTTTTTGTGAAACTGTGAGAAGATGGGTTCTGCCCATCTAATCGGCCTGGATTTTCACTTTTTGATCACTTGATTTCTGACCTTTTACTGTGGGGGAGCCTCATAACCTGTGACACACTCATGGTACACTCATGGTAAATGGACTGCGTGTGGGCCAGCGGACACTCCTTAATGGGCTTTCATACCATGCAATTCTTGATCTGGAGATTTTTGTGGAGAGAGGCACTCCGCGAGCTAGGAAATGGGTCTGCAATAAATAGTATATACAAGAAGAGGGACGGGTTCGGATATGTAAAGAAGAGATCAGGAACCATGGGTCCGCCCCACTAAATGTGTTGTGGGATGCATTAAAATCATATGTAAGGGGACTGATAACAGCAAAGGATGTGGCAAATATTAGAAATACTAGAGAACAGAAGCATAAATCATTCCTGGAGGTGTTAGTGGACTATCTATTATTGGTTGCTAATGCCATGTTGGAGGACAGTCCCATACTGGCCTCATTTAATATGGGGAACGTGGTTAGTTTTTTGAAACACGTAATCCAATCACATGGCTAAATTCAGACTATAAGATCATAATGAAACTGCTAACTAACACATTCCATTCCATAGTAGCAAACTGAATACACCAGGACCAGAATGGTTTTGTAACTGGTTGACAATTAGGAACAAATACACACTATTTAGATGAGGTGTTGGATTCTCTCTCAGTCAATAATACTCCTGCCGTAGTCCTCCTATTGGATGCAGAGAAGGCATTTGACCTCGTGGTCTGGGAAACCCTTTTCTGTATTGTAGCAAAGTTTGGGATACCTAGCCAGATCAGGAGATTGATATATATGATGTACAAGAATGCTGAAGCCTGGATTATAGTTAATGCCACCGAGGTCGGCTGGCTACAAGTTTGCCGTGACATTTGGTGAGGATGTTCCCTATCGTCGGTTTTATTTGCTTTTTTTATTGCGCCGTTAGCAATTGCGATTTGGAAGAACAGAGATATTCACTCTCCTATTTCACAGATAGGGAAGATAACACTATATGCTCTATACTGCTGACATATTGTTGCTTTTGGATGCTAATAGATGTTCACAGGAAAAAACCTTTGAGATTTCTTCACTATATCAGGAGTTATAAAATTAACAGAAAGAAAACTGAAGTAAATCTTTGCAACTGCAATTTGGATAGATTACTCCCGGATATAGCATCCTGCGTAAATCATCAGCCGAAGAGATAATTGGGCATCAGATATTTTTCAAAGAATGAGGATTTATGTGATCTTAATTTTTCTCCGTTACATTTAAAAGTTAAAGCTATGTTTGCACGATGGAGCTCGCTTCCTTCAACTATCCTAGGGAGGAATGCCCTGATTAAAATGGTGGTTCTCCTGTTGTTTAACTTTCTTTTGTCTGCTATACCTTGTGTTTTGACAACATTAGTTTTTTGAAAAAGTGGAATCTCTTTTTACATCTTTATCTGGCAAAAAAGAAAACCACTAGCTTAGCACTTAGCACTTTATGCGAAGGGCTGGAGAAAGGTGGTTTAGTACTCCCCAACTTGAAGGATTACTATTTCGCTTATTTTGCACAATACATGTCCAAACCTAATGTGAAACTAAGATCAGGTGGAATTTTTAAGGCCAATATTATTCATCTGATCTTGATTGATTATGATGTTCGAGATGTGTTAAAAAGTCACACAAGAAAGTTTGCTATGAAAGCCTGAAGTGTTTTTTTAGGAAACACAAGGATTTTTATAGGAGATATGGAATTTCCCAAATTAATGTAGCTACACCCTTGACTATATTGGGTGGGGATTCTGGGTATAAGATGGATCACAAAATTGGGAGAGAATGGGGTTCAGTAGGGTAGTAGATTTTACGATCAAAGAATTCTGACCAGTATATTTAGTAATCTGGAGATCGGATAGATTTATGGTAGCCCAAAAATTGTAAGGAAGTTAGTTGAAGTTTCTGATTGTAAGCAGCCTGGAGAATGGAAACGACTTCCAGCTTCTAGGCAGGGTCCAGATCTGTGTCAAAGGGCAATTAATAAATGGGGGAAGTATGAACGGCTAGAATTAACTAGAAAGACACGGGATGAAATTAATGTATTAAATTTCAAGGTCTTGAGAGGAGCCAATTGGCGAAGATTGCAATTCTATATGAAATGGCTTCTTTATAGAACCCCACAATTTTTAGCCCAAATCAACCCTACATGGTTGAGTCTTTCTTTTAGATGTAGTTCTGGGGCTGCCACAAACTGGTCCCATGTCATTGGGCAGTGTGCTGTCATCCAAGAATTCTAGAAGGTGATATTTGGATTCTTGGAAAAGGTTTTATCAGACACAATTAGTTTCCAGTACACGGTGGATGGTTTTGGGTTGCAGTCCTGCCGCTCGATTAGCTCCCAGATCTAAAAAGTTGCTGTAAGTGGGGTCAGTTATGGTAGAAATCCCTGGGTAGGATAAAGAGGTAGACTATCCTCCCTGATGTTTGTTCTTTTTAGCTTGTCAATATCAATGAAATGGGCAATTTTAAGGTTGATTTGTATCTCAATGGATTTATATTGCAATGAAATTTGATCTGTATATGTATTTAAGTGCTGATGTTTGGTATGTGTATTATGATTCTGTGCTTTTTGTTTTTTTGCTATGATGGATCTCAATAAAAAAATAAAAAAATAAAAACAAGTAAATGCACTGGCGTGTTTACCACCAGTGTCTGACTTTTAAGATAAAGCTTCTGCGACGCAGCAAGGGTAAGACGCACTTGGTTGGTTACACATGAAGAAGTGTGCACCCATGTGAGGGCTGGCCGTGGGAGACTACCGTCGTGCATAGCCCGGTAAGTGCAGACAGGTAGCCTGGCGCAGAGGGGACTCTGCAAGATTGGGTTTTGACCAGGGGTAGGCCTCAAAATTTTAGTGCACACTCATAGGCAAAGTCAGTGTGGTTTGCTGTTGTGTCTGCAGTGACATTATACACCTATGTGGAGGACTGCCATAGAGTGCAGCTTCTCTTCCCTTTGGCCTACAGACATCAGAGACGTATTGATTTAGGGTGTAACGTTTATGATAAAATCAATTCTGCAAGTTCCACAAACCTGTCTGTACGGCTTGTGGGCCATTCAGGAATGTCATATTTTCTGGCTTAGCTCGAGATTATAGCTCAGTCCTTTTGCCACCCTGCTTTGCTAAGTTAATTAAATTTGTCTCCAGTGGCAGGAACAAAGGCCTCCCCACACAAAGGGAGCAATTAACATTGCTTCACTCAGATCCTGAGAAGGAAAGGGTGGGGCAGAATGCTCTGCATCAATCAACCTGCTGTCACACTGTGCCAGGGATGGGTCTGCCCAAGCCCACTACACAAAGGAGGGAGCCCATACCTCTGGAGCCAACCCAGGAGGGGGCTCCCTTTGAAGATTTGCTGGGGAAGGGCCTGGCAGTGATGTCAGCGAGCATCAGAGCTTAGTCCCCCAGAGCAGATCTGGCAAGTGACTCCTGGGTGACACCAACTTAAAATGTCCCAACAGGTGTGCGAGAAGGTTGGGACAGGGGCAGAGTGGTGATATGGCACCCCAGGATAGGCCAGAAGTGCCTCCCTGCTGGACCCCCACACTCCCACTTAAAAGGTCTTGCACAGGGGGGAGAGGTCTCGCTTGGTTGTGATTTTCTCATGTATATTGGGAGCAGAGGCAGCCGCCATGGACAATTGGAAGGAAAAACCTCCTAATGGCCACTTTGAGTAGGGGCTCTGACTTCAGTTGACCCCAGGACCAGCGAGGCTCTCCCCAGGACCAGGGAAGCTGTCTCCTTACACCCCAGAGAACTAGTTGGGGGAAAGAATGGGCTTCTGTGCCAAGGAGGAGAGAGGCCCAGAGGAAAACAAGGAGAAAGTCTGTCACAGGGATCCAGTGAAACCAGGTTCCTGCAAGGTTTGTCACCTTAGAAGCCAGGAGGCCTACAGAAGTGCTCCGGGTGGCTAGGGCTCGTCAGCAGGAGCTAAATGAGACCAAGATCACGCAAAATGGCCCCATGGGACCCAAGAGATCTGCATCAGAAGAATCTTGACCTTTGACCCCCCAGCGAGGCCAGAACATGTGGAGCTCCGCTGCCGGAGCCTCTCTAACCCTCAGAGTGGGCCAAGGTGGATTTTCTTTTATTTCCATGGTGAGAGGGGGCGTGCATGGTTCCCCCTCGCAAGTGTTCCAGTGGGCCTGGTGACCCCAAACCCAAACCTGGTTTATCTATTGGGGGCCTGCGACCCTATCTCCAGGCCCCAGATGACAGACAACATCTTCCCCCGCACCAAGAGATGTGAAGGGAGGGGCCCAGGACCCTATACCTGGGCCCCAGGAGTAAAGGCAGGTAGGGGGACACCACCGCGCTCCCCCAGAAATGGCTGAACCACCCCAATCCCCATGCCCGTATCTAGGGGGAGCGGGACGCTGCCAGATGCCACAGCACCTTGACCGCAGGAGTGAGCAGGGCAGAAGATGCCACCTGGCTCCCGCTGCAGCACAAAGAATTAATGCATGTGCGGGGAGCCGGTGGGGGCAGGCAGGGGTGGGCTTCCTGGGCTGCCCCTCAACATGAGCCTGCACGGGATGCCTGGATGTGGCCGGGTACCCCCATAAAAGTAAAAGGACACACAGTGCTTGGCTTTGTGGCAAAGAGAAAAGAGAAAAATACCCCAAAACAACAAGGCAGCAGCTATCCCCACCGTAGCGGGAGAGTCACTAATGAAATATGCACACACTCAAGAGGAGCACCCCATTATGGCCTGCGGGGCTTGCCAATTTTGCCCCATTTCTCTGTCTGTGGTGGCACCAGGACGACGGGGGTCACCACAAACGAGGTCCAAAAGTGCAGGGGTACCAGCAGGAATGGCACAGCCTTCCCCTTTAAGGATTCAATAGGTCCCCACCCTATGCTTGCAGGGACTAAGAAAGAAAGACTACCCCCAGGTTTTCGATAAAATTTAAGCACTCTCATGGCTTGATCATGTGCTCTTCAGTGGGATCTGCAGCGCCCTCTAGAGGAGAAGTCTATGGTTGCAAGTTCTACAACATCCTCTTAGGGTGAAGTCTATGGTTCTGTGTGTTGTGATCAAGAATGTGATGCCCTCTATGGGTTATGTTTGCAATAGCGTTTTCCATGTTGCAAGTATCTAATGAGCACACAAACCTCTATGACATGCATATATAATTTTCTTGGAAACGTTTTTTTGAAGTAATGATGCTGACAGCCACTCGTGATCAAGGTATATTTTGCCAGTTGTGAGTGCCTTCATTCATTGTTATATTTGATTTTTGCGTTTATGTAAAAGTTAATGTTTTGGCACATGGGTTGTTGAACTAGACTCCTTTAGAGGGTCAGAGGTAATTACGCAATGTCATCAAAAGGTATTTCCATCAACCTAATGCATATTTGTAAATTTCTGCACAGTATTGAGTAGTATGTGTGAAATAAATGTACTTTTCCTTTTTCAAAAGAAAAAGCACAGACAATCATTTATTGAATGTTATTATTGCGTGCCAGTGAATGGCGATTACAAGCCCACATAACCTCCCTTGAGTAGGCCTTGCACTGCTTTGCTTCGCTACCCTGAGAGAGTCAAGAGCTACAATGTGGTGTTTGGTTCCCAGTGGAGGACAAATGTGGACCCATTACATGTGCAGGCCACACAAATAATGGCCCATTTTCTTACAGACCCTTTCTGTAATACCAAAGTACCGTGGATTGAGCAAAAAGTGGATGCAAACCCTTAGGGACACTTTCAATGACACATTCCCTGGTGTGAATAAAATAGTCTTACTGAGGATCTACCCCGAATGATTACAGTAAGACTGTGAAGAAGGGGTGTAGCTCTTGGTTGTTAGTTTATAGCAGTAGTAGTGGGAGTGGTGGGGTAATTTTAAAGTAATAACAGAGTCTAGAATAAATCTGCACAAATATATAAAAAAAATTAAAACTATTCATGAACCTTTACTGTGTACTTTGATGTGCTTAAGCGGTTTTCATTCGATTTTAGTTTTGGCTTAGAGCTTATGTGTTCATTTAGAACGTTTTAGCGGAAGGTTTTAAATGGTGGTTATAATTTCTCTACCTAGTTGCCGAGATTAGGGAATCTGTTCCTTTACCGCGGCAGGAAATTTTGGCTCAGGAATGTTATGGGTTTACTTGGTGCAAATTGCTATTTCACCTGTAACTTTTCCTCTGCCGAAGTAATTTTCTGTGCCATGTAAAAATGGTACCACTGCTCACTTTCGTGAAAACTTACCATTTAGATTCAGTACCTTTGGAATAATAATGTTCTCAGCCACAGCAGCACATCTCTAACTGTGAATCAAGACCGTACTCTGTTGTAACATGCCTCTGAACCTTACTACACCACTGTGGGAAATGAGTTACTTCCCAATAATCTTCTTGCCTCTCCTTCGGGTTCCAGTGCAGCTTCAGGTAAAACAGCAATGCTCCATGAGCCCCACTTTCTCTGGAGCCAACAAGACTCAGTGCACTCACTCGCACCCTTTTCCATGGAAGTTTTCTGGAAGCAAATCACTTTCTTTGCAGAATGCCTAAAAGCGAGCAGTAAAAAACACAAACTGCAGCATACATTGCAGGATTAATGAGTCCAGGGCAGGAACCTCCACAGCATAAATACTTCATGTGTCCAAATATGACTATGCATTCTCATGTTAAATAAATGTGGAAAAAATAGATCTGCAAATACACAAAAATACCCGCCAATAAGCATAGGTAAATCGTGGATAAACGTTGATGAAAATGTAACAAAAAACATACTTCTTTGCTCACAAAATTGTCTTCCGTGGAAATGATATCTAACATAGGTCTGTGCAAATAAAGATATGAAAATACAAATACAACTGTGAAATCTTACTATAAGGGGAATACATCACGTCCGCCCCCCAAACCCCTGTAAAATGTACAACATGGAAAGTAAAATATGTGAATAATTTTGTCAAGGCAAGAAAAGGTAGCTTTACTATCTCCCTCGGATCCCAAGGCATAGATTTTATTATTGAAATGAAGTTTGTTTGTAGAACAGGATTATTTTCCTTTTCAGAGCTGCCTCACTGCACATTGCCCAGTTGAAGATAATTAATTACTTGTATTCTGTCTGGAAGGAAGCTTGCGAATCAGAGCAAAGAAAGTCTCCATGTCACTTTAGATACTGGAAAGAGATAATGTCAGACTTGTGTATGCTTTGGCTTTCTAAATTTCTGCATTCATTTAAATGGAACACAATACAAAATCATATATCTTCTGATCTATAGCTCCTCATGACAGCAATGATGTTTTGTGATTGTCTCTATGACACAACACAACACCCACCCCCACCACCGCCAGGACCCCCCCCAGGACACCCCCTGGACTACCACAGAGGCAGCGCAGACAAAGACACCGGACCTTCTGAAAACGCACCAGCCTCGGAGACTTTACGCCAGAGGAAGTCATTGCCCACTACAGGCTCAAAACGACAACCATCCTCCGCATCCTGACCCTCATTGCCCACAGGCTGACGGTACCAACACAGCAGAGAACCAACATCCCTCCGCAGAAAAAGCTGCTGGCCGTGCTGCACCTGTTGGCCTCTGGGACCTTCCAACCAACAACTGCC
The DNA here is from genome assembly GCA_963921515.1 of Calotriton arnoldi. Classification (NCBI taxonomy): domain Eukaryota; kingdom Metazoa; phylum Chordata; class Amphibia; order Caudata; family Salamandridae; genus Calotriton; species Calotriton arnoldi. The sequence goes on from CAWUFW010006203.1 coordinate 1,031,135, forward strand.
ATAGTCGGCAATGAAAGCTTTACTGGGGAACATGGCGGCCAGCTAGCAGCAGGTCGCGAGTCGGCCGTTCTCCCGTCCGCTAACTCATATACCGGAGCCGATGCCGCTTGCAAATTCTAAAACTGGAACTATCTGCGACCTAATGGAGGACAATCTTTTTATTGAAATTTGCCGGGTTTAGGCCGGATTACCCTTCTGTTTCTTTTTTTTTTTTTTCTACCGTTGTCTCCTCCCTCTCTGACGGGTGATTGCCGGCGTCCGGTGTTCGGCGTCCGGAGGCGCTGCTTCGCCGTGCCTCGGGCTCCACTCTTGATTCTTGCGATCAGCTGACTGGGTTCCGACTTTGCCTGCTGAAGCCTTCCGGGATCTGGCAAGGTGCTTGAGGGCTGTTCCTGGCGTTGGCTCGGTGTCTGCTTCGAGTGAGAGCATCGGGGTCAGATCCGGGTCTGGATTGAGTCGTGGTGCACAGGCGAGGTAGGACTGCCGGTCGGGGGGACTGGAGGAGTTGTCTTTCGTTTGATTTGTCTGTCTCCCCTCCAGCCGAATGTGCGGTGGGACCGTGGCCTCATTACCAAGGGCATTTCCAAGGGCAGTGGGAGTACTGGCTGAATGTAGACATGTGCAGAAATTTGAATACTCACAGCACCCCGGTCATATGTTGGTCTGTCCTAGTGGATTCTCTCTTAAATTAGTCGCCCCTGCTACTGAAGACTGTAGTCTCCCCCCAAGCTACAGCCCATTTCATTCCCCCGATTTCTGCTCTAACGTCAAAGTAAAAATTGTCCCGGGCCTAACTAGAGTTTGGGGGAACTCGATCATCTATAGGGGTAAACTAGATACCGCAGTTAGTTTAGGGAATGACTCTTTCCACCATCTCATGGAGGGAGAAAACCCGCATTTAGGACAGCTACTCGATCAGCCTGTAGGAGTTATAGGGCAGTCAAGGAAAAACTCACATGAGGGGACACTGCCAGGGTTAAGCTCTATTGATTTGCCATCTGCCGGGTCTACTTTTGAGTCTACGCAGGGTAGGAGATATAAATTAAGATCAAGAAACCTCCTGGGGAAAGAGCTTCTTTCACAACCCTCCATACAGTCTTCACAACTAACACAGCGGGTACAGCCCCCCCAGTCTTCTGAGTCTTCAATAAATAGCCGTAAGAAACCCTTAAACAAACCAGTGAAAACAACCCCCGTGAAAGGTAGAAAGAGAGATAAAAATCAAGCCCTCCTAAAGATAACGCCCTCGCTTAAGTCTTATTTTACGGCTAAATTACAGACTAAGAGAGAATACGATAAACAGGTCATGGCAGAGGGAGGTAAACCTTTGGCCTCAAGCTCTGCTGTCCTCCTATCAAACAGATTTTCTGTATTAAGCGAGAAGGCTTCTGATTCTTGTGGGACCGGGGGAGGTAATCATGTACTGGAAGAAGAGACAGGGGGTGCTCTTCTAGATGGAACAATATCGAGCCCTGAGGGGGCAGAGCAGAGTCCAGCTACATTACAAGGAATGCTAAAACAGTTATCGGCAGAGATTGGTGCTCGTTTCTCCACCTCAGAGGCCAATCAGAGGAAGATTCAAGAGACCTGCACTAGTTTAGAGGAAAATTTAACAGCATTAACACATCGGATGGAGGTACTGGAAAACAAAGTGGGAGATTTGGGTTTGGAGGTAAAGGATAACTTACAGGAAATGAAGAGGCTTAAGGAGAGAGAGCGAGACCTTGCTGAGAGACTGGAGAGACTTGAAAACACCTCAAGAAGGAATAATATAAGGATACTAGATTTAAAAGAAGGAATGGAAGGCGATAATTTAAAAGCCTACATTATTGACATTCTGATGAAAGCATTCCCCCAGTTTGCCTCACTATCAGTTTGGGAAACGGAAATTCAGCGGGTCCACAGAGATCCCTTCAAGTTGAATCCCGCACGAAAGAAACCAAGAAAGATTCTAGTATTTATTCAGTCCTACTCTCTGAAAGAACAACTCCTGGGGGCTGCTCTTAAACTTAAATCCATACAGGCTGGGGATGCTTCTTTCAGAATTCGTTCTGATATATCTAGGGTAACAGAGGATAGGAGATGGGAACTAGGGAAGCGAATGGATGCCTTAAGAGAACAGGGTGCACAGGAGCAGTTGAAGTTCCCGGCCTTTTTGAAGGTCCTTTGGGCCAATAAGATGCATAATTTTAGGTTCCCGGACGAAGTAGATAATTTTTGGCACAAATTAAAACCAGTTCGTAGTTTGCAGGTACTGATAAGAGATTAAGAGAGCTCGGCCCTGTGGGTTTAGTTCTTCTTTACTTTTAGGACGGGAGAACTCCGTCTCATAAGGCAATAGATATTGCCAATGGTTAGAAAGGGAGGGTTTCCAGGGGAGGGCAGGAGGGGTCTAGGGAGGGTTGGGTGGGGTGGTGGGGTTTTGCACGATTTTTGGTGGGGAGCATTGGGAAAAAATAAAAAAAATTGTGTAATAACTTACTCATGTGACATAATAGCCTCCGGTAGCCAGAATAATGAGTGGGATCAGGCCAAAGATGGTGGGTAGTCTTCAGCATGGAACAAAACAGACTTTGGGGCTCTTAACTTGGAATGTTAATGGCCTGAGAGTTAGAAGAAGACAGCGTTTAGTCCTTCAGTATTTAAAAAGTTCCTCAGCTAGTATCATTATGATACAGGAAACCCATCTTATGCTAGCGGAGTGTAAAGCGTTGTTTGGAAGACTACGATGGGTGGATAAGATTATAGCCTCAGATCAGTTATGTTGCTCAAAAGGGGCTGCTATTATTCTTAAATCTAACGCAGGGATAGACCTTATCAAATCACAAATAGATGATAGAGGTCGTTGGGTTATTGCTGAGATTAAAATATTGGGCTGTAAATACACCATAGTCTCCTTCTATGGCCCTAATGAGGATGACGTGGGGCCTTTGAACAACCTTTGCCTTGCGCTAGCAGATTTTGAATCACCTTTGATAATGGGAGGAGATTTTAATGTACTTTTGGATAATAATTTAGATAGATCTTCCCCTCGGGTGCAGATTTCCGTACCTCGTGTCAAAGCCTATCTTGTGGCTACTCTTAAGAATTTAAATCTGACTATGGCGCTGTAGCCCTTATTTTAGACCTCCCCCAAGAGCTTCCCTTGAGGAGGTGGACCCTAAATAGGAGATTTTTATTGCAGTCATCTACACCAGGTCTCTTGAAGCTTGCAACAGTGGGTTTCTTAAAAGATAATGTGGGATCAACACCTCTGAACAATGTCTGGGACTCCTTTAAGGCCTGGCTGAGGGGTATACTAAAGGGTGCAATATCAGGCTGGAATAAGGCAGAGAGGAAAGGTCTGGAGGATTTAGAAGCCCAAATAAAACATACTGAGGGAGTCTTAAAGTTTAGGACCCCCACGGGATAGAATATGAAAATTTGGCGAAGAGGCTGGAAGAGCTGCAGTTACAATTTAGACTTAAGTCTGAAGAGATCTTGCTCCAAAAATGGGAAGTCAGTAAGATGAGAGAATTCGAACAGGGGGAGAACTGTGGAAAAATATTAGCCATGAAGGCTAGAATGGATAGGGCTATCAATTATATAAGGAAGATCAGAATAAATACACAAGTAATTGAGGTTAAAGATAAAATAGAGCAGGCTTTTGTGCAGTACTTCCAAGAGCTTTATCATGAGGAAGAAGTTGCTCCAGAGCAAGATATCGACAGATGGCTTATAGATAAACAATTGCCGAAACTAACCGAAGTCAATCAAGAATATCTTATGGCTGAAATAACAGGGAGTGAGATACTGACAGTGCTAGACAGAGCTAAGAATGGTAAAGCTCCAGGTCCCGACTCAATCCCGATTGAGGTTTACTCCGTATTGAGGGAATAGGTTGTCCCTGTCTGGTTGGTGTTATTTAATGATATCCTAGCAGGAAAATCTCCTATGCCAGTTTCTTGGAGTGGGGCGGTTATATCACTGATATTAAAACCTGGGAAGGACCCAATGCAGTGCCAATCATATCGGCCTATTTTGCTGTTAAATGTCGATTATAAGGTTTTTGCGGGAATTTTAAATAATCGGCTGTCTAAGATAGTAGGTTCAATCATACACCAAGATCAGAAGGGCTTCCTCCCAGGCAGACAGATGTCGGAATTAGTATACTCCGCAATAGGGGCGACGGACTTGGCAGTTTCACAGGGTTTCCCTCTTTCTATCATTACTGTTGATGCTGCCAAAGCCTTCGACCGTGTGAACTGGGGTTTTCTGGATAGGACTCTGAAGGTTTTTGGGTTTGGCGAGGAGTTTAGAGAAGTTCTTAAAAATATATATAAGACGCCCACAGCTCAGATCCTAGTAAATGGTAGTCTTTCCCCCACGGTTAGAATTGGTCGTGGAACTAGGCAGGGCTGTCCACTATCCCCTATCCTTTTCGATTTATATATTGAACCTTTTGCCCAGAGCCTAAGGCAGAATATGAAGATAGTGCCTTTCGTAGTGAATGGGTTCAAAAGGAAAGTAGCCCTATATGCGGACGACCTGGTCTTATTCTCCTCAAATGTTAATGTCACTCTCCCAGAGCTCCTGGCTGAAGCTCAGTCCTTTGGGAAACTCTCAGGTTATGAGATCAATGAAGACAAAACCGAGATCATGGCCTGGAATATTCCTGATCATGGGAACACTTTCGCAAGTCAGCTTAGATATCTTGGAGTTATAATTACTCAAAACCCCGATAATATTCCAAAAACCAACTTAGATAGGGTTTCCAAAGAGGTGGATGTCCTACTGAAAAGGTGGCAGAGTATACCGCTTTCTCATTTTGGAAGAGTTAATCTTGTTAAAATGTGTATACTCCCAAAATATACCTACTTATTTAACACCATCCCGTTAGAATTTGCAAAGGTAGACCTGCTTAAAATCCAGGGTAAGATCTCCTCCTTTATCTGGGCAAGCAAAGGAATCCGGTTGTCCTGGAAGAAATTAAGGCGCAAACTGCAGAGTGGAGGTATGGGCCTGCCGGACTTACAGTTATATTCATGGGCTTACCAACTGAAAAACTGTAGGATGCTATTGCAAACCCCGGACGATTCATTAATCGGGAATATGTTCAAAGCTATGTTAACTGGCATAGTGGAATCCGGGTTCATGTATAAATTTGGGTCTCCTAAATTCTTCAAGAAAGTACGCCTGAAGACTCTGCGTGCGGCGGCTAAGTTATGGTCGGTTTGTCGAGGTTGCTTGGGACTTCTTTTTTACAGTGACTGGGCCCCGGTGTGGGACTCCCCCGGAACTCCGGAGTGTTTATTAGATGCTTTAGCCCGTCCCTTGGTCGAGATCGGAGTTACGTACTGGAAAGACATTATTTCGGGAAATGAATGCCATCCCTGGGAATACTGGAATACCATCACCGGAGGTGTTCTTTCGAGATTTAAATTCTATCAGATCTCGTCATGGTGTGGGGCTCAAAGCTGGCCTTCTTCGATTAATGATTCAATGGAAAGGGATCTATAAAACCCCGCACCGAGGAAAAAAGAAGTGGCGTTATGGTACAACTACCTCCTCACCGCAGTAGACAGCAAGATGAAGAAGCCAAACCGAGTCTGGGAAAATTACTTGCCGAGCGAGGAGCTGGATGACATATGGCAAGTATCTATAGATACTCTTTACCCGTTAGTAAAATCTGCTGCACTCAGGAAGAATCATTTTTTACAATACACAGGTTATATTGGTCCCCCTCAAAATCTCAAGAATAAAAGGCGGTGGAGAAGCGAGATGCCTCAGGTGTGGTTCTCTGAATGCAGACGACATCCACATATTTGCCTCCTGCCCCAAGCTGCAGGAATTTTGGGGAAGAGTGGGTAAGACTATTGCCTGGGTGCTGGGTTCCGCTGTAGAGGTAAGCCCAACTTTAATTCTTTTTGGTGTAGCTTCTAAAGTTATGGGTGCGCACAGTTTAAACGGGACCCAACAGAAGTTAGTATTCTATTTGATACTTCTGGCTAGGAGAGAGATATGTAAGCTGTGGCGTCAGGAGACACCCCCTCATGGAGCGCCTGGTGGAATTCTGTTAGATATTTTAGAGCATTAGACCAGAGGGTAAATACCCACAGAGAGAGACCGGATACTGGGTTATTTTGGAATCTATTAGATAATGTACATAGTGATCAGTCTGAGATACATTAAGGCTATGGTTTGGCTATGGTTTGCCTCCAATGATTAAAACCTCTGGGTCAGCTCAAGTTGAGTATTTCGGGTGGTTCCCGGGAGAAGACAAAAAATATACTGGCTGAGACTGTATTCCACCAAGCTATCAGCAACAGAGGTGGAACAGGCCGAGAGGTTGCCATAGCTATGGAGGTCATATGAGGAGGAAAAATAGAAAAAAACAACTGCCATAGTCGGAGGAGTCTCACAGACAGCCCTGTCAAAGTTCCTCACACCTGTCTTGGATGCCATCATCAGCTTTGTACCCCAGCAACTTTACTTCCCACACACTGCGCAGGAACAGCTGGAGATTAAGCAAGGCTTCTATGCCATAGCTGGCTTCCCGCATGTGTTGGGGGCAATCGACTGCACACATGTACTCCTCGTGCCCCCTGCCGCCACTACACACAATTACCGCAACAGGAAACACACGCATTCCATCAATGTGCAGGCAATAGTGGACCACCGGGTGTAGTGTAGCTCCTATTTCCCTTATAGGCTCTGCGCATTGGAATAATATATCCTATAGGTTTGACATAGGACTGAGGTCAGTATGTCCCTATCGAGTATATTAAACTTAATTACTTGTGCCAGCTAGCTCAGAGGCCACTAGAAACTTCTTGACGACAAGAAGGGATTAGTTTCTGGCAGCCGCAAAACATGACCACTGTGTTTCCCTTACAGAATCAGGATGTGTCCCAGAGTCGTAGAAACAATAGATAACTATTTCACTCAGCTCAGTTGTGCAGGATTCAGTTACGTCTCAAAGTTACACAGAAATAACAGACAGGCGTTTCAATAAAAAGGTTTATTGAACAGTCTTGTTTCTGTTGTAAGTTAGATGTGCTGTTACGATCACAAGACAGTATGCGAGATAGATGATGTAAATAAAATGTAAATCCGTATTTGTAAAGCGCGAACTACTCACCCTTACGGGTCTCAAGGCGCTGGGGGCCGTCGTGGAAATTAAGTGAGCTATTGCCCAGAGTCACATGGTGCTGAGCTGAGCTGCCGCCAGAGCCAGGGATCGAACCATGAGCCCTGTGCTCCGAAGTCAGCTGCCCTGGCCGCTGCACCACACCTCTCCACAAGGTGAGCAGTAAAAATAAATAATACTGCGTTAGCATTATCTTTTCAGCATATATGCATTTACATAAAATGACACAGCCTAAAAATGCGAGTACTCATACGATGCGTTTCTTAGCCTAGTTCTACCCAGTGTGCCTAACCTTTCCTAGGTGTAGGGAGAAGTAGAAGTAGGTGCTGTATTCCTGACTAGAGTATACTAAGAGTAAGTTACGCCTAGAATCTAGTATGCCAAGAGTCCCTCTAGGTTCTAGTCTGCTCCATACCTGAAGACTGAGAGAGGTAGGAATCTCTTTCCGGACTCGAACTCCAACACCCCGCAAGGGAAGTTAGATCACTGGAAGCTGGACTCTCTGCGTGCAGGAATGACAGTGTCTTCTCAGTGCGTCTGGCCGGGAATCGGGCTCCTCTGAAGTCGAGGTCTCCTCTGATTTACAGGGGTTTGGGAAGGTATATTTATACCTGAAAATGTTAGCATTGACGTAAGTTGGGTAGCGAAAGACGTCATGAATGAATCCCTTAAGGAATAGAGGTTCATGCATAATGTATGAGTCCTTGAAGAAATCAATAGTCCTGGGCAAGGGAAACTCCCGCAGCCTGAGGGTCAGTTTTTTCATGGACTCGTTGAGACGCTAGGGTGGACGGATGTCGGAAGCCATGCCTGTATTTGGTATGCATGGTTTATGCCTAAATAAGGTCTGGGATTTTATGCCTATATAAGGGCAGGTTGGATTGTGCCTATATATGGTCATGATTCTAGAAAGCCCGTTTATGGACACCCTAAGAAGTATACAACATCCACTCCTCTTTTGTGTATACAACAATACTAAAAATGCTAAACATTTAAAATGCTAAACATTAAAATGGAGTATCGCATAATAAAACATATCCTAAAAAAGCTTTAAAAGACATATTAAAAATGCAAAGGTTGCTGTACATCATTAAGCAGTGCTTTTCATTTCCAGCATAAAGTATGAAATAAATGCATTTGGAACGAAATATAAAAGCAATATTTACATATGACGAAAATGATCGATAAGGTTGTCCAAAATCAAAAGTCATTTCCTGTCATAGAACTTAAATGAACTAATTTAGACACACAAGATGACTAAGTGTCCCTGGAAGTACTGCCAAGTCTGTATTATAAGGCTAGTTCTACTTTAAGCAGATTGGAGTGCCATTTTCGTTTGAAAGAAATGGGACAAAAGTACAAATTTTGGTAATGTTCCAAGGTTTTGAAAAATGAAGGCCAAATTGCTGCTGTTGCACTGGAACACAGTATGCCGAATCAGAGTTAGTTCACTGGTCTGGTGTAAACATTAGATCATCTATTTCAATAGACAAAACATCTTCCACTGTCGTCGGTGTAAGCTGGAACACCTCGTGTAAAAGATTGACCGCACAAAGATGGGAAACATCGCTCTCAGCAATGTTCGCGTTCGTTGTTACCTGTGTGCCTGAAGTTGTTACTCGTACCTCAGCAGCAGCAGGAGGCGACTGTGAGATCTCAATGAATGCTGACATCAGTATTGGAAGCCTCTGGGGACAACACAGAGCATGGGCCGTTATTGGGTCCAGCAAAGCATCGACATCCTTTGGCGCAGCTGATGGATATGTTAGACAAGCGTCCAACACGCATTCTTCACCACATAGCAGGCATCGTAGAACAGGTAAGATGCAATCTTGCCAGATTGGTCGGAATGACAGGAACCACGTGGTATTAAGGTCCCGTAGACGAGTCATGCCTAGTAGCTGTACTATTCGCTCACGGCACTCTCTTTCAAGGAGAGCTTTCTTCATTTCGCTCGGAGTGATTTCGGCGAAGAGGCTGGCCATAGCGCAATAGCAGACAGATGAATAAAATTCCCGCAACAAGTGCTAGAATTAATGGTATGCCACCAAACACCGAATATGCAAAGTTCGGAATGATTCCAAGTATTGCCTGGAACGGTGCTAAAAGACCGGTGCAAATGCTCTTAAATACATGAACAATTCCTGTTGTATCTGACATGTTAAAGATACGTGATATCATTTCTACGAAATGTATAGGGCAGTTTGTACGTATTAAAGTCTGTATCTCAGCCGAAGTCCTTGCAACTTGTAGATCATAGGTTTCTTTGGCCGAGGTCAAAGGCACTGTTTGCTGCAAAAGCATGGCTTTCATTCTGCTTAAAGTATCAAATCTTATAAAAGAGACGTTCAGCGAAGGCCATAAAGGCGACTCCCTGACTGTGTCTATTGGGGGAAACAATACTTGCATACAGCAAGTGACCCTGGAGTTGACCGTTACTAGATATGGGATGCCTGGCAACATTCCACAGCAGCTCTGATCATTCAACATGAGGTAACTCCCATTCGAAAGTTGTCCAAACGTCGGATTAATCACAGCAGCTGGCGAACCGTGCTGATGGCAAGACAAGTTTGCCACAGAACCATTACAAGCCCCGTGTAAAGAAATGTCCTGACAAATGAGTGAACCGGTCAGTGCATGTTTACAGTTGATACCGCTAAGAAACCCTTCACGATCCCCACTCCAACATCTATGTGTATATGGTAACTTCCAAGATATCTTAATGTATTCCTTACACAACCTTTCATATTTGCCTGCTTGCATCTGTCCTAGACAATACTGAAACTGAAAAGTTGTCACAGGCAACGTTATTTTGCCATGAATAACCCATTCTGTAGCTGGTTTTTCTGCCACTGTAAATGGTAATTTCTCCATTTTTTCAATGCTCAGCACTGTATACCTAGCTCCTCTCTGTGCCAATTCGATCTGTTTATCAGTGAGATTGTATTCTGCAAACAGAGACGACGTGTTGATGTAACGCCAAGGCACATAGCCCGCTCGCAAAGATTGCAGCGTCCATGTCAATAACACAATAGAACGTAATTGAGATTGACCTTGTTGTAACATAGCCAAATCTTGTTCTAGAATGTCGATAGCAGAGGATACAATGCCATCCAATGAATATATCCTGGAGGACAAAGTTGTTAACCCATTGTCGACTACAGAGAGTGTTTTCTCTAAATTAATACGATCAAGTTCACGTATTCGTTCTGCAGCCTCTATCTGTGACACTTTCCATGCTTCGTTATAAGCAGCATAGATGCCGGCATATATGAAACGTTTTTGACGCGGTTTTCTTGGTCCAAGCAAGAATTCCCTAAGATCTGCGTCATGTGCAAGTAAGGTTAAGTGTTGCTTCACATCCTGTAGTGTAGATTTATGCAGCCAATCGAGGCATAATTTTCCTACACTGTATGTTGTAACTACCCCCGGATGTTGTCTTTGGACATATCTTGGGTCTGGCCTATGAATAGTAAAGCCCTGAGTTTTGTTCAAGAACCTTTCCTGACAGTTGTTTGTGTCTGTGGGCCAGATCAACCATTTTTTCCAATTTGGATGAGTTCTGTTGAGTTGTAGTATATCGTCAACTGTCACCACTGCCTTCGTATTATTATCACCGGCAGGTGTTGGCACAGAAGGTGTTTTCATCTCTTTGATCTTGGCTAATCCAAGACAAGATGTCTGTTGGACGGTGTCATTCAAAAACAGTATTTGTTCAGGGATGATACAGGCTCTAAATAAAGCTTCTATACCCTGTACTTGCCAATCTTTACTACCCCAGACAGTTTTTGTCTCAATAGTGTCTTTCCATAAGTCGAAACCCTGTGTAGACAGTTGGGCAATAAATGCTTCAGAGTAAATCTGTTTGGTATTTGTTAACATAATTTTCAGTCCTGTTTTGTTTACATTTTTATAGTAAAACGTTTCTGGATCAGATGTATTATAACCTGAAAAATATGGAAATTTACTAGCAAAAGTTTTCGAACTACCTTGTGGTGGTGTAGGACAATGTTCCCATTGATTAAACATAAACACATTTCTTGTATATGCAGTTTTGTGCAAATAATGATGACCATAGTGGTTATAACAATATAATTCCTCGTAACCAGATGAACCCTCTAAAAATTCATTTTTAGAAAATGCAGCAGATTTCTCTAGATCAAACATTATATCTTGAACAGTCTCTAAGTCCCAATCATCTGAATAGGTACTGGACGTAATTAAATCACTTAGTGAAATTTTAAATAAATGTGGAATGTTCAATTGTTCACTTGGACCGAAGATTTCATAATCTGTTTTGTCCCACACTATACCATCCTGTATAGGAACAGCTGTGATGTTCACTGATGACAAGTCTCTAGCTTCACGATGGGAAGATTTATGTGGTTTCAAAAGTACATTTACGTCTTTTCCTTCAATGTTCACATGGATGTATCTGCCACTTATAAGCACGCTTGCAGTTGTTACCAAAGCTAGCCAGAGCAGGAAAACAAAAAGTCCAGATATAATCCAGAGTTCAATCCATGGAGAAACCAGATAAGTCTTTTTCAGAAAGTGAATAAAGTCTTGTACTTGCTGCTTGAATTTTGATGATGCTGGCGTCGTTTCAGGTTCGCTTGGATCTTCTGAGAATGTATCAAAGTCAATGAAATAGCCAGAAGCAGATCTGTCAATTGTTGGAATTGCATCAGGATTCGGTGAAATCACAGGAACCAGTTCTTCACGTGTCACGTTGGTGTAGACAGGTGTATTTGGACGAACTGTTATTTGGTTGTCAAGAGGGATGAGTTCCATAGCTTGGTTGCTTAGTCCTTCATTTGTTACAGCTGAGTTCTCGATCGTGATCAGTCTTTCAGTCTGAACCTCTTGAATAGTAGCGAGAGGAGTGCGTCTGCTACTAGGTCGGAGTCCACGAGGCCTACTCCTTAGTATTGGCCACATGTTGTGGTTTGATCAGGTCAATTGACACAAATCTTTTCTCCTTTCTTCCAGCAAGGGGCGGCAGAAGTACTGTCCTTGTTCCTTGAACAGCTAGAACAGGTACCGGTTGTCTGTAAGAAGGTCCAAATTCCTTCTTGTCCGCTATTTTTTCTCTGACTAGATCCCCAACTTTTGGAATCCAGACAGGCCTTGCTGGGACCGCCGATTTTTCCCCAGTGGTGGTTGGCTGTAGGGATACGTTGCTTTGTTTCGTTCGTAATTTGTTAAGATCCTGTAAAACAGCCAAACGATCTTTGATATCAAATGGTTTCATGTCCACCACTGTGCCTACGTGTTCTAAGTCTGGAACCCACATTCTTGTCCCAAATAGGACCTCATATGGAGTGACTCCCCCTAGAGAACTTCTTGGCAAATTATTGAGAGCACGCTGAACGCTAATGAGGGGTTTGACCCACCCATCACCCGAGCCTAATACCCTAGCTGTTATAGACTGCTTTATGTCCCGGTTTTTCCTTTCCACAACAGAATTTCCCTCAGGATGGAATGGAGAGGAGTACCGCAATGCAACGCCCAGACTGGCCATGGCCTCCTTGTAAGCCCTAGAGCTAAACGCAGGACCCTGGTCAGAATGAAACGTGCCTATTGCCTATGTGCCGATAAAGACTCGCAAATCTTTTATAACAGTTCGAGCGTCAGCCGAGCGCTGAGGCCATAACCATAGGAACCTAGAGCATGAATCCACTGCAACCATGATGTATTTATAATTACCGTCCCTTTGTAAGGGACCGCAGTGGTCCAGGTAAACACAAGCTAATGGTTTATCTGAAATTAATAAGGGTGTCTGCGCAGGACGTTTCACTGTTGAGACTTTCATCTGTTGGCAAATATCACATTCTAAAACATAGTTCTTAGTTTGTTTCCGAATGCCAGGCCACCAATATCTTTGCTTGAGTAAAGATACTGTTGCAGAAACACCTGCATGGGCAGAAGCCATCCCTTCGTGTGCTGCTAGGATAAGTCCTAATCTACGTTCCTTGTTTGGAATTACCCTATCCCCCACTCCAGGGATTCGAGCAAAAGGAACGTTATTCGCATCAATTACATAAGAGTACTTGAGTGGAAACTTTTTTGGTAACGCTGCACTGCTGCCTTTGCTCGAAGCATTGACAGCTAACATTATCTCACCGTCTATTTTTGTTTTTGAACGAGTGATCGCAGCTACGGAAGCCGTCTGAACAGCCCCCTTCGTGGCTTCGTCAGCCAATGAATTCCCTGCAACGTGAACGCCATCACGCTGATGACTCAGTGTGTGAATCACGTGAGCCTTTGGTAGTTCGTTTTTCAACTGAACTACTTGTTCCCAAAGCAGTTTGTGCTTTATTGTGCCACCTTTCGCATCTTTAAAACCATTTTCAAGCCAGGTTCGTATATAATCATTATACGACTGAACACAGTAATAAGAATCGCACACTATCAGTGTGAGGAATTCTCAATCCGTACTCTCAAGTGCCAGTTTGAATGCCTGTAGTTCAGCTCGCTGAGCTGTACAATCACCTAGTGATTGAGTTTTTGTGACCATAGGTCTGAAGATGCCATTTCGCATGCGACCTTTAACGATAGCACACGCTGCACTGTAAGCTCGCTTACTCCCTGTTGCGGGCTGTGCGGATCCGTCAGTGTAAATTATGAATTCATACTGATCGAGAGGCAGAATCTCAGTGGGCAGAGGACATTCTTGTTCATATTGGAGAAATGCCTGTGTTTTTAAATCTGGATCAAAAACGTATTCAACATCAGTTGCAGCAAGAGAATTAACCCACTGTATCCATCTCGGATGTAAAGCTTTAGCATTTGGAATGCTTGCTTTTGTGACCGCTTCCAAAGCTGGTACTGGGGTACCGACAATTATGCGTTTCACTTGGGCTAAGGCTCTTTCTTTTGCTACAGCTGTTTGAACTGCTGTTAGAATTTTTTCAGTTGAACTGAAGCGCATTTCCGCTTGTGTATACAAATATGATTTGTATGCAATTGGTACTTTCTCACCCTCATTAAAGGTTAAGTAAGTGAATCCACATTGACCCGAAATTATTCGAATCACCAAATTTCTTTGACTTACGCGTGTTTGTAAGTGATTTGTTGCTAACATGTTAGCCTGGAGTGAACGCAAAATTTCTGTGTGTTCCTGTGTCCAGTTTTTATTTGAAAAATCAGGTTTGATTAATGTGTAGAGAGGTTTAACCCTTTCTGCGTAGTTTAGAATGTATGTTCTTCCAAAATTTAGGAATCCCAGTATTGATTGTAAGTTTTTTAGCGATTTTGGAGGTTGGAGCAGCGCACATTTCTCTAGAAAGTTAGCTGCCAAGCTCTTGCCTTCACTTGAAAGCTCATATCCTAAAAATAGGACATTGAGATGGGCAATCCGAGATTTTTTAAAGTTGAACTTATAGCCCTCAGAGGCGAATCCCAATATAATGGTGCTCACCCTGTTCAAGTGTCTTTCCAAGTCATCGTCTGTCAGATAGATGTCATCGACATAGGACAATGCCTCGTTGTCATAAATTTGTAGTAACTCCGTTACTCTCGCTGAGAATAAACCTGGGCTGTTCTTGAACCCTTGTGGGAGTCGACAAAAGTGACGCTGGGTCCCCATTATGGAAAATGCCGTTAAGTACCTGCTTTCAGGTGCTATATTTTGACAAAAGAAACCGTTTGAGATGTCTAATGTTGTTTTGTATTTTTTACGCACAATGTTATTCATTAATGCTGTGCTGTGTGCATTTTGCACTGCAAAAGTTTTAGAACAAGTGTTTAAATGTCTGTAGTCCAAAACTAGACGATATGTATTGTCTGGTTTGGAGACAGGAAACAAAGGATTGTTCATGGAGGAGGTGCATGTTTCAATCACCCCTTGGTAGTCAAGTTGATCTAAGATCTCCCTGACCTGTTTTTTAGCTTCTTGCTTAATAGGATACTGCCTCTGAGCAGTAGGTTCATGTTTCAGATTTATTTTATGGTGAGGGGAGTCCTCATCCCATCCTACATGATTTTTATATAATGCTGGAGCCTGGGCCACTGCCCATTTTCTGGCATATGTATATTTTAAATGAATTGGAATGTGATTGGAGAAGGCAGGCATAATCATGTCTTCGCCGTGTGGGCACTCCTTGACAAATTGTGGTGGCCAGTCTTTTTCTGCTAGAAGTATGTCATAACCCTTTGATAGTTTTTCCCAAAAAAGTGCTTTAACCTGTCTAGGTTTGTCTCCCTCCATCCGGAGTGTTATTTCATATAACCTTTGTGGAGTACTAACCCTGGTGTCTACAGTCTCTACTATAATGTACTCATTCAAGTCCACTATCTCCAGAAGTTCCATCAGGTTCTGGCGAGCTATTGTGACTTCTGCTGCACTGTCCAGCATTGTCTGAGCCCATTCTCCGTTCTTGAGTTGACTTCTCAGAATTCTCGGCATGTCTTACTATTAGACCTGCTACTTTCTTTTTGGAGAATTGAGGTTTAGTTTTAATTTTTGTTGCGTGCTTGTCGTCTTTCGATTTCACGCGTTCTTCTCTATGTTCTGTTCGTCCTCTTCTTTCCGAAGTCTGTGATGAGACCTGAAAGGGACGAGAGGAACGTGTATCATTATCTTGATACCTATCAGGTTTTCTCAAATTATCCCTATTCCTGAGGTTGTACCTCCTTTCAGAGGGCTCCTTTTGAGGAGACCTACCTCGGGATTGAGATCTTTTCTCATTTGAATTTTGTTTAGTAGACTCCCACTTCTTTTTAGAAGATGTAGGAGTTTGTTTAATTGAGTCCTTCTCAGGACTTTCAGATAGTTTTGGTTTAACTGGTCTCCCACCCAAACTATCTCTGCCTAATTCTGCATAAGATTGCTCTATAATTCTGGGTAGCTCTGTTTGATGTTCTGTAACATCAAATTCCCTTAATTTTTGTCGGATCGCCACTGCTGCTGCCTCCCCTTTAATATTTGACAATATTATTGTTGAGACCTGGTCGAAATTTTTCAGTAATTTCATACCTAAATTTAAAGCAGGCTCTGCCCCGTATTCGTTTTGAATTTGTTTTAGGACATCAGGTATTACCGCAATTGACGGAATGCCGTGTGTTTTAGTGTAGATGGCAGCAAAGACTGAGCCCCAAGTGGTGCAGTCTTCTAGTTGTGGTGTGATCCCCATTGGTAAACTAATGGTTAGGATTCTGTGTTTCTCATGTGGGCTAATATTTGGAAATACTGCTTCGATTTGAGTAATTTTTTGAGCTATCCAAAATGGAATTTGCTCACGCTTAGTGGGCATTTTACCCATGACTGCGTATAGAGTCTGTGGTGTAATTTTTAATGTACTCCCCTGTGGAGGAGTATGATTTGGAACTGTTAATGGTGGTTGGACTGTGAAAGTCCGCATGACATATTGAACCAATTGTCTGTAGATTTTTATTAACTCTGTGAGTTGATTAAGTATTTCCTCGTCTGACATTATTTCGATGTCTGGATGAGGTGTATAGCCGGCTAAAATCGGCCATGTTGCTCCTGGTCTACCTAGTGGACCGAGCCTGGTTATATTTTTATTGTGTTTTAGGGCGCCTTTAAACCAGAGCTGATGCTCCTGGTATGTTAATGGAATCTCTATATCCTCGAAAGGAATGTATTCCTCTGGTGGTTCATCTTCTTTGTAGAAGTGAAACAAGTGTGTTACTGGATTGGATTCAGGAAGAATTACCCATGAATAGAATACCTCTGTCTGAAAGGATTCATGTGCCTCAATCACGAAAACTGCTCTACCTCCTCTCGGTGGTAGGCCATGTTTTATAAGTTTGAGAGTAATGGCTCTTCTTAAGTTTGGAGCGATGTCAATGACACCCTCCTCGGTTTCATTTAAACCGGTATTGTTAAAAAATGCTGCTTGGGCTGGATCAGCCGCAGCTACACCGTTTCCGGCGTCATTGTCAGTGCCTGACATTTTTCTGCTTGAAAATATGGAAACAAATTTCAAGGAAACAAAGATAAGGTGCACAATATTGTGGAACACTGTATCCTTCAACGTTGAACAAACCAAACAGCTAATATATAGGGGTCTTCCCTATGTAGCCGTGGCGGATACTATCCCTGCCCACTCCAGACGTCTTTTGGAGTATATGGGTAGGGGTCTCTGAGAGAAAAGAATATATGCACAGCTGAGTTACTCAGTATCTAACGTTGAATTACTGCCTTACCAAACGTTGGGCGCCATGTAGTGTAGCTCCTATTTCCCTTATAGGCTCTGCGCATTGGAATAATATATCCTATAGGTTTGACATAGGACTGAGGTCAGTATGTCCCTATCGAGTATATTAAACTTAATTACTTGTGCCAGCTAGCTCAGAGGCCACTAGAAACTTCTTGACGACAAGAAGGGATTAGTTTCTGGCAGCCGCAAAACATGACCACTGTGTTTCCCTTACAGAATCAGGATGTGTCCCAGAGTCGTAGAAACAATAGATAACTATTTCACTCAGCTCAGTTGTGCAGGATTCAGTTACGTCTCAAAGTTACACAGAAATAACAGACGGGCGTTTCAATAAAAAGGTTTATTGAACAGTCTTGTTTCTGTTGTAAGTTAGATGTGCTGTTACGATCACAAGACAGTATGCGAGATAGATGATGTACAAGGTGAGCAGTAAAAATAAATAATACTGCGTTAGCATTATCTTTTCAGCATATATGCATTTACATAAAATGACACAGCCTAAAAATGTGAGTACTCATACGATGCGTTTCTTAGCCTAGTTCTACCCAGTGTGCCTAACCTTTCCTAGGTGTAGGGAGAAGTAGAAGTAGGTGCTGTATTCCTGACTAGAGTATACTAAGAGTAAGTTACGCCTAGAATCTAGTATGCCAAGAGTCCCTCTAGGTTCTAGTCTGCTCCATACCTGAAGAATGAGAGAGGTAGGAATCTCTTTCCGGACTCGAACTCCAACACCCCGCAAGGGAAGTTAGATCACTGGAAGCTGGACTCTCTGCGTGCAGGAATGACAGTGTCTTCTCAGTGCGTCTGGCCGGGAATCGGGCTCCTCTGAAGTCGAGGTCTCCTCTGATTTACAGGGGTTTGGGAAGGTATATTTATACCTGAAAATGTTAGCATTGACGTAAGTTGGGTAGCGAAAGACGTCATGAATGAATCCCTTAAGGAATAGAGGTTCATGCATAATGTATGAGTCCTTGAAGAAATCAATAGTCCTGGGCAAGGGAAACTCCCGCAGCCTGAGGGTCAGTTTTTTCATGGACTCGTTGAGACGCTAGGGTGGACGGATGTCGGAAGCCATGCCTGTATTTGGTATGCATGGTTTATGCCTAAATAAGGTCTGGGATTTTATGCCTATACAAGGGCAGGTTGGATTGTGCCTATATATGGTCATGATTCTAGAAAGCCCGTTTATGGACACCCTATGAAGTATACAACACGGGGACTCTTCACCAATGTCGTCGCCAACTACCCAGGCAGTGTGCATGATTCCTTCATCTTCCGACAGTCCATCATCAACCAGCGCTTTCAGGATGGCACCTATGGAAATGCACTGCTCGTCGGTAAGTAACAACTGAACACACCACACACCTCAACTCCACCAACATACAACTCACAACTCTGGGAATGCACACGTCACAAAATCACATACAACATGGCAACCAACATCCCCACATTCCAGACACGACAACACAACTTTCTGTGGCAACCTGGGCTAGCCATGTACACAAGCCATCAACGGCATGGCACCTCAGCCACACAATAGCAGAATGTGGGGAGAGGTGGGAACCCGGCATGTGCGAAGGAGGCAAGTGACCCATGAATGTGAATGTACACAATGCCAAGTGTGGTGTGGATGTGCTGGACAGACTGCAGTATGCAGACCACAGACATTTCCATGTCGACATACACTGCTGGTGTCTGCAGTGAACTGGACAGTGGACGCAACCATGTTACCGCAGCCAGTAGGAAAGAATGCGGAAATGTAGCTTGTTACGTCCCCCCCTGTAAGCATGAGCGGAGTGGGCTGGCCCGGCGTATGCCAGGCCAGCGTAGGGGTGTGAATAAAAAGCCCGTTACTCTGGGCGTGGTTCTCTTCCGGAATGGCCAACGTGTCTGCCAGGGTGGCACCTCTCACCCCGCCACGAGGCCGACGCTGTGAGCTGCGGTGCCTGCGATCCTGTGCGCCTGCTGCACCCCAGGCCGCTGGTCCCAAGACCCGTCTTGCCCGCCCCAGCACACCCAGGCTTCACTGCTCACCTGCCGACACCGGCGTGTGTCAAGGAGGGCCCACCACGTGCCGGTGCATGCTCCAAGCCCGCGGCCCGCGAATATGGCAGTCTCCTCAGACCATCACAGCCTCCCCAACACAGGCACCCAGTACTCCTTTCTCATTGATGTACTCCACCGTTGCCTCCGGCCTACACTGCAGTCCAGTAGGTCACACATTTGGAACTGAGTCTTATTATACAACGGCAGAGAACATACGTTTATGGCAGATTTTATTACCGTACTCCCTTCCATGTGGTGCCACCAACTCTGTGCATAGCATTCCAACGACACGTGTCTGTGGGCCCTTGCTGACTACTGCCTCCGGCCTACACTGCGGCCCAGCACTGCGGGGTCACCTGTGTACTTCCTACACTGCGGTCCAGCAGGTTTCACACCAATCCAATCCAGTCCGGACCAGGCAGGGCACGGCATCGTCGCAGGCTGCACACACACTCAGCTCTGGTGCTTCTACCTCCGTCAACCACAAATCATCGCCACATGGCATTCCAACGTCGTGTGTGAGAGTACCAGGAGGAGCTGCCTGAACAGCGGTTGGTCCGCACTGACCGCTGCCTCCGGCCTACACTGCGGTCAAGTAGGTCACACATTTGGAACTGAGTCTTGATTGTGCAATGGCAGAGTCCATATCAGTGTACACAAGGAGAGGAGTAAGAGGAAGACGAGATTCAGTCCGGATGAAAAAAGGATCCTCGTTACGGAGGTGACCGAACACTACCAACAACTGCTCTGGTGCCACTAACTCTGTGCATCGTAAGCCAAGGACACGAGGCTGTGGGCCCCTGCTGACTGCTGCCTCCGGCCTACACTATGGTCAAGTAGGTCACACATTTGGAACTGTGTCTTGATTTATTAATGGCAGAGTTTATACCATTGGACAGGCCTCATCGCAGACTGCATCCCCTTTCAGCTCTGGTGCCACTAACTCTGTGCCCCGAAATCCATGGACACTCTCTGGTTGAACTTTGGTGGCATTTGAGTCTATGGCCTGGGGATTGTCTTCATCATCATGTAGCTGATACTGACTTTGTGTCAAAAATGAGTCTGCAGCATTCATCTCCTCCATATTGCCTGTGTCTGCTTGGTACTGCCCTCTGTATCATGCCCTGGAAGATCACCTTCCACTGTCCCCCAAAACACTCTGCGACATTCACCTTGGACATCGACGAGGACCCGCTCAGCTCTCGTAGCCCTACCTCAGTGCACCGGTAGTCACCGTCCCGTGGCGGTGTTCCATGTGCCGGCCCCTGTGCATCCGGGGCCACTATCTCCGTGCAGCTCAAATCATGGACCCTTGCTGTTTGAACTGTGAACTTCTGATTGTCTGATCACTTTTGTAGTTGTTGCCAGCACCAACCACTCCTTGAGGGCTGGCTCACACTCACCCCACACCCATCCAGCACAGGCGTCACTGGACATGTGACCCTGGCAATAAAAGGGGCCGGGCGCATGTACCCATAGCCAGTTCCACAAACTATCTAAGTGTGTCCGTGTGGTCATTGTGTATGCATGAGGGCCCCGGGCCCTGCCACATTGCATTGTGCTGTGTACAGCGGACGCAACCATGTCACCTCAGGCAGTGGGTGAGACCTGGGACATGTAGCTGTGTCGTACCCCCCTGTAGGTGTTGCCGGAGTGGGCTGGCGTACGACAGTCCAGCGTAGGGGCTCTGGGCGTGGTTAAGTATTGGGCTTGCCAATGAAGTACCTAATGCGTGTCTCTCTGTTGTAGTGTCGGCTCCACCCGTCCCACAATGGATAAAGTTTTAATGTAACATGTCCCCGGAGTGCGGGCTCGGCCGAAGGGATAAATGTATGTGCGCAAGCCCGCTAGGGGTCCGGGATCATACATGCCAACTGTTGTGTGTGTATCACTATTGCCGCAGCATAAGCTAAAGGTCTTGCCTCGACCGCATCGCGAGTTCAGCCAGCCATGAACTCTACATCTGTGTCCGCCCTATCCTTACCATCGGCCTACACACACGTGGCCGCCCACCTTCAACGCACAACATCACAGTGTCGTTGTCAGGCTTGTGGACATGCGCAGACAGGCATGACAATGGTGTGCCGTAGGAGTGCAAGTGATGCAACCGCGCACCGCACACAAGTAATTAGGCTCGGGGGAGGGAGGAGCAGCAGTGAGGCTACGTAATACACATTGATGGCGCTCATTTGCTACAAGCAGTACATGCCACACAGGAATCACTATGACACACATATCACACGCCAATCAACTAGTGAGCCTGCCAACACATCATGCAGAACCAACTATTGACTCATGTCTCTCTGCACTGTCACAGGTGATCAAGGATATGCACTCTGCCCTTGGATGATGACACCCCTCCGAGCCCCGAACACACAGGCCCAGACGCAGTACAATGCGGCCCACAAACGCACCAAGGGCATCGTGGAACGCACATTTGGCGTGTTGAAGTCACGTTTCAGGTGCCTGGACATCACAGGTGGGAGGCTCCTGTACAGCCCAGACATCGTGTGCAAGATGATCGTTGCATGTTGTGTGTTGCACAACATATGTGTACGCACCAATGCCCCATGGCTACGAGTGCCAGATGCACTGGACGATGATGAGGAAGATGAGGCAGGTGGACCACACCCCACTGCAGCTGCAGCAGGAATAGCCTGTAGGAACACCATCATTGACAATTTCTTCACATGAGGACGTCACATTGTGGCAGTCCTTAGCAATCATGAGACAGTACAAAATGAACACAGGCACAGCATGTGCAAATAAATTCTTTTCAACACACATTCCCTGAGTTTCTGTATGTGTGCTGCAGTGTGGCACGGGGATCAGGAACATGGTCCAGAGTCATTGTGCGTGTGCAGTGTGCTCTACTTGATTGTGCATGTGTGCCATTGTGCCCATCTCCCCCCGTCCCCCCAGTCCCTGGTCGGTACTCACCCTGTTGATGTTGTGTCAGGTCATGTTGAGCAGTGTCCCGATCCCCGACTCCTGGCACCGTATCCCGACTGATGACTGTGGCCACCATTTTCTCAAAATGTCATCCAGCTCCTGGTGTGCTGCTGGTCCCCCACCTCCAATCTGCGTTGCTGCTTTCATGTTGGCATCGGGTTTCTTCTTGGTTTTGCCCTTCACATCATTCCAGCGCCTCTTGACCTTTTCCATTGTCCTCCTCGACACTCCGACTGCATTCACGTTGTTCACGATGTGCTGTCATATTTCCGTTTGTGTGGCCGATGACACAGTGGAGGTGACGAACAGTTGTTGGTAGTGTTCTGTCACCTCCGTGACGATGATCCGGGTTTCCTGCGGACTGAACCCCGTCTTCCTCTTCCTCTTCTCTTTGCCCTTCCCCGGCCCCGGGGTTCCTGGCTGGTCGTCTGTGGGGCTTGTGGGGTTTGCGTTGTCCTCTGCACTGGGTCTGGGTGCGTCCATGGTGCTACGCAGTTACATTTTTTTCTCATTTTTTTTTCTCTGCTTTCATAGTGCATTTTCACGCATGTTGCGTCGGAATCGCAGGCCTGTCGCTGGTTTTCGCTGATTTTTGTTTCGCGATTTGGGACATCGCAACTTTTTTTGCGTTTGTGTTTTGCATTTTTTCGACGTCGCGTTAATTTTAATGCGGGCATTTGTCGCGTTATCGTGTGACTATCGCAGGGTGCTGCCGGGTTGGGAACACTGCGTTAACACAGTGTTATTTTCCCGCGATAGATTGCGATGTGAGAAGTTGCGTTAAGCGAATTTGGCGATAGTTAACACACGTTCTTGAGAATATACCCCCATATGTGTGGTTAACCATTGAGGCATTTCGGATCAAGAAGCCTTTTTCATTTTAGAGAGGGTCACATATGGTTGTACCGGTTCATATTCAGAAACCGACTTTCAGCCCCTAGTTCAGCCAGGTCCCCGCTGGTTGTGTCCCTATGTTGAGAATACTTAGGAAATTGATTCCTTTTCCATCTGATTCACTGCATAAATCTGTAGTCCAGGAACTTATCGTTTCTCGTGGGTACTTTGGGAATTATGAGGACATAAAAATCCCAGACTATTTTCGCCAGGGACTCCAGATTGTCTAAAACACCACGGCTCATCTGATTCTTAATTTGCACATTTAAAAGATCTCCCCTGCCTTACCATTCAAAAATGCATCATCTTGTAGGGTCTCTGCATGCTACACCACCCTCTTGCCAACACTAGCCTCCTCTACCTCAGACTTATTGGTTTCAAGTCTATGGCCCTGTTCGCTGTCTCTTCCATGGTGAACTTGGTGGTCATCTCCCATAACTTCTGCATTAGCTTGGCCATCCACTCCTTCTCTTTTCTTGCCTCTAAACTTTGGAACGCCCTACCAGTTAACATCAGTATGACCTCTTGCTACTCTCACTTCAGAAGCAGGCTTAAACCCTGGCTTTTTCTTACCTACTGAACACATGCTTTCGACCCCCTTCCTGTCAGTGCTTAATTTGTAAATAAATAAGTGTTGGGTTCAAAGTATTGCTTAGAATTCTGCCTGTGGATAGCCCTGTTGAATATTGGGGCGCTGATTGTAAATGCTGTGTATTCTTGATTTTACCTCATACCTTTTTCATCCATTACCAGACACTCCCTGCCCCTTTATCTCACTCTTATGTTCTTTTTCACTTCTACTTTGTTTTTTTCTCAATGCTTTTCCGTCTTTATGTGCCTCTTTATTTCCCTTATTGGCATTTTACTCTCTTAATCTAAGTCAAAGTCTGATGACGAAAAATAAGTGTTGGTCTCCAAAAATAAGTCCTTCACAAAAGGAACTACAGAGGGGAATAGCGCAGGTTGCCCTCCACTCACAACTTCTTCAACACCAAAAACCTGCTCTATATCTTAGGATAAAAATTCATGGGCATTCCCCACACCTCTTATTGGTGGTAATACTTCAGGAACTAGCTAAACAATGCTGTACACTTGGGGTGCTCCTATCCTCATATACAAATCTTCATGTGACTATCTCCCACAAACAGTAACCAGTGTGTATTTATTACTTCACTTAATTTCTCTCCTCCACCACCAAAAAAGTGTGTGAGAGGTGAGGAGGCACCTCACGGAAACACCCTCCAGGGAGCTGCTGATAGGTTCTCATCAGTATGCTCCACTTATCATCATCGGTAGCCTCCACACCATATACATTATATAATATATGTGAGAAATCGTGCACAACTTAATTGAAACAAAAATCGTGAAAAACCTGACCCCCTCATGTAAGAGCACTGGAAAAGAATTTCTCCAAAAATAAGTGCACGTGGGCCCCACCTACAACCACTGGCTCAAAATATGCACTGCTTCTAGTGCCAGGACACCATTTTGGGTATTTGTTGTGCTCTACAAATGCAATTAATTTATTCATTCATTCTCCTTGGTAAAGTGACATTCTCATCTCTAGTGTAAGGGCACCACTATCACCGTATGTGTATTTGGATGGGAATATTAAAGATAGATCTGGCTGCTTAGTTTTGAATTCTTTGTAATAACCTATGAAGACAACAATTGCCAACGTTGTTTCAAATTAGAATCAAGAATCAAAGGTACTACTTCAAGAAACACTAACCAGTGAACGGTTATTTAATAGTATACCAGCATGAACCATGACAGTCAGCACACTTCAGAGAGTGAAGGAGAGCACTCAGCAGGTGTAGGTACAGTCTAAGAGAGCTGCTGGGAGGGTTACCATCATTGCAATAGTTTGTGTTAAAGTGTGCTGTGACAAATTTCCTTGTGTTCTGTGAATTAGGATTACTGGCAGCAGTTGTTGCTACCCAACATGTGGTTGGTGGATTCAATTGTCTTTGTCTTTCTGCAGCTGGCCAGTCTCTCTTTCCCTCTCTTTTCACTTTCCTCCACTGGGTGCATCACCAGTGCTTGTTGTTTATATTTGCAGAGGGACATTTAGAGAAGAGAGTTTGAATCACATCGTTCCAACAAAGACTGATGGTTGTGTTTTGACTCTAAACCTGGACCTTTGTGTTATTCATTGTCAGCCTGATGTTGTTACTACTCTCAAAGAAAAGTCTTCTAGGTTTGTAATAATACGCTCGTTATCAGAGTAAACATACACTTCCTTTTTTCTCCCTATATACAAATCAGTAGACACAGCCAGTTCACAGCCCCAACTTCCCTAATATTTTTCAAAACTCTTGCTAAGCTCTACAGATAACAGCCTTCCATGGCCTACCTCAAAATTCTTTATGAAAAGTTTTGCAAAGATCAAAAATGTAACCTTTAGCGACATTTGCAAAAACCCCACCTTCATGCATTATAAGATCAATGTCACTCTCATGGAACCCAGCTAACACGGAAATGTATGAGGACCATCTCTCTTCAATTTGTCCTTTTAACTGCTTTTATCTTTGGAAACATATATAGCTGCAACAGTCAAAGAGTCCCGAAAATGTAGCTTAGCAAAACCGTGTGCAACCTCTGTGATGTAGTAAATATTTCTGTAGAACTTTGTTAAAAATTTGCAAAGTGTCAAACCCTGAGCCATAACCTGTATTTCAATCATTGGATCCCAAATAAGATTAGGGATTCATCAAAACTTTAATCATTCAGCAATTAAGGTGATTCTGTTCTCCCAGGGAAGATTGTGACACAAAGGTATTTGGAAGGATGGTGTGGTCGACAGTATTGGATGTTGTAGAAAAGTCTTCCATGCTATGTAGATCATATCGGAGTTGTAATACTGAACTTTAGTTTAATTGGACTGTTGTCTAGGTTTCTCCAGGTCACAAGGATAACTCCATATTCTTAACCTTCTAAGGGTGGGAAAAGGTTTCAAGAATGTGTCAGACTAGAGATGGTAAGGGTTGTAACCTTAGTCAATTAGCCAAGTACACCAGAGATGAGAGTACATGTGATGTTGAGGAAGAAGGTATTTCCAAAGAGTTAGTTGAGAATGCTGACCTTTTTCAAGAGAGTTAAGATAGGTGCAAAAGGTGTGTAAAGAAACCAAAGCATTTGGAGGACTATGTGTGTAGTTGAGATGAACAGGCTGTTGTATTCTTGTGGTGCATGAAGAAATTAAAGATGTATATGGACTAATTATATGCTATATTACCTGGAACTCTTCATACTATACATTTCGCAATTAAACACACACGGCAACACACATGACTGGTGTACTTCGTCCAGTGCTGGAATTGACACAGTGTGCCACTAATATGAATCTGAGTCCCACAGCACATTTGATGAGTTTAGAGAACAAAGAAAGAAAGTTTTTAATGCATGCAGGACTATATAAGGCAGCAGAAAGGGCATGGGGCACATTGATTGAGGAATATGGGACAGACTAGGTGCTACATTTGATAAATACACAGCGGGGTCATCGCCAAGCAGTGACACTATTTTACAGGGCAGTCAAAGAACCACAAAATATAGACCCGAGAGGGCTGAGATCAAAATGGGAGTGCAACCTAGTGATAGAGCTCACTGATGGTGATTGGGCAGAGACATTTTGACATACTAAGGTCTTGAGAAATGTGGTATTTAATCTAGATGAACTATTTGAATTGCATCTATCTCACTCCAGCATAATTAAAAATCATCTTCCACAAAGTATACCACACATGTCCTAAGTGTTGTCGGAGCAAGTCACTGTACCCCAAAATCAAGATGCCCCTTATTTGACTTTAGTCAGATCTCCCATGTTAGCCTCGCTTGGAGATGGTGTTAAACCTCAATTTCATGAGGGAATGTGGCCCTTGTTAAGGCACCTCCCAAAGCATCAGAATCAATAAAATACTAATTCATTAATTTATTTTTTTTAAAGAATAATTTAGGCCTATGAAATAACTAACTTCTACATCAGGATCATGAAAAATAAGAGCTGGTCCCCAAAAATGAGTGCCGGTGGGCCTCACCTGCAACCATCGACTCAAATTAAGCACTGAATGAAATAAATGGGTTTTGATGTTTCCTTCATCACAGTGTTTTACAAGCGACCCATAATCAGCAGGGAAGGCTGTTCTACACAAAAGTGTTTGACTTACAAAGAGTTAGTAATTATTATGTTCACATTAATTGCCTAGTGCTCTGAAAGAGCCTGGGCAGGTCCACAGCAATAGGCGGTGTACTGGAGTAACAAAAAGCATATACTATTTTTCAGAGCACTTGGAGGTGAGGCTTGTTTGGCCGCCCACAACATAAGTCAAATTTATGAAAGAAAATGAGTAAAGACACAAAGAATACAAGCAGTCCTACTGTCCTATTTCAGAGTACCACTCATTGGGTTGGTTCATATATATGGAGTCTGGCAAAATCAGGCATAAACATTTTAGAGATGGCTTTCAGTCATTCATTTTCTAGATAAGGGAGATCTTGGATCAATGAGTCCCAGCCGCATTTGATACTATCTCGCACTCCATTTTAATTAGCCAGCTCTTTCAAATTGTCATCTGCAGCCCAGCTATCAACTGGTTGAAATCTTTCCTTATCAACCAGACTCGGTCTTTTATGATGCCTCCTTAATGCTCTGAGGAAAAGTCAATAGCATGTGGAGTCCCTCAGGGCTCTTCGGTGAGTCCTATCCTATTGAATCTTTATGTTTCTCCTCTGGCTAGGCTGATCAGCTCCTTTGAGCCAAAGACACTGTCTCATGGAGATGACAAGCAGATTGTGGTGTTCCTCTCTAATGGCATTGCCGCTACCTGACAGAGCTTCTGCTCTCGCATGTCCACAGTTGCCTGGTGTGTGAGTATCAACTGTTTAAAACTTGTTTTTTCTTTTTGCTGGCTTGCTGAGCTTTGTCCCACCCAGCTAACTTCCACTCAGGCAAAGAATCTCAGGATTATTTTCAATCATAAGTTTTCTATCTCCACCCAAGTAAAACGACATCTGCCATCTCTTTTTTCGTCCTCAAAAAGCTTAGGAAATGTATCTTCTCTTTCCCTGACTTAGCTAGAATGGTTATCCAGTCTTTGATCAATTCATGATTGAATTATGGAAATTCTGTCTGTTCAGAGTTGCCTGATACTCTCATTAAACGTCTTCGGATTGCACAAAACGCACTATTCTCAAACTTCCTCCTCGTCAATCAATAGCTTCCCTCTTGAAAGATGTGCGCTGGCTTTGAATTCAGAAGCAGATGATGTGAAAGCTCCATGGCTGACCTATCATGCTCTGAATAAAACTGGTCTTCTCTGACATGTACTTTTTCCTTGTACCAGCCCAAACACACTCTTAGATCTGCAGAAGTTAAACTGATGGCTCTTGTGGTGCAGGAGATCCAGTATGGGAGCATGCTCCTTCTCGTATCTGCCCGCAAATTGGTGGAACTCCCTGCCATTTGATTTAATATCCTCTGAGCCCCTATTACCTTCAGAAAGGTGCTCAAAACCTTGTTATTTTAACTTCCCTACTCTTCAGGCCTATTAGTATTTTGTCCCCGGGCAGTAGTAAGGCACCCATTATTGGGTAGCAGCGCACTTCAAACACTTTTAAATAAATGAAATAAATAAAGCTTAAACAAATTCGCATTTCATGTACCACTTATCTGGGGCATATTATCAACGGCCAGCGATAATTATCGCTGGCCGTGCTTAGCGATAGATTACTTATCGCTGGCTATCTCCGAAATTATCGCCCTGGTAGCGCGTTATTAACAACACGCTTCTCCAGGGCGATAAAATCCAGAGATAGCGAGGTTATCGCCGTTTTGCAGGGAACATCGCTGGTTTTCCAGCGATGTTCCCTGCAAACGGCGATATCCTTGCTGATACGACCCTGTGGTCGTATCAGCACAATCCACCCCTATGTTAGGGATGGCTAAGTCGGGATAATAGCAGACGTTAGAATTTGGCGAAAACGGCCGTTTTCGCCAAAATCTAACGTCTGCTATCATCCTGTGGGCTGCCTTGTAAATATCGCGATGTGCACATCGGCGATATTTACAACGTAGCCCATCTGGGGTACGCCCAGTAACGCCCACTTTGCATCTCATTAGAGATGCAAAGCTGGGCGATAAGAGAAAGGGCGAAAAGCATGGATTCACGCGTTAGCGTGTCCTTGCTAATAAGGCGTTAAAATTATCGCCGCTTTTCGTCCGAAAACGGACGCTAAAGCGGCGATAATTGTATCGCCTGCCCTTGTAGATATGCCCCATCTGACTTCTGGAATGCTAGTCAAAGACCATGGAATGATGGCACAGCTGGGCAAAATCAATAAGAAACATCACGCAGACTACTTCCAGCACACCGGGATATCTATGCAATGTTCAGTTTCGCAACCAAAACTAAATTCTGCTTTGGTAAGTGCTTACTGCTGCATTGCAGAGTTTCTTGCCAAATAGCACTTTTGGAGGTGCTTGCAGCAGGGTGGAAATGTAAGGCCACTTACTAACCAGCGTGCTTTTTTTAAGTTTGGCACAATACAAAAATACAGGATACCTATTAATAGGCTTCACGTATTTAAGTCAACAGTAAACTACTACAAGCTGTCAAGGATGGTAATAATAGGGCAACTACAATTTCATATATGGGAGATTTGTAGGGCTATTATTGACTTAAGCCTGATGCTCCCTTCATGAAGATGTCTAATAGAGCTAAAATATGATCTGCTGTTATGAGTTCTTGATGGTCTTTTATGCAGTGTTTTTGAAGCAGGGATAGACAACGGACAGCTGTGGATTTGGTGCTGTTTTGGGCAAAAAGCAAAAAGTCTTGAAGGAGTGGGACTGATGGACACGAAGACGTTTGCGAGCAAAGTGATACGACATACAACAATTCATGATCAGGATAGCACAATCCACTTAAAGGAGACACCAGCAAACAAAAGGATTGCCTTCTGGTCAGAAAGCTAGTCTATAAGTCCAGTGTTCCATTAGCAGTTATCAAGCTGCTCAGAAATATTGAAGTCACTCGGATGCAAGCTGTACAAGAATGGAGGAACAATACTGCTTACTGCCTGTTTCTTACAATGTTATGTTATGTTAATATTATTTGTACAGCGCAGGTGCGCCCTATGGTTTCTTGGCACTAATTGGTAAGACTAGTAAATGCCAGACATTTATTATACTAGTTTACAGATAAAAGGCTAGTTTGAATAACCAAGTTTCCAAGATGCATACTTTTAATCTACGGACAATGGGAATAGAACAAGAAACTCATATTTCAGCAAGACCATTGGTAGGGTTTCTGGTTTTCAGTTAAACCTGATTACAACCAATAAAATATCACCAAAATGAATACCTGTTCTTTAGTCCAAACTGGAAAACACTGCATTTTGCTGCACTTTTAATGATTTGACACCCTCAGGTGTCAAGATGCAGAAATGAAGCCCCTACCTCCTATCTCTTTTCTGTGATTAACTCCCACAATCAAACACTTGGGGGCCTATTTATGAGCTTGTTTGCGTTACTCTTGCACCAGCAATATAGTGCAAGAGCTATGCAGACCTTACATGTGATTTGTAAAGCCACACAAGGCCACTTTGCTGGAGTGGCTTCAGAAATCTGGAGCAAGGCAACACAGCAAAAATTGCTGTGTTGCCTTACTCCGCTCTGGGAAGGCCTTCCATCGGCATTGAGTGGGTGTGCCACACAACTCCCATGGTTTTTGATGCATTCCCATATTTACCAGAACTGGTAGACCTGGGATTGTGCCAAAAAGATACATCTTCTCAGGCGACGCCCAGCAATCAGAAATATCTTTATTTTTCCTCGTTACTTTCTCTTTCTATGTTAGAAAGAGGAGTATGCCTCTCAGGATTCTTTCTGCTCGGGAAGGTATCCCTTCCAGCAAAAATCATAATCCTGCATGCAATGCAGGCACCTTTGCACCATGGTGCAAGAGTGCATGCACTGGCACTAGGCTGCTAAAAGTCTGCTGTGCAGGGGAAAAGGCAGAAATGCACCATATTGCCTGAAATCCTGCCCTTCCCCTGTCACACAGTGCAGTGCAGCAAGGTGATTTGCTGTGCTGCACTGCGTGACATTCTCGTAAATAGGCTCCCTGGGCCATGCCAAGCCACTTAATCTGCCATTGTGGACATCTGCAAATTCTTTGGTCCCAAGGGTCTACTTCTACTGCAATTATTGGAGCATTACTGCATGTTGCTGCATAGTGGCCAGCAGATTTAAAGCTGAACGCTGAGCAGTGTCTCAGTCCATGCCAAGGTGCACTTACCTGATTCCATCCACCTTCGCTTAGAGTGGGACAGTGTTTTGCATTCTGAATGTTCAGGTATCCAGATTGTGGCAACAAAGATGATTGTGCCTATGGATGGCTCTAGAATAAATGTCCTACCTTAAAACAATGAAACCAACACTCCTGTTCTTAGTTTTACATTATGATATTCTAAAAAGCATGTCTATAGGAGCTGCATCCCTTCATAGAGAAGAATCAAGGGTCATGTCATGAACAATTTCAGTGCCCATTTCCATGAGCTGCTTTTGGTGAAATGTTGCTGCTTTTTTAGTGCATACATTAACTCAGAAAATGTATGAGATAGTATTTAAGTTGTAGACAGTACTGATAAGAAACATGAAGAGGCAGCATCTGCTCCATGACTCTATGTGCAGCAGATGGTGCAGTTTCAGCAACAACAGGTGCAAGAAGCTGTTATGAGCATTCACCAAGATGCAGATACAGCACCAGAATCATAAAGTTCAACTTTCATTCTTATAGCCTCCTTGCCAAAAGAAGTGTGAAACTTATGGTTCTTAAACAAGGCTTGACACTTAGCAACATTATCTCCACAAACACTGTGACGGCTTTTACTGTTAACATATTGAGCTGCTCTCTTTTCACTAAGATGGAAAATGTACTATAACAGTGCACACTGCACTAAATACAAAGGTAATGTACCTTGTGCATTTGTTACAAATGTCAAGCAGTAACTTAGCCACTGTGCTGCCTTTAAAAAACACAAAGATCTACCTTCATTTTTGGCTCAACAATGGAAAATAAATGTAATTCCTGTTGTGACTGCACATGAAAATGATCCAAGGTATCCTGCATGTGATGAAACTTCTTTACTAACTTAATTAAGTTAGTAAAGAAGTTTCATCACATGCAGCACAGTTTGCTCTCACCAAAGTCCCTATAGCTAATGGTATGCATATTAATTTCGTAGTGAGCTTCTCCTCTAGAACCAAGTAGAGCAGGAATAGATGACAGATGAGGCAATAAAAATAAATCTATTCGCCTAGTTCTTTCTTGGTATCTTGTGGTAAAGAAGAGGAGAGTAACACTGTGTGAGAAATTGGGTTATTGCTTGAGGGTGTCAAACCCTTCTCAAGCAAGAACCCCAATCCTCATAAGGGTGAACCTAAAAAAGTCACTTCATTAACCAATGCTTAACCCTCTGGTAGCTTTGCACAAAAGCAGTCAGGCTTAACTTAGAGGCAATGTGTACAGTATTTATGCAGCTCTCAAACAGTAGTAAAGTGAAACAAAAACACAAAAGTAATCCCCCACCAATCTAGAAAAATAGAGTCAATTGTAATAAATAAAATGATATCAGAACAGCAAAAATCAAATCAGTAGAACTGGAGATATGCAATCTAAAAGTCTTAGGTAAAAGTAGGGTCATGCTCAAGGTGTCAAATGTGTTTATCTGGTCGCACCAGACAGGGACAAAGCCATAAGTTCAAGGCAACCATGATGGAGCGCGGGCCAGGTACAGCACCCAGCTCAGCAAGCTGAGCAATGTACCTGGTTGGACATGGACTAAGATGCGGGGTCCTGCATCGTGCTGCATTGAGTTGCATTGGTTCCTAAGTGCTGCCGCTGATCGGGAGCTGTGAGTTGATGTGTCACGCTGTGTCAGTTCCGAAGAGGCCACCAATCAGGAGCTGCAAGGTGCTGTTTCAAGATGCATCGAGGTGTGTTGTGCTGCACCGGTTCCAAGAAGACCCACAGGTGGGTCAGGAGGAATACACTCTGGTGCCAGCCAAGGGTCCAGGACCTAGGGGGCACCTCTTGGTGATCAGTACTCACTTCAGCAGAGGCCATCAGCAGAGCACAGGCAGATCCAGTTGAGTCTGAGCAGGCTGGGCAGATGCAGGGCACGTCTTTGGAGCTTGAAATATCACCGTATCTCAGAACAGGAGGCCAGTCAGCCAGCCCTTGGAGTTACTTTGGTGGTTTTGGTTTCAAGGAGCAGGTCTAGCCTTCTTTCCTCAGGCAGTAGGGCAGCAGGGCAGTCCTTCTTGCAGTAGGGCAGCAATGCAGTCCTACCAGCAACAGTCCTTCTGAGTCTTCCACAAGTCCAGAAGTGATCTGAAGAGTGGGTCTCAGGGTTCAATATTTATAACTGGAACCAGCTTCGTAGTGGGAGAAACGTCTAGAATTCCCCACTATGTCTTGTTCTGGAATTTCCGTCCATCCTCTGCTCAGGCCCCTAGATGTCTGTGGTGAAAAACTTTTAGAGTAAAGTTGTTTGTGAGTGCAAGAGGCAGCCCCTATTGAAGTGCAAATGTGGTAGATCCTCCCACACCCATTTTGTCAGGATGGCCCTACCTGCCAAAACCCAGCCCCCCTTTGTGACACTGTCTGGGAGAAATACATAAACACAAACTTGCAACTATACCTTGTCATGAGACCCAAGCTGCAGGCACCAAAGGTTAGGACAAGAAAATGCCAACTTTTAAAAGTGGCATTTTCAGAATTGTAACTTAAAAATCGACTTTACCAATAAAGAGGATTTTAAATTACAAATCTCTAGACACTAAACATGACATTTCTACCTATTCCCAAGCAAATGTTAGTACTTATTAAATGTATGAAGGTAACCCGATGTTATCCTATGGAAGAGGTAGGCTTTGCAGTAGTGAAAAAGGTTTTTAAGAGTTTCTCACTACCAGGACATGTGAAACTTAAAAATACATGTCCAACTTTTAAAATGCATTGTACCCTGTCCTATGGGCTATTTAGGGCCTACTCTAGGGGTGACATGTGTATTAAAAAAAGGAGGTTTAGGCCTGGCAAAACGTTTATTTTGCCTGGTCGAATTGACAGTTTAAAACTGCGCACAGGCTGCAATTACCTGAGACATGATTTATCAGGCTACTGTGGTGGGTGGCACAATGAGTGCTGCAGGGCGACTAGTAGCATTTAACTTACAGGCCATGGCTACATGTAGTACAACTAAATTTGGGACTTACAAGTAAATGAAATGGGCTGATATATGGTGTAAGTCAATTGGACTATGTTTTAGGGAGAGAGCACACTAACTTTAGCACTGTTTAGCAGTGGTAAAGTACACAAAGTCATAAAGCCAACATAAACAAATTCAGCAAAATAGGAGAGGTAGAGGCAAAATGTTTTGGGGTGACCCTGCAGAGAGGGCCAGGTCCAACACACTGACTTGCAATAACTGAGCATGTGGCACCTCACTATATATATCTCATGTACTAAGTAGGAATCTTTGTCAGTTGTCTGTAGAACAGCGCATCAGGAAAGTCTCACCATTATTGTTCTAACTGCTGCAGTCAGTCAGTTCAAAATCTTTATTTGGTTCAAACAGGTTGACCATAAAAAAGCACAAACAATAAAACGTCAATAATTTAAAACAGTTTTAAAATTAGAACAAATCTGATCCTATAAAACAGAAGATAAACATTATTTTAAAACAATATCTAAGAAGAGGCCCTGTCTTACCATGTTGTGAGCTAAAATATAATACTTTTCCTAATCCAACCGCACCCCATTTGTATAGAACAGTCCTGTAACATGAAGATACTCAATGGTGTACACAAGGATCTTAAAGGAAATTCTTCATGTTTACTAAAAAGTGCAGTTTCAAGTGATATTCCTTTGCCTCACCATAAAAACATCAAAGTAAAATAAAGTGCAAATAAGCCATATTGAGGAACTAGAGAGTGATATTTCTACTAATATGAACTGCTCCCCATATATATGAGACAATACAAAGACATAATAGAGGGTCTGTCAGAGCACACAAAAGTCTTAAAGCAGCTTTATAGTCCCTAACATAATGTTCTATAAAAAGAGGTTTCAAGTAGTATCTCTGTAGGCCATCATATAAACTACAAAATAGAATAAAGCACTGTGTGCCCTGCTTGGAAGTATCATCACATGGGAACTGAGCCATATCGCTGGGCCGATGCTTCATAACAGGGCAGGCAACTAAGAAATGTATTATACCCAGCTGTAGCCTTGTCAAAATACATCGATGTTGGGGATATGAGACCTTAGTCAGATACGGTTGGTGTTAGAAATGGGGATTCTGGTTGGCTAGGGTATGCACATAAGCCAGGCAGAACCCACCACTCTAGTCAGGATAAGGGAGTTACACACCCAAGATAACCCCTGCTCACCCCCTTGGTAGCTTGGCAGAGCAGTCAGGCTAATCCCGGAGGCAATGTATAAAGCGTTTGTGCAACACATACACCAGTGACACACTAGGCACACCACAAAAAGAGACTTCACTCAAGGTTATATAAAAATGTCACTGTATTATATATAAGACAAATAGACCATAAGTCACTTTGTATTATGTAAAACACAATAGACCACAATCACGTAAATCAATAATCACTTTGCCACTAGGCAACGGTCATAATATCACATGTAGTGCACTGAAGTAAAATACTTGTAAGTTGCACTGGTCATAAATTATCAGAGATACCCCAATTAGTGCCCTAAAGCACATCCTTGCAAGTTGCACAGATTAGAAAACATCATCTAAAAACATAATGCCGAAAATCATCATGAGAGTCACAAAAGTAACTTCTCATGGAGTGTGCATGTCATAAACGAACCATTCAGGAAAACATATACATAATAGGTAGTTCCTGCAGTAGGAACACGCTTTAACTGGCATCACATTAAGGACAATAAAGCAGAGGCTTATACTGTGCCCATACCATGCACCCATCAGGGAATGAAACCAAAATGCAGTACTTTGCCGTCATTGCACAGAAATCCCCATTACATGCAAGCTATGCAGATATAACCCGTAGGCCACAGGATCACCTGTAAGTCTGATGAGCCCTCATGTTAGCAAACACAACGGGGGTCCTCCGTCGAGGTTTACCCCACATGGCAAGTTCTGATCAATGCCCCCAAGAAAAACTGCCAGCATCCCTGTGGGGCAGCTGTGGGCCCCTGTACGCAAATACCTCTGAGGATACGGTGGGGACCTCTCCAGGTCCTGAGTGGCCAGCTCGGGCAGAGGCGGTAACTGAATTCCTCCGATGCCTCTGGCGCTGCTCAGGGGATGCAGCGCTATTGTGGGGAAACGGGTGTCTCTGCCCGTGTCTCCCTTGAGGAGGGGTCCACTGAACGAGGTCAGTGGCCTCTCTCCTGAGGCCCAAAAGCTGCCATGACTTCAGGGCAGAATCCTCATGCCCCCGGAAATCGGTCTGCCGCACTCCACTTTTGTAGGTTGCTAGGCATCTCAGGGTCAGGGTCTGTCGGAAGACGCTGAGGCAGCCTCTCCTTCCCGCGGCACCCTCCACACTGGCCCAGGTGGGGAAGGAGGGCTCACCATGAGCTGGGAGAGAGCGCTCTTCCTCACTGATACACTCTCCTCTCCTGCGGCTCTGCACACAGCTCCCACCATGAGCGGTAAGGGAGCTCCCCGGGGCAGACAGCAGTGCTCACCGGCCAAAATATGAACACCAGTAAAGTGTTCACCACATGCTTGTTGTACTTGGTTTGTTTTCTTAGCACTTCCTCAGCCATAAATCACGCCGGCAAATCATTTTCTACAGGGCACCAGTTACATTTTTAGATAGCTAGGGAATTGCGATCCCACACACTTCCTGCAGGTTTTCTTAGTTACAAAAACACAAAGAAGAGTCCAGTCCTTCGACTGCTCCAGGCCAGGAGCAGCAACTGCAAGCCGTCCCACCCCACACACATCAGGGGCAGCGCTTCTCACACAGCTCTTCAGCTCTCCCACAGGCAGGTCACCTTTATTTCCAGCAAAGATCTTTCCTGAAGTCTTTTATATTCCTGAGACTTCCAACAGGAGGCCAGCACACACAAGTCCTTGAGATTCTTCTCAAGCAGGATACCACAGCAGGACAAAATGAGACAGTCTTTTACTTCCGACCACAGACAGAAGCAGCAACTGCAGGCCAACCCACCCCTCACAAAGAAAAGGCAGAGCTCCTCACAGAGTCCTTCCACTCTTCTTCTTGGCATGGTCCTCTAGTTTCTTGAAGTAATCTCCAGTCCTGGGGTTTTAGGTATACCCCAAATTGTCATTGTTCTCTTTGTGGCAAGGGTCTCTGAGCCCAGTCCAAACCAGTCCTGTCCTCCCTGGTACAGCATGACCACAGAGGGCAGAGAAGGCATTGTGAAAAGGAGACACAGCCTATTCAGGTGCAAGCGAAATTCCTCCCACCACTCTAAATGCAGACCAGGCCTATTCAGCCCAGCAATGAGTCACCCAGGCAAGGCAGGGCACACCTCAACCCCCCCCCCCCAGTGACTGTCTAGAGTGAATGCACATCCCCAGCTCCAGTCACTCCAAAACCAGACGCTGAATACACAAACAGTCAGAGGCACACAGAATTTAAAACACAGAATTTAAAAACCACCTTCACCAAAAGCTGTGTTAATAAATTCTGAGTTCAAAGAGCCTAAACTCCAATTTTCTATATTGTCCCTATGGATAGTTATATTTGTAAAAGGTTACAAAGCAACCCCCATGTTAGCCTGTGGGACAGATAGCCTTTCAATAGTGAAAAACGAAATTGTAGTATTTCACTATCGGGACATGTCACACACACCAGTACATGTCCTGCCTTTCACATACACTGCATCCTGCCCATTGGGGGTACCTTGGGCCTAACTTAGGGGCGGGGCACCTTACATGTAAGGAAAGGGAAAGTTTGGGCCTGGCAAGTGGGTGCACTTGCCAGGTCAACATGGCAGTTTACAACTGCGAGCCCAGAGACACTGCAATGGCAGGTCTGAGAAACATTTACAGGGCTACTCATGTGGGTGGCACAACCAGGGCTGCAAGCCCACTAGTAGCATTTGATTTACAGGCCCTGGCCCACACCATGCACTTTACTAGGGACTTACCAGTAAATCAAATATGCCAATCATTGATAACCAATCATATCATAATTTATACAGACAGCATAAGCACTTTAGCACTGATCAGAAGTGGTAAAATGCCCAGAATCCTATAGCAAACCAAACAAAAGAGTCAGAAAAATCGGAGGCAAATGGCAAAAGGTTTGGGGGTAAACCTGTCAAAAGGGCCAGGTCTAACAGTTGGAACCACCCCCAGAAGTAATCGACATATATGAAGCTACCATGGGTGTCCTGGACTTGGTGAGGGCCCTGTTTCCAGACATAGTACATAAGTAAAGGGCTTTGACCTCACTCTTATGCAATGCCAACACGCTAGATGGGGTTCTAATCAGAGGGGTATCTTGGAACATTTTAAGGGTTTTATTAATATAGGAACACAAAGGGATGTTAAAATACATGTTTAAGTGCTAGACAATAGATTTTGTAAAGGCCATTTCAGGCTTGGCCTAAATTGAGTGCTAAAGCAAGACCGGATTAAGCAAGAGTAAATCCTCCAAATAGGTTAACTTGATCTCTCTGTGGATAATGTAGGTCAGAATGGAGGAAGGAATACTCAGCAGTCACTTAAGGAAGGCACCCTCCTCATCCTGAAGAGGAACACAAGGTGTATAGGACCAAAGGCCCCTCTATACATAGCAGCTGACAGTGCTTTAGCTTTATATATTTATTTAATGGGGTGGCTACCAATTTTGCTACAAAATCTGAAAACACCCTCACAGACTTTAATCCTTTTTATACTAGCATTTTGTCCATGATTAACCCATAAGCCATTACTGGCGAATAAAATACCCAAATAATTAAATGAGTTAACCATCTCTATTGGGGAACCCTTAATATAAAAGGTCCTACGCTTCTGGGTCTTTTTACCACATATCAATCAAAATGTCTTAGCATTTTAATCTTCAGTCTCCTCCCATCCATGAAATCAACAAAGGTATCCATCAATCTCTGTAGGCCAACAATTGTAGTCAAATATGAATGTGCTTCACAAATATCTCCATTCAGCTCATCCTTGAGATGGGATGGGACTGGACTGCTGGAAAGAGGAGTTTGGCTGCTGAAAAATGTGACAGGTATGGAGGTGAGAGAAATAATGAAACCTTACTTAAAGAAGCAAATGCAATTAAAGGTACAAAGTAGGTAGTTGGAAGCAGGAAATAATGTATAAATAATTGGCAATAGGAATGAATGAGGGAAGAAAGGAAATGAAAGTGTTTTTCTTTATAAGCACTGGAAAAACACACTACCTATAATTGTGTACAGTCAAAAAAGAATAAAGACTGATAGCCATGAATTTTTACAATGTTTTAAAACATTGGAAAACACTGACAAACCTCACCGGAACTCACAACAAATAGACACTCATAACAAGAAAGCCCAGCAATTGGAATTTTTTCTCACAATGACTTCACCCAATGGCCCTAAGCTCGCTGACAACACAATCTTAGCTATACTTAAATTGAGCATACAGGAAAAAGTACAGATGCTCGGTGTGCGTCACCAATGATAATCCCAGAAGACTGCAGCAACATGTCTGCAATGGGCTTTTGATCAAGATAAGTCTAAGTCGTGGGCACCTCACAACGTGGCATCTCTCTCTTTCATTGCCAAAAGCCTGGGAAATAATGAAACACCAGTCAGATTTATAAGCAATGATAGGATGAGTAGATCCCTGTATATAATAGGATGGCATGAAGAAAATGATCAGCATTGAAAGAAAGCCTGCAAACTTAATACTGGAGTTTTCTAGTTTGAAAAGCAAATCATATGCACCTACACTCTGTTATGCATTGGTGTTTGGAAAGCCGAGCAAGCTAGCAGTAATCAAAAGGAATGGCAGGATAAATAAGGTGATACAGAAGAACAGTTCATGGCTGAGAGATGAGAGGCTGGGATTTAATATTTCGATTTATCAAATAGACAAGACACGGCGGGGATTTGGGAGATATTGAAAGTCACCGCAAAGGATCAGATCACAATGTTTCTCTGAAGCTATGGCAGGAATGGCAGAACACGCTTCTGTCTCAAGTATATTATTTGCCACTGACAATCAATAAGAACAATGAGATATGGCAAACATTATATGTAATGGGCCACAGACCATACCACACTGTTAATATACTGGAGAGGTATCAGAGGCTGTATGGTTGTTTAAAACAGCCTAATGAAGTAGTGTGTTGGAGGTCAGCATTATACAAGTACTAAGAAAGTCAGTAAAGCATCCTATCACAGGATGCACAGCGCTTGCATAGCAGTGTAACTCCAGGTTCAACTGAGCAGTGGTAGGTGAGAGCAGATAATGTACTTTCTTACTCTTACCCCATGGGATTTTTTAGGGGACATCTTTTACCCTGAAAGAAGTAACAATAGCACCAATGGTAAGATCTGTGGGTACACGGACGTTCATGGGAAGGCACAAGAGCATAATTAGAATCCAGGGCTCTAACTTGCCTGCTAGTCATTGCTTTTCTCTAACAAGCCACTGACATTTCAGTCTACTTTCATGATGAAGTTGTTCAGTTGGGGTAGTGTATTATATGGTAGTTTTAAAAATAATTTTCAGTAGCATCATCACAGAATGTCCGCTGATGGTGAGAGGACCTCACAGCAGCCTATTAGTGAGGGGGCAGACAGCTAATGGTGGGTGTCTGCACTGCAATAGCTTTGATTTAGAAACCGGGTAGGGCCTGGAAGGACTTCTGATTGTTGGAGTGCAAGTGCCATGCTTCGTGGAAGTGGGAAGCACTAATTAAATGGGCCTTCGATAATCAAAGGTTAGAGCGACACACTAGTTGGCTAAGATACAGAACTTGATGGAACATATATGACTATCAGGGGCATATAGAAAGGTCTTGTACATCATAACAAACATCAGTAGTATCACAAGGATCCCTGGCACCCTTACTTCTCAGCAGACATGTCCGATAACTGTTCAAGACCAAACTTTTCAGGATGAACCTTCTTATAATTTCAATACTTTTGAACGACCTTCTCCCATTTTTAATGCAAAGCTAGTGTTATGCTTTTAGTCTCTGTAAGACCACATTATTGTTAATGTGTGTGCATATGTGTTGGCTTTAATCTGCAAGCCTATGGAAGGCGACATCTGGAACAACTGCCTTCTCTACCCAAACTGACACAAAGCCCTTGCCTCATCCTAGGTTCTAACAACTAGCCCAGAATGGGCTTTGTGCAGGAATAGGCAGGGTATGGAAGAGAAATGTTGCTCCTCTGCTGGCTGATGTGACCACACCAAGATGGTGGCAGTCAGCACCATAACATCATGCATAACTTCTCCGATGATGAACTTCACATCTCATTCAGTCACACAGATGTAAGAGCCTGCATGTCTATGCCTGGCTTTCCCCAACTGACATGGTTAAGGAGGCAGATAAGTAATTTGTCCAACATCCTAGAATTAAAATTAGGTTAGGCAGTAGCTATTTATCACACCCTGAAAGAGTGGGAAGTATCAGTGGAATCACCTTGTAGGGCCAACTTTGACTGGATAGCTGGGTGGCACTTGTGAAGGTCAGTGGCATGGGTAATGGCAGTGGCAGTGGTAGGAGACAGCTATTTAATGGCCCTCTGCTTTTAGGAAGTTAGAGCTACGCATCAAGTGTTTAGTGGCCATCAGTGATATTCAGAATAGTCTTTTGCAACATAACGCTGTCTGTTAATATCACTAGAAGTTCTGGCACCCCTGTAATCCAACATAAGTGTCTGTCAATAAGTATATCTCTCAGGTGCCTACACCAACACTTACAAAACTCTTCAAATATGTGTGTGCGTGCATGTGTGTGTTTGTGTTGTGTATTGTGTTTGCATAAATTGATCAGAGATATTTGAGAAGCCAAGTGGAAGGTGTTAGTGTGCCCCATCTAAACATCATTGCTTTTTCTGTGTCCAGGGTCAAACTGGCCTATTAGGCAATCAGGCAGTGCCCGTGGGCCTCTCCGACACATCAGTGTGTGGGCCGTTTTCTTTGCTGTTACTAGGCCTATTTGATGGTCTGGTTTTTACTGTTGATTTACATGATATTAAAACAAACATTGCCTGCATTAACCTCAAATCCATGCAGTCTTCCATACATTGAAAAATACGTATACAGCATGTCCTTGCAGTTTCAAAACTGCACATAATCGCAAAATGGGCCACATTTTTAGCTGTTTAATCAGCGGCGGCCGACACAGGTAAGCGCTGTGGGCAGTGGGGCGGGACAGGGCGCGGCAGGGGGGGGAGCCAACAGATGACGGAATCGGTGTTACTTATTTAATTATACCTATTCCGTCGTCTGTTGATAAAGCCCCGCCCATCCCGCCGCACCCCAACGCATTTACCTGTGCCAGCCGCCGCAGTGTTTAATCAGGGCCACTCTGGCATTTTCCGGGTGGGTTGCAGGGCCGAGGGTCTACTTTCAGAACAGGATGGAATGCCATGACACACAAATTCCAATAGTAGAATCCTTCACTGGGGGCATATTTTGACAGTGCTGCCTTTGATTTTCAGTCCGG
This sequence comes from Calotriton arnoldi, assembly GCA_963921515.1. Lineage (NCBI taxonomy): Eukaryota > Metazoa > Chordata > Amphibia > Caudata > Salamandridae > Calotriton > Calotriton arnoldi. The sequence goes on from CAWUFW010006203.1 coordinate 1,074,051, forward strand.
TCCTGTATCTAAGTCGCTAATATGGACCACTTTTATTTTGATGTTCATGTCTATTTTCTGTCGACTCGCAGTCCAACCCTGTTTGTGTCTGTATGACAGCTTACTGACTTCCAAGCAAATCTACTGACTGAACTGGTTAATCTATTTTTCAACCCTGTAGTCACAGTGCAGTTTAAATGCAGTAAAGTACTTAGAAAGCAGGCTTTGCTTTCTGTTAGGAGATAACTGGAAGCCCTAATCATTTCTCTTCCTCAGCATCAGTGCTTGAAATGCTCAGCATGCAATGACGTCAGCAAAGAGAAGGACATGTTCATAGACTAGTTGTTTGTTTAAACTGTACCTCTCACCAAGGATATCCTGGCGGATGTTTAATGCGATGTGATTCTGCAATTTTGAAAGTGGGAAATAAGCTACTCACATTGTAAAGCTGCAATCTCAAACAACAAACCGTAACATGTTGATTCCCTAGCGGAAAAAATTCCCACAGCTGTTATAATATATTTCCTGGCGGAACGGCTACAAAAAGATAGTATTTACAGACATATGCAGATTTTGTTTTACATTCTTTGAAGTCGACTCCCTCTTTTATCATATGTCAGCAGCAATATGATGGTGTTTATGTAAAACCACTTGGATAAAAATAGGCTGGCAATTTTTTTTTATATCTGTCGCAGATTATTGTGATCTGCAGGCCATTGTTCTTCATTTCGAAACATGCCATCTTTGTAGCAAGGAGTTTAAGGAAGCAGAATTATTTTAATTCGGACACATTGCCATTAAAGGACATTAATAAATACTGACAAACAAGACATTGATGAACATACTATACTTGGATATTGTGCAAAACCTGTATGACAGTGGGGTAAATCGAAATGGCGGGGATATTTAATGAAGAGGGCCTTCGGCTCAGCGCGTTATCTTTGGGGTAAACATCGTTTACCACAAATCCTTTTCCCCGCAGGCAATTACAACGCGGTCGTTACAACGACCGACCGCATTGTAACAACGCATTCCATTACTCCGCAAGTCGGAACAACGTCTTGCGGAGGGGGCAGAAGGTGTTGGATTTAAAATCCAACACGTTCCTACTGTTGCACATACTGGGGTTGGAATAGTAAATGATACTATTCCAACATCCAGCGCCCCCGCTAGAGCAAGTCGTTGGTACGACTAGCCGGGGTAATGGTTTGCGTTGTTACAACACGGTCGTTGTAACGACCGCGTTGCAATTGCATGCGGGGGAAAAGCATGCAGAATACAGTGGCATATTCTATTTTTGGTGCTGTGATGAAAAAATTCATATTATCATCAGTTGTTGATACTGTGAGTGAAAATAAGGCAGAGGACACTATGGGTCCATAGCTTTAAAAATACATCTGCGATGCTTATTTAAAAACATAAATTAAAATACTTAATACAAGACACATAAAGTCATAGAAATACTTTTTCACTGGGAGCTGGTTACTTCGCTTCAGAACAGATTTTGGACAGTTTAACTATTTTGAAATATTTTCTGCTAACATTATCAGGGATATCAGTATCTGCGATAAGGTATGGTTGCTGTGTACATATTCCCAAGCAAAAGTAGACAAACCACATAAATTACCAGATGGCTTTGTGAAAGGAGGCAACAAACAGATGACTATTCAACAGGTATTGGCAAAACTAATTGGTTTCACTTTACCGACCGGTGTTGGATTTACCAGTGGTTGGAATTCTATTTTTTCTAATGTTTATTATTGTTATACCATTCCAAAATGGCCACCAAGTAGTGTTACAGGCATGGGGTTTTGAAAAGTCATCTGCATGACAATTCTCACATTAAAAAAGCAAGTTCACAAAACTTTGTTAATTTGGGGAGCAGATATAAAGAGTGATCAAATGTGACTCCTAATTGCGGGCAGAGGCAGCTGGAGAGCTTAAATTATCTGACAATAAGTCATCAGACCAAATGTTGGAGCACCTCCTACAATTACGACCATCTTGTTTAAATTTATTTATTCATTCTGACATTATCAATAAGCAACCAATACAAAGGGGGACCCCTGCGTATGAATAAAGGGCAGGTGGGGCAGGGGAAAATTCAAACTAAACCAACACTACACAACGGTCAGCCACCCCAGTATACGGATATAAAGAGGCCCAAATAGAGGGTCCTAGGATCACATTCCAACACTTCAGGCTGACAGACACAAGATTTCAAACATTTGAAAAAAGAATACGTTTTCTTTAATTAAGTTATTAGGTTAACTCTGTTATTTTTCATTTATTAGCATAATACCAAACATAATATCTATTTATACAAACATATACATAAATAAGACATACAAAGTCATCTATAGATATAAATATATATATATATGTCCCACACCAAAATTTCATAAACATCAATCATACCAGCATTCATTCATAGAATCAAACCCATTCATTCCTTAACAAAACCACATATCTAAAACATTATACATCGCTCCAGATGGCATAGTTCCAATAAATGTTAAAATGGAGCATTCTCGTGTCTCCTTCTGATAATAGATAGGAAAGGTCCAGGGACACAAGTCGACTTAAGCGCCAACGCGCGTTTCGGTGCAAGGCCCTCAGAGGGGCTACACCTTCATCAGGGCGTAAATGGATAAATAGTGTGGGACACACAACCACACCAAAGACACTTTAGACAATCGAATTATTCACTATGATTCTTTTTGTAAGGTCATTGATAAGACCTGACCTCCAAGGACAACAATATCAAGAATCCAGAGTGTTTCATAACTTTCTTATGGAACTAGTCCAACAGGTAATTTGGCCCGCTAATACCCCCACATGAGGGGATCGATAATATCTGTTCAATGGACCAATCATGGAATATCAATTGGGGACTTGATACACTTCCGACGCAAAACGAAAACGATGATATTCTTAAACGGGATTCCTCGAGTTGTCAGCTAGGCAATATCCTTTCAGCCAAAGGATATTGCCTAGCTGACCTTACAAAAAGAATCATAGTGAATAATTTGATTGTCTAAAGTGTCTTTGGTGTGGTTGTGTGTCCCACACTATTTATCCATTTACGCCCTGATGAAGGTGTAGCCCCTCTGAGGGCCTTGCACCGAAACGCGCGTTGGCGCTTAAGTCGACTTGTGTCCCTGGACCTTTCCTATCTATTATCAGAAGGAGACACGAGAATGCTCCATTTTAACATTTATTGGAACTATGCCATCTGGAGCGATGTATAATGTTTTAGATATGTGGTTTTGTTAAGGAATGAATGGGTTTGATTCTATGAATGAATGCTGGTATGATTGATGTTTATGAAATTTTGGTGTGGGACATATATATATATATTTATATCTATAGATGACTTTGTATGTCTTATTTATGTATATGTTTGTATAAATTGATATTATGTTTGGTATTATGCTAATAAATGAAAAATAACAGAGTTAACCTAATAACTTAATTAAAGAAAACTTATTCTTTTTTCAAATGTTTGAAATCTTGTGTCTGTCATCCTGAAGTGTTGGAATGTGATCCTAGGACCCTCTATTTCGGCCTCTTTATATCCGTATACTGGGGTGGGTGACCGTTGTGTAGTGTTGGTTTATTATCAATAAGCAATTCTAAAAGGTAGATCGACCATGTTTATGTTTTTGTTTTGCCTCAAGGTGATTGGTGGGGCAATGACTAAAAGTGAAATTGATTGGGGGCTGCATTGATAGATTGTGAATAACCTGTAAGAAACAAAGCCATACAGTCCAATCTTAAAATTGATTTTGAGTTTCAAGGCTGTGAGATGAGGATAGGATGTGATAAGGTATCAAAGGTTGAAGAGTGATTGTAAGGGATCAATGAAGGAAGTGACTCAATTCGGGTCACCCGAGTCACACAAGACCACCTCTCAGCCTTCCAAACCAAATGAAGAGTCGGTGAGACAGTAAAGAATACAAACCAATATCTGTTTATTCAGAATACACTCAGAGCGAAGCCCTGTCTCTAGGGAGTGCTGCAGAGGGACTGATATCAGTAACCATAACGATACATTATGTACACTTCGAAACCAGTAAAAAGCATGCCCACCATGGAATTTTCCAAGCAGATGCAGCTGGACAGTAAATTACAAAGGAATAAGTTTCGATTCTGAGACCGGGCACACGTTATCTACTATTCAAAGTCACTCTGCCTGTGCCCACCTCTAGACAAGTGGGAGAAGGCCTATATCTAACGAGAAAGGTATGCACTAATAAGAACAGTGTATTCATTAGTTGCAGCAAAACTCAGCTCTGAATAAACATAACCTAGAGAAGGCCATTTCTCAGAAATGGCAAAGGATTAGTTTAGATTATAATTCAAAATGGCGGCCATACACAAAATGGTACAGCGAATGCTAACTTTTACATAAAACAATGCGAAAGCATATTTTTCATTCTAACAGACCCTCCTTTTAGCATGAGCTAAACATTTTGTATAATAGCAAAAATACATATATTTCAATAAATCATGAGTAAACTGCTTTAGGAGCACTCCATGTCTTCAGCATCAGGAAGGGAAACAGTAAGGAGGGAAGAAGTCTCAAAGATACCCTCGTCTATTTGCCTGAGGTCTTCTACTTCTTTCTGAATCATAATAGTTGCATTAGTATCATGAATTGATATTTTCCTAAGAGCAAGAAGGGTGGTGCAATAAGAGCAACAAAAGGGGAGACACTGGACCAGGACACAGCAAGAGATCAAAATCACAACAAAATAAATCTCCTTTTCAAGGATCCCACCCCAACCACCAAAAAGTGACCAACTCCAGTTCCCACTTTCCATTCCTTTAATTTTTTCTAGAATGTCTAAAATGTGTTGGGTAATGTTCTTTTCCATATTGCTGATCCCGACTACACACTGGTCTCCTACTACTGCGCACACACCACCGCTCTTGGCCAGGATAAAATCGACCGCATATCTAGTCTGCTCGGAGTATATTCGCATACTTTCTAATTGGGTGGTGATGTCACGCAAAGCTGCTACCGTAGATTTAGACAGTATTTGCTGCTTACATCCAAAATATTCTCTAGCTTTTTCGCCCCTGGCCATAGCAGTACCACCAAAGGTAATAATGGAGGAGAGAATATACCCAAAAGTGATACCATTGCTATAATTATTGACTTCAAGGTCTGTCACCCCTTCGCAAAATTCCTTTGTCAGTGTTCTTTTAACCCATCTGACCTTAGGCTTCGCATGTTTACAAGGCACACCTAGAGGCAACACCATCCCAAGGGCCACATCATTTGTACCATTATGCATATTAGAGTAAGTCCCATTAGATAAAAAGAAAAACCCTGGGTGTGCATAAATAGGCCTATCATAATCTACAGCAGCATACCTGGAATTCCACCCAACGGTACTAGGGTCCTTTGGATCTACCATAGAGCACGTGCCCTTACGCAGACTTATCCCTGAACAGTTAACATACAGAATGAGGTCAATAAAATTGACAATTGGACAACATGCATGGTAATAACCAGCTTCTCGGGGAACTGTCAATTCTTTGTAATGCCAACCCACCAATGTTATATTCTGCTTTTCCATATAGAAATTATCACAATAAGTATTGTTGGTACATCCTGGATAACCCATGCCTCGTGGCTTTCGGTGATATAGACCTGAGCCTGGATAACCAAACCCAAATACTCCTTGTACTTCTACGAAACCAGGGGGGCGAGTATAAGTGTAATTAACAATTGACAATGGATATGCAGTCCATAAGCTAGTAACAGACTCAGTAGGGTAGCAAGCAGTACCTTCTCCAAAAAACCTTTTATGTGTCTCTAGAAATACATTACTCTGGGCTGTCCTTTTTGCACGAACTTGGGAAACAACTTTATGTTTAGTACATGTCGGTGCATCTTGATTTCGTTCCAAAACGGAGGACACCCCACCCAGAATCAATAGCAGCAAAATCACAAGAATAACACATAATATCTTTTTCTTTGTAGACCAGAATATACGTGTATAAACAGGGGGAATCACTGGCTGCTCTTCATCAGCAACCATCCTGCCAAAGGGATGCATAGCAAATGATGAAACAAGGAGCATTATGCCAGCGAGAGGAATATGCAAGTTCCCAGTGTCCGTCAGAGCCTCACTTGTACAGGCTCCTATTGTCCATCAAAAACGTTGGTGCTCTTGAGCACCGGCAGTGGAGCTTGCTCTCTCCTAAGCTCGTGTTCCCATGTCGACCAGGATAATGTACCCCCAAGGAGATACTTTGTTCTATCCTGTCCAATGTTTAAACAGTACACAAATCTCACATCAACCTAAACTAACTCCGTTGGTACTATAGCAAAGTACACCCTAACTTACACAGTCCATCCCTAACTAATCTGACTTCTCCTTTGGTGGACTGTTGCTCAGCCAAGGGCGCAGATTATACCTAGTAACTCCAGGCACAGAGGGATCAGTGAAAAGGGGCTCCTGGATAGCCCATATTTCCGGTGGAACTGCTGCATTCAGCATTTCATCATTTTCCTCATCCATTTTGGTCCAGGTCAGCCTGGTGTCGCTAAAGGGGACAAACTGAGGCATTATCTCCACTCGGCGTGCCATACTCCATCCCTCACCCATTGATCATAGGGCAAGGGTAGAGGTATCCTGTGACAATGAGTTGCATGCACCCAGTTCTTTCAGCCGGCAACTTTAACAGCTGTGCATGTAGATAGGAGGACCTGTTCTGGTCCCTTCCACCGCGGCTCCAAACTCTTCTTCCGTTGGAAATTCCTCACCAAAACGAAATCGTCAGCCTGAATATTGTGTCCGGGCCCCTCTGGTGTAGCTGGCAGTGTTTCCCGGACCTGTTGGTGAATAGAACGTAAACTTTTAGTTAACTGAGTCAATCAACAATGGGTACTCAATATAGGAAAACCGCCGAAGGCGTGGGATACCCCAGACATTTGCGGGCGTCCAACCACGACCTCGTACGGTGACAATCCTGTCCTAGAATGTGCTGTTGTTCTTGTCGACAAAAGAGCTAATGTTAAAGCGTCTGGTCACTGTAACCCTGTCGTCTCCTGAATCTTTGCCAATTTCAGTTTGAGAGTACCATTGTACTTCTCAACTCAACCTGCTGACTGTGGATGATTGGCAGCGTGAAACTTCCGCTTGATACTCAAACCATCACAAATAAATTGAATCACTTTGGCATTAAAATGACTTCCGTTATCAGGCCAGATCAAATGGGGCAAGCCGAAACGAGGAAAGATCTCTTTCAGGAGTACCTTTACGCTCGTAATGGCTGTATTGTCTTAAGTAGGATAAGCCTCAAAACATTTACTGAATGCACAGACAACCACCAGAACATACTTCAAATTATTGCATCTGTCTAGCTCTATACAATGCATCTGAAGGACCTCAAAAGGAAAAGTGGGTGGTGCAAAATTATCAGGTGGTGTAGGGGTACCTTTTCCAGTATTGTGCATCATGCACACCATGCAGTACTTCACTAAATGTGTAGCTGTCTTAGAAATGTTGCCATTCTGCCATACAGGGTCTAACAACTTGCAAATACCCTTAGCACTATTATGTGCTGGGCCAGGGGCCATTGTGACTACAGGAAGAACATATGCATCTGGTAACATCCATCTCTGCTTCCCTGACTTATCAATCCAACATCCCTCATCGTTCAATTGTGCTGTACTTTCTTGCCACACTGCTAATTCCTCCATTGTGGCTTCACTTTGTATCTCTTTCACATTCTCAAGGGTATCCTCAAACATGGTAACTTCAGGCACCCACCTAGCGGGACCTGCTACAAACATTCTTTTAATTTTTGTCCAGGCTGTTTCCTTAGCTGTCTGATCTGCGAACGCATTTCCCCTACCTACATCATCAGTGACTTTCCGGTGGGCGCTACACTTTACTATGGCCAATTTCTTGGGGAGTGTCAAAGCAGACAAAAGCCTCAATATAAGGTGCCCATGCTGAATCTTAGTGCCATGCGAGGTAAGAAACCCTCTCTCAGCCCACAGTTACCCAAAGTTATGCGTGACTCCATAGGCATACTGGCTGTCAGTATAAATATTGACAACCAGTCCCTCGCTCAATTTGCAAGCTCGTATTAAGGCAAGAAGCTCAGCAGCTTGGGCCGACTGATAAGGAACTTGTGATGTCCCAACTACGGTATGCGGCGTGGTAATGGCATACGCAGCAGTTGTAGTGGCATCTGGTAATTTAAAACAAGAACCATTGACATATAGTTCCCCTCGTGGGTCAGATAAGGGAACATCAGTCAAGTCTACCCGTCCTTTCGTCTCTTCTTCCGTCCGGAAGATACAGTCATGTTTATCAATCTCATCACTCTCAGAAGGGAGGTGCAGCAACGTGGCTGGATTCAGAGTGGCACATCTTTTGATCGTGATATGTTTAGCGAACAGTGTTAATTCATAACCAGTCAGACGTGCACTGGTGAGGTGCTGTGTCTTAGTCTTATTCAAAAGTGTATCCACAGCATGGGGTACCATGACTGTGAGATCAGTATCAAGTACGAGTCCAGCCGATTGTCTTATCGAGGCACCCACAGCCGAGACCGCTCTCAGACAGCTTGGGAGGGCTCTTGTGACAGGGTCAAGAACAGCAGAGAAATAAGCACACGGCCATTGCTTATCTCCAAATTTTTGTGTTAAAACAGAAAGCGCGCAACCAGTCGTCTCATGGACAAACAACACAAACGGTTTGTTATAGTCAGGGGTGCCAAGTACTGGAGCTGAACAAAGGGCAGTTTTCAATTGCTCAAAAGACTGCTGGCATTCAGGCGTCCAAGGCAGGGGCTCATGCACATCTTTAATGGTTAATGCAAGCAAGGGTTTGATTAGTAAAGAGTAGTTAGGTATCCACTGCCGACAATAGGAAGTGATACCTATGAAAGCGCGCACATCTTTCTGAGTCTGTGGGATGGGCATTTTAACAATGGTACTGATGCGCTGAGTGGTCAATCTTCTACCCTCCTTCGACAGTAGGTGACCTAAATAGGTGACCTCCTGTCAACAATACTGAAATTTAGAAAGAGAAACTTTATGTCCATGTTGGGTCAAATGCAACAACAATTTAACGGTACTATCTCTACAACACTGTTCAGTATCAGAAGCGATAAGGAGGTCGTCAACATACTGCACCAATACATTACCTGTGGAAAGCGAAAGGGAATCCAATTGGGACTTTAAAGCCTGACTGTAAATACTTGGACTCTCAGAATAGCCCTGAGGAGCTCGACAGAACCTAAAGCTTCTGCCAGCTAGTGTAAACCCAAACAAGTACCTACTATCTGGATGAATAGGAATACTGAAGAATGCATTTTACAAGTCGATGACAGAGAAGAAGTTAGCAGTGGAAGGAATCATTGTCAAAAGAGTAGTAATGTCAGGGACCACTGGAAACTGGGGAACCACTATTTTATTAACTTGGAGCAAATCAATCACAACACGATAGACATCTTCTTGGTCATCAGAAGAACCTGAAGGCGTCCATTTAAGAATGGGATGAATAGGACTATTACAAATATTGGCAGTCGTCTCCTCAACCACTCCCTTCCTGATCAAATCCTGAATAATTTGCAATAAGGCTCGTTCTCATGCCTGTGGTATTTTATACTGAGGGATATGGGGCAAAATAGCACCATCCTTAACTTTTATCGAAACTGGTGGTATCTGCAGCAGTCCCACATCTGTATCACCTGTCGCCCACAAAGTGGGTGGCACATCTGCAAATTCAACAGGAAGAGGTGCATCTTTGGACAAACACTGTTTAGCATGTACTACAGCAGGACCCATTGTCATATAGACACCTGCCGGGGAGCAATAAATAGTAGCATGCAATTTCAAATCCAAACCCATCAAATTTTCACCACAATTAGATGTCACCAAGAATGGCGAGTCCTCAGTAAAAGGACCAATGGTCAACGCAAGAGGTCTTGAATGGGGCTTACAACCGGTGCACCAGAAAAACCTACCGACACATTATTATGGCAAGACAGAGCCGCCCCATGGACCATATTTGGAGAAACAACTTTTTTCGCACCTGTGTCCACCAAAAATTCCTTAGTCGAACCTTGCAGTTTCCCTGTTACATAAGGACCACGCTGGTGTACAGGTATCGGAACTGGTCCCACACTCTGTCCCTGGCTGTCCTAGCTGTAAGACATTCCTGTCACTTCCTCCATGTCATAATCATCATGGTAATACTGTCCATCCTGAGGGTCATCAAAATAATTATTATCAGAACGACCCTGTGAGGCTGCAGCGTCCTATCAGCCCCACCAGCTCCACGACCCCGTCCACGAGAACCACGTCCTCTAGGGACCGCCACCTTCTGCAAGCGCACAGGGCACTCGCTACGCCAGTGACCCTCTTCCTTACAATACGCACACTGATTCAGACCCAAAGGCGTCGTAATCAGCTACCTAGTAGTGGGTGGAAGCTGTCGGGCAGGACCACCACGTCCTCTGCCATTCCCTCTAAAAGCCTGCTGCAACAACACCTTTGTCTTTAAATTCTTATGTTTTTCTCTGTCCTTTCTTTCTCCTCATTATCTCGATGCTCATAATGCTGTATCATATTCAAAATAACAGAGGTAGAAGAGGTAGAAGAGGTGGACCTGGCACTTTCAGAAGCCTGCAATTGAGTCGCAATTTCGTGAAGCAAATTAGAAACAAATCTATTAACAAACAACCAAACACCCCTTCAATAGACAAATCCTGCCCACTGTAATCTAAAAACGTATCCTCAAGCCGAGTGAAAAAATCAGACAGACTCTCATCTTTCTTTTGGCGACAAGCTAACAATTTATCCCAATCCACTTTTCTCTGTGGAATAAGAGAATGCATATATGTAATAATGCGACCAGGCAAAGCAAGTATCTCAGCCTGGGGTTTATCACCTGGCTTTCTCTCCTGGTCCATGCTTTAATTTGATCCCAAGTACCACCCAACTCCGGAACATGATCTTGAGTATGAACTTGCCTCCAATATCAACCGGAACAAGAAGCCCAAAAAACATTTTAATATCAGCAAGAGTCATTACTGTTGAGGAAGCAGCTTCAGTCAGTTCTTTATAATAAGCAGTAGGATTTTTTCTAGGATCGGGTAAATGAGCTTTAAGGGACAAAACCTCACTTCTTTTCCATGGAGTATAAACCCATTGTTCTTGAAACCTGGCCGCCACTGCCGCTCCAGTAACATTACCACGCTGATCCGTTAACTCTGGTATCTCTGGATGATATATGGGATGAACCTCTCGCATTGGAAACTGAGATACCGTGGTAGGACTCTTGTTGTGCAACCTACCCCTATAAGCAACCAACGTGGTAATGTTCCCGAACACTTGACCTGGGTCTAAACCACTAGCATACACACGGTCCCTAATATCAAATAAAATTTGTGGCGCATCATCCCCAAAACATTGCTGCCAAAGGCCAATCAACGTAGAGGACATATGTTTAAGGGCATGCTGCTGTACAAAAATCTCATAGTCTTTCATAATCTTTCATCACACTCCAGACATCCTCTACACTATAAATGGGATTACGACCCCACTGTGCAGCCTGATTAGCTACGACCTTCTTCTCTTCGTCTCTCACTGCAGACCGTACAAAAGGGCCCATACACTTATGAAATTTCGATAAGTCTTGATCCTGGAACAAACAAACTGGTGTCTCAGCACTTACAAATATCGGGGGATGAAGAACCGCTGAGGAAGAAACAACAGAAGTAACAGGCACAATTGTCACTGGCTGTTGCGTCGCAGGAGTAACAGCTGGGTACAGGGATGCTGAGACAATAGGCGTGGCAGGGGTAGTAACAGTCACCGTTGCCACATACGGCAAAGAAACGGAAGACAAAGGAGAAGGAAGTGCCGAAGCCACAGCCGCTGAAGCGACAGCAATAGACACAGGGACAGAGACAGTGGACACAACTGTGATGGGCAGCTGTGAGGGCACCGGAACAGTGTGATATATTCTTTGCGGGGCATATGGAGGCGGGGGTCGGGTATCCAACAATTGTTCCACAAAAACATCATCTTCTTCCTGAACCACATACGATTTATCAATCTGCAATCGAAACTTCCTATCTTTACATTCAACACCCCTTTCCTGTTTTTCCCTATCATATGCTACAGCTTTCTGAGTCAGTGTCTGCATTTTTCCCCTCCGGGCCTCTTTCTCTGCCTTCAACCGCCTCTGTCTAGCTGTTTTCTGCCATGTTCTGAGGGAATCAAACATAAACAGCCTACTACGTCTCTTAAACAACTGTTCTTGTAAATACTCAATCTTTTTGTTCATCAAAAGTGCCCGTCAACGGCATTGTCCCTCGTATATTTGTGCTACAATGTACTAAACATAATAGGGCCAAGATCACATACATATCAAAATTTGGAGTGCCTTCTGGAGGCGGCAGCTGAGCTTCTTCCAATCGAGCATCAACAGAACAACAGCGACAGCACAAAGAAAACAATTTACTGACACTAGGCATTTTCAAAAGAACACAAATTCACTATTTTATGCCTGGCAAAGCGAGTGCAAATGCTTTCATCCAAAAGACGGTCCTTAGACCGTACCAAATACAAACCAAAATGGTGCCATCCCCTCAAAGAACCAAAACAAACTCACCTGATATATACAAGTCAAACAAATTAATTCTTCACTGCCGACTCTTCAGACCAAACGGTCAGATCCAAGGGTTTCGCGTTTAGGACTCCAGTCGGGATGACCACTGGGCAAGGCACCGTCCGGCAAGACAGAAGGGGCAGCTGCGAGTACCAGGAACTCTTCGTGCAGGGATCCCTGATCCATCCGTCCGACCCGACGATGGCCTCGACCCCCCCCGTCAGCGGAAGGGGATGGGTCACTCACCCGAAGGAGTCCCTGTTCGGGTGCCAACTCAAGGAAGTAACCCGATTCAGGTCACCTGGGTCACACAAGACCACCTCTCAGCCTTCCATACCAAATGAAGAGTCGGTCAGACAGTAGAGAATACAAAACAATATCTGTTTATTCAGAATACACTCAGAGCGGAGCCCCGTCTGCCCAGTCTCTAGGGAGTGCTGCAGAGGGACTGACATCAGCAAGCATAACGATTCATTACGTACACTTCGAAACCAGTAAAAGCACGCCCACCATGGAATTTTCCAAGCAGATGCAGCTGGACAGTAAATTACAAAGGAGTAAGTTTCGATTCTGAGGGCCGGCACACGTTATCTACGATTCAAGGTCACTCTGCCTGTGCCCACCGCTAGACAAGTGGGAGAAGGCCTATATCTAATGAGAAAGGTATGCACTAATAAGAACAGTGTATTCATTATTTGTAGCAAAACTAAGCTCTGAAGAAACATAACCTAGAGAAGGCAATTTCGCAGAAATGGCAAAGGATTAGTTTAGATTATAAATCAAAATGGCGGCCATACACAAAATGGTGCTGCGAATGCTAACTTTTACATAAAACAATGGGAAAGCATATTTTTCATTCTAACATTGAATCAGACAATGCCACCCTAATCCATGATTATTCTTAAGCAGTTCAAAATGGAATTGCTGCTACCTCTGTGCCATGTATAGAACAAAATTAACTTGAAACCGATTCAAAAAGGTCACTAACATTATCCGTGAGGTTAGCTGCAGAGTTACTTCTTGATAGTGGTGTAGGGGAAGATATAACTCCATGGAGAAGGATATTTCCCAGTAGGGGGAAAAAAGTTAGCATTTATATTTGAATAATTGCTCAAGATGTTTCCATCCGACATTTATATGTTGGCATGAGAAAAATAAATTAATAAACCTTTTAGAGAAGTATTTCTGAAAACCTGTGACTTTCGCAAATTTCCATTTTCAAAAAAGTGGCACCTTCGCATGTACATAGAAATTGGGTAATATAATATCTAATAAAAACAAGCATTTGCAATGCAATCGGTCTCGCCTTTGGGACCTTATATGTGATTAGATATGCAGCACATTAACCTGGGTGCTGAAACATCTACTGTTCTTTAACATGGAGGGAAAGTAAGCACCAAACTGCGGAACACGCCAGGTATGGGAACACATAGAGAGAAATGCTGCCTATCAGCAGGAAATTGTATTGTCCAAAGCTCTGTTTTTAAAATAAAATCAGCCCTTCGGTGGTCCTATCACTAAAAATACAAGTTTTGAAAAAAATATTATTGTCTACGGGTGCTCGTGGAAGACAAGTTTCTATGGCTTGGAATCTAGGGAATGCTAAAGTTATTCTGGTATTTTACTGACCTCTGCTGGTCGCTTTCTATCAAGAAAGTTAAATAGAGGCAGTTGACAGAAAAATAAAAAAAGAAAGTCCCTGAGCAGAAAGCAATTCTGGTATTTTACTGACCTCTACTGGTCGTTTTCTATCAAAACAGTTAAATAGAGGCAGTTAAACAGAAAAAAAGTCCCTCAGCAAAGGCGGAAGCAGACAAGTCCTGGGGCTGATCCCCAGATCCCACAAAGTACATAAAACAGATCTTCCAGACAGCGCAAGCGCTGTCTAGGCTCGACCTAAAAAGTGTTTATAGGGGCTCATTCATACAGAAATTGAGAACTAGCAAAAGAAGCACATCCAGATTCAGAATACATAAGACATAATTCAACTACAATACCAGCGATTCGCACAATAAACCAATCCTCAGTACACTTCAAAAATGAAAGCAAGCATCATGCATTTATTTACATCGGTGGTGGGTGCATTGGTCAAATGTTATAGGTGTCTGGGTTTAACTAGGCCTGGCTGAATTTAATATATAACAAACTACAATGGCTCTTTTGGGGAGCGCCAATCGCTTTGTTGGTAAGTACAAATCATTAGAAGTATGGAAACTTATGTTTACTTAAAGAGTCCAGTAGAATGAATTAGTGCGTGCAACACAGGAAAAGCAAGTAGAAAGACACCCTGGTAAGTATGAAGGACTCAAAAGTACTTGCAAAACATTTTTGTTATTAGATTTTTCAAAAATTATTTTAACAACAATATACATATAATCAGGCTGTCCACGTAAAACACAATATAATAGTGACAAGTGTTACAAAGTGACAGAGGTGCTCAGTGCTGGTGACAAGGTGCATATATACAAGTATGGGATTATATACAGAAATATACAATTTTCAAAGATGGTCAGAAAAATGGTTTAGGAGATCTCTCTGGTCAAGGCTAAATTGCTCAAAAATGAGACACAGAGATATTTGAAGGCTGAACCAAAGTTAAGACATAATTCAACTACAATACAAGCGATTCGCACAATAAACCAATCCTCAGTACACTTCAAAAATGAAAGCAAGCATCATGCATTTATTTGCATCGGTGGTGGGTGCATTAGTCAAATGTTATAGGTGTCTGGGTATAACTAGGCCTGGCTAAATTTAAAGCATGCCAACGTAATTTGTGAAACTTTGTGGATTTCGCGTTACATTTGTTACACGAAATTCCCAAAATTATGCCATTATGTCACAATGCATAATTATGCTGCCATTTCGGCACAACAATCAAAATTAGAACGGCTGTTGTTTGCTGCAAGTGTGCTTTTTACACTTTTTAGCACAAAATCAAGCTTCACGTCAAAAATTATCACAAGGGCACATTGTGCACTAAAATATAGTGTTAAATGAGGGGCTTGCATTTTTCATAATTTTGCTGAATTTCACACAATTTTTCTGACATTTGCATAATTATGCAAAGACAAATTAGGGGAATTTCGCTCCCCCCCAGCCTAACCTTGAAATCGGGTGTGAATTGTAATAATAAGTAAATTTATACGCATGCAAGGTTGTGTACTGGAGGTAAATATACTCATCATCAAAAGTAAACTCAAAGCTTAAATTACACCATGCGTTTCTATCTTATAGGGAGAAAGGTACACACTTGCCCAACTAAATAATTACTATAGTAATATATTAAACAATAAAGATGCTCTAATTCCCCTATAGCACAGAAATTCAAGCACACGAAAAACTCACGTTGCAAACAGTTTATTATCAACAAAACTCCAACACCAAGGAATGCTGAGGTCGCAATACTAATAGCATTGGTGGAGTAGTGAAGTTAGCAATAAAATAAAACTTAAAATCAATAACAGCGGCATACTTCTGTCACAGTTTAATGGATGTGGGATCTATTTGTGGATTTAAACCATGTGAGGGGTAAAGTGAGTGTCTAATAATACAAATATTATACGAAGTTATTTAAAAATTCGGGGGCTTATTTATGAGCCCCTGCATAATTTTTGCGCCTCCGTTGCATCACTTTTTGTGACGCAGCGGCGGCGTAAAATATGCACTACGTTGCGCCATATTTATGAAGTGACGCATCTAGGCAGATGCGTCACTTCGTAACCCCCTGCACTACATTATACCTGCTTCAGGTTTAATGTATGCAGGGTGGGCGTTCCCCCGCTAGAAATGGTCATAGGAGTGGTGCAGTGAGATCTATGAGATTTAATTGCTCCACTTCTAGGACGCCAATGCGTCAAAACCTTACTCCTGCCTCATGGCAGGCGTAAGGGTGCATCTGTTTTCAGACACACCCCTGCAATGCGCCACTTTTGCGCCCACAGATACATCAGTATTACTGACGTATCTGTAACTCCTTGCGACATCATGCGCCGTACTTTAAATACGACATATCCTAGGTGTTGCAAGGAGGGCGCACTGAGAAGTGTTGCATCGCTGTTTTCACACAGCGGTGAGCCACTTCTCATAAATGAGGCCCTCAGGGCTTACCTTTCCCCCAAATCCATGAATGCTTTGAATTTTGGGTAAATAACAGAGCAATGGACAGACCATACAGTGTACCTAAACAATTAAAAACACCTTTTTAAGCCACAGCAAATTAAATATAACCACGCTCTACAATGAAAGTGTAATGTGTATAAAAGTAGACATAATTATTGACACACAGACAGTGTTCATTTTCTGACCTATGTGTTGTTTTGATGGACAGAGTAGTGTCAGTTGGGATGGCCAGGACATCACCTCCGCCATCCAGACAGAACTCTGTCTGCCAAATATATAGATGGCCGCTGGGCAAGTGGTCGCTTTTGTACATTGAAAAGCAATATTGTCACAGCATGTCCTTTCAATGTCGAATACTGGAGTCCATTATGATGGCAGTCCACCAAACTTTTTAAATGGCTTTGGTTTTCCATGTAGAAAAATGATGAGTGCCCCACACAGAGATTCCACCACGAGTGTGGAGTCTCCACCAAGAGTGCAGATACTGCGCACTCATAGCTTTACTACACCTAAGTGACTTTGTGAATCGGGACCCATGAGTTTTCTTTGTTGTAGTCTTTGTTGTTTTATTCCTGTCCCTCACAACCAGATTTTTCCTGGTGATGATGGACAATGAAAACAGACATTACAGTGTCCATCCTAAATAGGGCAGGCAATGTAATATAACTCTTATGATGACAGCTAAGCTTTGCCAGTCTCTAAATGAGGCGAGCAGAGCAAAGGTTCGGTGGGGAAGGTACTCTGTCACATTTGCGCAGAAAAAAAAAGAAACCTTAACATACTCGTAACAAAATAGCTAAAAAGAAATCTGTGAATTTTTATTACATTTCTGGTGATAGCACCAGTGCAGTTATAGTTATGTCAATGATGTCAACAGAGATGTCGTCATTGATGTTATCAATGATGTCTTTTAACATGTCATGAGTGATGTAATATGTGACATCATAAGCAGGGCATGGTGGGCAGGCAAGCTATAGTTAGCTCAGTAAACTATAACTGGTGTATTTCAGTGTTTTTTAGTTTTTAAACATTAGTTATTATATCATTACCACACCTAACTGTAATGTCACTCCAACCTTTGTTTTTTTCAGTGAACTTATAGGGTTTTTGGAAGTGTCCTATTACCTTATGGTATTATAATGTCAATTTAACCTTTATTTGTTTCGGTAAATTTCTGCATCATGTGCATCCAACTCTCCCACTGAGTACAGTCTTTGGCCATACACGACAGGACATTGGCCAAAGGACATGACCTGCAGCCAGGCCCTGCACCTAACCTCTGCGGTGGCTCTGCACCCAACCCCCTGCAGGTGACCAACTTCCACTGTGTGTGTGGCCTTCAGCGGTGCATGGTGGAGGTTTAGCAGCAGGGCCTGGCCTGCACCCATGCCCTGTTCCAACGCACTGAAAGCATCAAAATCCTTATTTAGAAAACTGTGGACACTAATTTTTTGTGTGGTTTTTGTGTTTTATTTTACTTTTTATATTTTGTCAAAAAAAGTTGCAGTTTTCAACTACTGCTTTTTTACCTTTTTTGTCATCCCGTTAATGTTTTTTTGGTTTTTCAAATTTTTACAGTTTTTGATTCCTATCAATAATTTTGCTATACTGTTTTAAACTTTTTGATTACTTCTTTTATTTTTTGCACAAGTCTTTGTGTTCTGTTTGCCGATGCTCTTTCATTACCCTTCTATATATTGGTCTGTTAAGCACAACCCATAACTTTATGACAGTGTCTTTTGCAGTATTTCCGGAAATGCTGATTGTTGTGATAATTTTCTTGCTCTTCTTGTTGCAGCACTTCTTCCAGAGCTGTTGGTTCTCTTTCTACTGCTTGCTTCTTTTGTATCTCTGCATGGACTATGCTGTTTGGTGCATAGCCGCCAGGTACTTTCACATTTCAATGGTTCTCTGGAGTCTGGCGAGTCTTTCCTCTGTAGAGCACGGTCTGTTGCAAGGTGCATGTCAACTCCTGCACAGTAATTTGTTTGCCAGTAGAAATGTCAAATGGACTTGTGACAAAGTGACATAGCCAACTAGAACAGCAATTAAAAATTCTCAGAGATACTGCTCCCAACAAACATATATGGGGATATTGTTATGTATGCAACTATCTATCTCTTTGTGTAGTCCCATGTTAATTGAAAGTAGTGCATTATTATGTGTTTCATAGATGTTGTGACCCCAAAGGACATAATGAGTATAGTGTCTTCATCAGGTAGCATTTAGCATGCACCGTACGACATATGAAAGAGGAAATTAGTCTAGTTAAGACAGTTTGATTTTAAAACCCCAAATGGTCATCAGTACCAATCACCCCCCTCTTAAAAGCAAAGAGCAGTCTAGTTGTGGCCAAAGCTCATACCTGACCAAATTCCAATGCCTAGTGATAATCCTCTTAATCAGGTTACACACAATATATTCCTCTCAGTCTCCGTCCACACCTTAGGAACAAGCAATTAATTTCCTGGGTAGTACCAAACTGTTTTTAGGAAGCCATAATGGATATTCTCAGTCACGCAGGTTTGAACTCAAGATGTAGTCAGCTTTATGTGTACAAATGTGTCTCACCCTAAGAAATTGCCTTTAGGATATGTAATTCCTCAGACTGACAGGCTGGCCATCACAGAAACATCTCTGTTGCAGCCTCCATTGGCAATACGGTGCACTCAGCACTGTGTTGGGAAGAACAAAAATGAATAAAGACACAAGCAGGCAGGGTGAGCCTAGCTCCGACCCACAGGCCCATGTGGAGGGGTGTTCAATAGGACCCCTGTATTAACATTAATTCTTGTTTTTTATCACAGAGATTGTGAATCAGGTGCTGGATTCCTGGTCCTTTTCCAGTCCTACAGCGGCAGACCCTACTGGGCCTCAGGATTCACAAATCCATCATTTAATTTGAAAAAGATTTAAAAAAAGGAAAGAATTTAGAGTCATATCTCTGTGCCTGGCGAATGGCCTCATGTGTGGGATGGCTGCACACAGCAGCGTGCCTGCAGAGCCTAACCACAGTCTAAACACTGTAGCTAAACCTCCAGAATGCATGACCGAAGGCATTGAGCAGCAGGGGTTAGCCTCCCATGAGAGATAAGGCTGTCGGCTTGACCAGAATCCAGGGCCTGCAACCATATCTGCTGTACACACCCAATGGCTGTGCACTGCAAGGGTTTGGTTGCCAATGAAGAGTTGGGCATAGAGTCTGACTGGAGGCCAGGCCCTTTGGAAAACACCCTACTGTCCATGGCTGAAGTTAGGGCACTGCAGGTGTTGGCCACCCATAGAGAGTTAGGTTCAATCGCTGGCCAGCTGCACGACCCTGCAGCTAACCCCACACTACACAGTCGAATGCTGTGAACAGCAGGAGTTGGCAGCCTATGGTGGGTTGGGTGCAAGGCCCGGGTGGTGGTCAGGACCTGGATCAAACCCCAGCAAACACAACCAAAGCCTGCGTGTCTTGTTTTTTTGGGTTCTCATAGAGACTGGACAGAGGACCTGGCTTCGGGTCAGGGCCTGTGGCCAACCATCTTCTATGCAAGACTGAAGACTGTGCCCAGCTGGGGCTGTGTTCAACCCCCTCTGCTAAATAGCATTCACTGCAGGGGTTGGCCGACCACAGACAGTTTGGTGCATTGATTGACCAGGGAGCTGAGACTACAGCCAACCTACATCTGCACATGGCCAGATACCATGAACACACAGGGTTATCCGCCAGCTGAGTATTGGGTGCAGGGCCTGGCCCAAAACCAGAACCTGTGGCCAACCTCTCGTGTGCCATGCACTGTGGGTGTTGACCACCTATGAGTTAGGGGTAGGGCATGGCCAAAGGACAGGCCCTGCAGCCAACCCTACTGGACGTGACCAAATGACTGCAGGTTAGGACCTGTGGCCAACACCATTTGCACATTGCTGAATGCCTTGGCTGCAGCTGCTGACCCCATGGGGAGAGTTGGGTGCATTGGCTGGTCAGAGGTCTGAGCCTACTGCCTACCCACTGCACATGGCCAGAGGCTTATGTGGTTGCCCATTCTAGGCCCCATGGCAAAGCTCAATGCACATGGCCAAAGGCTGTGTGGTGATGGCCACCTATGGTGAGTTGGAATGCTTATGACCAAAGGGAATGCTTATGTCCTCATAATAATTAACCAACAAATAACAACCTCTAAACGTCAAATGTATTTAAACAACTACACATAGTCCAACCAATTAATGATACTACATTCATAGCCATCTTTGTCAAAGTGTAAGGGTACTTTTACTGGTCACTATTTAATACCTTTTCTTAAGAAACATGAATTTGTTAACCACAGGGTTGACCTTCGTTATCTGCATTTATTAAACAATGAAGAAGTCTGCTTCAGGGTGGGACATTTTCTTAAATCTGCAGTTTTAAAATTATACTCTAACCTTTTTCGCAGTGAATTTTGAAGGTTAATTTACTTTAAAGTAACATATAAATAGGCTTTCCTCTTTTCAGTTTCTATTTTTGGTAAATTCTGGTGGGGGTTTTTCAGTTTTTTCAATACCTTAAAAAACAGTGGTTATCAGTGGTTACACATTTTCGTGCCATTAAAAACAATAGAAACAGTGTTTTTCCAGTGTTTATGGAATTTTAATTAAATTTTAATTATTGCTTGCTTTCTGCACTGATAGTGCATTTGTATAGGTAGCGTATGCACAGGGTATATGAGGTCCAAATACATTTTTACTGCACCAGAATGGAATACAAAGTCAATAGCATTCTTCATTAACTCTGAAGATTGTAAAGATGCTTTCAGCATACCATCTAGCAAGTGACAAGGATCTCTTACAGGGAAGCACTTCAGCTCAGGTATCGATTTTGACAGGCCATCATACAACTTTTTCATATACGTAGCTGAATTACTGCAAATACAAACAATATCACTTCAATCTTTATTGAACTTGGAAGGAACTTTTTTCAGCAGCATTCCAAGTGACACTGCGTTCCATGTTTACCAAACGCCTGGTGTCATGTTTTCACCACTATCTCAGATGCTTGGTGACAAGATTCTTTTCACATATACCTGTCACTACATCTTGCATTGAATGTTTAAAGACTGGGGTGTTTGGCAATTCACTTACAATCAATACTGACTCACTAGAAAAGGGGGCTGATATATCAAAGGATTTCACCCATTCTCTGTCTGTCCCATTCTCTGTCTGTGGGTAAATGTGATGGTACATATTAGGAAAGATTCTTATGAAACCAGCCATTTTACCTATCAGTGAAATCAAATGTAACCAACATTTCAAATATGATTTTGATATTTCCTGATTCTCTACAGTTTATAAAATAACTAAATAAGACCTAAAACATGCTTCTAAACACTGCATCTTTAGACCAAAGACCACCAAACTGAAAAAGAAGGAAGAAGAGACAATGTTTTAGTGACCTCCCTAAACAACAAAACTCAAGCAGAATAATGTTAGCCCAGTCTTTCTTGATGCTACCTTGTATAACAAAGTTACATTGTATTGGCCTCTTCAGAAAGTAATAAAAATGACTCACTCATCTTTTCCTTTCTATGAATGGCACTTAGTTTGTGCCTGCAAAGGTGTTTTTTCAGTGTTTATATGTTTACACCGGTGATGGCTATTTTCCTTTCAGTGGGTTTTATCAGTTATTATATGTTTAAACCTAAAACCAGATAGCCTACATATAAACTATAGCATAACTTTCACATTTGTTTTTTTCAGTACATTTTTATGGTTTAAAAAAAAATAAAGTAAGATGTGCATGACTTGTGTGGCGTGCGGTTAGGGCAGGCCAGGCCCTACGCTCAGCTCAGCGGGTGTACAGGGCTGACTGTGTTACTGTAAGATGTAAAAATATAAACTCAGTTATTTTAGGTAAGGTAGACGTACAGGATTTGTCAAAGGGTAAGCAGGGCTATTGGTTTCATCATGGGATCAACACGTCAACATATATAAATCAGGCCTATTCTTTTTTTAAATAAAGTCGCAAATAACTATAATCAAATGTGCCTCCAGAACTTCATAGTGTGGTCATCAATGATGTAATTTCAGATGTTGTAGTGATGCTATCAATGATGTCATCGAGCATGTTATGAGTGATGCAATATTGGAGATAATTAGCAGTGCATGATGAGGGTCTGAGATAGTTTCTTTTGGGCACAAGTTACAGTTACTTGAGATAAATAGAACCAGTGAATTTCAGTGGTTTTGTTTGTTTAATATGGTATGTTTTAACTGACATTTTCACTATAGCGTCCCTTTAACCTTTGCTTATTTCAGTGCATTTCTAATGTTTTAAAAAAAATTTAAAGTACATTTTGTTTATGTAAACGAATGTGTCATCACCGTGCACGATATGGGGTTGGGCACAGGGCCCGGCCACAGGCTAGGCCCTGCGGCCAACCTCAACCCCATGCCCACCCTACCCACTCACAGCACAGTCTTTCCCCAGGCCCTGCACCCAACCCCCTGGGCGCCCTACACCCATGCAGCGCACTGCCTTCAGCCGTTGGGCACAGGGCCTGGTCTGAGGCCAAGCCATGTGCCCAACTGCTGGGGGCTTGCATGGCTGACTATGTGATATAACAATTTAAAGAGTGTCATTTTAAGTAAAGCAGACCTATCAACTTTATGAAAGTGTTAGAAAATCAAAATATAAAAAGTGGGACTGTTGGGTTTTTCAAGGAGTCAGAAGAATAACATCCATAAAGCAGACATTGTCTTTGTCGAAAGTCAACAATAATTGTAATCAAACGTATATTATATAAATGAACTCATTGCAATGTTTAATAAGAGTGATTGTTATAAAATTGTTTTATTAAAGCCTTTTGATAGATCACACAGATACTTTCCAGGAAGAAGTTGAGGTGGATGTTTTTTTAGGGGGGGGAAGTTTCATCAAGATTTGTCAAATGGTGCCAAACATATAAGCAAACCAAAATATGTGTTTCCTATGAAAACATGGTTCTAACTATAACTACTCAGTGGTATGCTACACAAGCAGGTCTAGCACCTGTGTAGGTATAGTTAAGTCACTGAAAAGGCATTTTTGTTCTCTAAATAACTTTGGCACTATTTGATGAATGAATCTGCATGAAATATTCCAGTATAAAAGTTCATTTGATTTGCATGTGGCATGAAAAGGTTTGGGCAGATCTGTAAAGGAGGTTCCAATAAAGGAAAGGTCAATAAAGTAATATTTCCCATGTTTTTCTCTCATAGACTCTTTGCTCTGTGATACAGAAATAAAAACCTGAACAGAATTACACCAAACGTATACTGACAGGAGAACCTTCATTTGGTTTACTTGTTGTGAATCCCTTTAGTAGTTTTTGAGATTCTTTTTTTTTTGGTGGGCTTGAAAGAGTTAAAATTTTGAGATATGTTTACAGTTAATTTGTGGATTCTTTATTGATTCATTGATTCATTGATTCATGAATCCACAAAGGTTTTACAAATCTAATTACCAAAAATTAAGAAATGACACTGGAGTAGGGAGTTCTTTCTCCTGGTTCCCGTTGAGGATACACAAATCCTGCATGCTCTGATTGGCTTGCCATCAGAGAAGAATTTGCGGCAACAGAAGCAAAATGGTTCAACCCATTCAATCCACCAGGATTTTTTTCTTTTGATTAATCAGTTTCTGGACCTTTACTTTGGGTGAATCTCACTATCTGATTCTCACTGATGATAAATTGACAGTAATTGGATTTTGCATCTTTATCACCAGTTTTTGTCTTCTAAAATAATTCCACTGTGACACAACTAGTGTAATGTGGTCACGTTTAGGCCCGGGCAAGAACACCACCATATTACATGCTCACATTTACATTTGACATCTTTTGGTGAATGTTGACACTTGACACACTTTTTGCTTGTGTGCTTGTACGGATATTGATTCATGAAATAACTTTGCTTGCATTTCCACATCTTCATAGGCACATTATTAGACCCTAGACCAAAGCTAAAATTCATGGCACAAAGTGATGTTATTTATTATTGTTCGCTTGGTGACAGCCTTGTCAGGGTAGAATCAATAATGGCAGCCTGACCGGAACTACAGCATGGCAACATGGGTGATGTTTATTATATAAACAACATCACTTCTTTGTTTAGTTAGAGGAGCATTTCACTGGCACTGTGAGGTAGCCCCATGCCGGAATTCCAGCCCAGCTGATTCCTGTTTACCTCCTGTGAGGGATAAACCTCAGCTCTCCACCAGGACGGGCTCCCTGATGACACTTACCCACAGGTAATGGGAAAGTTAGATCACCCTACGGGGATTCTGGCAGATTCACCCACCCTAGGTACACTAGGATAGGTAGCGCTAAGCAGGAGTGCACAGCATAACAGTACTTATATGCAAGCATATATTGTCTGTATGAGCACAATGGTTGACTTGTTTATCTTTTTCACCATTCTTGTAATGCTGATCATGCCATTCTGTTTCCTCCTATTGATTATTGTAGGGTGCGTATTTTACACAAGAATCATAATGCTTCAATAAATATTGAAATGCAATGCTGTGTATTTCTTGTGTATCTCTTCGGCTACGCATGAGTTAAAAAAACAAAATAGATATAGATCTGTGACCACGATTTCCTTGGGGACTCAGTGTTGTCATTTTCTAATGTTGCACAGTCTATCTGTCACCTTGTAAGGATAGGAGTACAGGTGGTGCACTGTGAGCTAGCAGGACTAAGGCCAACATATCCTGATGGTGTGCGTAGGATCAGTCTTGCAGACTTTTGATGTTTATGTTGTCTAACAAATGCACAGTTTTACTAAGAAAGTATAAGCTGTCTGACATGGCGCCGCCAATGACCTAGCTTAGGTTCTTATTTAATGGATTGCTGAGTAGTTTTCTTTTGTGCACCCAAAGTCCCCTACTCACCTATGAATTGGAGACTTCTGTGGTGTTAAGAAAAATCCTCCTCAGCTATGCATTGGCTGTAGGTTGTTCTAGCTTTAACCTTTCAAAGTATCATCCCACAAAGGTACCCTCTCCGAATTCCATACAATTAAATGGCTAATGGAGCACCAATTATTATACCAGTGAATTGCAGACATATGAGGCCTGATTTAAATCTTGGTGGACGTGCTACTCCGTCATAACAGATACGGATATTGAGTTTGCTGAAATATAAATCCCATAGGATATAATGGGATTTATATTTTGGTGGATGGGATATCTTCACTGTTATGATGGAGTGACCCATCCATCAGGATCAAATCAGGCCCATAGTCACACAGATGTTGCAACAACATGGGCTCCCCCCTTACAGGAGGGGATGTGACCTTTGTGGTTGAGCCCCACGAAGCATACAGGACAGAGGTATTCTATTCATGGGTTACATTCCCGGCAGTGAATCAAGACATTTTCATCCTTACAATCTAGCTGCAGCTCCTAACAATAACACAGCTTATGAAGCATTAGAAATGCCATTAACATTTCAGGAACACCAAAATTGGTTTGAAGGAGCCCTATCACACATAACAAACGATGTTAGACTAGGTCCCTTCAGAAATGAGGGAGTAATATGGCCAGCCTTAGCCGGTTATACACCACATCCAGGCATAGAAAATCTCATAGCAGTGGAGCTATGTACACTGTACACAAGTCTTGTCAGAATATACAGATGTTTGACACAATATGTGATGTGGACAATGACAGGAAATCCCACAAGGGCTGCTCAAGCTGCACTACCACAATTGGCTATGCCTGCGACCATCAATGCAGTCATGGGAAAGGTTCCCTATCAGACAGGAGATTCCGTTCTGTATGGCACAGAAAAAATCTGCTTGAATCAGTGTTTCTCCATATGGGACTGCAAGAAAAACACAGAATTCTCACAATATGCTTGCTAATGGGGATGGCTCCCCTGGTGGAAGACTGCCCCACTTGGGGCACAGTCTTTGCTGCAGTATATACCAGAACACACGGTACACCGTCATTAGCTGTTTTGCAGAGGTGCTTAAACAGATCCAAAATGATTACGGGGCCGTCCCTGCCCTGGATTTGGGGATGAAATTGATGGGCAATTTTGCCACAGTACCAGCAATAATGCTACGTAATATAAAAGGGGAAGCAGCAGCATTGGTTATATGCCAGCGACTCACACACGTTGCTCCGGGAGACCAGGAGTGGGAATTACCTAAAATTATTGAGAAAACCTATGCATCAATAGGTAGAGATAATTTGGGAGCCAGAACTTGCAAACCACAGATTAAAGGTAATTATGAATAGGATAACTCAAAGCAAGCACCTGAGTCTTCTAAGAAGAAGTGGGATAATCAGAAAAATAAGGACAAGATCAAAACATGGGTGGATCTCCTCAACAGTCCACTAAAAAATGCTATAATCTGTGTAACCATGATACTATAAAAAATGCCTGATAGGTATCAGGGTACTGATACATGTTCCTCTCGCTCATTTCATGAGTCATCCGAAAAATGTTTGCCGAGAGGAGGACGATCAGAGTGCAGATCAGAGGAGTACGTGAAACCAAAGAAGGACTCACAACAGTCTTCTGACTTTACAATAAAAAAAGAAAACAAACCTAAAACAAGCTTAATTCAAAAAGAAGAAGGTAGCTGACTATAAAGTCAAACATTTCCTGGATATTGAGGACACTGCTTCTGAATAGGGAGTGGGCTCTGACCATTCTGGACAGCATGGCAGAAGTCACAATAGTTTGCCGGAATCATATGGAGTGTCTGGCATCAGTAGCAATGAGTGACTACATCCAGGTGGAAACACCAGGCCAAAGACTGAGTGTCTCTAGTCAATTATATGAATTGCAACTCCAAATGGAGGGAGATAGCCCAAGTTCCATAAATGTTTAATTTTGGGAGAACTTAGCATTCCATGTGGGTTGGGATGCTGGATCTCATTATCAGATCGTACCCGGGAGGTCCACCCCACAACCACAAAGACAATACCCCATTAAACATGTGGCTAAAAAGCAGGTTAGAGTAATTTTCACACAACTTGAATACCAAGGTGTAATAGAAAGTTGCACCTCACCAATGAATAATCCTTTGTTTCCAGTAATGAAACCAGACCATTCATATCGTTTAGTGTTAGATTACAGACACTTGAACACTGCTAATCGCACATTCACTATACAAAACACGCATAGCATGGCCTTAATTAACAATATAGCGTGTAAAAAATATAAATCCACATTAGAAATGTTGTATGGGTTTTTCTGCCAAAATATAGTGCCTGAAAGTAGGTACTTGATCTCATTCAGCACCCTAGGTTCTCAAAAACAGTTCTGTCAATTTCCCCAGGGGTAGAAGAATAGCCCTGGGCAGCTTTCTGCCTGGGTAACAGAACTTTTACAAGATTGCCCAATGTTGATGACATATACTTGATGGAGGATGACCTATCAACTCACTTGGCAGGAGTAGAACACCTAATTTTGGATTTGCCCACACGGGCTACAAATTTAATTTCCAGAAATCAAAATTGCCTAGCTCAGTGTCCTGTTTCTGGGATACAAGCTGTCAAGTGAAGGCAGACAGTTCTTAGAGAAGTG
Source organism: Calotriton arnoldi (assembly GCA_963921515.1). NCBI lineage: Eukaryota > Metazoa > Chordata > Amphibia > Caudata > Salamandridae > Calotriton > Calotriton arnoldi. The sequence goes on from CAWUFW010006203.1 coordinate 1,102,342, forward strand.
TGCGCTGTTACAGACACCAAAGACATTGTAAAAACTCCACTCAATATTGGGTTTCCTAAATTTTGGCAGAACTTACATTCCAGACTATGCAGAATGGGTAAAACTGTTCTTCAACTTGATTCGTCCAGTGTTTTCAAGTTCACATTGGACATCTGAACACACACAAATTCTACGTTCAGTACAAGTACAGTTGACTTAGTGTTTCCTAACTTTGCTCTGTCCCTGCAGGATCGTATCCCTTTAGTATGGACAGATCATTAATTGATTCAGTTCAATTGATTGCCCTCGCATCAGAGTGATCATGGTAATTGTTTAAGGCCCCACCTTTCCCGTCCTTTTTCCAAAATTTCATGTGACAACTTGTTGCTGGCTTTTGGAAATAATACACCATCCCTGCTAGGTCCTATTGATTCCATTATGATGGAATTCAACCGTTGGCTGCACACTTCAGTGGAGAAACTTGCTCCTCTCCCCAGTCATGCTTCCACTAAGAAAAGGATCTCTAATCCCTGGTTTTCTGAAACCCTTAAACAAGACAAGAAGTTATGTATGAAGGTGAAACGGGCATGGAGGGAAAACTATAGCTTAGAATCAAAAGAATTATATAGAATTGCTTTGAAGAAATATATAACCTTGATAAATTCCACAAAGAGAGAGTACTATCAGGGATGCATAGAAAATGCAGCAAATGAACCAAAAGAAATGTTTAAGATTGTGAAAGATTTTGCCGACTCTGCGGCGTGCCACAGAAGCAAGGCCACATCGGCGGATTGGTGTGAGCAACTTGCACTATTCTTTCATAATAAAAATCTAGATATACAAAATAGCCTTGCCGTAGTTTTAAACTTGGATACGGACATTGGTAGTTCCGCTCAGGATGGTACCCTTACTTTTTGTGGTCTATCCAAATTCAGCACCATTTCTCTGGAAGACTCGAGGACCGCGATTGTAAATCTTAAACCTGGGTCTCCAAATGATCTGTGTCCTTCCATCTTGGCATTTGGTATAGATGTCTTTAACCCCATCCTAAATGCTGTGCTAAATAAGTCTTTAGTCACTGCTATGGTGCCTTTATGCTGGAAGAGTGCCAAGGATCCGGATGCTCCAAGTAATTATAGGCCAATCTCTCTCCTTTCTGCTCCTTCTAAGTTAGCTGAAAAGCTGATTTAGCAAAAAATCTAGGGATTAAATTTGATAAAATGTCATTTTACAATCAACTTATCTCGGTGGTTGGTGTGTGCTTTGGCATCCTACACATGGCAAAAAAGGTTTACACTTCCTCTGACTGGTATTGACCCTGGTTATGTCCATATTTGACTATGCTAATGCATTATATGCAGGCCTGCCAAAGCATCTTTTGAATAGACTTCAAACTGTACAGAACATGGCAGCCCAGCTGGTCCTCAGTCTCCCTAGATGTGAACATATCTCCTGACATTTGTACGATCTCCATTGGCTCCCAATTGAAAAATGTATTCTGTTTAAATCCTCTCTTTTAATGCATATCACCCTCCATCTGTCTGGACCTTACTACCTTTCTACCAGGATTGCCTTTTATAGCTCAGTGAGAGTGTTACGTTCATCCAACAATCATCTTTCCTAGAATTCGTCTGGCTACAGCAGGTGGCTGTTCTTTCTTTTTTCTGGGTCCACTGGGCTGGAATAAGCTCCCTTTAGACTTGCGTCAAACAAAGGCTGAAGCTGCTTTTAAGAAAAAGCTTGAGACCTGACTCTTCTCACAGTAAATATCATCATCTCTGCTTTCCACATAGACCGTATAGCGCCAGGACACTCTTGAGTAGCTCAGCGCATTATAAAACTCATCACTATCACTATGTGAAACAGGTATTGTGCATGTGCTCTCTCAAGATTAAGTTGTATAGCCCACTGTAGTCATTGACTTTGCAGCCCTGCAGCCAACCATTCAGTACCTTTGATGGAGTAGTCTAGCAAATCCACCCAGGATTGGTTGGGGAGATTCTGGATGGAATCTTTGGTGGTTCATTTTAGGGGCAGCCCAAACTTAGAGATCAAGAAGACTTTCAAGGCAGAGTACCTGGTTTGGTCCCCAACCTCACAAGTAAGAAGTGTGTCCCACTCCACTTTCGGCATGTGTTTCCACAACCCCACTCCCGTGCTCTTCCGGTATCTTGTGAACCCTCAGGGCTACCTTGTAGGCAGAAAAACATTTGTCAATGTCTTCTCCTACCACATAAATAGGCACCAAATCCTTGGGATGCAGACCTTTGGTCTCTTTCCGACACTGCAGGTATGCTGCCACCAAAGCTGCTGGAATATGCCTTACTTGCTTTCAGTTCCAGCTCCTTAAGGCTCCTTTCATGAGCCAAATGCTTCAAAGTTAATTTCTCCTCCATGACCAGTTTCGTCTCCTTCATCCTGAGCCTGGCCATCTCCAGCATGAACTCTCTCTCCTCTCTTCATTTCCCTAGCTCCTCTGAGGATAGGCTGCGGGAAGAAACACTGCTCTCTGCCCTGGCATGGGGCTCCAAATTAGGGGTCAAGTCACCTCCTTAAGCAGGCTGTTGGCCCTCAGGACTGAGATCCAAATCATTTCCTTGCCTGTCCATCTTCTCATCTCCTTCAGCTGCTGTAGCAAGTTACTGGAGGACTTCTGCCTAAGCCTTTACTGCTATTTGCAATTCCACCTTCCTGGTGGTGCTCTTGGCTGGAAGTTCCCTCTCATTATAGAACTCCTTGATCTGGGCCACAGTGTAGGACCCAATCTTTCTCAGCTCAAACTCCATGCTTGTAGAGGTGGATTCAGGCACAACAGAGAATTTTGAAAAATCAAAAAGGCCAATCAAGGTGAATTTAAACTCAAATTGGTCTTAGATATGGGCTGGTAGTGGTGGAGCGTGGTTCCTTAATAAATATTTGATTTATGATTCAGAATGTGTGTCTCAGCATACCTGGAAATAAAGTTCCTGTTCTTACTGGGCCCTAATGCTACAGATCTCTGCTGTAGGTAAAGAATTCATCAGAAGCTGCAAATCAATATTTCAATTATACATTACAATTTATTATAAATTATTGGCATTGATGAGATTTTGGTATGATTTTAAAGGGCTTTATTAAAGGCTATTGGTAAGTATTTTCTTCATTTTCCACCAATAAGTAACCAATTCATCAGTAATGCAATACAGAACAATTGCATAAAGGGCGTTCCATAAAGGCAAATCCCTATTCTAACTCTATAAAATGAGAGAAAGTTGTCTTTTAAAACCCATAAAGAGTTCTAGATTGAGAGGTGAAAGCATAAAGCTTTAAGCAATTCAAATAGCACTTCTCATGAAGAGAAGTTCAGGAAATTCAGTGAAGTCTTGGAAATAAAGCATAGATTCTGGCAATGGAAATGAACAGGTCTCAGCTTATAGCTCAGCAAGAAGCTTAGGGAAGTCTGCTTGGAGCACAGAGCTTAAGAGTGTGCGGGTGGATGTGTGAAGAAAAAAGAAAGCCTAAAACTCTAGTCTAGGAACATGCACTAATATAACATTTTGATATCTACAACTAAAACAAATTGTTGCAGCAGTCCAGCTTTAGCCAATCAGATCATGATGTCTTCATGGGAACGAAAATCTTCTGCTTCATTTCTTATTCATCACTACAGTACTTCCATACTTCAGGATCTCATCTAACTACTTAGTCTGCCAACAAATCACATTGTGTTGAATGTGCTGACTGATCTCTGGTCTCAACCCGATCACAAACCGTGATCCCATATCAGTAGGTTCAAAATGCATTTGACCTGTATGCTGCTGAAATGCCTTCAACAATATTTTTTAACAATCATGCACTGATTCTTCCAAATCCTGCCGAATCTTGTTCAATCTCACATAATCGAAATAATTTGGGGGTACTCTGCCCTTCACGAAAGTAATTACCTAATTGTATTTATACATCACAACAGGTGATGGTGCATTCGCACAAGATTCTCTCAGCCGCTCTGCATCTGACCAATGTACAGAAATTTTTCATTCCACCCAAAAATCTTTCAGGACAATAATGTCAAAGGAAATGTTTAAATCAATCCACAGCACCTTTGAAATCTTGACAAACGTTTCAACCTGTGTATACCATTGAATTGGACTTTCTCTCAGTTTGGAAAACTGTTTGTAAATGATGCAAGGTCTCCTCTACTCCAAGTCACATGTACATACCCTCTTAATGGAAAAGCTGAGGTACTTTCATCATCCGAAGGACCAGGAGGTGGCTTTCACTTAGCCTCAGCTGTTTCTGAGTGACTCTTTTTCTTTTCATGTTTCTTTGCCCATTTATTATCTAATTTTTCAAATTCGCTCCATTTACAGTTTGTTTTACTAATTCAACAATGTGCAAACACATTCCTGAAGAATGCATGGTTTCAATCGATTCATCATCTATCTGCTCTCTAAAACATTTCTGTAATCGGGCACAATTTGAAAGAGCAACTTCATATTTATTTGCCAATTCAGTCAGGTTTTCGTGTAGTGTAGCTTTTCATCTAGTGATTTATTTGCACAATTAAATCAATTATTTATTTTCTATATGATGGTTGATGTAATCCAAATCCAAGCATCCTCTTATTATTTCTCCTAATTCTAGCTTTAATTTTTGGACATTTAATGGTCTCACTATTTCCACATTCTGACTAACTTCTAAACCTCCCAAATTTTCCGTCTAGGTGCTAACTTTAGCAGCCTCCTCAAGCCATGGAGAAAAAAATCCCAACCTCAAACAAGTTTGTCTCTACCTGTGTCGGTTGTGGTGTAAAGACTAATCTCTGTCCTTCTCTTAGTGATGGAATAGTCTGTGGGGGTGTCCAGACCACAGTCTGTGAATTCTGCAAATTTGGGTCAAATCCTGTCACTGGTGCTCCTCCTACAGCTCCTTGAGCTGCTGCATTTTGATTAATATCAATTGGGGTATTCGGCCTGAGCCATCCTGCTGGTTGTGCTGTAATCACCCTAGTACTGGATGCTGGTGTAGTTACCATTGAAGCAGCAACACCTGTAGGCATTACCTTCTGAACAGTCCCTACTTGAGCTGGTACGTTGTTTGTTCTGTTTGATTGGGTAATGGGCTGCCTCAAAACAGGCTGTGTTATTACAGGTTGTGATACAACAGATTGGGTTATTTGCAATGATCTATCAATTTCATATGCATTTGTATGAACAGTGTCTGTAGCCAGTGTCGCATCATTTGTTGTTGGTCTTTCAGTATCAGTCACAGGGCCCACATAAGGTGGTGGACGTGTAGCCAATAACTCGTTTAAAATGTCATCTCTGCTGGAAGAATATCCCCCTTTAAACCTAATCTCTCTTCAGGGGATTTTGAAGCAGCTAAAATCGGGATCCCCCACAGATCCCGCCCCCCCCCCACCATTCTAAATCAGATCACTGAGACTGTATCACCAGTCATACTGGATGTGATCAACACCTCTCTCCTGACGGGAATTGTGCCCCCTACGTAGAAACAGGCCAGGGTTAAAGCACTCCTGAAAAAGCCCAACCTAGATCCAGAGGAGTGGGCAAATTACCGCCCCATCTCTCTGCTGCCTGGAATTAGTAAAATAGCTGAGAGGGATGTAAATTCTGCTCTTTCAGCTTTCCTTGAAAATAACAATTGTCTTCATCCCACACAGACAGGATTCAGAGCACAGCAGGGCACGGAGACTGCTCTCCTGACAGTAGTAGAAGAAGCAAGGAAAATCCTTGACGGCGGAGGCTGCGCTGCCCATATTCTGTTAGACCTCAGCGTAGCCTTCGATACGGTGAACCATCAATTGATGAGTCAAAGACTCAGGGACGTGGGAGTGACTGGAACAGCACTGAAATGGCTGCAGTCCTTCCTAGAAAACAGATCCTTCATAGTCTTTGAAGATGAAATCATCTCAAAGCAAATGCCCCTGACTTGTGGGGTTCCTCAGGGATCTTCCCTAAGCCCCACCCTTTTTAATATATATATATGAGTTCCTTGGCAGAAATTGTACTTCCGTTCGGGGTACAGATTGTCACGTATGCCGACGACACACAGTTGGTTGTCTCTCTTAATCAGCAGGATAACTCTGGACCTGGCCTAGCCTCGTGCCTCGAAAAGGTATCCAGATGGATGGACAGCTCATATTTGAAGCTTAATGGGGCAAAAACTGAGCTTATGTTTCTCGGTAACTCTGCCCCCGTAAACATAGATCCATTCTGGCCCAGTTGCCTGGGCCCACCTCCTGCTCCGAAAGACCAGATTAAGAGCTTGGGCGTTTGGCTCGACTGTAACCTGGATTTTCATGAACAAGCTCGGAAAGTCGCAGCCAGCTGTTATGGTCTTTTGAGGATGATTAGAAAGATCCTTCCCCTATTACCTTTTGTTGCCAGACGGCTGCTAGTTCAAGCATTAATTTTGTCATGGCTGGACTATGCCAATGCTGTTTATCTAGGAGCCCCTCATTTTACGACCAACAGACTACAAACTGTGCAAAACTGTGCAGCCCGCCTGCTACTGAACATCTCCAAATGCCTCTCGGCTAAACCCGCTCTTGCCACTTTGCACTGGCTTCCAATACAGGAGAGAATTCATTTTAAGGTGATGTGCATTGCACATAAAGCACTTTCTGGAAAAGGCTCGCCAATGATTCGCTCTATGATTCAGCCCTATCGACCCAACAGGGCTTTGAGATCCAAAAACAAGTGTCTGGTAGTAGTCCCGAGAATCAGACGGACACGAAGTGGAGGCCGCCTGTTCTCATATAACTTGGCTAAGCTTTGGAACCATCGTCCTCATCACATTCGCCTTGAGCCAAATTACTTGAACTGCCGAAAACAACTGACACCTTTTCTCTTCCCTTGCTCTGCTTGAAGTCTATTGGGGCGCTACAGCTAGCACTGGGATGCCCTCGGGTAACCACGCGCTTTAGAAATGTTTCTTCATTCTTCATTCATTCATTCATCTCCTGAATTAGTATCAGTATCAGATTTTACTTCTCTTTAGTTTCTTTTTCCCCTTTAGCTTTAGCCCTTTTTGGTTTCTCACTTTTAATAGCTGGATATAATCTAATTCCTTCCTCTACCCCTTTTCAGCACCTTTGCTGTCTTTCATCCCATACAGCATCTGTAAAATTTGTCACAGGTCGCTTTGTTCATCTTGGGTATTTATTTCTCTCTCTATCTCGTGCCAGCTTCTCCCAAGTGCTTAAGGCGTCAAATTGTGTAGGTCTAGAAAGTGGTTTTCTATCACAAAGTATCTCTCTAAATTCTCAAATTAAAAGTACCCTATCTAAGAAAACTCAACAAACCCTTTTTCACATTGATATTGCACATGTATAACCCTTCCTCAATAATGATGTGGGAAGGAGGCGTACCCTCACCTCTCATTATGTCTTTAATAGCTTTGAAAAATGTCATGAAAAGTACAAAATATAACGTTCAATGTTTTGATTCTGTTCCATGTATGTCATATTTCAGTAAACCCTTCTCCCAATCTCAGCATGGCTCTTCAAGTCAACCAACATGACTCTTCAGAGAGCCTCAACAAATCTCAACTCAGCATTTCATACCATCCGACCAATACCAGCCGGCACAATTTGATGTAGCAACCTGCTCCTTGCAGCGACACATCCTCTTTTACAATTTCTTAGTACACACACAAAGCTTCAATGCTACAATTCTATGCACATGAAATAACAGTCTGTGTCTGCTTCTCCTAAAGAAACCAATAAAACAATTCAACAACTGGACATTTCAGGCTTTTACACCATCCGACTTTTCTCAATCAAAAGAGTTCGACGCACACCAATGAAATCTCTACCAGCGAGAAATCACCTAATCAATAACAGTGTCACCTATGCGCATCAGGTTTCACTAACACTGATCAATATTAGTACAATCACAACGATCTGTTACAGTCCCTATCTCAATTGTGCAGTCAACAACATCTCACCACCTGCACTTCAAATCATTAGCCGACATCAATACCAAAATCAACTCTTTATTTCTTTATCCCGGGATCTTAGACTACTTCTTAGTCCGATAGCCTCTTCATCTTTTTCGACAAAAGCACATGAATTTCAAAAAATCAAAAGTCCAATCATTCAATTCCACACATAACTGCTTTTTCAAATTACAATAGCCACACAATTGCAACGTATGACCCTAATAATACTCACACCTTCAATTCAGCACCTGCAACCGCCTCAGAAAACCACACTCCATCAATCTTCAAACTCGGGCTTTGGGCATATGAGCATTGGGCTTTTATCTACCTTGGGCGCTTTTTACATTTTGCTGCTCCTCTTTCTCAATACGTAAACCATCATCTGCTACCAGCTTTGGTGGAGCATGGTACCTTGATAAATATTTGGTTTACTATTCCGAATTTGTGTCTCAGCATACCTGGAAATAAAGTCTCTGCTCTGACTGGGCCCTAAGGCTGCAGATCTTTGCCGTAGGTAAAGAATTAATAAGAAGCTGCAAATCACATTCAAATTACACATTACAATTAATTATAAATTAATGGGAGTCAATGATGAGATTTTGGTATGAGTTTAAAGGGCTTTATCAAAGTCTTTTAGTAAGTATTTTCTTTATTTGTCATCAAAAAGTAATAAATTCATCAGTAATACAATACAGAACAATTGCATAAAGCGCGTTCCATAAAGGCAAATCCCTATTCCAATTCTATAAAATGAGAGAAAGGTGTCTTCTAAAACCCATAAAGAGTTCCAGATTGAGAGGTGAATGCATAAAGCTTTAAGCAATTCAAATAGCAATTCTCATGAAGAGAAGTTTAGGGAATTCAGTGAAGTCTCGGAAATATAGCATAGATTCCAGCAAGAGACATGAATAGGTCTCAGCTTATAGCTCAGCAAGAGACATGAATGGGTCTCAGCTTATAGCTCAGCAAGAAGCTTAGGGAAGTCTTCTCGGAGCACAGAGCTTCAGAGTGTCTGGGTGGCTGCATGAAGGAAAAAGAATGCCTAAAACTCTAGTCTAGGAACACGCACTAATATAACATTTCGATATCTACAACTAAAACAATTGTTGCAGCAGGTCAACTCTTCAGCCAATCGGATCGCGATGTCTCCATGGGAATGGAAATCTTCCACCATCTACACCATCTTGAAACAAAGACTTAAAAATATTAAGTGTTACATGTAACATTGCTAACAACATTGCACAAGTCGTGGTTTGGTTCCCACTGGACCTTCTTCTGCAAAACAAAACAGTTCATGGTTAGGTCTGTCATTCCACAAATGATATCTTTTCTTTCTCACATATTTTACCTTAAATATCTCAACAATGAAGAAACATTTAAGTAAAATGTAACTACATTATTTAATACACTATTATAGTCTATGCAAAATATCTCTGTGGGAAGGTCGAAAACTAACTTTTTCCATTATATCATGTTGCATCAGCACATTTTATCATTGAACTCTTCACTTATTCCCATTACTAAGAATGTTGACCTAAGGTCAGTAAGAGTGAAAAAATGAAAAACTGTAGTCATTAGTATTTCTAGCTTAACATGGGCAGATTTGGAACCCTAATTCCCTCATTTGCTGTTTAATAAGTGACTTTTCGTTTTAGGCCTACATGTTATTTCTATATGTTAATTGCAATTATTTGTGTTTATTAAAAATGCTCTCTCAGCAGTGTACACCAAATCACTGTATGGCACTGCACACACACAAGTCGAATCCTCAATGCTGAACACCAGTGTAAGAAATTGGGTTACTGGTTGACTGGGATGTGAGCCCTGTTCAAACAGCAATAACAATCCTTGTCAAGGCACTGCACAAGAAAACCCCAAATTAAACTGTGCTCAACGCCCTGGTAGCTTGGCATAGAGCAGTCAGGCTTAACTTACAGGCAATGTGTAAAGTATTTGCATAACACTTCAAACAGTAAAACAGTGAAAACACCGCACAAAAAGATCCCACACCAGGTTAGAAAAAATAGAGCAAAATGTAATAACTAAAACAAGACCACAACGCCAAAAATCCAAGTAGAAGAGCCTGCGATATTGAATTTTAAATTATTTAGAGGAAGTAGTGCCAAAAGGTGTAAAGCACAAACTGTTGCTATCTAGTCGTGTCAGACTGGGACAAAGTCACAAGTTCAGGCTGTCAGTGATGCAGCACAGGTCAGCTACAGGGGCCCAGGTAGGCCCAGTGAACAGAGTACCTTAATTCTTGGTTTGTGGAGTGTTCCATTGATCTGCATCGAAGATGTGTCACGTAGCTGAAGCGATGCATTGGTACCGAGTTGCGGTGAGGCTACGGTGCGAGGTTCTGTTGCATCAATATTAAGGACCCTATCGACGGGGCTTGTGGTGCAAAGTCTGGTGTCGAGCATGTGGTGCGCAGTCAGGGCATGCATTGATCCTGAAGAACAGTAAAGCTGTTATGCAGAGTCTGGCATTGTCGTCGAGGCTACCGTCGAGGAGGGATTCGAGGGCCTACACGAGGAGGCATTGTGCAGGGTCATTTCCTAAGACGATGTGGGCTGTGGCAGCGATGCAGGCCTTTGAGATGGGTTGAATCCCTGCAGCAGCGGTGATGCGTCGTTTCTGCCCAGGGTTGTGCCTCACAGCAGGGGAGGTGTGAAGTTCTGCTGGGTCAAAAGAGGGTGGTAAGCACCATATGTGCACTCCCAAGGGTCCAGGACTGGGCTGGCACCAGTCGGCAGGGTAGATTCACAGATGACAAAGCCTAGGTGCAGATGCAAGGTTGTTTGAAGCCTGTTATATGTCTGAGGCATCAGATCAGGATGCCAGTCAACTAGCCCTTGGAGTAAATTTGTGTACTGGGTTCAAGAAATGCAGGTCCAGTCCTCCTCATCGAGACAAGAGGGCAGCAGGTGAGGACAGCAAAGCAGGAGTCCAGCGGGGTACAGTCCAGCAGAGTGGCAGTCTTTGTTCCTGGCATAGTATCCACAGGTTCAGAGGTGTACTGAAGTGGTGGTGTCTGAGATCCATCTTTTATACACAGTTGTGCCTTTGAAGTAAGGAGAAGCTTCTGAAGGCATACCTTTGACGTGCACATATGTCCTACCATCCCGACCCTGGCCCCAGACTAACTCCAGTGGATATGCAGCCCTTTGTGTGCGTACAGGGCACAGCCTATTCATCTGTAAGTAAGGCTCGGCCCATCTCCGTCCTCCCATCCTGCCAGCAGATGGCCCACACAATCCCTCTATTCTGTGACTGGGTGGAATTCACAAAGTCTAACTGTCAGCTACACCCGTCATGCGACCAAAGACAGGCTACAGGCACAAAATGGCTAAGGCAAGAAAATGCCATCCTTCCAAAAGTGGCATTTTCAGAATTGTACTTCACCATAAGTTAGGATTTTAAATTAGGATTCCAGAGACATCAAACGTGAACCAGTTACCTTTTTCCCTTTGGAAATTACACTTCTAAAATGTAATGCAGCACCTCCAATGTTATCCTACGGGAGCTCTAGGCCTTGTAGTAGTGAAAAAGGAATTTAAGGGTTTTCACTACTGGGACATGTAAAACTTAAAAGTACATGTTCAACTTTTTAAATACACTGCACACTGCCCTTTGGACTGTCGAGGGCCTACCCTGCCTGTGACTTCTATGTATTAAAAAGGAAGGTTTGGGCCTGGCAAAAGGTTTGTTTTGCCAGGACGAAATGGCAGTTTAAACTGCATACACAGGCTCTGCAATGTCAGGCGTGAGACATGTTTAAAGGGCTACTTAAGTGGGTTACACATCAGTGCTGAAGGCCCACTAGTAGCACCTATTTTACAGGCCCTGGACACATTCAGTTCCACTTTACTAGGGACTTTAAGTAAATTAAATATGTCAAGTGGGTATAAGCCAATTTGACCATGTTTCAAGGAGAGAGCACAAGCACTTTAGCACTGGTTAGCAGTGGTAAAGTGCATGGAGTCCCAAGGCCAGCAAAAAGGAATTCAGCATGAGTAGGAGGATGGCACAAAGTTTGAGGATGCCCCTGCAGAAATGGCTAGGTCCAACAAAGTACTGTTGTGTTTGTTGGCTGAGTACTCCTGTGTTTAACTATCATAACGTGCATAGAGGGTGCTGATATGTATAATGCAAAGACTATTTTCTGATATGGCTTTAGTGGAAAGGTGCGGAGGTGAGAGAATATATTTATTAGTTGTCATCAGGAAATCCTTTTTCCTGTTCTTCCTTCTAAAAACCGCTGTGATCTGGAATTGAGGTTTAATTCGTTTGACTATATTGAATCATCATTACAATTCCTTGAAAACTGGTAAAATGAGGAGACGAGATACTGAGAGGGAACAAGAAATTCAGTCCTAGTGTATGATAATCATCAAATGCTGAACAAACCTGCAAAAGGGAAACATTTTCCTAAATGCCAAAAAATGAAAAGTACAACCATCCAAATTCTTCTCTGTGTGGGGACAAACAAAAGATCAGGGAGGAAAGCCATTGAATCAGGGAGCTAGAGCAGACAAGAATGCCATTAAATCATGAACTCGGGGAGGTTCCAACAACCACTCTATGTATATATTAATGTATATATTACAGTGATAGAGCAGAGGTTTTCCCATTAAACATTTGTGACAAATAAGAAAGAAACGATTGTGACAATACTCTATATAGATGATGACAAACGTGTGTTAGGCTTCACGTTTCTGGAAAATGACAAAATGCAACTCTGATTTAGAAACTGCATCTTAAAAGCATGCAGAATGCTAGAATGAGCTTATAATATATTTACTCAATAGATGTGAATTATTAACACTTTCAATGACATTGATCCTATGGTTTGATAATGTGATATTAAAATAACAAAGAAATTTCACATGTAAAATTAACGTTTCAGGGATTCAGAAATAAATAGTTGTTCATGTTGTAACATCGGAACTGAAAATGACAAAAAAAAAGTAGGAGCTGCACTGGTGATAGTTAAAGTTGTTTCTGTGAACCTTTCATCTAATGTACTTATAATTATGTGTGCCTTTATAATATATATGCAAAGAAGATTTATATGTACCATTCCTATATATGTACAACAGGTGACATTTTGAAAATTTTTATGAGTACCCTATACTTACATAAAACGATTATGATTTGATTGAAGTGTTTATTAATGCATTTATTTGAGAGACTAATACTTTATGCTATTCAATGCAAGATTCATATTTTAGCATAATTCATTGAGAATGAGGTGTATTCCTTGTAGGCCTCAAATCTTGCATCCTTATCCAAATGTGAACTCATGAATTGAATAGTCTGAAGTATGTGGGAACTTTTAGCAAAGTTGCCACTTGTATTCTAACTCTCAATCGTTTCCTTTGACATTTTCAGCACAGCCTAACTGCATTTGCAACAAAATATGTTGCATATTAGAATAGATGCTTGAGAAAGGACTGTGGACAATTCAAGAGCATGTCTTTGCTCACACTCTGAAATATCTCATTGTTCATATGACTGAGCTTAGAATGATGTAAGGAAACTATGTAGTTTGAATTACTTAATTCTTCCGGATTGTATACTTTTTACCTACAGAGTGTGCTGTTCCTGGGTGGGAAGCTAGGTCTGATTGGTGAAGGGGAGTGCTCCTTTTAGGAGCAAGGGCCATCACACCCGAGAGGAGTCATGCTTCATCATCGGCACCGGCAAGGGCCACTGGTAGGACGATTGCCACACTGAGCTCTGCTGCGTAGTGTAATTCTGCCACGCAGCATCCCGCTTGTCCGGTCCGTCTGGGGCCGCCCCTAACCTTTCACAGGGCTCTACCCCCACAAGACGTTCTTCATGTTCATGTAAAATATATAGGACATATACTTTATTGTCTCCCTTTTTTGCATATTATTTACAGGGCGTTGTTCACATATCTTCCATTTTCCTCATCCCTGTGAAGAGTAGAATTAGGTCTTCCTGGTCCTGATGAAATGCCATGATCCACTATGGACTGTAATAGGCATGAAAGATGTTGACCTCTCTACCCATCACCTTTGTAGCTAAATAGATCATTACATCTATTCTATGCTCTCATCACATTTTTATCCTTGACAAAGGGACCCTAGAATTAAAACTTTACTTCCTGTCCGGATCCCTTCAGTCTATTTTAACACACCTTTCTTTCACGCTTTCTACTCACACTTCACCACCTATCAATGCAACATACATCGGCTAAAAAGAGAAGATCTGCAGCAAAGAGCACTCACAAGGGGCCCGTTGGGCATTGCAGCGCAAGCCCAACGAGAAGCTGCCCGATGATGAAGCATGACACCTCTCGGGGTGTGTGAGGACCCTTGCTCCTAAAAGGAGCACTCCCCTCCACCAATCAGACCTAGCTTCCCACCCAGGAACAGCACACTCTGGGGTATATTCACAAGAACGTGTGATAACTACCGCAAGAGTAGCGTAACGCAACTTTCAATATCGCAGCCTAGCGCGGGAAAATAACCCTGTGTCAACGTGGAATTCACAAGGCGGTACCATGCGATAGTCACCAGATAACGCGTCAAATGTCAGCATGAAAATCAACGCCATGCCAAAAAAATGCGAGACTCGAACGCGAGAATGCATGCGATGAGGCCAATCGCGGTACAAAAAGTAGCGAAAAGCAGCCTCAGGCCTGCAAATCCCACGCGTGGCGGGAAATTGCACCACAAAAACCACAGAAACAACACACCAGAAACAAGCCAAAGCACGTAGCAACATGGATGCACCCTGACCCAGCGCAGAGGCCAACGAGAACCCCACAACCCCCACAGACCACCAGCAAGGAACAACTGGGTCGGGGAAGGCCAAGGAGAAAAGGGAGAGGAAGACGGGGTGCAGACCGCAGGAAAACAAGACCAGCGCCACGGAGGTGACAGAACACTACCAGCAACTGACCCACAAGCAGACCACCTGGAATGCAGTCGGAGTGCCCAGGAGGCCAATCCAGGAGGCCAAGAGGCGCCGGCAGGACGTGACAACCTAAACCAGGTACAAACCCGCTGCCAACAGGAAGGCAGCAACGGCGACAGGAGGTGACAGTCCAGCGCCACAGGAGGAGCTGGAGTAAACCCAGGCCACAGTCATCAGTGTGGAGACGGTGCAAGGAGTAGGGAGTACGGACACAGCTCGGGAGGACCTGACACAACAACAACAGGGTGAGGATCCAACAGGGACTGGGGGGACGGGGGTGATGGGCACAATGCCACACATGCACAATGAGGTGTAGCACACTGCAAACCCACAATTACCCATGGACATGTCCCCTATCCCCGTGGCACACTGCAGCACACACACATAGCAATCACAGCACATACCATGACAATGTGGCACAAAGTGCAACACCCACACTGCAGAACAGGGGACACAACTGGGTCTGCCCAGGCGCAGAAACAGAACAATCACATTGGACAGAGCAGGGAACTGTGAGATGCATATCTACCCCTACAACCTCACATCAGCCATGTAGGCCAAATGTACACTGTCCCAACTCAAATAGCCACCACCGCCCAAACAGTCACAATGTACATTGTCACACAGTCTGCATGTCGACAAGAACAAGGCGCCAACACAATGCCAACATGCACCTCCCCTTCACAATGCAGAGGGACAAACAACACCTCCAGCAGGTCAGAACAGACAACCCATCAGTGATGCCCGAGACGAACACCACACCCTTCAACAGCCCATGGACATCCCACACAACCCACCACCAGGGCAGACAAGCTACTCAGAGGAGAACCCAGCCCCTGCAACAGACCACACAGCATGAAGCACCCGCAATCACGGCTGCCTCACAACACTTCACCGGCCCACACATGGCACCCCAATGCCAGGTGGCAGAACGCCAAAAGGAGGTGGCCCAACAGGTGAGGGTGTTGCCAAACCCATGGAATGCGAACAAGAACACATACGTGGGTGTCCAATACCCTTCAGGGACCACCTACACCCCACAAAGGAGACCCCCACTTCCATAGAGACACATGCAGATGCACATACCCAGTACAGAACCACACCCAGGGGCACGCACATATCAGTCACACACCCATGTTGGCTCTGCATATACGACGGCACAGTCCACTCCCCTTACGAATTGAGTGGGTGAAGACAAAGCTACATGTCCAGGTCCTAGCTCGCTGCCTGCGGTGACATGTCTGCATCCGCTGTACACAGCACAATGTGATGTCGTAGGGCCCAGGGCCCCCATGCATACAACAAGACCACAGGGACACATGCACATATCATGTTGAACTGGCTACGGGCACGTGCACCCGGCCCCTTTATTGGCAGGGCCACATGTACAGTGACGCCTGTGCTGGATGTGTGTGGGGTGAGTATAAGCCAGCCCGCACGGAGTGCTTGGTGCTGGCAACAACCTGAACAGTGGACACCAGTGTAATGGAAACAGAAAACACAAGCATAACAGAGTCAACTGCAGAGCAACATGGAGGGATCCGGAGTAAGGACAGAGGTCACCCAATATTCAGTCAGGAGGTTCCGTGAGTTGCAGTGCACTGAGGTAGGGGCACTAGAGAAGAGCGCGCTCATGTGAAGAAATTGCTAGGATTGTGTCCCTTTGGGTTAGTCCTGATGCAGATGCAGTGGGGTGTGTTACACCTGCATCAACTTCCTCATCAACGTCCCAGAACTCCCACACTGCCCGAGGTGACAGTTGCGTCTGCAATCCACAGCGCAATACCCAGTAATAGATCCGGGTGTGTAGCTTGACTTCCACCACCAGTCTGCATTCCTGCCTTGGGGCTGTTGCCTCCTGCCCTCCCATTGTCTGTGCCTTCTCCCGTCCGCACACTTGACACATCTTCCTCATCATAGTCCCAGGTCTTCCCCACTGCATGAGGTGACATTGCTGCGCAACCTCACAACAACACAAAACTCAATCAGTAACGGACAATGGCTTGCGGTGCACTGAGTCACTGGCACCTGGAGTGCTGAGCAGGGTATCAGTCCGATGATGGTATTAACGACAGGTCTGACCAACTCCATAGGTCTGTCAGGACCACCGTTTCGACTCTGGCAGATGGCGGTTGGAGGTGGTGCTTGCGGTGGTGGCGTATGCCTCCTGCGGTGATGCGACGTCCGGGCCGGTCAAGACTCGATGCTATGTGTGGGCCCTGGTGGCCTGCAGTTGAGGCCGGAGGATGCGGACAGTGCAGGGCCACAGACACATGGCGTTGATGACCCCCAAGACCATCGCTACAGAGGCCATTTAATGTCTCAGAAGAAGGGGCCCCAGGCCTGAGCAGCACAGAGTTAGTGGCCCCGGATGCACTGCGGCCGGCACAGGCACCCAGCCACGGGACGGTGACTTGCGGTGCAGTCAGATGAGCCATGCGACCTGAGCGGGTCCCCATCAATGTCCAAGGTGTATGTTGTGGAGGGTTTCGGGGGACAGTGGAAGGTGTCCTCCAGGGCATGATGCGGAAGGTCTGATGTTATCCGGAAGCAGCAAATGGAGGAGTGGAAAGCGCAACCCTCGTTTTCACCAACAATTCGGTATCAGCTACATGAGGATGAAAACTAGCCCCTAGTCCATAGACTCAAACGCCACCAATGTGCGACCAGTGAGTGTCCATGAATGTCGGGGAACACACTTAGTGGCACAGGTGCTGTGAGGGGATGCAGTCTGCGATGATGCCGGTACACAGATGTGAACTCCAACATTGCCAAATCAGGACTCTGTGACCTACTGGACCGCAGCGTAGGCCGGAGGCAGCGGTCAGCATGGGCCCACAGACACGTGTCGTGTGCTTGTGATGCATGCGTTTGCTTCACTGATAGCAGGGAGTTTGGTGATATCACCCCTGCAGTAGACATCTGGTCACTGCCATTCATGACTCAGGACACAGTTTCACATATGGGACCTACTGGTCCGAAGAGTAGGCCTAAGGAGGCAGTGGAGTACGTCAACGTGAAAGGAATAAAGCGGGCCTGTGTCATGGAGGCCGTGATGGTCTGAGGTGGCTGCCAAGGTTGCGGAACTCGGGCTTGGAGCTTGCGCAGGCACGTGGTGGGCCCTCCTTGACACACGCCGGTGTCGGCGGGTGATCAGTGTGGCCTGGCTGCGCAGGGGCAGCCCTGACAGGTTCGTGGTCCAGCGTGCCGGGGTCCGGTAGGTGCACAGCATCGCTGGCAACTCCGCTCACGAGGACAGCGTCGGCCTCGTGGCGGGGTGGGAGGCGCTGCCCTGGCAGAGACGTGGGTCTTTCTGGAAGAGGACCAAGCCCAGGCCTACGTGCTTTTTATTCACACCCCTACGCTGGCGTGGCGTACGCCGGGCCATCCCACTCCGGTGACGCTTAGGGGGGGCGTAACAGGCAACATTTCCCCGAGGTCCCCCACTGGCTGGGGTGACATGGTTGCATCCACTGTCCACTACACTCCATACACCAGCGGTGTATGTCGCCATGGATAGGGGTGTGTTCTGCATACTGCGGTGTGTCCAGCACATCTCCGCCACCCATGGCATTGTGTACTTTCCCAATCATGGTTCTACTGCATCCTTCACACATGCCTGGTTGCCACCTCTCCCCACATTCGGCTATTATGTGGCTGAGGTGCCATGCCGTTGCTGGCTCATGTTCAGGGCTTGCCCATGTGAACATTGTAAGTTGTTCAGTCGTGTCTGGTGTGTGGGCATGTTGTTGTGCCTGTTGTATGTGATTTTGTGACGTGTGCATTGCCAGAGTTGTGAGTTGCATGGTTGTGGAGTTGAGGGGTGTGGGGTGTTCATTTGGATATTGCCAAGGGGCTGGGCATTTCCCTTGTTGCCATCCTGGGAACGCTGGTTGATGATGGACTGTCGGAGGATGTAGGTATCATGCACACTGGCTGGGTATATGAAGGCGACATTGTTGGGGGTTCCACGGTGTTCTGTTGTTGCCTGCACATTGATGTGAGACGTGTGCTTCCTGTTGCGGTGATTGTGTGCTGTGTCACCAGGGGGCACAGGTAGTACATGTGTGCTGTGTATTGCCCCCGACACGTGCGTGCATCCTGCTTGGGCATATGGTCCTTGCTTGGTCTCCAGCGGATCCTGCGCATTGTGTTGTACGTATGGGGACTGGGGTGCCAGGGTGATGGTGATGTCCAGGACAGGTGTGGGGGACTTGGATGTGGCTGGCTGTGAGACTCCTCCGACTCTGGTGGGTGTTGGTTGGGGGGTACCAGGGGCCAACAGGTGCAGCCAAGCCAGCAGCTTTGTGTGGGGTGGGATGTTGGTTGTCCGCTGTGTTGGTGCCGTAGGCCTGTTAGGCGATGATGGTCAGGATGCGCAGAATGTTTGTCACTTTCAGCCTGTAGTGGACGGTGACATTGTCAGATGTTGGGTCTGTGGGGCTGGTAAGCTTCCTGGGGGTCCGCTGTCTTTGTCTGCGCTGCGTCTGTGGTGATCTGGGGGGGGGGTGTTCCGGGTGTGGGTTGGGGTCCTGGGGTGGTGGCGGTGGGTGTTGTGGCCCTCTTGGGTGTCCGGGCTGCATGATGAGTGGCTCCATGGCATCTGTTGTCCTTCGGTTGTGGCCCTGGGTTGTGCTCCCTTTTGTGGTGCTGGCTGCTGTCCGACTTTACACCAGGTCAGAGCAAGTGTAGATTTCCTGGTGCTAACGCGCCTTATCACCTGTTTTGTGTTTTTATCGCCGATGTGGCTGGTCGTTGTGAATGTTGAGGTGTGATGTTGTCTCGGCTTTTGGCACGGGAACGCCTACTCTGCATCTCATTAGCGATAGTTGCGCGGGTCATCTGTGGAGATGTTTTTTGCGCCTGCTATCGCGGGTAAACTGGTGCTGTGGGCTGTTGACACCGGCTTGTGAATGGGGAGGTAAATTTATCACGACTTTGGCTGCGATAAAATGCTGTTAATTCGGCGATGGCTCCTTGTGAATATGCCCCTCTGTGTTTTCACCACTGTAGGGGCCTGTGTGTTGGACCTTAATAAAGCCCCAATCCCTCCTCTCTTGTTTTGGTTACTTTTTACTTACTACATCATCCTCATCCTATCGAAGACAACCAATGGGACAGAGTGGTATGACATTCCCGATGATGTCAAGGGGTGTTACCCCGGAAATCTTTAGAGTACAATTGTTCAGATCTTGGAACTGAAAAGAGAGAGCATGAGGTGTGATCAGCTTTACAGCGGTGAGACTGACGGCCTAGACATCTGAGGACTAACGTGAACTGTGATGTAATAACACAATCTGCTGCCGGCTGGTATGCTAGCGTAGTGGAACTTTTCCGGCTGAAAGGTTCCCGTCATGCTGCTGTGACTTTGATGTTGCAGTGATGGACTGAGACAGATACCTGTCTTTAATGAACTGGAACTGGTCACTTGGAACATTCTGAACTTCCCTAAGTGTTTGTAGCAGGCTCAACTGATTTCCTATTGATCCATATGCTATAGGTATCCAAAATCTCCCTAAGCTGAGTAAGATTTTTCCCTTCATCTTGGATCTCGCAGAGTCTGATATTGCTTTATTAAATCCATTTTTAGTTTAATTTAGGATTGTATGCCATTTATTAAATGTTCTTTACCCTTAAATTATATACTAACATTTTGAGATTTAAACTAAACTCTGCTGATTCTGACTCATTATTTATGTATAGGTAAATTATTAGATTGATATATTTTAAAGTCTATGCCTTGATTTTCCCAAAGTTTAAGAAGTAACGTCTGAATTTAGCAATTATCTTATTCCTGGTCTTCATTTGGTAATTTCTCATCCTCCAAATATCCAGTCCCTTTCAGCACAGTCCAAGATCCATCGGAGGACCAATTGAGTACGAGGGTAGCTAGAGGTTAAATGGAAAAAGAAAAATTGAAATAGTTCTGGGCCTAGCTCGCAACGCTATAACAACAGTATTGCTTACAATGCATCTGGGAGACAGTTAAACCAGTCCGTAGTGAGAGTGCAATACTGAACTACATGGAATATTGATAAAATCAGTGTGGTCATCAGATACACCAACCAGACAAGGGAGGGGTTATTTGGAGACCAGCAGGAACAATGATTTTCACTGAGGGGCAGAAAGACTCTGTTGTCCATTTTTTTGCCATCTTCAAGTGCCAGTAGCATTAATTCATTGTGTTAGTGTTTGTGGGAAGTGTTCGTTTGAGACTGACAAATCAGGAAAATGTGTCATGAAATGAGCGTCTCGTCACATTTTTGATATCTGTATAAACTGCAACAGGAGGTGTGCACGTAGAAAAGAGGTATCTCTGCAACCACTAGCACCTTGCCACTACTCGCACCAGATCGACACCCCTACTTCCTGGTTGCTGCTCAAGGAAGATCTTTGATTTATGACTATAAGGCTTGGAGAAACAGTTAAACTTACACCAAAACTTGAAAAATTCACGAAGGTGTTACAAGACAAACATTAAGAGCACAGTAACACTTTTGACCAAAAAATGTTTCTGATACATGAACATTTACTCCAAAACCACCAGCTCTCACTTCTGTGTATGCTTTGACCTTGTGCTCTGCTGTGCATTTTCTCATTTGGAAGGTTGCATCATCATTTTACCATCTTTGGGGCATATTATCAAGGGGCCGCGATAAAATTATCGCCGCTTTAGAGTCCGTTTTCGGGCGAAAAGCGGCGATAATTTTATCGCATTATCATCAAGGACACGCTAGCGCGTGATTCCTTGAGTTAAGGCCCGTTTTTCACACGCCTCGCCTCGCATCGATAATGAGATGCAAAGGACCCGTGGCTGTGAAAACAACATGGGATAATATCGCGAAGGCAGCTTCGCGATATCAAGGAGGGGTAGCGATGTTTGAAATCGCGTTAAGTATGCCTTAACGCAGGAATTTAACGTCTGTTAAATTCCTGACTAAGGCATACCTAACATGGGGGTGGATTGTGTGGCTAAGACCACAGGCCCTATCATCAAGGATATCGCCGTTTTCCATGGAACATCGCTGGAAAACCAGCGATGTTCCATGGAAAACACCGCTATCGCTGGAATAATTATCGCCATTGCGCTATGCGTTGTTAATACAGCGCTAGCATGGCGATAATTTCCAGCGATAGCCGGCGATAAAAATCCTCACGCTAAGAGCGGCCAGCGATAATTATCGCTGCCGCTTGATAATATGCCCCTTCGTTAGTTACAAAAAGCAGAAAAACAGATTGCTGTATGACACCTCTAAAAATACATTCAGTCCAATGCATGTCAAAGGAAAGCTGATTTGGGAGTAAACAGAATTTCAAATAACCTTTACTTTAATTTTAACTGGCACCACGCCAAAAAGGAATATGGACAGTTTAAGAAGAAGACATATATTAAAAAGTCACCAAGATGCCAGTTGTTGGTCTTGGAATGAGATATTATAGGGTATGTTGTAAAAATGTGTATTACTTTTACAAAGCTATTTTCTAAGAAATTTGAGGGCATGTGCATTGTGATGCAAGCATGGGAACTGATACTAAACAATTCAGGGCACTCAAATCATTGTCAAAAGAACGTACACTGTTTCTGGTGAGTGAGCAATGCTGAAACCTGGGGGGGGGTGCAGGCTAGGTGTGAAAGCAGTGAAGGAAGTGACCCGAAAAGGGCCGCTCGGGTCACTCACGACCACCTTCTCTGCCTTCCTACAAATGAAGAGTCGGTCAGACAGTAGAGAATACAAACCAGATATTTATTGAAATTACACTGCATCGGAGCCCAGTCTGACCAGCCTCCTGGTATGGCTGTCGAGGGACTGAACCCTGGAAGCATACAATTACATTATGTACGTTGCAAAGTCCACAAAGGCCCGCCAACTATGGAAAAAAACTAGCAGGTGTCGTAATACAATGGGGGTATCGAACATTAGTTTCGATTCTGCAACCGGGCACAGGCTATCTACTGCCCAAGGTTGTCTGGCCTATCCTCCCTACCAGACAGGTGGGAGAAGGGCTCCATCTAACAAGAAAGGCATGCACTAACGAGGACACTTGCAAGTACAGAAAATAGAAAAAGCTCAACCTTGGGAAACAAAACTTATCAAGGACCGTTTCTCGAAAATAACTAAGATGCAGTTTCGACTATAATACAAAATGGCGTCCAGATTACAAGATGGTTTCGCGAATGCTAAAATATACAGATCAAAAGGCCCCCAGTATTAACAGCTGAGCTTTTGGAAAGTCGTCCGCTCCTTTCTCTCTCAGCATAACCCTAAGCGTTAGCATCCATCTCACCAGATGTTTTGCAGACACTTCAAATTATTGTACTTCAGTGGCAGCTTTCAAACTCATAGCATGGGCTTGCACTTCTGCTGTGACTCTGTCAGTGCAAGGGAAATTGTGGACATGCCAGACAACCAGCAGAGGAGGAGGAGGAGGTGAGAAGTATGTGAGGAAGATAGGTTCTTATCTGCCTTCATGGACCAAAACCAGGTGGCCACAGTCCCTCAACCACTTCTTCATACCATGGTGCTCGCACATCCGTTATCATGCATGAGCCTATTTTCACTGAAATAACTCAGCACCCTGCAAGGGCTAGCATATCTCTGAGTTTTATAGGTCGTGGACGAGGAAAGAGAAATCCAGGAACCCTTTGGCTGGCTTCGGTACACACATCTTCTCACCAGGTATATCCCAGTCATTCAATTACAAACCTAGGGTATGACCATCTGACATTCTTCCCTATGCTGCTCCCCAACATGTTCATTCTCCACCTACCCCCTCATTGCCTCTAGTCATCAGTTGCACCACACAACAGGATGATTTGCTTGATGACTCTGCCCTCCCTTTCACTGCACCTGTTACTGTCCTTCCACATACTGGGGCTTATTTACAAGCCCCTTGCGCCGCCAGTGCATCACTTTTTCCCATATTAAAAGTGAGAACTGGCAGTGCAAGGTGCTTGTAAAAAAGTCCCGCTGTTTTCTTTTTTCTGACCCAAAAGTGGGGTCGGTCCTCTTTACGTTGGGATTGGTGATTTTGGCTTCTTTGTTAACGTTGCCTAGTTATTGCTTCCAACTAAGTCTTGATTTATATATTGGATCTTTCCAGCATGTGGCAATAGCCAACAATGTTCACCTTCTTTATGAAGTAAGGTTTTCAGAAGCATCCAGCTGCTTCATGTGAAGTGGACATTCCAAGTCAGACACCAAAATGTTGTCTAGTGGTGCTTGTGTGCCACTACATTAAAACATAAAAGATAGATTGTATTTATTGCATGCTTAAAAGTTGTTCAAATAAAATGTGGGTTGATTACAAAGCTGTGCTGGCAACCGTCAGAAATCTGTTCCTTAATATTGTATCCAATGTTGGGAAAATTAGTGGCTATTTACAAGAAGCCTGCACCACCAGAGCGTCACTTTTTGTTTTGCTCTGGTGGCACAGGCCTCTCAATCATATCTATGATGTGATGCAAGGCCACCCTGCTTGGCTTTGCAAGGCCTCATAGATATGGAGTAAGGCAAGGCAGTGCAAAGCCCTGCGTTTCCTTACTCTGCATCAGGGAGGCATTCCATGGGCGTTTTTGTGTCTACCCATGCGACACACATGGATTATAATGCTGCCCCAGATTCACAAAATCATGTAAAGCTGGGGCATTGCCAAACCTATAACATTTCTCCTCGTTACACCTGCTCCCCAGAGCAGGTGTAACGAGGAGAAATGTTATAATTTCTCCTCATTTTTCGTCTTTCTATGTGCGCTGCATTCTGCAACACACACAGATAGAGGAAAAAGCCTCCATGGATTTTTTTTGTGCAGGAATGTGTCCCTTCCTGTACAAAAACAATCATGCCAACAACGCAGACGCCCTTGCACCATGCTGCAAGGGTGCCTGCGTGGGCGCTACGCACCAAATTGTGCACTGGCACTGGCTGATAGTACAGGAATGCACCGTAGCTTGTAAATAAGGTGCATTCCTGCCCTTTCGAATTGGCATTGGGCAGAGCAGCGAAGAGACTTGCGGTGATTCCCTACGCCAATTCATTGTAAATTAGGCCCTTAGTCTGGCTCTTTGGGGGTTGACAAAGAGTCCCAGCAGTATTCTTGGAAATTTGTGATGGTTGTTCATTTCCAGTGTTCAAATGGGCTTACGAAAAATTCGACTGAGTGTAAAATCTGCAAGAATCAATCATGCAGAAACATGTATTTGAACAATTTGCTTTTTTCTTAAAAGGTAAAATATTTTGTCTGTGAGACGTCCCTTCCACTACACCCTCATTAAACATGTGGATGATTTTTTTCCCTTTTCCACCCGAAAAAATGATTTGCTTCTCCTGCTTTAACATGGTGGAAAACTGACTAAAACCCTATGAGAATACCACATATCTACGAGTTCATCAGTTTTCATTTGCACTGTTGTTTTTTTTTCCAGGACCATGTATTGTCCGCTTTCCCGCCTCTAAACTTAACATGAATCTTAGTGGAAAAAATATTTAAGGAATATTTGAATTTAACACAATTTCCACTCTCCTCGGTATGGTATGAGATGCAGATGTCTATACCGGCAAGTAAGAGAAACCTTGAAGTTGTTTACAAGTATATCCTTGAGACAAGGGTCTTTGGAAGACAATAACTGTTCTAACTGTTTAGACAACAGAGTACTAGATGGTGCACCAGGACACTTGATTTTCTTAGGATTTATAAGGACATGCAAGCTGTATGTGCTGTTTACAACATAAAGGTAGATATGCGCTTAGAGAAGAACAAAGCTTAACTGCTTAATAGAAATTTACAAAACAAAGAGCAGAAAAAAAAATGTGCCTCATTTATGAGGAATTGGCGCAGGGCAGCGTCATAAGTCTTCTTGCAGCACTGCCTTACTCCAATGTGAAAGGGCAGGAATGCACCAAATGTATGAAAAATGGTGCATTCCAGTCCTTTTCCTGACGCTGGCTCACAAATTGCTGCCTAGCGCCAACGTAAGAACCCTTGCACCATGCCTCTGTTGCAGGCAGGATTGTTTTTGTGCAGGAAGGGACAACTTCCTGCACAAAACCAATCCAGAGAGGTGTTTTCCACCCACTTTCTATGTGTGCTGCATCCACATGGAAAGAGGGAAAAAACAAGGGGAAATGCAAATATTTCTCCTTGTTATGCCTGCTCTAGGGCGGCATAAGGTTTTTGCACTGCCCCAGGTTTACGTGATTAAGTAAATCTGGGGCAGCGTCAAAATCCATTGTTGTTGTGTGGGAAAACCCACCACAATGCAAACGCCTCCTTGATGCAAAGCAGCAACCTGCTCTGCTTTGTCTTACTCCATATCTATGAGGCATTCAAGCCACTCAGAGTGGCTTTGTGTCGCCTCATAGAAATGATCGAGAGATTTGCACCACTGGAGCGTCATAAAAAATTGACGGTCCGGTGGTGCAAGCCTCTCATAAATAAGCCTGTACATACTTACAAATCTACTTAATAAGATTGTTGACATCAACCTTTGTAAATAATTTCCATGCTTATGACATAATTGTTTTTTTTATATATTGTAAGTGATGGTGTTTTACACTAGCTTTGTGATGTTGTTGTCTAAGTTTATTGGTAGGCAGGAATTTTTTCAGAAAGTACCTAATTTGAATTAACGCAAGCATGCCTATTGGCGAAAGGATTGCATTTTTTCAGAATAAAGCTAATTTGAATTAATGCAAGCAGCTTCTGGCTAAGGACTGGGGTCAACGAAGCAACACAAAATGAAAAGTAATAAAGTGTAGCTTTACGCAGTCCTATCAGGCAAATTTACTTCAATGTAATTATTTTTCAAGAATTAATATTAATAGCCAGACCACTTTTGGCTGCTGATGAGAGTCACTTACATTTTCTCGCTTTCTGAAAACCCTTTGCTCTTCGGCTTTCTCCCTGTAGCATCTTCCCCAGCAAGGGAGCATGCAAGTGAACACGGCACTGTAAGAGACGTCTTTATTCCTCATCATACAACCACACACTGCACGCATTGCATCAAAACGTTTTATAACCACACCTTAACACCTCCCAGCACATTACATAATTCTTGCTTAGAGTCCGTCTAGAACTACAAGGGTCCTAGCGCACATAATATCACAACACTACATCTCACTCTTTGTTAAATAAATAGTACAGATAGCATTAGCATCATAGTTCCTCAATGAGTCATCGAGGCTCTCGCACTGTCTGCCAGATTGGGTGGTATGAGGTAGTTGAGGTGCACCATGATTGTGCACCAATGACAGAGGCTCAGGTGCTTGATCTGGACATTTAGGCGGGGTCGCCTTACTCATGACATCAGGAACTGAAGAATAACGAGGTAGGTGTTTAAAGTGTGACAAGTTGTGTGTGATGGACTTTCCAGGATGATGCGCTGTCACCATGTGTCCTTTGCACGTTACAACTCTCAAAGGGTCCACATCAAACGGAGAGTCCATTTTCCGCTCTCTTTTGTGTTTGACCAGTACCCAGTCCCCTTTGTCGAAGACTGTTTCCTGGGTGCATTGGCACTGATCAGCATATGTTTTCATCTTGCACTTTAGAGAAATGTCTGTCACAAGAACATTATTGGCATTCATCGATCAGTCTGATATCAATTGTGGTAGTTTGGTTCTGATGGCTCTCCCAAATAGCAAGGTGGCAGGGCTCTCACCAGTTGTGGAGTGAGGAGTTGTTTGATGGGCATGAATGACTTGACACAGGGCTTGGTTTAGACCGATTCCTTCCATCCAGGCTTGTTCAATTACCCTCTTGAGGGTGCGCATAAATTGTTCAACAATGCCATTGGCTTGGGGCCAGAGAGGTGTACTCTTTTGATGTTTGAAATTGAATCAGGCAAGAAACTCCTTGAATTCTTTGCTATTGAAAGACGGGCCATTATCAGATTTGAGAATAGAGGGGATTCTCCACGCTGCAAATATATCATCAAGCCACTCAATGACTTTGTCATGGGTTGTCGGTGATAAGTTTTCCACCAAAGGAAAACACGAATTCTCATCAATGACTACCATCAGGTGATGTCCATTTCCTAGGCGCCCAAATAAGTCAACTGCAACTCTTTCCCAAGCCAATGCAGGAAGGTCAGACATTGTCAATGGATGCTTCATCACTTTGTGGAATAAACAGTTACAAAGGTGGTATGCTTTTAGCTCTTTCTCAACTTGTTCATCTAGACGATGGAACCACACTCGGTCTCTTAAGGTTCTCTTGGTGGCTACAATGCCACAATGTCCTTCATGAGCTATCTCAATGAGTTGCTGTCTCAGGCTCACAGGTATGACGATTCTCGAGCCTGTCAATGTTATATCTTCTTAGGTGACAGATAGCTCATCCTGTAAATTTTTGAATTTTTGGAATTCAACATCATCAGCAAAGGATAAACTACTTTTTTTCCAAGATTGCATCATAATGATGTATTTGAGGACGAGCATGTCTTTATCTTCGCACAGGATATCAGAAGGTTATATAGACAATATCTTTCTTATGTGGAATGGTTCTGTTGATGAACTCAAGGATCACCATACCTTACCGAATAGTAATGCTCTAAATGTGGGACTGTCATTGTAAATTGATAGGCATCATATTACATTTTTATATCTTGAGAAATGGGAGTCTCTAGTTGGCAGAGGTATGCACCTTTGTCCAAGGAGGGACCCTTGCTTCTAGTCAGGATAAGGAGATTACACACTTTAGATAACCCCTGCTAACCTCCTTGGTAGCTGGCATGAGCAGACAGGCTTACCCCAAAGACAATGTGTAAAGTATTCGTAACCAAACACACAGTAACTAGTTTAGAAAAATAAAGTATCTTTTCCTAAACCAAACAAGACCAAAATGACAAAAATCCAACATACATGTATCAAGATGTCACTTTAAAAACAGTTACTTCAAAAATAGCACTGTAGAAACAAATAGCTCCACCTGGGGCTATTACGACATCGTGATAGGCATAAATCCAAAGTGTGGCGCCGACGGCGAGATGCGAGGAGTCAGCCACGGAGTCAATGCCGGTAAAACGGAGGTTTTGATATTTGGGAATAATGTCAACCTCTGGTCACCTGATAGGTGGCCAGAGGAAATGGGTATACCTCCAGCCCCCTCCACGAAAGCAAAGAACCTGGGTGTGGTGATGGATAATAAACTAACCTTTGGTGATCATGTTAGCGGGGTGGTCTCTACCAGCTTCTTTCTTCTCAGAAAGTTGAGAAAAATAAAAAAAATTCTTCTTAAAGATAACTTTAGGACAGCAGTCACGGCGCTCGTCTTGTCACGACTGGACTATTGCAACGGTCTGTATTTGAGTTTACAAAAGAAACATCTTAATAGACTCCAGACTGTGCAAAATGCGGCAGCAAGACTGCTAACGGGCACTCCCAGGTTCGTCTCAGTGGGAAAGGGTCTTCGAGATCTCCACTGGCTTCCAGTGAAACAACGGGCACGGTTTAAAGCATTGTGCATGGTCTTTAAAGCCTTGGTGGGCAGTGGCCCAGTCTACCTGAGAAATCGACTACTCTGGTATGTTCCTGGAAGAATGTTACGTTCCTCGGAAGCAAAGCTAGTGACTATCCCCCGAGTTAAGAAAGCCAGTTGGGGTGGCAGGAGTTTCATTTACTGTGCCGCCAGGGCTTGGAATGATCTTCCTGTGCATCTGAGAAAGGCCACGGATCTCCTTTCATTTAGGAAGGGGTTGAAAACCTGGCTTTTCTCTGTATAATCCTCCTCCTAGGACACCCACCAGGTAGTGCTTAGCGCCAGGACGCCTTTGGGCAGCAGCTGCGCTCTACAAGTTTCATTAACATTAACATAACACAGACCCCAAACAACAGTACCTTGGAAACGAAGTCAACAGACGATGCACGGCGTCATGACAGTGAGGCATCGGTGCCGAGGGGAGGCCAGTTCCTTTCTGCCATGGGCGAGGTGAGGCATAGAGTCAGTGAGGAGGCGAGGCATCGTATCCATGACAGGGGAAGTTAGGCAGTGTCAGGGGTGAGGTGTTGGTTCCGGTGAGGTGATGCGACGTTGAAGAGTTTGTGAAGTCACCCTAGTCAGTTATCGGCTCTGCGATAATGGGATGCAGGTGCTGGTTGTGACGGCGTCACTGCAAGCGCTGGCATCGGGAAGCCAGGCGTTGAGTTGTGGTGGAGGCGGGGTTGTGCGCCATGCATTTCACGGGCGGTGCCCCCGGCATCGGTGCATGTCATGGAGTCACTGGGGGCTTCACTGATGGCGTCAGTGTTGTTTGTCTTGCTTAGCAACACCAGCCACACAATTCTCAGGGCCCAGGAACTGGAATTGGCACCCTTTTGAATGCAGGAGTCCACAGAGGAGTCCAGGTACAGGTAAGTGGGTTGCAGGTGAAGTATTCATGTCCCTGAGACTTCAGAACAAGAGGCCAGCACACACAGACCCTTGGAGATTCTTCTTCAAGGAGGGTCACAGCAAAGTTCCAGTCTTTGTCCTCTCCTTGGCAGAAGCAGCAACTGCAGGCCAACCCAGCAAAGCACACACAGCAAAGGGGCAGTATTCCTCCTTATAGTTCTCCAGCTCTCTCCTTCACAGAGGTTCCTCTTGAGTCCAAAAGTGATCTAATTCTCTGGGATTTGATGTTCAATACTTATATCCCTTGTTCTCTTTGTGGCAAGGTTCTCTGAGCCCAGCCCCAACCTGTTCTGTCCTCTCTGGTGCTGCATGACCACTGGGGGTAGAGACAGCATTGTGCAAAGGAGACACAGCCTATTCAGGTGCATGTGAAACTCCTCCCACCACTCTAAATGCAGCCAAAGTCTATTCAGCCCAGCTATGTGTTACCCAGGAAAGGCAGGACACAGCTCAACCCCCCCTTGTGACTGTCTACAGTGAATGCACATCTCCAGCTCCTGTCACTCCAAAGCCAGACAGTCAATCCACAAAACAGCAAAGGCAGACAGAATGGTTAAACAAGAAAATGCCTACTTTCTAAAAGTGGCATTTTCAAACACACAATTTAAATACCATCTTCACAAAAAGATGTGTTATTAAATTCTGAGTTCAGAGAGCCCAATCTCCATTTCTCTATCTTGTCCCAATGGAAAGTTATACCTGTAAGATGTTACAAAGCAACTCCCATATTAGGCTATGGGACCAATAGCCTTTCCATAGTAAAAAATGAAATACACAGTATTTTAACTATCAGAACATGTCACACACACACCAGTATGTGTCCTACCTTTCACATACACTGCACCCTTCCCATGGGGGTACCTTGGGCCTACCTGAGGGGTACCTTACATGTAAGAAAAGGGAGAGTTTGGGCCGGGCAAGTGGGTGCACTTGCCAGGCTGACATGGCAGTTTAAAACTGTGCATGCAGACACTACAGTGACACGTCTGAGATACTTTTACAGGGTTATGACCAAGAAACAAATACAGTTATCTCAGCTCATCCTTAGCTGTTGTAATGCAGTATTTGGCCACTCTCTCTAGTGCAAAGAATTTTTCTAAAGTTAGTTATTAACATAAATAAAATAGTATGATCTTATTTTTGCACATATTTCCTACGTAGCGTAACCTTGATATATTCATGTTCCACTTCTGTACACATCAAGGTTGAGTTGTTTTGTGTGGCCGCTCCATATCGCGCTTCTGCATAACAATTAGAATACCCAATTTAATCTGCAAAACTGTCCTTTGCCAAGCCCCACCTGTGGCTCTCAGGGGTACCAGACTGTACCTTTAGGGCAGTCTGTCGTTGTCGTCATCCACAGAAGGAAGTGGCAAAGGGTTGGTTTTTGCACCGTGTAGCCCCCCAGGGCCTGTTTGAGCATCTGTGGCCCAGTTCGGCATATGACGGTCCAGAGACTGGGGAGCAACCGAGGAGCAAGGGCTGCGCAGTGTTGCGGCAAGGGCTGGTCAGAGCAGCCAGGGGGACGGTCAGAGATAGTGAGAGGAGAAAAGCAAGGGAGAGAGAGAGGAGGGGTGAGGTGAACTGAAAAACCAATTCAGGCAACGCTTTCATACTGTTTATGAAGGTAAACAGCATGACAGCAGCACCAGGATTGGAGCGGACAGGTGAATCTAACACTCCATGAGAGTGCTTGTGTTCCCCAGGCTCCCTAATATGGCATGAGTTCAAGAGGCTTTAAGTGCGCATGTCAGGCTGGGCAGAACATGACACCCATCCAACCTGACATGCACTAAACATTTGATAAGGACTAAGTAGTCTATTACTGGATTGGCTACTCCCTTCTTCAAGACACCCACTGGCACAATGGAGAGCCTGCTGCGAGCACACTGGGCAAGCTTAATGTGACGTGGCACCTCGGAGGCAGGCAGTGGGTCAACGGCTTAAGAGAGCAACCGCCCTTGATTTTGGGACAGTGTCCAAATGAATTTTGTCGCTCCGTTTGGTGCTTCTCTTTTGACTTTTGATCTCTTTGCAAGCAGCTAATCCTACATATGTATGTTGTTCCTTGGTAGCTATCATCAGCACACATCTGTCTTCTTCACTGGCACTTGATAATGATGTTGACGAGCCTCTATATGCTAAACTTGACAATGATCGACTTTACTTGGTTTCTACTTGTTGTAACTGAACCTTTTGACCTTGTGGGCATGGGGAGAATGCTTCTGAAACCTCTGGCATCCATTTACTCTTCTCGTTGTGACACACTTGGTTTCTCTTTTGCTTTGCAGACCATTATGAAGTGGTTTTCTTTCCCACAGCCTCTGCATATCTGTCCTATGGCTGGTCATTTACTTCCTGGTGAAATGAAAATCCACATTGGAAGCATCACGTTTTCTTCTTTGGAGACGTAGACTTATGTGCATCTGTTTTGTGCTTCTGCTTGCTTTTCATGATCAAAGTTGATTAATTACGCATCGTTCCTGCTTGCATATCAGCAGCTTGTCGATCTGCCCTTTCTTTGGCCCTTGGAGCCATTAGTATTTTCTGTAAACTGAGTGTCTCTCTTAACATGCATCTCCTGAAGGAATCTGAAAGACAGCAATTGATGACTCTGAGGTGCATGGCTTCTTCATCATTGAAGTAACAGAACTTAAGTGGGTCAAGTCTCTCAACAAACTCTTCCATTGTTTCACCAACCCGTTGTCTTACTTGGTTGAAAGTATACCTTTCATAGTCAACATCCGGCATGGGATTAAACTTGGCTTCCAATGCTTATTTGATCTTTCGGTATGATGTTGCATCATTTTGTGAGACTTCTTTCTTTAGCACTTCTTTCGCTCTATCTCCGGCAAGGTTTTTAAAATTATTTAATTATCTTCTTTTTGTCTTCTTCTTCTAGCGCATCTATGAAGTTGTCAAACGTTTACGATTCATGCAGTCCCCCTGGCACCAATGTTCTGTTTCCTCACAGTGTCAAATGGAGGTGGTGGCTTCAGGAATGTAGCCACATCGTACTTTGCGCTTCCTTCTGTCACCACTGAGAGCATGTGCTGAGCAGGCAGCATACTTTGCACACAGCCGGAATAACAACCTCTCCACGCAACACCCCTGTTGCTTGGGCCTGGTCGTCTCATTTGATTTTGAGATCGTATAGCACTTCACTCGCTTATGCCGGTAAGTAGGTGTTAGAAATGTGGTCTCTAGTTGGGAGAGGTATGGGCCCTGTTCAAATAGGGACCACTCCTCTAGTCAGTTAAGTCAGATACACTCCCTAAATTAACCTGTGCTCACTCTCTGGTAGCTTGGCACAGAGCAGTCAGGCTTAACTTAAGCGGCAATGTGTAAAGTATTTGTGAAACACTTAAATTACAGTAACACAGTGAAAATATCACAATGTTGGAGCAATAGAGCTTCATTTAATGAACAAAACAAGATCAAAACGACAAAAATTAAATAAGTAGAACCAGAGTTATGATGTTTAAAGTATCCCTTGAATTAGGTGCTTTAAAGCCAAAAGTGCTTAGGGGTTGCCTACGGTCGCATTGGAACAGGTCAAATCTGAAAAGTCAAGCTGACCATGATGGAGCGTGGGTTGGATACAGCATACATGCAGGCCCCGCTGAAAACAGTACCATTCCGGAGGGTTGTCGACGTCAAGGAGCATCTGCGTTGGTTTCGAGTCATGCAGTCGGGTCCAGCGTCTTGGTCGAGTCCCATGCACGATGAAAGCACTGCATCATTGATGAGCCTCTCAGTCAGATCCTGTGTTGTCATTGAACCCCTTTGATGGAGACACTGCGTCTCCGCAGTCGGGTCCCGTAGCTATCGAACCCCTTACGGTGAAGGTGCTATGTCGTTGTTCAGCAGCACTGTTGATGCTGTGGAGTCTCAGAATCAGTATTGAGTCTGCAATGCGTCCGTTTCAACCAGTGCAAAGCAGGCAATCAGTGGTTTTTGATGCTGCATCACAGGAAAGCCCACTTTCAAGGGCCCAGGGACTGTTTTGCCACCATTTGGCAGGGTAGGACTCACAGATGTCACTGTCCCGGTGCTGGTTGGAGAGTTGATGTCCCTGAGACTGCAGAAAAGGAGGCAAGTAGACAAGCCCTTGTAGTCACTCTGGGTTAAAATGGTGGAGGACCAGTCCTTCTCACCCAGGCAGTGAGGGCAGCAGAAAGCAGGCATGGCAGCACAGCAGAAAAGCAGTTCTTCCAGAGCAGCAGTCCCACAGAGTAGCAGCCCTTCAGCAGCACAGCGGTCATTTTTCCTGCGTTAGTGGAGTCAGGGGTCCAGTAGTTATACCCAGTCATGCCTTTGAAGTGGGGGAGACTTCAAAGGTGCCTTTGAAGTACACAAGGTCCCTGTCCTGGCTTCAGACTCATTACAGAGGGGTATGCAGCTTTTTTGTGTGGGGACATGCACAGCTCTATTCAGGTGCAAGTGTCAACTCTTCCCTCCCAATATCTTTGCGAACAGCAGGTAGCAATATACAAACTATTAGGAAGTGCTAAAGGGCTAATGGACCATGTAACAGGAGAGCTACTCGTGAATTCTAAAATTCTATTACATCTAAGGTCAAAAGAAAAAATTATGCAAACGAGAACCCTGCAATGTCAAGTCACCCTTTTGGAGATCTGTCAGCCATAAAACTGCCATTACCGAGAATCTTTACAAACCATAACCACTAAGCAAACATGATTCTCACTCTAAAGGTCACACTGAACCAATAATAAGTATAGATGACATTATTTACAAACAATTTTGTCTTAGTCCTTCCTTGGGTGTGACTCACAAATTTACAGGAGTAAGGTATGCCTCCTCACAAAAAAAGCTGATGAATCAGGTCCTTGAATCTACATGTCTGCCAGCAGGAAATTAATAAACAAGTCAGATCTAAGTCTGGAATAGCACACATCTAATCACAGAAAATGCTTGATGATTAAAGCCTTGAAATTGAAGGTCAATTCACACCTAAGACAGCAGTAAAACAGCTACTCCCACAAAAATATTTCCAAACTGGACCCTTAGGCTCAAATTTAGAGACACTTTGCTATACGTTTGAGTTAATTTGATAACACAAACTGAACGGAAAATTTGGTAGTGGTATTTATAATCTAGCGCAAATTACAATTTGCGTTGAATCGGAACCAAAACTAATGCAATGCTGTTGAATACACTGCTTGCATTACTTTGTGTCAAGGGGGCATTTAATGGGTGGTGCATGGGCATTACTCATATTTCCCTCTACGTATACGTGCTGCCTTCTACAGCACACATACAAAGTAGGAAAACCTTCAAAGCATAGTTTTTGTAATGGATAGGACCTTGCTGCACAAAAACTCTACTGACATCAACCATAGTGTAAGGGTGTCTGCTTGGCGTATGACTGCCAAAAGTGTGCCAGCGCAGAGATATAGCAGAACAGTGCCAGATCTTAGTAGATATGGCACTGTTCTGCACTCTCACGTTCATTCAGTGCAGTACAGCAAATGTACTTGCTGCACTGCGTTGCATGATTTTGTTTAGAAATCTGGGCCTTAATAATTTGTTTCTGCTGACCATCTAAATGTCAGTCCTAAAATAGAGCAGAGAGGATAGTTTAAAGCATAATTTCTGAGATTCGGATCTTTGCAATTCTTAAAACACAAGAATGAAATTTAATCTGAAGTCACGTCTCCATCAAAAATGTATCAATACCTATGGCATAGGAGCATTTCCAAATACATAAAAATGACCTTGCATGCCAGGAATAATGATTATTTGCAAGACACATACCCAAAAATTAACGGAGCCAGATTTAAAGATCAAACTATACTTTAATAATAGGGACAGCAAAATAATTTATATAACTCTCGTAATGTTCTTTTTGATCAAGGGTGAGGCAAAGGGCGAAGCAGGGAGCAGTATTTCGGGGGGGAAAAGATGCCGGGGAGAAGGGCAGGATGGGGCTATTAAGCTAGATGGAAGGTGCACAGCCTGAGATGTAGGTCGATCCATCGCTGGGATGGCTCCATCAATAGACTAGTAGCAGGGCCGGTCCTAGAACTTCTGGGGCCCCGGGCTAAAGGGAAGATGTGAGGCCCCTCTAATTTGCAAATAACATCACAAGAAGTGACATCACAGAAAGTGACATCGCAGGACTATTGATCTTATTTGGCATCACTGAAGAGACCTAACGTGGATATCAGTAACATGGACAAAAAGATAAATATACTAATGGAATAAGTCCATATATTTTAAACTGTATTAAATGGATTACATTTGTCACATTGGATGAAAAAGCTAGTGTAGATCTCACAAAGATGGATATTTTTTACTCCATGTTAACTGATTGTTTCCAGATGAGTGCATGATAAAAAATCCAGTTCTGTCTCATAAAGGGGTGAGATCCTATTGAGGTAATGAGGGGCGGGATCATTCAAAATATAAAATGAAACAAGAGAAAACCCCTCACACCATGGATATAATCGCAAATTTCAAAAGGCTCCGTTTTCTTTCCGTGCCATTAATGTCCCACCTTAAGATCACAGTAATACTTATTAATTTGTTTTAACGTAAATCCTCTCACCAGTATCCCACACACACATGCTAAGACTCGTAGGACAATCTTTTTTGTGTGTGGGCTCTTTACTAGCCAGAATTATGTTAAGTGCAAAAACACAACACATATAATACAAAAATGCAAGACACCATTGTAAACACATAAAGATTGTACATAAATAAAAAAAGACTTAGAACAACCGCGACCACTACTAAATCATACATTGACTTGAAGGTATGCTGCAGATTCAAGGGGTTTTCAAATCAACGTTTTGATTTGGTGTTAGAACTGTAGGAAGTGGTAATGGCCAGCTTTAGCCCTGGTAGAGTCCTGTGCGACAATGATTGTTGGTGCCCCCCAATGACTCCCTCTGCCACGGATTCCCTCACTACCACCCTTTAACAGTGCCCCTCAAGTCTCCATAACCACATTCTCCCTCAGATGCATTTAATTTGATTTACAGCGCCACTGATACCAGTGTAGGGTGTCAGAGCACTTTATATCACACACATTACACAGAGACAATCAATCATACGTGTGTAAATCATGGTGTAGGAAATGTTACATAAGACAAAGGACTACAATGTGTAGGAGTCATATGACAATCATACTAGTAGGCAGTATAGTTTAATAGTGATTGGTCTGGAGAAACACAAACTCTGAATTTAGAACGTAATACAATGGTTGGGGGTTCTCTTTAATAACCAGAATTTATTTCTATCTAAAACAACCCTTTTTGCAACATTAGGATAATCAAAGACTGGGGAAAAAAACATAATGCCCTAATTTATACCTTGCAGTTTGCATGCAGCTCTAAGAAGACAGTAGACAATAGCTCACTGTTCTATGTTAGGATTCTGACTTATAACCTGCAAGTAACAAAAGGATCTCACTGACGAAAGCAGTAACACACTGACCTATTTACATTCTGTGCACTTTGTGATCTGCATGGTAGATGTCCTTTGCAGCAGGCACATTAACCCTCTGCACTACCTTTTCATGAGTCAAAACTTCCACCTGACAAAACTCCATCTCTCTCTAGGAAGAACATTAATCACCGGAGTTATCATGATGTTTTTATTGTTGCTGAAAATTGCAGGAGCGATACAAAAGGGGATGATGGACGGAGGCAGCAAGTGTTTTTATAAACATAATATACTTGCAAACATGACGGCAACACCCGAAGTCAGCGCTCGGTGCGTTCTCACTGGTTGCACCGTGCTAGAGTTGGCCCTTCTCAAGCGTTCTGTGACCTCAGTGACAGAGTCACTGTCGCTGTATGGTGTGCTGCTTCATAGGCCTGCCCGCAAAACTGGAGGTGAACTTCAGCATGGATTGTGATGGATAGGCCTTCAAGGTTAACCCACACTTGTCACCGCTAGGGTCCACCTGCTGGTGCTATGACACCAGGGCTTCTAAAGTCTTGCAGGGCCTTTTAAGGTCTAGAGGGGCCTTCTAAGGTCTAGCACAGGAATGTGCTCCCTCAAGAGAGCGGTCTGGTGGACTGGTCATGAAGGCTGAACCTGGTTCCCCAGTCCCAAATTTGTCAGCTCTGACGATAGTGCCACATCCTACTGAGAGAAACTCGCACTGCCTTTAACTACAACCCAATTGTGCCCCGCTATAAACACCTGGATGTGACTCAAATTACGCACTAGATAAGATTAATATGCTGCCTAAAAAAAGTAACAACATCCTGGAAAAAGCAAACACTCAAGGGAATGCAAGATT
This sequence comes from Calotriton arnoldi, assembly GCA_963921515.1. NCBI lineage: Eukaryota > Metazoa > Chordata > Amphibia > Caudata > Salamandridae > Calotriton > Calotriton arnoldi. The sequence goes on from CAWUFW010006203.1 coordinate 1,140,875, forward strand.
TAGGGGCCGATTCCGATCTCGGCCGGTAGGGCTCAGAATCGGATTCAGCTTTACCGCATCCGATTCGGAGGCCTTTTCCCGACCGATTCGTACAGTCGTCCCAGCGAGCAAGTACGATGCGAGCGCACGCGAAATCGCCGACCGACTCGTTCCCGGGTCCCAACCGCTCCGACCGACTCGTACGGACACGGCTCGCACCACAGAATGGAGACGTTTCCCGATCGAGCAAGTACGATGCGCGCTTCGAACAGCCAGACCGACTCGTAGAGTCCGGCTCCAAAGTGCTGTCGGAGCCGGACTTCGGGGGTCCCTGCACGCGTAGCCACACGAGTCGCACACAGGGGGGACCCAAGGGTCCCCCTTAAACATGCATGTACGGTGCGAGTCGCACCGACGCGTACCCACTGTAGGGGGCCCCCCTGTTCGCGACGTACCCATTCAGTCAATGGGAGCCCGTGTACGCGTTGTACGACCGGCTCCCATTGACTTCAATGGGAGTCCGACCGAATCGAGTCGGGCAGCATACGGCCGCATCGTACTCGCTCGGTCGGACTGCGGGAGTCCGGCTCGGTCGGAAATCTCTCCGGATCTGGCTCGGTCGGAGAGATTTCCGGCCCGAATCGGAATCGGCCCCTAAGTAACGTGTGTGAAATGTTAGAAGGAACAACATGGTTACTTTAACGCTTTTGCACTTATTATTCAGAAATCAGTGAGTGGTTTTGCCTGAAAAGTTAAAGACATGACTACAGGGCCCAGAAGGGACCCGTTTCAATGTCCATTACTTATATCCTTACAAAACGTAAGCAGTATGGTTTAAAAAGGCCACATCCGTGAACACAGAGCCGCGGTACGCCTTTTATTTTCCAATCCACTCATCAACCAGGTATTGCAGTACATCCAGTATTGGTGCACTTCCTCACCCGGGGAAAACAATATTGTTCAAAGAAAGACGAGAAAACAAAAGTAGCGCTTCAATGGCAAACTCTGTAAATTGGCGCTAATGTGTTTTGGGTGTGAATAAAATCAATCTGGCCACTTTGCGACCCACTCTATCTTGCTTTATTTAGTTATTTTTCACATTTTCAACCTTTTATTTCTCTCCGTCCGGAGGCTGCACTTTGTAATAGAAAAATGTCTAAAAAAGACATTTCCAGCAAAAGTATTTTTCTTTTTTGGATCCATTTCACGGAGGAACAAATGAAAGGAGAGGAAAGAGGGAGTAATGGCTACAAGGCCCAGGGAAGGAGGGTCCCCACACCTGGACCTTGAAGCTTGCTCCAGTGCTTTGAGGCCCAGGGAAGGAGGGCCCCCTCCCCAGGGCCTCAAAGCATGTAAAGAAGCCTTTAGCAAAGCACTGCCCTACCACCGGCAGTTCTACATGCATTTCAAATGCACATACACTTCAAAAAAATCTTTGCTATAGGTGATGCTAAGGTTAATAAAATCCATTTGATCTGGCTGCTCCCTCCACCTCTACTTACCTGTGTCCAGCTGGTCCTGGGAACAAAGGGGCCTTCTGTCGGCTAGAAACAAAATGCAGAAGGGGTGCCTAGAATGGCTGGTACTTAACAGAGGTGCTGCCCCGGCCCTGGCTGTGCCGGCCCCATTCTGTTTGTCCCTTCCTCCCACCCCTGAACCCCCAGGAATGCCACGATGCCCTGACCAGCAAGGTCAAGACATCTCGCATTTGTAATGCAATTGTGTGGGGCAGGTGGGCCTGGAGGAGCAGGTGGGCTAACTGTGAAAGTGTGGCCTTTCACAGTGAAGCGTGGCCCCCTGTTTTTTAGCTGAGCACGAGGCCCTGGGTAGTTGCCCACACTGCCCATGCCTAGCGCCGGCCCGACTAGTAGCGCTAAGCCTCACAATAATTAATAGAAGGCTGGACTCCACAGATCAAGTGGTCACATGGTACTGGTTGTGGAGAAGGGAGGAGCAGAAAAACGTGATGGTGAACTAGTGAGACCCAGGAGTTTGAATTCTTTGCATCGATTAACTGTTGCCCCTGGTGGGGTGGGTAGCTGACACTAACAATAAAGAAAGACCGTCAGGAACCAGTGTATCATTAGCAAAGTAGTGCTTGCTGAACAGGCGAGGTTTGGCTCTGTACCTTTTCATGCTTTGCTAGTCTAGGGGAATTTTCATTATTGCACATAAAGACAATCTTTGCTATCAGTACTGGGTTGAAGACATCTTAAAACTTGGGGTGTTAGGCAATTTCTTGAGGTTAGGTCTGCTTTTGATAACTCATGTAGCAAAAAAGTAGAAACAAACTAGTTCAGTACACCAGAGGCTGTACTATGTATACGGCACACTTTCACTGTTTGCACCATGGCGACCTTTCTAAAGGTGTGCTGGGTACAAACTGGGACATGGCGTCATTTAAGAAATAATCTGCTGCCCCAGGGCAGCAGCAAACACATGCTGCCTTTATGGCAGCACATTCAATTGAAATACCGAGCGGCTGCTTCAAAGCCGCTCCGTGTTTCACAGTGCAGGAGGCATGCCGTCGGCACTTAGAAGGGGGAATAGAGATCTCCTTGCAGGCAGGTGCAGTGAGTGACTGCACCTACCTGCATGGGGATGTCTGGGGGGTCCATAGAACCACTCTTTCTCTCCTCCAGTGGTCTGTCTTTAGGAGGAACACTGCAAGTGTGCCACTTTTGTGTGGCACACTTTCAGTGTGTCTCCTAAGAGCATGTTTGCCTCTTCGCCTGCACCCATAATCTTCCTTTGTCATTGGTTTTCTGTCTTTCTCTTCCTCCTTCTGTCCCTATTTTGTGTTTTTTCTCTCTCTTGATCTGGGTCAAAGTCTGATAAGTAAAAATAAGTGTTGGGCCCCAAAAAATTAGGACCTGCAACCACCGGCTCACATTAAGAACTGGTCTAACAGAAGGATTTGCATGCTGGTTACATCAGAAATACTTTGTTAGTTTTTTTCTTAAAAGAACTTTTAAATTCTGAACTTTTTAATTTTATTTAAACATTAGGGGGACTTTATTATTCAATATGTTGATACGATGCATAAGGGCAATTTTTTGGTTAGAAGAGATTAGCGATTAGGAAACCGATCGCTTACTTAGGGCATCTTTTCAAGACTGATTGAGGTCTCTTCTGCCACCAGATATCAGCCCCCCTTACAAATTTCTATCTTTGATCTTTTCTGTGGAACCAGCGTTCAAAAATCACATCACATGTAGTAGTGACATACCCATTGCCTTTTATTTGCATTTCAATATCAACCCATTTTATGACATCAAATTCAGAGCATATGTATCCCAAATCGAAACAGTTTAATGAAAGGGTAGCTTTTGAGGTTACACTAACATTTTAGTGGCTTTGGATATTAGACTCGGATCTGCAAGCACAGAGTGTATGCGACTTAGGGCCCAATTAATGAAGCCCAGGCAGAGTAAAAGTTGGAAATATGGCCACACTTAATTAATCGTGTGCTTCGGCAAATCTCGGACTTTTGTGGACTTCATACACAGGGCCGGACTGGCCATAGCGGGCACCGGGTGTTTCCCCGGTGGGCCGCCAGGGTGGGGGCTGGTTTTGGGCCCCTGGGGGGCCGTTTTTGCAGCATAGCTGCAATATCGCCCCCTGTAACAAAATCGGCCGAAACCGGCCCTGGCAAAGTGCTCGGCCGCACCCCCATCCCCCGGGGTGGGGGGTGGCGGGGGGCTGGGGAAGGCAGCCAAGCACTTTGCCAGGGCCGGTTTTGGTTCCCAGTCCGGCCCTGTTCATACAGTAATATCTGAGTATTCCTGGAAAACAGTCCTAGTTTTCCTTTAGGACTCACTTGCATCACGTTTTTGCATGCAGAATTACCACTTATATGGAAATTCATGCTAAAGTAAACGCAATGCAATTTTACATTAGCGCATGTAACTTTGTTTTATTGTTAGTGGTGAGTCTGTTTCTCTTAAAGCAACCCTTCCCTCCAACCCCTTTAATGTTAGAGTTGTTTCATTTCAATTTCCATGGTAGAATATTTGTGTTTCTAGCCTGGAATACTGCAAAGAGTTTGTAAATACACTTGATCTTCCAAGCTTGCGGGCATCAAACTCAGCCACGGTCCGTGCAGGTAACAGCAGTAGGGCGGCGGGGCCGGGTGAGGGGGGGTTATTTCGAGGGACGATGCAGAGGGAAAATTAGTTATTTATGTAATTTTCCCTCTGCATCGTCCTTCAAAATCCCCCCCCCCCATTCCGGCCCCACCGCCCCACCGCTGTTACCTGCACGGACCGCGGCTGATCAAACTAAGTAGAACCTCTCTAGAGAACATCTATGAATGGTTAAAACGGTATAGAGTCTAAATATCGAATTTTAAATATCAATATGACAAAATATCGAGTTTTAAATATCGAGTGGACAGAATATCGACTGTCAAAAATATAGTGGTACAGAATATCGAAATGCAGGTAAGAAATATTGATTGTCATAATATCGAAGTTAGTAATATTGTCAGTCATAATATCGTTGTTAAAAATATCCCAAACAAATTTAGTGTTGTAAATGTTAGTATATGTGTTAAAAGTATATATTATTTTTGTAATGTATGTTTGAATTTTTTAAAAGTAATGAATTTTATGTTAAATTATTTTTGCGTATTTTAGTTCTGAAGCGGGTTGTGGGTTTATAGGGGAATAGGGTGGGAAGTAATTTAATTATAATATATTAATTAAGAATTTTTTTGAATTAATTAGTTATATGTTAATTCATTTTTGCGTAATTCTATTCTGTAGCGGGTTGTGGGCTTATAGGGGAATAGGGTGGGAAGTAATTTAATTTAAATTAATTAATTAAATTAATTAATTAATATGTTTGTATTTAATAATTTATATTGGTAATTGAGTTAATTAATTAATTATTAATTAATTATAAATGTATTCTTAATAATTAATACTTTACTGGTAAATATGTTAATTGTGTTAAAAAAGTTAATAATTAGTTATTAATTTGATATTAATTATTAATAATTAATTTGTTAATATGTTAATTGTGTACTTTTTTTAGGAGTGGGTTCATTGTTGATTGGGGAGTAGAGTGGGAAGTAATTTAATTTTTATTACAATTTTTAATATTTTTTATATAATATTTTTTAAAGTTATTTTATAGTGTTAATTGTGTGAATTAATTTATATTTGATGGAAATTAATTTTATCGTTAATTGTTATTAGTTAATTAATTAATTGATAATTAATTATGTTCATTTATTAATTTTTAACAATATTGGTGGTGATGTTTATAGGGGAATATGGTGGGAGGGAATTTTTTTTTTACATTTAATTAATTGTTAATTAATGTTAATTATACTGCAGGAGTGGGAATACTAAATGAATCCCCTACGCTAGCCAACACTTTCCCTACTGTTGCACTCACTGGAGTGGGAATAGTAAATTATTCCCACCCGCTATCCAACACTTTCCCTACTGTTACACTCGTTGGAGTGGGAATAGTAATTTTTACCCTCCCGCTATCCAACACTTTCCCTACTGTTGCACTCACTGGAGTGTGAATAGTAATTTTTACCTTCCCGCTATCCAACGCTTTCACTACTGTTACACTTGTTGGAGTGGGAATAGTAATTTTATGCAAAACACACAAGATGATGGACGGAATGCTGCACATTGGCAAACATTCACCCCCAGTCACAGATCTGGGTTTAATCCATCGTTATTTTGCTTCACACACCACCCCAGTTCAGACATAGCCATATGCAAATCAGTCTTGACCCTGTGCCTCATGGGAACAGTCCAGACCGAACGGCCAAGCCATGTCTTCCCTGGACCGGAATCAAGCATCCTAGGACCGGTTTCAGGCTATCAGCCTTCATCAGCCAGGATAGCTTGACTCCAGTGGCGTAGTGAGCACGGGACCCACGTCTGGGCATACCCTTCCCACTTAGGGCAAAATGCAAAACACACAAGATGATGGACGGAATGCTGCACATTGGCAAACATTCACCCCCAGTCACAGATCTGGGTTTAATCCATCGTTATTTTGCTTCACCACGCCACCCCAGTTCAGACATAGCCATATGCAAATCAGTCTTGACCCTGTGCCTCATGGGAACAGTCCAGACCGAACTGCCAAGCCATGTCTTCCCTGGACCGGAATCAAGCATCCTAGGACCGGTTTCAGGCTATCAGCCTTCATCAGCCAGGATAGCTTGACTCCAGTGGCGTAGTGAGCACGGGACCCACGTCTGGGCATACCCTTCCCACTTAGGGCAAAATGCAAAACACACAAGATGATGGACGGAATGCTGCACATTGGCAAACATTCACCCCCAGTCACAGATCTGGGTTTAATCCATCGTTATTTTGCTTCACCACGCCACCCCAGTTCAGACATAGCCATATGCAAATCAGTCTTGACCCTGTGCCTTATGGGAACAGTCCAGACCGAACTGCCAAGCCATGTCTTCCCTGGACCGGAATCAAGCATCCTAGGACCGTTTTCAGGCTATCAGCCTTCATCAGCCATGATAGCTTGACTCCAGTGGCGTAGTGAGCATGGGACCCACGTCTGGGCATACCCTTCCCACTTAGGGCAAAATGCAAAACACACAAGATGATGGACGGAATGCTGCACATTGGCAAACATTCACCCCCAGTCACAGATCTGGGTTTAATCCATCGTTATTTTGCTTCACTACGCCACCCCAGTTCAGACATAGCCATATGCAAATCAGTCTTGACCCTTTGCCTCATGGGAACAGTCCAGGCCGAACTGCCAAGCCATGTCTTCCCTGGACCGGAATCAAGCATCCTAGGACCGGTTTCAGGCTATCAGCCTTCATCAGCCAGGATAGCTTGACTCCAGTGGCGTAGTGAGCACGGGACCCACGTCTGGGCATACCCTTCCCACTTAGGGCAAAATGCAAAACACACAAGATGATGGACGGAATGCTGCACATTGGCAAACATTCACCCCCAGTCACAGATCTGGGTTTAATCCATCGTTATTTTGCTTCACCACGCCACGCCACCCCAGCTCAGACATAGCCATATGCAAATCAGTCTTGACCCTGTGCCTCATGGGAACAGTCCAGACCGAACTGCCAAGCCATGTCTTCCCTTGACCGGAATCAAGCATCCTAGGACCGGTTTCAGGCTATCAGCCTTCATCAGCCAGGATAGCTTGACTCCAGTGGCGTAGTGAGCAATAGTAATTTTATCCCCTACGCTATGCAATGTTTTCCCTACTGTTATAATTAATTTTGTGTGAAATATTATTTGAAAAAAATATTAAAAAATTATAATTTAATTTATTATATAGAAAATTAATTTTTATATTTATATTACAGGTTTATTTAGATATATATGTAATTATAAATTAAATTTGTTTTTAACATTTTATAATTAAATTTAATAATTATTTATTAATATTATTAAGATAATATATATAAAAAAAAATAATTATGCATGTTTAATATTTTTTACATAACATTTATTATTTATTAATTATATCATTTTTTAAATAATTCTAACTGTTTTATTTAATTATATTTATAAATTAATACATTTTATATTATTTTTAAGACATTAAAAAAAAATCGATTTTTTTGTATAACTATATTTTTAACAACGATATTTTGATTTCGATATTTTGGTACTTACCTTTAGGGAGATAGGAAGTCGATATTTTGACCATCGATATTTTGGCGACGATATTCTGGCAGCTCGATATTTTGACTGACGATATTATGTCAGTGATCTGGTTAAAACATATGCCCAACACTTGGAGAGAGTTTGCGGGGGATATTCTCAAGAACGTGTGTTAACTATTGCCAAATTCGCCTAACGCAACTTCTCACATCGCAGTCTATCGCGGGAAAATAACACCGTGTTAGCGCAGTATTCTCAACCCGGCGGCGCCATGCGATAGTCTCACGATAACGCGACAAATGCCAGCGTTAAAATTAACGCGACGCCGAAAAAATGCAAAACACGAACGCCAAAAAAGTTGCGATGTCCCAACTCGCGAAACAAAAACCAGCGATAACCAGCGACAGGCCTGCAATTCCCACGCGACATGCGGGAAAATGCACTATAAAAGCAAAGAAAAAAAAAGAGAAAAAAATGTAACTGCGTAGCACCATGGACGCACCCGGACCGAGTGCAGAGGACAAAGCGAACCCCACAAGCCCCACAGACGAACAGCCAGGAACCCCGGGGCCGGGGAAGGGCAAGGAGAAGAGGAAGAGGAAGACGGGGTTCAGTCCGCAGGAAAACCGGATCATCGTCACGGAGGTGACAGAACACTACCAACAACTGTTCGTCACCTCCACTGTGTCATCGGCAACACAAACGGAAATATGGCAGTACATCGTGAACAACGTGAATGCAGTCGGAGTGTCGAGGAGGACAATGGAAAAGGTCAAGAGGCACTGGAATGATGTGAAGGGCAAAACCAAGAAGAAACTCAATGGCAACATGAAAGCTGCAACGCAGATTGGAGGTGGGGGACCAGCGGCACACCAGGAGCTGGATGACATTGAGAAAATGGTGGCCACAGTCATCAGTCGGGATACGGTGCCAGGAGTTGGGGATCGGGACACTGCTCAACATGACCTGACACAACATCAACAGGGTGAGTACCGACCAGGGACTGGGGGTACGGGGGGAGATGGGCACAATGACACACATGCATAATTAAGTAGAGCACACTGCACACCCACAATGACTCTGGATCATGTCCCTGATCCCCATGCCACACTGCAGCACACGTACAGAAACTCAGGGAATGTGTGTTGAAATGAATTTATTTGCACATGCTGTGCCTGTGGTCATTTTGTGACTGTCTCATGATTGTTAAGGACTGTCACAATGTGACGTGCTCATCTGAAGAAATTGTCAATGATGTTGTTCCTATGGGCTATTCCTGCTGCAGCTGCAGTGGGGTATGGTCCACCTGCCTCATCTGCCTCATCATCGTCGGGTGCATCTGGCACTTGTAACCATGGGGCATTGGTGCGTACACATATGTTGTGTAACACACAACATGCAACGATCATCTTGCACACAATGTCTGGGCTGTACAGGAGCCTCCCACCTGTGATGTCCAGGCACCTGAAACGTGACTTCAACACGCCAAATGTGCGTTCCACGATGCCCTTGGTGCATTTGTGGGCCACATTGTACTGCCTCTGGTCCTGTGTGTTCATGGCTCGGAGGGGTGTCATCATCCAAGGGCAGAGTGCAAATCCTTGATCACCTGTGACAGTGCAGAGAGACATGAGTCAATAGTTGGTTCCGCATGATGTGTTGGCAGGCTCACTAGTTGATTGGCGTGTGATATGTGTGTCATAGTGATTCCTGTGTGACATGTACTGCTTGTAGCAAATGAGCGCCATCAATGTGTATTACTTAGCCTCACTGCTGCTCCTTCCTCCCCCCGAGCCTATTTACTTGTGTGTGCTGCGCGGTTGCATCACTTGCACTCCTACGGCACACCATTGTCATGCCTGTCTGCGCATGTCCACAAGCCTGACAACGACACTGTGATGTTGTGCGTTGAAGGTGGGCGGCCACGTGTGTGTAGGCCTATGGTAAGGATAGGGCGGACACAGATGTGGAGTCCATGGCTGGCTGAACACGCGATGCGGTCGAGGCAAGACCTTTGGCTTATGCTGCGGTAATAGCGATACACATACAAGAGTTGGCATGCATGATCCCGGACCCCGAGCGGGCTTGCGCTCATTCAATTATCCCTTCGGCCGAGCCCGCACTCCGGGGGCATGTTACATTGCAACTTTGTCCATTGCGGGACGGGTGGCGCCGAAATTGTATAGAACAAGAGCTGTATATATAGTTGGTAAATTGTATATAGACGTATACTCTATTTGTATCACATTTGTATGTTCTTTTTGTGTTAAGTGTTGTTGTGTCTTCAGTGTATGTCCATAATTGCATTTCATGTGTATTGTTTCATTCTTAAAAGCAAAAGCAACTGTTTATTAACACAAAGATAAGAAATAAAAAGAAAAATACGTGATAAAGAAAAATTGAATTCAATTTTTTCTAACCAGAGTATTCTGGTCGTCTGGTTGTTGTTATCATTGTGGAGTCTGAATGGTCACCAGTATTGGCATTTTGATGTTGGTTAATGACACTACATCAGAGACACATGCATTAGGTACTTCATTGGCAAGCCCAACACTTAACCACGCCCAGAGCCCCGGGGTTGTTATCCACACCCCTACGCTGGACTGTCGTACGCTAGCCCACTCCGGCAACGCCTACAGGGGGGTACGACACAGCTACATGTCCCAGGTCTCCCCCACTGCCTGAGGTGACATGGTTGCGTCTGCTGTACACAGCACAATGCAATGTGGTAGGGCCCGGGGCCCTCATGCATACACAATGACCACACTGACACACTTAGATAGTTTGTGGAACTGGCTACGGGCACGTGCGCCCGGCCCCTTTTATTTCCAGGGTCACATGTCCAGTGACGCCTGTGCTGGATGGGTGTGGGTTGCGTTTGAGCCAGCCCTCCAGGAGTGGTTGGTGCTGGCAACAACTACAAAAGTGATCAGACAATGAGAAGTTCACAGTTCAAACAGCAAGGGCCCATGACTTGAGCTGCACAGAGTTAGTGGCCCCAGATGCACAGCGGCCGGCGCATGGAACACCACCACGGGACGGTGACTACCTGTGCACTGAGGTAGGGCCACGAGAGCTGAGCGGGTCCTCGTCGATGTCCAAGGTGAATGTCGCTGAGGGTTTTGGGGGACAGTGGAAGGTGTTCTTCCAGGGCATGATACAGAGGGCAGTACCAAGCAGACACAGGCAATATGGAGGAGATGAATACTACAGACTCATTTTTGACACCAAGTCAGTATCAGCTACATGACGATGAAGACAACACCCAGGCCATAGACTCAGACGCCACCAAAGTTCAGCCAGCGAGTTTCCATGAATTTCGGGGCACGGAGTCAGTGGCACCAGAGCTGAAAGGGGATGCAGTCTGCGATGAGGCCTGTACAATGGTATAAACTCTGCCATAAATAAATCAAGACTCAGTTCCAAATGTGTGACCTACTTGACCGTAGTGTAGGCCGGAGGCAGCGGTCAGCGCAGGCCAACCGCTGTTCAGGCAGCTCCTCCTGGTACTCTCACACACAACGTTGGAATGCCATGTGGCGATGATTTGTGATTGACGGAGGTAGACGCACCAGAGCTGAGCGTGTGTGCAGCCTGCGACGATGCCGTGTCCTGCCTGGTCCGGACTGGATTGGATGGGTGTGAGGCCTGCTGGACCGCAGTGTAGGCAGTACACAGGTGACCCCGCGGTGCTGGACCGCGTGTAGGCCGAAGGCAGTAGTCAGCAAGGGCCCACAGACACGTGTCGTTGGAATGCTATGCACAGAGTTGGTGGCACCACATCAAAGGGAGTACGGTGATTTAAAATCTGCCATTAACATATGTACTCTGCCATTGTATAATCAAGACTCAGTTCCAAATGTGTGACCCACTGGACCGCAGTGTAGGCCGGAGGCAGCGGTGGAGTACGTGAACAAGAAAGGAGTACTGGGGGACTGTGTCGCGGAGGCCGTGATGGTCTGAGGAGGCTGCCAAGGTCGCGGGCCTCGGGCTTGGAGCTTGCACCGGCACGTGGTGGGCCCTCTTTGACACACGCCGGTGTCAGCAGGTGAGCAGTGCGGCCTGGGTGCGCTGGGGCAGGCAAGACGGGTCTTGGGACCAGCGGCCTGGAGTGCAGCAGGCGCACAGGATCGCAGGCGCCGCCGCTCACGGCATCGGCCTCGTGGCGGGGTGAGAAGCGCCGCCCTGGCAGACACGTTGGCCATTCCGGAAGAGAACCACGCCCAGAGTAACAGGCTTTTTATTCACACCCCTACGCTGGCCTGGCGTACCGTGATGGAGAACACATCATGTATACACCAACCAGGCTTGACCCGGTTGGAGGTTTTACTGTGCAACTGAGGCTCTTAGTTAGAGTTTGACAAATGGGTTACTCCATGAAAAATCTGACGGATATCCCATCCGCTGTTTCAAGTGCCATAGAATATGATGCACTTGTAATTTGGCGGATGGGATATCTGCCACGTTTGTGATGGAGAACCGCATCCATCAAACTCTAAATCAGGTCCTTAGTTTTTTATGTGGAAGTTAAAATCCTTCAGGGGGGAATGCAGCAGTCTGAATCTGAAGATGGTTCCATGATCCTGGACAGGCATTGGACAGGTTTCCACCTTCGGGCTTATTCTCTTTTTCAAAGCGGGTGAATCCTCCAGGAGGGCAAGTCTGCAGGCTGTATCTGAAGAGGCATCCATGAGGCTGGATACATCCTCAGTGAGGTGCTGCTGAATCACATTTGCTGCTACAGAGAAGCTCCAAATTGGGTAAACCTGTTTCTTCAGCCAAGCGGCAATGCACCACAGGGTGGATCGACTTGGCAGGTTTGTCCTGGTCCTCTGGAAGTCTGAATTCCAAAGTTTTTTAAGTCCAAGGCCTTCCAGAGATGTTAGGAGGAGTACATTTTGATACAGCTAAGGGTCCGATGACCTCAGAAATAGCACTTGGGGCTCAGAAATCACTCCAACAGAGGCCACATTCAGCGTCAGCTTGTTTTGGCCCTGTGACATACACAGGAGTTTTGCCAACTGACCCTTGGAGTCCACTTCTTTGTCCTGAGTACATGTTGTCATGTCATGTTACGTTATGCAGATTTGTAGAGTGGTCTATCTCCTGGAGGGTATCCTGGTGCTGAGCAGGTGTGAGTCTAGCCACATCTAGAGAATAGTGGGACTACTAAAAAAGTCAAGTCTTTAGCTTCCTGCAGAATTTAGGAAGTGAGGTAGAGGCACTTATGTGTAGCGGTAGGCCATTTCACACTTTGGGGGTGATGTAGGTGAAGTTTCAGCTGCTGGATCTGGTTTTCTGTATGGTGGGATCTGTGTAAGAAGGAGTCCGGACGAGTGGAGGTGTCTGGAAGGTTTGTGAAAGCAGATGCCACTCTTAAGATATGCTGGTCCAGTGTTATGTAGTGCCTTGAAAGTGTGTGTAAGGAGTTTGAATTGTGCTAATTTGGGATTGGGAGCCAGTAGAGCTTCTCCAGGTGTGGTGTGATGTGAGTGTGGTGTGGCGTGGGAGGTTGAGAGGGATTACGGCCACCGAGTTCTGAAAGGTCTGCAGCCTTCTGGTACGTTTTTGTTGATCGCGGCATAAAGGGTGCTCCCCTAGTCCAGCTTGCTCTTAACCAGGGCATGCATGACGGTTTTCCAGGTGCCGATTGGGAGCCATTTGAAAATCTTTCTCAGCATCATCAGAGTCTAGAAGCATGAGGCGGTGACAGCATTGACTTTGGTGGTCATAACGAGTTTGCTGTTGATATTGATCTTGAGGTTTTTGGGGTGGGTGGTGGAGGTGGGTGTCAGTCCTAGCTCTGTTAGCCACTAGGTTGAGTCCAACAGTGATGTGTTCCTCCCAAGGATTGTGATTTTGGTCTTGTTTGTGTTCAGCTTTAAACAATTGGTCTTCATCCAGTGGGTGAATTCAGTCATGCAGGCATTGAACTTGATCCGGGTACTGAGCGTCTTGTTCGTGAGGGAGACAGTGAGTTGTGGTTCATCGGCATAAGAGAGGACATTGATGTCATAAGACCTGATGATGCTGTCTAGAGAGATCATGTACGCATTGAAGAGTGTCAGGCTCGTGGAAAACTTAAGAAACTCCGCAGATGAAGTTGCGGGCATCCGAAATGTACGATGGCAGGCTGACTGACTGGGTCCTTCCAGTCAGGAAGAAGCATATCCTTCAGAGTGTGTGTCCTTCGATTCTGATGTCATATAGGCATCGGATGAGGATGTGGTGGGAGACTGTCAAATGCTGTAGAAAGGCCCAGGAAGATGAGGGCCACAATATCTCCTCTGTCCAAAGTCATGTGTATGTCATCTGTGGAAGTGATGAGGGAGGTTTCCATTCTATGGTTGGGTCTGAAACCCGACTGAGTTGTGTGAAGGAGTTGGTGGTCATTGAGGCATTCGGTGAGGTGTCTGGCAATGATTTTCTCATAGTCCTTGGCTGGGAATGGTAGCATGGAGATCGGTCTGCAGTTGGTGAGCATTGAATTGTCCACAGAGGATTTCATCAGCAATGGGAAGACAGTTGTGTGTTTCCAAGCATCAGAGAAGGTCGCAGAAGAGATGATGATATTCAGAATGGGTGTGGGCATGATGCTAATGGGTTGCAGTCCTCTGAAGTAGGCATGGTGGGGGGTAGGGGTCCAATGGGGACCCTGAGTGGATGGACTCCATGGTGGCAGCAACGATGGGAAGCAAATCCAGCCCTTTAGGTCTCCTCATAGTTATTAAACAACAGATGCAGTCCTGTTATTCCACAGTGTTCTGAGGAGAGTGTCAGGAGATGCCCCGTAACAATTCATAAATACCACTACTTTGGGAGTGAGGTATTTATCAGAAGTGGTAAATACCTTCTACTTGGAGATGAGTCATAATATGGAGAATTGGTATTCAATACACTAAATTCTGGTTTTCCAGACCTTTTGCTCAGGTAAATGTTCGAAGGTTTCACCTGCCGTAATCTGTCAAGGGAAACATGTGAGGGTGTGATAATTATCACGGAATTTATAACTCTGATCCCTATGCAAACATAGTTTTCACAGGGATTGGAACTTCTAATAATGGCTTCGGACTAGACTATTTTCACCAATTGTTCAACACATTTGGATATTTATGTTTGCTTGTATGCAGGTGAATTTGTATAACACAAATAAATCTACAAAGCAGTGGTGAAGGAGGGTATCAGCCAAGAGACTGGGCAGAGAGATGAAGTAATCTGAGGATGAAATGTCTGTGGAGAGGTACGGCGGAGAAAAGGAGACAAAGGGGACACAAGAAAAGAAACGGGAGTAAGTGGGTAAATGCAGTTTGACAAAAACAGTTAAAGGAAGAAGATGAAAAACAAAAATTCTTGGCAAAGTATGGGGATGCAAATGAGGAGGAGGTTTGCTTGGCAGGAATCTTTCTGTATGTGATGTACACCATCAACAACAATGAATAAAAACCCAACACATAATGCAAAATACAATACTAAAAACTATAATGTATAAACAGCAATGATAATAATAAACCATATATCATACACTGCAATACAATAGCATTATTTAGACTTACTGCCTTGAAGCTGAAGGCACAACAATAATCGAAAACCTAGTACTATACAAAAATGTCAAGGATGAAAAAAAAATCCAATAAAGTATTAGTAATTAACTGCTGCCATCCAAACTGCAGAAACTACAAATATGAATAAAGTTGCAGGAAAATTACAGAATCAAGGTAATTCAAAATAATATTGATTAAAATATAACTAAATTTGTTTCCTTGAAAAAAGATTAATCCCAAAAAATCTAGAAATTCTATGACCAAAATGATATACCCAATAATCATTGCCATACAATAAAAAAGCTTGACAAAACACATACAACCACTACATAACTACATAACTAACAAAAAAATATTATCATAAATATAATACAATAATGCCAACTACAACGACTAGCATAACTGCAACAATTTGTTCACCATGGGTAAATCTCATACAGCTGCCAACATCTTGGAGGAATTTAATACTAAAGTTAAAGAATGGCTTCGGCTCAGAGGTCTCAGAACTGGATTCATTGCAGCTGACAATAGCAATAATATTCTTAAAGCCATGGCTAACAGAACATATATCTAATTCTGTAGGACTTTCTCAAAAAGAGATGCACTACATATTGGTCACCTGTCCAAGGATTTGCACTCATTTTAGTCATTCGATTAAATCCTGGAAGCAGTTGAGGATCGTTCAGCTTTCTAATAAAGTGCCTGTAAAATCCCTCATACAGGAGGTGCCAAGACATTGGAATTTTTCCCATACATGATGCAACTGCTATTTGAGCAGTACAGACATATCAATGATTATATAATTCAAAGGATAGGGGATGCAAAAGCCAAAGCCATACCAATGGGGGTGAACAAACAGGGGCTGTTTTGACTGCCTGATTCAAATGCAATTGCTGCAGGAACATTATCAAAAGGTGCAACAAACATTTAGAAATGTCAATGAAAAAGAAGGTGCTTTGGTGAATAGCTTAATCCTTCACTTGAACACTAATCAAAGGCTGCCAAAAGGAATTGTGTCCTCTCAAGAGTACATCTGTGCCACATTACTGGATTCTTGGTACATACAAGCACTGTTCACTTTCATTCCTTTATCAGAATAGGATGTCTCTATTTATAAGACTTGGATCATCAGGAAAGCGAGTTATGTAGAAGAAGAGCAACTCCAAATTTGAGGCCAGAGCAGAACTGAAGTACAGCCTTCGAACCTCCTGTCAGACTGGATCTGTTGGCTTTCATTCTCAGTAGCAGCAACCAGCATCAATGACGGCTACTAAACCCACAGCAGCAACACCTTTAAGTTTAATGCCAACCTCTGCAATGTGTTGGTTTCATATGGAAGGACTGAAGTCAAGGGCACAGGCGCAGCAAGTGGCAGCACCAATGACAATTGAGAAGGTGGTCTAAGTGTTTCTGGGTGACCCAGAAGAGGTGTACCCGGACCTATTGACATGGGAAAATTAACACTGTCCAAAACGCCGAAGGCTGGCAATTATATATCCAGCATGTCCATTAGCCAGTGTGTCTTGTGTGTCTTTAGATCATATGTTCAGTGCAGCGGGCAGAGCTGTCACAGTCAGAAGGATCAATCTCTCTCCTCAAACCATAGAGAGATGTAAGATGGTTACAATTTCAATGGTTTTGTTTGTTTAAAAGGGTATGATTTAACTGACATTTTCACCTAACTACAAAGTCCATTTAACCTTTCAGTGAATACATATATGAAAAAAATCTGGGTTAAAGGGATATTATAGCTAGAAATTGTAATAATATGTATGTAACTTTACTTTAAAAAAAAAAAAATCACCTCAGAAATTCACTGAAAAATACAAAGGTTAATGGAACGGTATAGTCATACATAATAGAAAATAGATTTTTTTGGTTTGCTAATAACTATTTAACAAATCTTCACAAAACTTTCCCCCAAAAAGTCTCATTTCCTGGAAAGTTTTGGGGTGCTTCGTTGAGCGGGGGCAGAGAAAAAGCGGGGTCCCAAAACTAATGTTCCCCGTACAATTTTGCATAAGTAAATTGTACAGTGATGCAGCTCTCTATGGGCTTGTCCCAGCTTACTTGAGATCGAGTTTCAGGTTCTATGCCCCTGCTATGCAGTTGTGCTCTTCTACAAAGTATATGGCATGCACTCCTAGGTTCCATCAACAAAGAATAGGTGGCAGCTTCCTTTCTCATATGGCTGCTGTAGCCTGGAACGAACTTCCAGTGGAGTTACATGCTCTTCGGGATCCTAAGATCTTTAGGAAGAGACTGAAGACCTTCCTCTTTAACTAGCGTGATTCTCTGTTTACCACTTTGCTGGACACGCGCCGGGACACTCCTTGGAGTAGCTGTGCACAATATAAATATTGGTATTATAACATAACATATCACAAAAAAAGCTGAACAGAATTACACCAAATTTAGTAGAAAGCTTATCTTGATCCAGAAAGCATGCTTTTTTGGGATTTGGTTTAAATCCATTCAGTAGCTTTTGAGAAATTAAGGCTCAAAATATTGTGTGTTTCACACTACTGTTCCAGCGCGGATCCACCGTTGTGGATCCGTGTTCTGCAAGCTCAAGCTTGCATTGTGGTGGGCTGGCTGCAATCTGAAGCAAAAGCTGTGGCCACCATCTTAGGACCTGGGGACTCAGTTCCTGAGTCCTACAAAATGAGATAAAATAAGAGTTAAGGGATCAAAGTGAGGTAACCCTGATCCCCTGGTCCATGTGGAACCTAGCCTGGGGACCAAATTTAAAAGAAATGTTTGGGGGTCGGGTCTGTGGATCTTTGGATCCACCGCAAGCCTCAACAGGCCTCCTGAAGAACTGTGGTGGATCAGCTAATCTGTGGCGTAACAAAATTTAAAAGTTAGTTTTGAGCACCCACGGGGGATGGGGACAGGGCCTGGCTGAGGACCATCAGCGGTGATGGTTTGGCCATCGATTGGGGTTGCGGTCTTTGGCCAAGACCTGCTCCCAACCCCCCCATGCGTGGCCCATTGGAGGTTGGGCCAGACCATGCACCCAAACCCATGTTGTGCACAGCGATTGACATCTTGCTTTACATTAAAACACATAGAAATTCATTGAAAAAAATCAAATGTTAAAGTGACTTTATAGTCCTTGACTCCTCCCAATCCGGTTTCAGAAAAAACCACAGCACAGAAATCGCCCACCTCGCCGCAACAGACGACATCCGCTCCCTACTGGACAAAGGAGAAACAGTAGCCCTCATCCTCCTCGACCTCTCAGCAGCCTTCGACACAGTCTCTCACCGCACCATAATACGCAGACTCCACGACACAGGGATCCGGGACAAGGCCCTCGACTGGATCCACTCCTTCCTCTCCGGCAGAATGCAGTGGGTCGAACTCACTCCTTTCCTCTCGGACCCTACACCAACCACCTGCGGAGTTCCCCAGGGGTCATCCCTCAGCCCCACGCTCTTCAACGTCTACATGGCTCCTCTCGCCCCCATCATCAGAACCCACGGACTCAACATTGTTTTATACGCAGCCGACACCCAACTCATCCTCTCCCTATCCAACGAACCCAACACAGCCAAACACAACTTCCAAGAAGGCATGGAAGCTGTGGCCAAATGGATGAACAGCAGCTGCCTACAACTCAACACCAACAAAACAGAAGTACTCATCATGGGCCCAAACCCCAATGCCTGGAACGACACCTGGTGGCCCCCCGCCCTCGGAAGACCACCCACTCCCACTGACCACGCACGCAACCTTGGAATCATCCTGGACTCCGAGCTCAAAATGGACCGCAAGATCAACTCCGTCGCATCCTCCTGCTTCCACACCCTCCGCCTCCTATGTAAGACCTTCAAATGGATCCCCCTCGAGCACAGAAAGACCGTCACTCACGCCCTCATCACCAGCAGACTCGACTACGGCAACGCACTCTACGCCGGAATAAACAAAAACCTCACCCGCAAGCTACAAAACATCCAGAACGCCGCCGCAAGACTGGTCCTCAACCTGCCAAGACACTGCCATATCTCCCAGCACCTGCGCACACTCCACTGGCTCCCCATCAGGACTAGAATCACCTTCAAGATTCTCACCCACGCACACAAGGCCCTCCACGACACCGGACCAGCATACCTGAACAGCCGACTCAAATTCCACGCACCCCAAAGAACCCTACGATCAGCCCAGCTCTCCTACACCGTGGTGCCCCGCACCAGAAAGACCAGATCGGGAGGCCACTCCTTCTCCTTCCTCGCGGCCAGAGCCTGGAGCGCCCTACCGCTCCACCTCAGACAGACAACATCACTCCCCATCTTCACGAGAAGCCTCAAGACCTGGCTCTTCGACAGACCCCCTCCTTGATGGACTGGAACCTGCACCCCCCCCGCCCCCCCAGCGCCTTGAGACCCTTACGGGTGAGTAGTCGCGCTTAACAAACACCTGATTGATTGATAGTTAGGAATTGTAATAATATGTAACTTTTACATTAAAAAAACTTTAAAAATGCACTGAAAAAAACTAATTTAAAGGGATGTTACAGTTAACGCATGCCCTAAAGTAACTATAGCTCACTACTCATAATGCACTAGTGTGTGTGTCACCCACACTTAGGGTTAGACATCTGCACAACCTCAAAAACAGACTCCCAGGTGCAGATACACTGTACTGCAGACATGTCCGTCTCTCACTCTGATATCAGTGGAGACTAATGTCATGCCACTGAGATCAAGTCTTCCCGAAAAGGTAACCATTCACTAGCTTCAGCTTTTTACCCTCAGATTTTATACTGCTGATAACATGATCAATGGCCTGCTGCACTTTCAGCTCTGAGGTTCACAGAGATGGATTGAAGTAATTGTATTCTGCTTACTGAAGTGAGTGCCACAGTGGTAGACTTGAAACAGTTATGAAACTGTATTTCCGGTCATCAGGAGCACACTTAAGCTCAGGGATAGAATAATGGAGGCAGGTAAGTCTCACAGGCCAAGGCACTTGCCCAGCTGTATGTCCGGAGCCCTCTCCCTTCATCTGGAGCACCGCTATTTAAAATATGGTCCATGGTAGGCACAGTATGCCATCCACATCCTTCAAGCTTGAAAGTACAGTCAGTTCCTGACTGTAGTTAAATAAACATCATATGACCACATTCACGTCTTCCTCCTTGCCTTTGTATTCTGAGGACACTTGAAGGCCCCACCCTGCCCTTCTTCTATCTTTTTGCTTGTGAATCTTGTCTTTCTCTCTAGCCTTTCTTTTCATCTTGATATATTCTAATCACTTTACATTTTCCCAAACTCTTTTCTCTTCGGTCCCTGTTCCCTCCTTGATCCCTGATCTTTGCACCACACTCTGTGTCCCTCACACTCCAATGTCCTTTTCTTTTCACATATATTTATTCACTTTTCCCTTTGTTCTATGTCCTCTTTTTCAGTCTCTACGGGTTTTCCCCTTAGGCTGTTCTCTCGCTTCTACCTAAGTTGTTCTATCATGTTTCCGCTCTTTGATTTTTATCTCCACTGCCATTTTCCTGCTCCTACTCATGCCTTATTTCTCTATTATTGCATGCCCCCAACTCATCTCTCCCACTACTATATTTGCTCTCCCTTCTTCTCACACATCAAACTCTCTCCACTTCTCATCATGGATTATTCACTTCTCCCATTACTTTATTCTGTCTCGTTGTTCCTTAGGTTATCCCCTGCCTTATTTCTTTGCATTATCCCTCTCTTTGACAATTATGGTACTGTCACTTTATGCATCATGAGAAACAGCAAAGTAATGAAACAATAATGATTCCGAGGGCCCTCTCCCAAAACCATCAGTTTTCACCCACTGTGCCTTCCTAGACATAGACCAGCCATATCCAAGAACAGTCTTGGTCATTCCCAACAGGAACAGTTCAGCCTGAACAGGGAGGCCAGATCCAATTGAGATCCGAACACAAAAGACCCCAGCATTGTTTCACTCTTCTTAGGCTTCATCAGTGAGCTATAACATTATTAATATGACACAGATAGTACTGGACCCACATATGGGCACACCTGGTACACTTAGGACATCAACTGCAACAAGTAGCAAAGAGTTGAAAGGAATGGTTTAATAAACCTCAGCCACTAGCGATCACTCAGGGCTGCATTCTTGTCCATCTTTTTTTACTCACTCTGCCATTCTATAGACCAGCAACATGAAAATTGGCATTGGTCCCACTCCAATAGCGGCAGTTCAGCAAGAATTCTCCAGGTGGGAATGCAAGCAATCAATACGGGTTTTAGACTACTTAGATCTCATCAGTGAGGTATAGCTTGATTCCTTTGACCTTGTGCCAACCAGTATGGTACAATGCACTGTGAGACGCAAATTGAAAGTTATAGAAAAGTGATTTATCCTGGGTATAATAGGCTCATGTAAAAGCCCTTCTCCCAATAGCTTTTGAAAAAGTGATTTCTTTCATGGCTGTGCATGGTAAACCAAGTACCCGTACTAAAGAGCATCCAGACCTGAACTAAAGGATATTGAGACTGACATAAGCAGGCCCGATTGTTTTTCAGCATCGGGAACAACATTGCTGGAAGAAATTTACTTCCCTTATCTCTCCTTAGTGGCTGTTAGACAGTCTTATTTTCTCGTGGTAATCAGTGAATATCACTAAACACAAAGAGAGAAAGGGTATAGTGGAACGACTCCTAGTCCCATTCAAGAATTAATGCAATCAACAAAAAAGGAGCTATTCCAGAAAAGGATTACTGCTTTCTATGAAGACAAAAGGAAGCATTTCCTTTTTTAAGAAGAACCCTCACTCACCAACCTAGTTGGTGACATGCTTCATCACAGGGTTCCCACCCGAGGGGCAGAGTGCCTCCCGGGTGTGCTGCGACGCCTGATTACAGCGGAGCGGGGTTTTTTGTGCAAAGTGAGTGATCAGTGAAAAGTGATTTAAGATTGCTTCTACTAACCCTAGAAATGTAATGGTGGGGTCATAGGACAAGATTAAAACATAGGTGGATGTCCTTTATGGTTAAATTGGCCACAGACATCCGTGGTGTACTTGTGACAAGGTCTACATGTTTCAGCCTTCACATGCGTTGTCGCAAGGCTTTCTTCAGGACCAGTGAGAACAATCAGGTGTGCACTCGCTAAGGTGCACACATGCTGTGCAGGGCTAACCGCAAACTTACGGTTCAGCTCACAACCATTATTTATAAGACGCAATTATGCAGTACACCATGAATCATGCCAGGGGGGCGTTGCCTTTAGTTAAACCTTCGTCAAGGTCAGTGCCTGCTTCTGGCACCTGCTGCAGTCCCGGCCCGGGATCAGTGATTATCTTCAGACCATCTCAGGTCCATCACATACGATAAAACATATTTGCATCGGATTGAAAGCTTCTGCTCTCACTTTCTTTTCATGGCAGAGCTATCAATAGTGCAGAGGCACCAAGACCCAGGGTACTGAGGGTCCTACTTCAGCCTATTTGTTTTTATATATATATGTATTTTATTGGTTTAACAAATGCACTGAAGCAAAACATTATTCCAACTGTCCCATTCCTGCCCTCTCCCCGATCCCATGTCCATGAGAAGGAGCATGCTTCAGCAACCACAGTTAAGTTTTCAATAATATCTTGTGGCAAAATAGTACAAGTAAATTCAGAAATCCATTAAATACATATACCCCAGTACAATCGCGACAAATACATGAGTACATAATTACACTGCTACTGGCTCATCACCCGGTTCATCCCCAGGATCCTCTATGTCTTGTTGTAAATGTATCTCGGCTAAATCCCATTCCATCTTCTGTTTTGCCCTTATCCGGTGTATATTAGTTTGCGTTGCACCCCACATTCAGCATGCACCCATCTCACATATTTCCATAGCCATTGTTTACCAGCTGGTTATCGATTTGTTATTCATCGCTTGGCAATGCATTTCTTTGAAACCACCAGCCCCAATTCAATGATCTTTTCTTTATATTTAGTGTTCTTAGCCTGGTTTACTAGGCCCTGAAGGCACAAATGGATTGATTGCTGCAATATCATTTCAATCAGGTCCCCCAGCCCCTTAATCGCTGCCTCCCAAAAGTCCCTCACCCCTGGGCACTGCCACCACAAGTGCATGAAAGTCCCTACTGCTATCTTGTATATTGGACAGTTCTCAGACTTAGAGGAGTCAATCCTATTCAGCCTGCACGGTGTAATGTAATCTCTATGGACGCATTTGTAGTGTATCAGTTTGAGTCGTGCGTTACGTGTGACCCTTCCCCAGCTACCTAGTACATTAGCCCACTCATGATCCTGCAAAGCTGTACCCAAATCGTTCTCTCACTGTAGCCTCAGTGTCTCCATATGAGGAGCATCTTTCCGTGTTAACTATACATAGAGTCTGGTAATCTTTTTCCTCTCCCCTCCCATGTTAGGCAAGGCTTTGTTCAACACATGAGTCTCGGGTTCCTGCGGGAAATCCCACCCAGACCCTGCGAATCACTGCAGCCAATCCTCCGTACGCTAAAAAGCAGCCTCCAGCCATCCCCCATCTTCCGCAGAAAGTCGCAGAGCTAATCGACCATCCTCATAAAGATTCACCAAGGTTTGTGGGATATACCCTTCCTACCAGCAAAAAAAAGGGGCAACATGGGACTAATTCCTGTATATCAAGGTATCAATTGTTATAAATATATGTATTCATCTCCATCTGTTCTGGAGGCCTGTTATCATATATTTTGAGTAGTCTTGACTTGTAGTGGGAGGGTCCTTCTCTTCGTTCTGGGAACTAAGGGTAAAGCCAAAAGTCCATGTGGCCTGGCCAGTCTCATCAGAAGGTCAGTGACCGGGCCAATATGCTGTTCCATGAACCATGGCACACGTATGCAAATGAGATGCCCATTAGTAGACACGGAAGTTTGGGGCCAGCAACCCTCCACTATCCATGCGAGCTGTAACACTGTGAGGTTGATAAGCACTCTCCCATTACTCCAGTACAGCAGCCAAAGTGCCTCGTCAAGGAGTCGGAAACATGCATTTGGTATCTGCATCAGCATGTGCAGCAACACGTACAAGACTCTTGGCAGAACAATCATTTTACTAAGCGATGTGTGTCCTATCAGAGACATCAGGAAACACAGCCACTTACATACACTCCCTTCAACATTATCAAGTAGGGCCCCCGCATTACTATCATACATTTTAGCTAAATTGGGACACAAATATACCCCCATATATTAAACAGGAGTCGTTTGTACCCGTATATTAGGAAGAGCCCCATCCACCAGTTCATCCGACCACAGAGGGTAGAGTACTGACTTATCGCATTTAGTGTAAACCCTGAATGTCTCCCCACTTCCATTATTGTGTCATTGACTGTAGGCCATGAGGTGCCTGGGACCCTTATGGTCAACAGGATATCATAGGCATACAGGGAAATGACCTCCTGCCTATGTCCAACCATCACCCATTCCCCTCATGTCTGTTTCGTATTTACCGTGCTAGGGGTTCGATGACAAGGATAAAAATTAGCAGTGAAAGGGGGCATCCCTGCCTGGTCCCTGTCTCCACCGACCAGCAGTCCGACATCCTAGTGCCTATCTTCACCCTAGTTTTGCTATCTGTATATTGGAGCTGTATACATTTCAAGTAGGTAGCGCCCAGCACGTAATGTTGTAATGCTTGATCCATGAATACCCAGTCAACCGTATCAAACGCTTTATGAGCATCTAATTTAGCAAGTGCACTAGGTTCCTCCACTTTCATAATCTGTTTAACTAGAAATGCTTTCCTGATGTTGATGATGGTAGTGCGACCACCCACAAATGCTGCCTGTTCTGGGTGTATAAGCCCCCCCAGCCACCTTTGCCAAACGATGAGCCAGTATCTTCCCCAAACTTTTCGCATCCGCATTAATCATTGACAATGGTCAGTATAATTCACAGTCATAGGGATCCCTCTCCGCTGTGGGCAGAACCACTATATAGGCCTCCCTCAGCGTGGCAGGCAACACCCCAAAGTCAAATGCCTCCCTATACATGGATAATAACGGTGCACATATTAAATACGCATACTCCTGATATAATTCTGTGGACAATCCGTCATTCCCTGGTGTCTTCCCAGTATTTATCTGTTTGATGGCCCACCTAATGTTCTGACGTTTGTACAAGGTAGATTAAAACTCCACAAAATGGTGCACTATACCCTCAGGAGTCGTGTCTCCCCCTGTGCATCTTTAACCACAACAACTGCATTCCCCCTTTTTCTCTATTATCCAGCCATGCCAGTAGTCGGCCTGGCATTTCACCCTGTTCATATTGGACTTCCGGTATGTCTTCTAATCATGTTTACTTAGGGCTGCACGGGCCTCATCCAAGTCACCCAATAGTCTGTCTCTCCTCTAATATCGCCTCTGTGTGTGGAACTTGTCTATCTATGTCCTCTATCTGGCGCTCTAAGTTCATCGCTGTATGCATCAGTGATTTATGGACCCAACAGGTGATGACCATGCATGTACCTCTGATAGTCACCTTGAAGGCCTACCATAGGGCGTCAGCAGATGCAACTGATCCTGTATTAAGACTGAAGAACTCCTGTATTGCATTTTAGAGTTCTTCCCTATAAACCTGGTCCTGTAATGCTTGTGCCCGGAAGCACAACTGCAGTATCAGAGCCACATAAGCGTGCCCCCACAGCTCAGCTACCAGTGGGGTATGAGCCGATAATGTGCGGTGAAGGTATGGCACCGCCCAAACCAACCTACCTGCTCTGGGTGTACAAACAAATAGTCATTTCTAGAAAATGTACCATGAGGGGGTGAGTAAAAAGAGTAGCCTCTAGTTTGGCCATGTGTCGCCCTCCTCAGATCCAGGAGGTGCAGCGCATCCATACTATCCAGCAACACCCTAGAGGCTCTGCCCAGACGTCAGACCACAGTCCTGGAGCTATCCCCGTCCCTGTCTAATACACAGTTATAGTCCCCTATCTAGATGATATCATAATGTACATAGGGTGCCAGAATTCTTGTTAATCCTTCAAAACAAAATCTGGTGTGTCTATATTGGGAGCATACAAGTTGAGTAGTACCGTAGGTGCACCCCTGATCTTCCCCACCACCCCTATATATCTATCATCAGCTGCTTTTAGTTAATTGTCCACCCAAAGGGGGACGTTGGCATCCACCCGCAGGAACACACTGCACGCAGAGGATGGATAGCTCGCATACCAGAGTCTTCCTCCTCATTTTGCCCATAGTTTCTCATGTTTTTGTGGCAGGAGATGTGTCTCCTGTAACATAATTATTTTGGCTCGTTGCTTGAATGCATACGACCAGATACATTGGAGTTGAATGGGATTCGGTATCCCTTTAACATTCCATGAGAAAATTGTCACTCCCATGTAGGAAAGGTGTTTGTATCTCTTTGTGCATGTACCACCCTGTCTACGCATGAGTGTGTCACTGATAGCATCCACAAATGTGTAAACCATCCCGTGGGGCCGACCCCAACCTGGCCTCCACAATTGACACATATATCAAGCCCTCCAGCCCTACCCTGAAACAACAAACAGACTTCCCAGTTACAGCGTGGTGCTCCCACGGGCTCCCAGACGTGGGTTACCCCGCGAACAGCATCACCAGTGGCCGCACCCATACTACAATGATAGCGTACTTCCTATGCATATATACTAGGCTCAGTCATTTGTAGCGCACCCCCCCAGGTAACACAAAATAGCATCAACACACCAACCCCCCATCAACTGCCAACGTGGCATATCACAAACAGGTTACTCATCTCTACAAGATTAGTCAGTGACTCTCAAGTAACTGCATAGCTTCTTCAGCATGATCAAAGAAATGTCGTTTTCCCTACAAATCTATTCTTAGGTGCACTTGCGGCAACAGAGTATAGTCCAGCCCGCGATCCCTGAGCCCACTTCTATTACTGACCTGCGTTGATGCTGTGTAGCTATAACGTAATCTGGGTAGAAGGATATTCTATTACCATTGTACTCAACAGTACCCAGCTTACGAGCTTCTGCTAGTATGCCCACTTCATTCTTATAACGCAGTAGACATGCAATCAACATGCGTGGAGGTGCACTAGGGGTTCTTTGTGCCCTATCAACGTGCAAGCCTCCCTCAGTATTGAGCCCCAGTAGCACCGTACATAGCCAGGTCTCCAGAAAAACCTCCACCGGTACAGTCTCCGTGCCCTGCATTGAAACCTGTCCTCCAAATCAGACAGTTTGTCTTCCTGGTGCTGTAAATGCCGCTCCTGATCTGCCAACTGACTAGTGTGAGCACCCAAAAGTTCCGCAGCTCCATCAGCCCTGAGCACCAGGAGGCTTATTTACAAGCCTCTTGCGCCGCCGGTGCGTCACTTTTTCCCATATTAAAAGTGACGCACCGGCGGCGCAAGAGGCTTGTAAATGAGCCCCCAGGTCTTTTACTCAGTCTTGCATTTTATCCATATCTTAGCACAGCAGTGCTACAGAGATGGCAACCCCATCGATTTTCTCTGTGATTGCCTTTTTACCCTCCAATATTATATTCTTAGGGGCTTATTTACAAGTGCCTTGCGCCACTTTTGCGTCATTTTTAACATGGGAAAAGTGACGTACGGGTGGTGTAAATAAGCTCCTTAATATCCAGGGTAGATGGCGTGGTAGCTTCCTCCTCCATGGGCCCCTCGCCGGCAGCTTAGCTCTGTGACATTCTGACAATGGTCTCCTTGACAGTACGATGGGATTTCGAGGCCGTGCTCGGGCCCCACTTAGTTTGAGGCAGCATACTTACAAAAAGAAATCTGTGTGATGCTCTGTAGCGCGGAGGCCGCGGTTGGGTCTGTTCTCGACTTGCAGTATAATTAGTCCCAGTTCACTGCCACTAGTGACGCAAGAGAGTTAAATGCCACGCACAGAGACCGGTCACCTATATGTCTACAAAGAGTTAGGGGCCATGTATCTGTGGAATGAGGGAGAGTAAAAAGGAAGTATGAGTGACAATCACCATTGCCACATATCCCTACTAGTATCTCAGGGGCCCACTGCTCCTTCTCATAAGGATTTCCAGTTCCCAGTGCCACTAGTAGGGGATGTGGTCCTTTTGTCATTGCAAATCAGTATTGCCCTCAGGGATCTTTCCCATGCCTCAGGTCCAGTAAAACTATAGTTCCGTGCTGTGCAAATATCACCCCCACCGCATAGGCCCGGATCACTCAGAGAGGGAGGGGTCCCATTAACTGCAGTCTGCTGAAACTCTCAGCAAGGATGTCTGCTCAGTCGGCCATCTTGGCTCCGCCTCCTGCAGCCTATTTATAACAGTTTTCACTATTCTGCTGTGGCAGAGAGGTCCATTTTCAGGCTTGGAAGAGGGCCATGGTGACATTTACTAGGCCACTGCCTCCTTTGTACAAGTTACAGCATTCTAACGCTGCTAGCTGGACATAAATTGGCAGATAACGAATAGGATGAAAGGAAGAAGAAAAATCCTTAGTTGGAAATAATGTAGCAGTCACAGAGAATCAGTGCTCATGTTTCCCCTGCAGGTTTCTTTCAAACGTGGGTTCCTAGCATAAAACACCTATCTTCCAGCACACTTACTTCTGAAAACTATGGAAAAAAAAGCATAACGTCATTTCAGAACAATGGTGGCCATCTTTTTTGAAGGAGTGGGGTGCTTTCAAATAAAAGGGTTAATGCCAGTTGTGTGAGACAGCACCATGAGGCATGATAAATTAGTGCAGCATAGCAATATCTGAACCATAAGATCACTGCCAGGGTTTTTCTTCGCATTTTAAATTACAAAGGAAGGAAGGAGGCACTGTTTTCCTTTCCCAAAGGCACCCTCTTCTTAAAGAAGGACCCTCTCTGCAAAAGGATGTGTGCAGGGTACAGGAAGAAAACCCCTGTGTAAAACTGTCACGGTCAGACTGGCACATTGTAATATTGTAATAGACACCCAAAGTTTGTCAAAGAAGCAACCAGGAAAGGAAAATGAACTTTATGGACCATATTATAAATAGGGCATACCGCACTTGTCTGTTCCATGGCTCACTGTTAATTGGGTGTGCCGGGCACAGACCTGGTCAATGCGCCCTATTGCGGATAATGCGCTGTCCCCAGGCCAGGTGCTGAAACGTGTCTGCCCTGAGGGCAGTGCATTAGTGAAATGCGGGCTGGCAGTTTGATGCAGCAGATCCATCTTTCCAATACAGGTAGCACCTGGCCTTCTTTTGAGGACCAGAAATCCCCGTTTAGGCGGGTGCGATGAATAAATGCAACCACCATCAGGGAGAATGGAGAGGGGGGGCATGTGGCCCTCTTCCTGTCCTTGCAGCAGTTGCTCTCAATGGAGGGCTATACATACTGCCACCTTCTCAGGGCACCCAGTCAGTATGTCTCCTGACAGTCTCTTTGCCTCTGCGTCTGTATTGGTAATACTGCACGGGCACAGTGGCAAAGTGTTTCCCTCATTTGCTTGGGCCATGATAGGCACATGTCTCAAATTGCCCAACACCAGTGCTAAATTGCCCATTGACAGTTCTCGCAATTGCCTTACACAGATACAATTTATATGGCCTGCCCCTCGGAGTATAACGCAGTTAAAGTATTCTTTAAATGTAGAGAGTCTAAGGACTCTGATTATATAGTTTAGGATTGTGCAATTGCTTTACTAATTCTAAGAAATATAGATTGAACAGGCATTTAAAAATTATATGGTTATGTTCCCTTGATTCACAAATCAGCCTTCATTTAAAAATTAAACATAATCTGAAATGTGTAGCACCTGGGTATCAAATGTCCTCCATTTACTCATTAGCTGCCATTTCAGCAGGATTATTCATAGCATATTTCATTTGATGCTGCATTGCTCTTGAAGATGAATATAAACATCTGCTTATTTTTAATTGGAACCATGGTGAAAACATGTCAGATTAAATGAGAGAGCTAAAAGTGGGACATCCATCAAGACATCTAGTAAAAAGCTCTAAACACCTATGTACTTCAAGAGAATATTCAATGGCATTTCTTAAAATAAATTGCTTTCCATGTTATTTCTACTACTAATGGAAACAGCTGTCTTTGAAAACTTTATATCACAACATATGTTGGATGCATTTATGGCAGATGTACAAATGTGTGCTGTTTTCTCAGAGTTGCAGAGACATAGCCTGCGAGATATTCTCTCTGAAGTATCTTCTGCTCCAGTTCTTCAGTTCAAAATGTACCTCACTTAAGACGAGTTTTCCTGATATGTATTAATAAAGAGGCTCACATTTCAGTAGTGTGCTGTACCACACTTCATGTTTTCCTCTTCTGCCAGGGTACATTTGTAAGACAGTAATGACTTCACACTGTTCTGCCAACCTGTTCCTTATCCGAGACACTATGAAAATCAACACCTCACCTTTTGAAGAAGTCTCCACTCCCTTATCACCCACCCAGAACACCATGAGCTTCCAAGGAAATCCGTGTTTCTACTCACCTGCCATTATGGTGAAGGAAATTCCACATATGGATTTTTCTTCATTTTTAGCATTTTCTCCCAAAATTGGATAATTTTCTGTTACCAAACAAGCATAAATTAGGTATTAAATCGTGCAACTAACTGATATTTCAGTCCTTAGTGTTTTACCTGTACTACAGCTAACACGAACAAAGTAACAAAGGCAAACATAACACACAATCACACTACTGTACAAGCAAGCTACTTTCCCATAACCCAATATTATACAACAACAACAACAACAACAACTCAAGCTAAAACATGACACAAACTGCACTGACTGGCTGCACAACATCACATACCACATGCTGAAAGCTATAGTCTTATTCACTGAAATACATCCAAGGCCCCTTATGTCAGGAGCCCGTTGTTAAAACAGTTCATGTGATAAAAGAAACCAATGCTTGTGGAGATCTGATGTCAGAGGTGCTTAAAACTACAAACACGGTGTTGCTCACGGTCTCATAGTAATTGCAATGTAGTGTTTGTTTAAGCCTGTGTGTTGGGATCCTGAAAGCTGCCGAGTAATTGTGTATTTAACGACTGTGGATACTATTAACAAAGGCATTTGTGAGTAAGTAAAGTAGTCCTCTTTTAGTATTCCTTTCGGTACTCATACAGGGCTTTGTGAATAGGCTATAAAACACGTAAAAGGGGGATAAAATATGAATATTCATGTAAAATTAAACAAAATGGAAAGGACAGTGCCCTCTTTGCACCTTTACTAATAGAGAGTTGGACATTTCTGGACTGATTTACAAAGTACATAAAAGAGTTCACATGTAGCAGTACTTCCTGTGCTCATAAATGCTTTTGTGAATTGTCCCCAATTTGGGTCCTGCCACTGCTGAATGTGGGAAAGGGCCTTTTTTGCCTTGAACAGCTTCACCTTTTGGACTGATGCTACTGGTTGTTTTACTCTGTGCACTGGGACACTGCTAACAAGCCAGCAGTGTGCTCTGAACATTAAAACATGCTAACATTTTCTAACTCCTAATCCACATAATTAACTTTCCTATAAGGCCAAATTATATGGTGCGGATATACACCAATGGCATGGAAAGTGAATATCCCCTGTACAGTGCAGCATGTTGTGCTATCTACTAGTGTGACAAGGAAGACATGGCCCCAGGCCTACCAGTGAGCCTGACTGCTGCAGTCTAAACCTGTGGTCCAACCTGTCAAGATAACACTTTTTGAGGGGAAAAACCTTTCCTTTAAATTCTAATAAGTTACTGTTAGACTTGGCATCCTTGGTGTGGTTTCCCCTGACTTTTTGCCTCTACCTTGTGTATTTTTGATGCTGTGCTGGATTTCGTTTTTGCTGGCTTAAATGCTTTGGGCACTTTGCCACTGCTGATCAGTGTCAAAGTGAAAGTGCTCCCTGAGTAAATTGCAATGGCAATTGGTTCTCACTGATTGGCACATTTGATTTACTGGTAAGTCCCTAGTAAAGTGCACTGAGAGTGCCAGGGCCTGTAAATCAAATGCTGCTAGTGGGCCTGCAGCACTGATTGCGCCAGTTTTAAACTGCCATGTCAACCTGACAAGTGCAGCCACTTGCCAGGCCCTAACCTTCCCTTTTCTTACATGTAAGACACTCCTCAAGTAGGCCCAAGGTACCCTCATGGGCAGGGTGCAGTGTAAGTTAAATGTAGGACATGTACTGGTGTGTGTGACATGTCCTGATAGTGAAATACTGCCAATTTTGTTTTTCACTATTGAAAGGCTATTTGTCCTATAGGACAGAATGGGAGATACTTTGTAACATCTTACAAGTATAATTTCGAATTGGGACAAGATGGAAGAATAAAGGTTAGGCTCTCCGAACTCAGAATTTGATAACACATCTTTTAATAAAGATGGTTTTTAAATTGTGTGTTTGAAAATGCCACTTTTAGAATGTAGGCATTTTCTTGTTTAACCATTCTGTGTGCCTCTGCCTG
This sequence comes from Calotriton arnoldi, assembly GCA_963921515.1. NCBI lineage: Eukaryota > Metazoa > Chordata > Amphibia > Caudata > Salamandridae > Calotriton > Calotriton arnoldi. The sequence goes on from CAWUFW010006203.1 coordinate 1,173,445, forward strand.
TTTGTGGATTGACTGTCTGGTTTTGGAGTGACAGGAGCTGGGGATGTGCATTCACTGTAGACAGCCACTGGGGGTGGGGGGTTGAGGTGTGCCTGGCACTTCCTGGATGACTCATAGCTGAGCTGAATAGACCTTGGATGCATTTAGAGTAATAGGAGGAGTTTTCCTTGCACCTGAATAGGGCCTGTCTCCCTTTCACAGTGCTGTCTTCTCTCTCCGTGGTCATACTGCACCGTTGAGGACAGAACTGGTTTGGAGTGGGCTCAGAGACCCTTGCACAAAGAAGAACAAAGAAAAAATGGGGTATAAGTAGTAGACATTAAACCCCAGAACTGTAGATCACTTCTGAACTCAAGAGGAACTTTGCCAAGCAGAAGAGCTGGAGAGCTGTGAGGAGGAGTGCTGCCCCTTTGCTGTGTGCTGTGTGGGGTTGGCCTGCACTTGCTGTTTTTGCCAAGGAAAGGACAAAGACTTGAACTTTGCTGAGAAAAATTATTGAAGAAGAATCTCCAAGGGCTTGTGTGTGCTAGCCTCTTGTTTTGTAGTCTCAGGAACACAAAGACTTCATCCGAAGCTCCCCTGAACTCTACTGCATAGAGTTCTGACCTGCCAGGAGATGCATGTTCCAGTTTTGGGCCTCTGGAGGTAGTTACTGCTGTTGGGGGCTGGAAGAAACTGAAGAAACTAAGAGAATTGATGCATCGCCCTTCTTGCAGCTGCTTTTCCAACACAGCACTGCCGTGCGGGAAGAATCTCCATGCACCGCCACCGTGCCGCTGCAGAGACGACGCAGTACCTGCCCACAACTGCAAGAGCCGACACACCGTGGGATCGCGGCTGAAGAAACAACGCAGCGCCGCTTGTCGCCGCCACATTGATCGCCAACACATCCAGGATTTTCATGCATTGCCCCTGTTCGGCAAGTTTTACCTGATGCATCATCCGCAGACCAGAACCATCTTGGAATCGACACATCACTTTCCCCTGCAGTCCGGATTCGATGCATCACTTCTCCTGCGTGCAGCAGAACTGTCGCATTGCCTCCCCAAGGACACATCCCTTTGTTTCTCGATGCTTCCCTTCTCTGCGGCTGTTTGGCCTTGTGAATTTTGACGCATCTACAGGTACTTTGTGTAAAATTACGCATCCACAGTTTCCTATGGACCAAGTTGCTTGAAACCTTTTAAAAGTCATATTCTTATTACATGTATTTTGGATTTTTGTCATTTTGGTCTTGTGTTTGTTTAGATAAAGATACCTTATTTTTCTAAACTTTTGTGGTGCCCATTTGTGGTGTTATCACTGTATTACTGTGTGTTTTGAGTCAAATACTTTACACATTGCCTATGGGATAAGCCTGCCTGCTCATGCCAAGCTACCAAGTGGGTGAGCCGGGGTTATCCGAAGTATGTATCCCCCTTAACCTTACTAGAAGCAAAGGTCCCTACTTGGGCAAAGGTAAATGCCTCTGCCAACTAGAGACACCCATTTCTAACAGTCACCCTTATATTGGTCTTGCTGTCCACAAAGTAGGGTGCATGGTATTTAAATATGAGACATGTAGAAATGTAATGTTACCATACCCGTAGAGTGAGAAAGCCCCAAAAGCTACTTTCACTGTAGAAGGCTCTGGCCCATGTAGAATATTAGAATACATATTAAAATATTATTTATTATATCTCGGTTCTTGTGCCAGCAAGAAAAATTGTTTTAAAACAATTTTTAATGTTCATTAAAAGCCAAATTCACTGGTGAAGTTGGATTTTTAGTTAATATTTAGGAAAATAACTTTTAGAGAGTTACCTTTTCTCTGCCTGAAGCTCATGGAGGCTAATTTGAATTAGCTTTCCAGCAGCAGCTTACCCAGTGCTTGACTTCAATGAGTTCTGAAAAGTGCTCCCAGACCAGAAATAATGACCTGGGTTTGGGGTCCTGTGGTTTTTCCTACTGCTGGAAAACCATTTAGGTCAGATCCAAGAGCTTGCTTCATTAACATGTAAATGGTCTCTCTTGTCACAAGTAAATGGAAGGTGAGCTCTGGAGAGGCAATTTGTTATCCCACAACCAGGCTACCTCCAAACACAGTGGGAGGGGAGCTACCCCCAGAACTGGTTTTGAGTGACCACAAAGGAGGGGACAGCTCATTTCCATGGCCACACATTTGGATGGGCACACAAGCTCAGCATAAGGGAAAAAGGGCTTCTCCATCTAAAAACTTAAGAATAAGGTGCACTGTGGATTTGTTTGAGTTGGGCAAACAAGAACTGCTAAAGACGTGGGTAGGATTTACCCTGGTAACATTTACCTCATTGGTTAGGAATGAGCCACGAGTCACACTCCCTAACTATCTAGTGCCAGCCATAAATGTGGTGTCCAAGGCATCCTCCTCAGAACATTCTCTGGACTGCACCTACTGTTTGAGAACTGTGAGCAGACCTGAAAGGCTGAATCTATTTACTCTTGTACCCAGGACTAGAAAGTGGACTTCAAGGGACAGCTGGCTGACCTCATGTGTGACTACAGGGACACAAGTTGAAAGATACTTTTTTCCAGAAGTGCTTAGCTGGCCAGTAGTAACTGGACCTGGATTGGTGGCCTCTGCTGGAGTGATTATTGACCCCATGTGCTGTCCTTGAGGTCCCAGAACCCTTGGATGTCTTCAACTGGACTTTTCCTAACAATTCAGAAAAAGTATTGATGTAGAAACATTTTAAGCTTCCAGCCGCTGGAGGACTGGGACCAACCACCTGAGCCAATCCAGCCCAGAAGCAACTTCGTAGGGCTGAAAAAACAGGATTCTCCCTCATGGAGCTTCTCTGCAGCAGCAAATCCATTTCAGTGGGACCTTGGTGATAAGGTAGCCTGTCTTGTGGCATTCATCATTGACTACAGACTTCAGCCTTACCCTGTTGGAGGATTCTGAGCTCTTAAGAAAGAAATCTTGAATGGGCAAAGGCTCCAAAAGTATACGACCAACAAGAGAACTTTCCTTCATATGAAATTTGATTTTTTTCCACTCAGAGTTTGTTTTACAGGCAAAACCAACTGCTTCGCAGGATCGTCCAATGGCTATCCAATTTCAAGAAGACTTTGTCAGGTACTGTCAACAACCTCTCACCCTTGTAGGATTTCATCTCCCTTTTCAGAGACTAAGGGCTTGATTTAGACTTTGGAGGAGAGGGTGCTCCGTCGCAATAGTGAAAGAGTACAAAGTATCTTGTCCACCAAACTAAAGGTCTGCACGCCTCATTTAGAGTTGGGTGGAATGTCAGTATCTTGATGATGGAGACTACTCTGTCTCTGCAGCCGACCTACACCTGCGATGTCACAAGAGAATAAGGGCTGTCAGAGGTTTTGCCATTTGTCCCCCCACCCTATTTAGAGTGGGTGGACAAATGGCTGTGTTGGTGGTTCCTGTAAATGCAAGAGATGTCCTTTGGGCCAGCGCACATCTCTAAATTTGATGGGTGGGTACTGCCTCAGGGCGATGGAGTACTTTATTACATTGCCCTGACAGAGAAGTCTCCAGTCCCCCAAAGTCTAAATCAGTCCTTATGTCCAAAGGTAAATTCTCAGACGGGGACAAACCTGCTTGGTGTAGCCAACCCGCACTGCACTGTGGTCAGCCTAAAATCATGCTTAGGTCTCAGTCAACTCTGACCATAGACTATAGTTGGAGCTTTACTTTTTCTGGGCGCTTTTTACATTGAATCTTCTAAGAATCACATTGCTAATTCACCATGTTGAATTTTTTTCATGTCCATGTCATTTTGCTTATTATATTTTGCTCTATTTTTTTTGTGTTGTATGTGTGACTTTTAACTGTTTTGGTTCTTCTTAATGCCTTACATATTTTGTCTTAGTTCAGCTTGTTTGCGTTGTGCAGTAGCTACAAGGGATTCAGCTCAGGTTGATATTACTGAATTTTTGCCTGGACCTAACAAGTTAGTGGCTTTATTACTAGTTGTGGACTACCAACCATGCATCCAAATTAATATTTTTAATTTCTTACACTTAACATATCAAAGATGCATTTCAGTCAGGAAATGTGAGGGTGCCAGAGGCCAAAGCAGACATTTTAATCCTGAGCTCCAAATTGTCAAAAGAAACTTGAGTGCACATGCACATAAAAAGACCAGGCAGCTACAATGAAAAAACATAAACCTTAGAATGATGGACTAGTACATGAACAGTGTAAACAAAAAATAGAATAGAGACTCTACTTCATGGCAAGAGTTTCAGCATTTAACGATCATGTAAACAAGGAACAAATTAACGTATTAACATATTAAACAGACCATCTATTAAAAACAGCTTCAGTTGAACTGAAGGTGGGACCACATACTGCTACTCTGGCTCTAGATAGTGGTGCAACTTATAACATAACTTGCGTATTCCATCCAAAGTAGGTGTTTTATAATAGGGTGCAAAAAGACCAGCAACCAACCTGGACAAGTTTAGCAATACTCTTAACATATGGTTCCATATCACTTCAAGATGAAATTCATGTTCTAAAATGGGAGGTACCAGATCCCTGTGTATTCAGCAAGGTAACTGCACAATGTACAGGTCTAGAATTTATTACATTTACCAAAACATCAACTTGTGATGTACTACAGATGCATTGGCATAATGCAGCCACTATATTTTCCAAATTAGATATTTATCAACAACTTTGAGGTGGATGAACAATCGAGAAACATTACATTAGATACCACTTTGGACTTATCAGATACAAGAGGCTTAGGGGCACATGCATCAAGTAAAATACCGGTCGCAAACCGGCAGATTCTCAGAATCGGCCCGTTTGCGACCGTTAAAATGCTATTTGCGATGCATCAAGCCCAAAGGCATTCGCAAAACAGGTAATCACAATTTTTGCGATTCCCTATTTTGCGAATGCAGTTAGGGAATCGCAAATTGCGTTTCCCTAATATCAATGCATTATGCAATCACAAATTGCGTTTTCGCAATGTGGAATCGCAAATTACCATCAACTTCAAGTTGATGGTAATTTGCAATTCCTTAGAAAAATGCATAAAATTGCATTTTTCTAATTGCCATGTGGCGCACACACATGCCCTCAGGGCATGTGTGTGCACCACATGTGCACACATGCATGTTTTGGGGGTGCATCAGGGTGGCCTTTAGGCCCCCTAGCACCCTTGAAATTGCATTCGCAATTTGCGAGTACTTATTTGGTACTCGCTAATTGCGACTGCTGTCCCATTCATTCCTATGGGCCTCTGGGCCCATAGGAATGAATAGGAAGGCATTCCTTAACTGCGAATCGCAATTTGCGATTCGCAATTAAGGAATGTGTAGGAATCGCTAATATTTTAGTGAAAACTTAGGGGCACATGCATCAAGGTAGGCTTTTGCGATTCCTTAATTGCGATTATTAAGGAATCGCAATTAAGGAATCGCAAAAGCCTATGCATGTAGGAATCGCTATAAAAATAGCGATTCCTAAACATTCCTTAATTGCGACTCGCTAATTGCGAGTCGCAATTAAGGAATACCTCCCATTAATTCCTATGGGCCTAGAGGCCCATAGGAATGAATGGGAAGACATTCTCAATTAGCGATTCGCAATTAGAGAATCGCAAATTGAGAATGCAATTTCAAGGGTGCCAGGGTGTCAAAATGACACCCTGTTGCACCCCTGAAATTGTGATGTGCACCCATGTTACGCACACACATGCCCCAAGGGCATGTGTGTGTGTAACCTAAAACTTAAAAAATGCATTTTAGAGCATTTTTCGAAGGTATTGCAAATTACAGACAAGTTTGATTTGTCTGTAATTTGCGGTCCCAAATAGCGAAATCGCTATTTGAAAGTGCTTCTAGCATTGCATTTAAGGAATCGCAAATTGCGATTCCTTAAATGCAATCGCACTTAGGAATTCGCAATTAATTGCGAATTCTTAAATTGCGCATAGGAAACACTTTCATGCATCTCCAAAGGCCAATTTGCGATCGCAAACGGCCGATTTTTGCGATTCGCACCGTTTGCGATCGCAAAAACCTTTGATGCATGTGCCCCTAAATGCCTAGGCAATTGCGATTCCTTAATAGCGATTCCTTAATAATCGCTATTAAGGAATCGCAATTGCCTAGCTTGATGCATGTGCCCCTATGCCTTAAAGTGGCCTAAAGAGCTGAAATTTTTCAGGACTATGTTGGGGCAGTGATTGAGCTGATACAGTGGTGTTTCGATTTCCGAGATGAAATATTGGTCTTCAGCAAGAATCAAGAAAAACATTGCAATGCTTTGTAAGGGGTTTGTTCATGTTTAGAGAAAGCTTGACTCACACTTCACCCCACCCTGATAAATGTGAGTTTACAATGAAGGTCGACCTTCTTTGGTCACATTTCCTACAACAATGCCTGCCTACTTCTCCTGGCTACACTCCACGTTTTGCAACTACCAATGCTCCATTAGGAGAATTAACAAAAACTGTATTTTTTAAAAGCGGAATCTGGAGGGCAATTAGGCTTCTGAGCATGTGATTACGCATGTACCTTATGCCACCCAGGTGGTGTATTTTGATCTGACACTGTGCACCGAATTCACAGTTCAAACCAACACCATAGGATTTGTGCCATCCCCGGCAACAGAAACCAAGAAGACACTCATGAAGACGAATTGTTGCATATGCAATCTCAACAGATGTAAAGAAAGCATGTTCCCAGCCAGAAGACAAGAGTCTAGAAATTGTACAGGCCTGTGAGCCCCATCATATATCACGGCTATGGCAATCAATGTATGATCATCGCTGACCACCCACCTCCGCTCACACGTTTTGAAACCTTTGTACTAAGATGCCACCACAGATTGAAAGATGACATCTGCACATCAAGGCATACAATTTTAAAATTGTACACAGCCTCTCATGGATTGTAACCCGGCTGGTTATATCTGCAGGCACCAACTCACAGACACTAGTAGCTGTTATTCTCCTGAGGAAGAATACATTAATTTCACCATTTGTCAGTGAAATCTGCGTGCTTATCAGAGAAAAAAATTAATCAAAATTTCACCAGAACATCCCACAATAAAAAAAAAATGTATAATGCCGAACAACTGGAGACGCATAGCAAACCTTTCATGCTACACACGGCTTGTGAGAAAAGTAGAGCTATTAGCTTGCCAACTAGCCCACGGTGAAATTCCCGTTACTGCTGATGAATTAATTCTGAGAGGACCTCGAATTTTCATTCCTCAGTTTAAATAAAAATATCTTTGGCCCATGATAGCGATCTGGGACCAATTACAACAAATTGGTTTATTATTTTATGGCTTTTCCTGCGTGGAGTGCAGCTATGACTTCATAGGGTTCTCTTAGCAGTAGCACTTAAACAGAGATTGGGGGAAGGAATACTGAGAAAGGTATTGTAGTTATCAAATATAAATGCATCCCTGAGCAAAATTGTTATAATATTGTTACCATGGGCATGATAAAGTCCTTGAAGGATACTAAGTAGATTGTTGGACAGACACCTAGCGCCGACCCGGACAGATGACTAGAGTGGATGTCCTTAAAGCAAACTTCCTCTGAAAAGGGAACACATTCGGACAGTTCTTTATCCTCATCTATATTGTCATGGTAACAAGCATGTAGTCATTGAAGGGCTGAAGGTGCAAGTTGAAATCTCTTACTTTTATAATTTTATCAGAGTTTGGTTTGAAAATGAGTCGATGAGCTTTTTTGTAGGTTCAACATGTCTACGTTGTGTCATCACTACAGAAGGGTTCTACAACTTTGAACAGTGCTTGAACATTATTTTTGACGTGAAGAATCCTATCAGAATAATGGTTGTTTTTAGCTTTCTGTACCTGATGACTACACTTATGCATCTATTTAGGATTTCATTTTTGTAGATTATCGTTATTTCCCCATAATCTTTCATATTTTGTAGAGTTTTCTTCTCCCGTAAACGAACCTCAGTGCACCACGTGTTGGTCAGGTACTACTTGATCTTGGTAAGTTTTGTTTCTGCTGGGATAATATGATTAGGTCTCTGTAAGAATGCTCTGAAATTCTGAAAATTGGATCCCTGGCCTTCCTACGTTGTTAGATGAAACTATCCATTCCTGTCACCAGTTTCTTTGTGGAAGTTTAAAGGAATAGGAGTTAGGTTTTATCATTAGTAGGAAAAGATGGATCTGTGAGTTCATGCAGATATTTGGTGGGGTTATTAGATGAATGAGAGGATACAAGGTAGTGTTAGGTTTAAGGGATATCATTTTTCAAAAAAGGATAAGTTATGATCTTTAAAATGAGGTTTGGTCAATTTGCAGAAATATATTATTGGAGCTGAAGGCAACCAATGACTATATTGCTTTTATATATAAGGATTTACACGGTCCCCTTCTATGAAACTCCTGATCCCCGATTACTAGATGAATGGGCACAGTACACCACGGAATCATCTATTGGCATGCTGAAGATATTAATTAAATTTGCTTGGAGCAACAGAGAAAAGAGCCAGAAAGTGATTGCAGAATTGGAAACACTAATTGCAACAGATGATGGCAAAAAGATCCAAGAAGAACTGAGAGAATCAATGAAGAAGCGGCTCCTCACCTATGAAGAGAAGATAAAGCAAAGAAAACAAACTAAGTTTAGTCGAGATGCAAATGATTATGAACATGGCAGAGTGTTAACTTTTGATTGCAAATTTGATGCCCTAGGAAGAACATTAAGAAGCAACGCCAATAGCTCAACAATAGAGTAAACAAAACCTCTGAGTCAGACATAGCCACTGATATGGAACAATCAGGGGAAGAAAGTACTGAGCCAAGAACCTCCACATATGGACAACCCCGTTTTCACGAGGAGTTCCACCTCCTAAGACAGACATGGCAACGCGAAGGGAAAAGCAAACCACCAGAACGAAAGCACAAGGACAAGAAGAACGACGAGAAGAGGAGAAGAGGGGGTTTCAAAAAACACAAAAGAGTTCAACAAGGGTGTCACATCTCAGACCAGGAGCAAGAGAGGCTTCAAACGTAATTAGAGGCAGACAATTTAACAATTGTTAACCTAACACCAAACATTCTAACTAAAGCTGAAGAATCAGTTCGTAAATTAGGACTCACATTCTGCCCTACGAAAATTTTTAAATACACACAGACAAGTATAGACTTGTTCAAATTCACTAGGAAATTGAAACTTCATACATTCTTCAAACAAAAAGAGAACTGGCATCAACATTAGGGGAAAACATCCCCAATAGGATCAGAAACAGATATATTGACAGGAAATGGTTTATCAACTCTGATATTCCTTAACAATTCTGAAATACCCATCCAACTAGAGACCCGAGTCGAATAACTGGGTATTACACAGACAAGTGCAGCAAGAAATTTTAAAACAAAATCTACATTTATACCAGTTGTGCCAACTGATTCTATTGACATCTTCGAGGAATCAGTCAAGAAAGATCTCAGGCAACTAAGATTGAAAAAACGGAATCACAACAAGATGAATATAATGAAAGAACAAAAAATGGCCATATCAACTATACAGAAAGATCCAAGTATTATATGTTAACTGTCAGATAAAGGAGGAAATATTGTTTTAATGAAAAAAGGAACTTTACTGTCAAGAAGCAATGAGGCAACTAATGGACAATAAATGCTATGCACCTATCACTAAAGAAGATGTATGAGAAAAGTATACAGGGATACCACACTTTGATACAAAGCTGGTATAGTAGGGGCATGTTGGACTTAGAAGAATTACAGTTTTTGAAATGGTCAAATTCAACAACTCCAATGTTCTATCATCTTCTGAAAATTGATGAAAAGAGAGAATCGCCACAGGGACGACCAATTATCTCACCGCATAGCACCCTAACGGAACACATGTACCAATATGTTGATAACTTTCTTTTTGAATTTGTAACAACAAAGTCATCATATATTCAAGATACTAAAGACTTTTTAAGTTTAGTAGCGCACATTACTTGGGAACAAGACATGTTGATGATTGTGTTAGACATAACCAGCTTACATACCTGTATCTCCCATGAACATGGCTTAATGGCAATACATTATTTTCTTAAAGGAAGATCACCAAAATTCCTTGAGCATAACATCATGCTAGAAGAGTTTGTAAATGTTTGCCCTTACAACAACATCTTTCTCTTTCAAAAACAACTTTACAGACAATTGCACGGACGGTCATGGGCACCTGCTTCGCCCCCAGTTACACAAATATTTTTGTGGGCTGATGGGAGAAGCAGGTGGCCTTGTTGGAAAGTAACAACAAGTCAGTTGACTGCATAGTAAGCTGGTACAGGTACATAGACGATCTCTTTATTTTATGGAAAGGATCAAAAACATCAGCAGAACAATACATAGCTGCTCTAAATGTGAATGAAGTCAATCAAATCTTAAATTTAAAGGAGAAATGAGTGTAACCTCTGTTAATTTTCTTGACCTTAGAGTATTTATAGTAGGTGGTAAGATATGTATTGAATTGCACCGAAAACCTACAGCAGGCAATTCAATTCTACAAGCAACAGCTAGTCACCCTTCTTCATTAAAGTGGAGTATCCCCTATGGGGAATTACTCCGAATGAAACACAACTGCTCTAGAAAGGAATATTATGATGAAGCAGGGCAGAATGCTATAAATAGATTCATGACACGAGGACACCCAAGAAAGGTGCTAGAAAGTGCACTAGAAAAAGTAGATCACAAACAGAGAGATAGCTTACTTCTGGAAAAGTCCAATAAGATAGGTAAAGATCAGGAATTCAGAACGACTACCACCTTTACCTTTGGCATGGGGGTTCAAGCTCGACTGCCTGACAATACTGATTATGCCTCAGATTCACTTCTCCTTAAGCTCAACATTTAGAACCATGGGTACTGTGATTTAACAAGCAATCTATGAGGTAAGAAAAGAGAAAAATATTTGAAGGTATATCTAAATCAACCAATAGCTGAAGGAGGAGCAATGTAAAAGAGGGGATGGTGCCTGACAAAAAAAAATTGAATGCCTGATTTCTAGACCTCTGCTGGGACATGGGACCTGCTCCTGAAGCCTTACCCAATATATTCCTCTTTGCAATATGGATATGAGTTGTTGCATCAGGTGCCTACCTTTTAAAATAAGGTCAGCTACCATGTACAGTGGGACTAGGGTCTCTGAGTAGGATGAGCGTGACACATGTTTACATGTGCAGCATGTGTGTAAAAGATTATTGCCTGGCTGAGCCTGAAATCTGCGCATAGGTATATTTGTGGCAGATGTGAGACCAGTGCAAACTGTTTGAATTTAATTGGTGACTGAGAGAAATGGCACCATTTTTCTTAGACAAAGTGTATCGATGTGTAGTGCATTGTTTACCAGTGCAATGTTTGCATAAACTATGTTTTCCATGAAACTTTAGATTGGAACCAAGTACAAGGGTCAGAGGTGTAGGCTGGTACCAATTTCAATGGGCCTGGAATTCCTATCTGATCTTTTGTGCCCTATATATATTTCTTAACATAGCTCATATTTTTTTAAACCAGCCCTTAATGACATTTGCAGTATGTCTGGGTGAGATAACTAATGTGCTTCAGAGGCTGTAGTTGGCGGCAGATAGAAGGCCTCAGTAGACAATAGGGAGATTTCAAGGAGATTAAGAATCACCTGATGGAGGAAATATCCATGGCCATTAACCAGAAACTACCTGAAAAATAAAAAGAGCACTGCTCCAAGGAGTTGGAAGCAGTATGTCTCAGCTTTTAGTCCCTGTTGATTAGTAGTGAGGTCCTTTGAAAAACTTTGGAAGGAAGAGGCAGGACAGGGAGGTTGGAGATTAACACAGAGAGATGTGCTGTGTTTTTGGATCAATTTGCCATTTTGAAATCTACCTAGTGAGCTACACAGGATGGGATGAGTCCTTTGGTGACGGTAAGGGATATAGTGATAATGTGGCAACACTAGGTTAGGTGGGTGTCCACCACTGAAAGAAACGTTCACCGCTCATCTTAGACCACTGTGCCAACCAGGAAAATTGAAAAGAGGCCCTGAAGTGAAAGAGAAAGAACTGGCACTGCTGTGACTCCTATCAGGATTTGGGTGTGCACCTACTGCTGATTTGTACTATATACCTTGTGAATTCTTTTCAGTGCTGGTGACACCGTCAGGGCTGATGATCTTTACTCTTTCCTGTAACTGGAGAGTCGATTTGTTGATGACCATGAAAGGTGACAGATCTGCTGTGGCGTACAGCTTGGGTGGCTGGGGAGTGCAGACAATGACAGTGGTCTGCATGGAACATCTAGAGCGCGCTATTGAAGGAGGCCCAATGGCTGGTAATCAGCAGGACTGGGTGAGAGGGCAACCGGAGCCCATGCAGCTAAGCTGCTGCTTTAAAGAGATAAAAGCAGTGGTGGCAGAGGTTACGGGAAGGCAAAAAAATTACTCCTAGAAATCTTGAGGACTGAAGGGCCTTAGGGTATGGCAGAGGAAGCTGGATCTCACCACCAGGACCATAGCACCTGCAACCCCATCAAAAATGGTCCAGTGGGGATTATATTTTATAGTTCGTATTTTCACCTTGTGATCAGCTTCAGAAACTCTGCAGATGTTGGTCTGAAACTGTGAAGGGTAGAAACCTGCAGACGTTGGTCTGGGGCTGTGAACAATTCAAGTAATTGTGTTGATGGCCCAGTTCTTTGAAAGTCTTTTTTGTTTTATTAGAAGACCAGGAGTGTGACCTTGTGCAGCTTTAAAATGATATGCCTCCATTGCCCCTGCGATGGGAGCCTCAAGGGTTCATTGCTAAGGGCCTGTGCAAGGGGGTCTTTATCGGATTCTAGCAGTGTTGAATGCGTACATGCTCCATGTGCAGCAGAAGAGAAAAGCATGAGGAGAGCGGGAACATATTTTTTAGGAGTTAGCTCTGTGGTCCCCCAAGTCACTCTGGGCGGGCTGAGGGTCTTGCGCCTGGGTTCCCCAGTCTAGCAGAAATTACTGTAATTAAGGAAATAAAGCTACAGAGCAGCTTCAGTTAAAGAAATCAGAAAAGAAACAAGCATCTCCAGCCTCCGGTGTCCTGGTTGCCATGCAACCAGGGATGCCTTTGGAAAATGAGAAGCATTACGGAACGTTGCTAGGTAACAATCTAAGCAATATCCCACAGGCTGAAGCCACGAACACGTCACAAAATTGAGTATAGCTCCCTTAAATGTTATTTTACCAAAGGAAAACGTCAGGTAAACATATGAAAACAGTGAATAAGAATTTGCCTTAGGTCTGGGCACATTCATTATTCCAGTATTACGTTCGAGTTTATGTCACTATGGGGAAATGATACAGGACTGTTTAAGTATTGGGAGGTATAAGACATCCATTAACACAATGGAGCCAAATGACTTCTGATTGTCTCTGGACCTCCTGAAGCGAAGTGCTTACAGGTGAGCAATCAGGATTACAGATTGTAAAATGTATCCAACTGCCCTTTTGCTGTTGGCAGCTCATAGAGTGGTGTGATCTGTTTCCCTTACCCTTCAGCCCATAGCTTGGATCAAGCAAGGAAGTGCTTTAGCTGTCTCTGTTCTTTGAGGGACATGAGTGACCTTGAAATTTATTTGACTGGAAAGACTGCCTCTTTTTAAACCACCAGGAATGTAATTGAACTGCCTGGGTGATTTTCAGAAGCCCTTTAGAGAACACTGCTTGGTGTAAAAGAGCAGTTTAAATGAGAAACACTGTTTATATACCCTGAACTTGTAGTCCCACTACAACTGAACACGTTTTTTTCTACATATATACTATTAGTACAGGAACCTCTCTATAACACGCACTTTGCTAGAGGTAAAGTCAGAATCAAGCTCTGTAATTTGTGCTACATGTAACTTTGCTTACTTCTGACAACATATGCAATATTTAGTTGTGATAAAATGACATTCTCGTGCTCTGTCATGACGTTTTGGTTGCTTTAGACATGTGGATTTAACACCTAAGCTCTCGCTACTTCTATCTAGTGTATGAAATTGGTATGGCCTAAGCTTCAAACGAAATTACATTTTTCGCAAACCCTAGCGAGGGAACACTGTATTGCTTCATCGGTCTAATACTGACATTTAATATGTGACATCCCACAAATTATGAAATACATTTCTTTCCATCCCAGCTCATTTTGTCACCTTAGTCAGGGAAGAGGCCTTCGATTTTTTTTTCTTTTTATTATTATGGTGGAATGTATTCTTGTATGTAAAGGATTCTAACTTTTGCGGTTTCATTACAAACACGGGAAATGATTATCTACTTATGTGTGCTACTGTGCTGACAGATTTTAGACATAAAGAGATTCTAATTTCGCCAGTGAAGATGTGAAAGAAATGTCTATTTTTTTAATTTAAGCATTTTTTTATTTACTACTTTAGTAATTTTGTTTTTGCTATTATCTTTCTATGACAATCCCATATATCAGTTCATACTCAACTCTTTCTCTGTGTTCTGAATCTACAATACTGACTCTAAAAGGTGCTAGGGCTGCGAGAAGGGGGGTGAGACACAAGCCTTCATTAAGAGTGGCCTCTTTATTCTGATGAGGCCAGAACAGCAGTTACCGTTCCCATTGGAATTGTTAGATCACTGAACACTCCGCTAATTCATTTACTTTCAGGCCGTGGTATTGGTAGCTGAAAGTAACAAAAATCACCTTGTGAAATTTGGAGGAGAATTGAGGAAACCTGTGGGAAATGGACCCAGAATTACCGATATATTCTATGGAATGGTATGGTATCAGTAACCACCCTGCCAGCCCCCGACCCCGTCACAGCTCTGTGCATTACCCCCTCATAGGACCTCCTCACCCCAGTCCAAATATGGTGAGGTGTCCTACCCTCAGACAGCCACTTTGCACTCTAGTCCTTTTTCAGTTTTTGTATCCACTTAAAGGCTCCTCCTTCCCTCCTACAGGCTTGTTTTTTTCCTCTCCAGTGACAGGTAAGCTTTGCGCTTTTCCGTCATGTATTTAAAATGTATTAAATGAGCATTTCGGAAACGGTGTAAAACGTGGTCTTGTTTGCTTGTGATGTTCTCAACATGTTAGGCCTGCGACGAGGAGGTCCTATGAGGGGGTAATGAGATCATTACTTACTGGTAAACTTCATTATCCTGATTAAGGACTTCCTTTTCTCAGGCAGGGTCCCTCCCTATCAGTTTTACACCTATCTCGACTTGCTACTTGCAGGTCGTTTTGGAGGGAGGAGTATTTAAGGGGGTACAAAAATTAAAAAAGGTCTAGCAAGTGAAGTGCCTGTCTGGGGGCGGAACTGCCTCAACATGTTAGGACTGGGACTAGGAGGATCTTAATCAGGGTAATGAGGTTTGCCGGTGCTAGACCGGGAATCAGTTTAAATAAAAACTTGGTTTATCATCACTTGGGCTAATTCCCGTCATTCAATAGGTTGATGGAATGTTGTCATTGTTTTAGAGATAATCAGAAGCTGCACATCACATTAATTATATTCACACTTCTATTTTACATTCAGTCTTTAATGAGAGTTTGGTATGAGCTAAAGGTTTTTTTTTTTAAATCTTTGAGTACGTCATCTTTATTAAATCACAAGTAAATCCATAAATTTTAGTCAGTACAATCTTATTAGAGATCAATAGCCAATAAGCAATCAATAAGCAATTAATTATATTGCAATAAAGCATTAAGCATGTTCCATAAAGAAATGAATCCGTATTCTAAGAATCAGATAAAAGGAGTCAGTCAGAACCCATAAAGAGTTTTAGGGGCATATTTACAAAAGAAGTGACAGAGAGCTGTGTTAGCCTTGTTGGCTTAACGCTGTGGTCCGCCACTTCTGACACGCAGGGCTGCACCGTATTTACAATAATACGGTGCAGCCCTGCATTTCTCCCTGCGCTGGCGCTAAATTTAGCAGCCTAGCACCAATGCAGGCACCCTTGCACCATAATGTAAGGGTGCCTGCATTGAGGGGAGGGACTGTTTATGTGCAGGAAGGTGTCCATTCCTGCACATAAACAATCTTAAATGGTGTTTTGTAACTTCTATGTGTGCTGCTTTGTGCACATAAGCAATCAATGGTGTTTTGCTGTTTCTATGTGTGCTGCACAGTGCAGCACACATAGAAACAACAAAAACAAGGAAAAACTAAGCATTTCTCCTCATTTCGCCAGGTTAAGACCAGGTTTTCCCGGGCCTTAATTTTGGCACTGCCTCATATTTATGCCACCCTTGTAAATATGGGGCAGCGTCAAAATCAGTGGGTGTTGTGGTGGGACGCCCACCACAACACCCATTGCCTGCCCCTTTCACGCTAAGTGCAGCGGGAAAGGGTGCCTTCTTTACAAGGCAGCGTTAAGCCACGCTAAGTGGCCTAACGCTGCCTTGTAAATAAAGGCAAAGCCCATATCGCCACAGAAACTTCACTAAAAGTGACATTCCTGTGGTGATTGGGGCTTGAAAATATGCCCCTTAATTCGAGAGAGTGAGAGGAAGCATAAAGCTTCTGCAATAAAGTCAGCTCAATATCTCAAAAGTAATTCAAAGTAGAACTTCCCAATAAAGAGAAGTTCTAGTAACTTAGGGGCCGATTACGATGGTGGGCGGACAAAGTCCGCCCGCCATTGCAGCTGCAAAAGGGACCGCCTGCCATAGGTGCGGCGGTACCGCAATGCGAATTGCGATGCGCCCGCCACACTGGCGGGCGGATCCTCTATATTTTACATTGCGGCGGGTGTGCTGCAAGCAGCAGCCGCCGCACTGTAAAATAAACATGGCGTGCTTTTCCATGCACAACGTGACAGGCACCGCACGGTGCCTGCCACATTGTACATGCAAAAGCAAGGGGGTACCATAGGTACCCCCCATGTGCACCCCCCACCCCACCAACTATATGGGGGCCCGCTACGGGCACCCAACAGCAGGAACCGCCAGCCTTTCCATGGCGGCAATTCAGCCATGGAAAGGCTGCTCACACCCAGCATCGTAATATGGATGGCGGTGTCTTCCAGACACCGCCACCATATTTAACACGTTTTCCGCCGGTCGACGAGTCGACCGGCGGAAAAGCGGCGGATGGTCTTTCTGTCCGCCGCGGTACAATTCCCATTCCCACCGCCATCCTAATTTGGCGGTGGGAATATTCAGGTGGATGGCCGGCGGGGGTGATCCGCCCGCCATCGTGATCGGCCCCTTAGTCTCAGAGCAGTGTGGAATGGGGTAAATGCAATGTCATAAGGACAAGTAGCAATCTATTCTAGGAACACGCACTATTATAAAGAGTCGATAACTCTGTTGCAGTTCATGTTGCTTCATCTCCTCCTCTCTTCCAATCAGCTTTCAATGTTCTCCTGGGAACAGGATCACTACTCTCACCGAAATGCAATAGTCCACAGACAGCAATGTTAAGTTTGCAACTACGTTGTAACAATTCTACGCTCATGTGGGACATTTTCTCCTTCAAGACTTCTTTCCTACTTTAAAAGCTGCATCCCTAATTTCTAAATATCAAATCATACAAACTGTTAACAATGTTCTATGTAGAAATCAAAACATCTCTATTAATGAAAAGAAAACATTAAGCATAAATCCATTCATTGGAAAGTACAAGTAAGTTAAAAGTTCAAGTTCATGTTTAAATGCTGCATTTTTACGTGAGGTTTTTCTTCATTATTTCATTGAACAACAATTTCTAATCACATGTTAACAGTGGTCTTTGTGTAAGTAGAAACATTTTGCAGAGTTTAGATGAAAACATTTGTGCAACTATTATTTATTTAAAAAAACATGTTCAAGGTAAGGTCAATAATGTAATATTTTATGTGTGTTTCAACAATTCTCTATTCAGTCTGCTTTTCAAGCAGTGTTACTTTAGCCATTTGGGTGCCAAGTGTGTGTGAATATGACTGTATTGTACAAATTGATACATTTATAAATGCATCTCATTTAATTAAAGCTTGCATGTTTATTCTGCACATTTATTATAAACAATGGGGCATATTAGCAAGACCGGCGATAAAATTATCGCCGCTTTAGCGGCAGGAAACTGCCGCTAAAACGGCGATAATGGGCTTGCTAATATGCGTTATAGAATTCAATAGAAGCCCAGGTTAGATGTGCAGGACATCTAACCTGGGCTTCTATTGGTATTCTATAACGCATATTAGCAAGCCCATTATCGCGTTTTAGCGGCAGTTTCCTGCCGCTAAAACGGCGATAATTTTATCGCCGGTCTTGCTAATATGCCCCAATATTATTTTGCATTTTTTTTTTTTTAAAAGCATCTACCCCAGTAAGAAATTATCTCATTAACATTACGTTTGTCAATTACGGGCACACAGACTGCAACTACCCATGTGTCCACAACTGAAAAGAAGCACTTTTATTGGAAGACTCTGCTGCTTAAAAGTAGTAGTACTAGACCCAAGCATTCCTATACCTGTACATCAGGGCCGGACTGGCCGTAGCGGCACCAGGTATTTTCCCAGTGGGCTGGAGGGGTGGGGGCCGATTTTGTGGCCATGGAGCCCAGTTTTGTCACTGGGGGCCGGTTTTGCAGCATAACTGCAATATCGCCCCCCTGTAACAAAAGCAGGAGCGGTGCTTTTTACTAGAACCCCACACCCCTGCCCCGCTCCCAGGACCGGTCAAGTAGCAATCTGCTAGGGCTGGTTCCTGTTCCCAGTCCGTCCCTGCTGTACATTATTTGAATGCTGCTTTCCTGTTACAGTTCAACACTGAAATAGTCATTATTGTAGTGCTTGGGTTCTACAGACGTTTGTAGCACTAACCATGGAAAGTGTAGCAAAGGCAGTCCTCTCTCCATTTTTAATGGACACCAAAAGTATTGTTGAATAGCTGCCTGTGCCCAAAATTTTGTTTAGAAGCACAAGGGCAGCGAATCAAAGGTCAGGGAGCAGAATACTAACCAACTCTGTGTAGACGTGATTCCACTTACTGCCCCTTTACTCCACCCCCAGATACTCCCTGTCTGTTTATTTCACTCTTGCAGGAGCTTTTAATTCCCGATTCTCCTTTGTCACTGTTTTTCTATCTTTCTCTTCCCTCTTATTTTCCCATGTTGTGCTTTTTTCTGTTTCTTGTCCTTGATCAAACATATGTTTAGAAACAGTAAGTGCTTGTAACTAAAAATGCCTGTGGGCCCTGTGGTGTCCGGCAA